>JASUUL010000094.1:8780000-10030000 GCA_030449875.1 Aegle marmelos
TCTCGTTGTTCTTAATTAATAGTCTGTTTACATATTTCAAAATGCATATGTTTGAGTTCTGATAACTACCTTACAGGGCTTCTTTATGCAAAAGGACTACAAAATGTTTCCACCATCTGTGAATTGGGATAACATTAATTGGAATTCCAGGAGGCCACTAATGGATTTCCCTGTCCAGGTATTTACTTGATGGTGCTTCTATTTGGTTGAGTGTTGGGTGCTCATACATACACGCATGAATCAATAGCTGTAAAACCTGTTTTATTCTTTTAGTGGATAAGGTTTAGACTAGCCAACAACCATTCCATTTCTTAGCTACTCAAGCTAATGCTCAAGGGCAAATATGACAGCATTCTAAAATTAGATTGTCAATATAGGCTTTTTGTTGAAGTTGCAATCATTTAAATCCTGCTGCTGCTGAGGTTGGCAAGAATGAAGATTTTTTGACCTGTTACTGCATCTGGTTAATTTTTCAATGAGAAACATACAATATAAACCACTTTTTCTTGCAAAAAAGCATAATACCTCAAATTGTTGGTTGACAGTGCGTAATTTGTTCGCTAGAGGACGTGAATGTGATGAAGCCTGGAAAGGTTAGTCTTTTTTTTTTTTTTTGAAAACATTTACAAACTTTTTTTTTTTTTCTCTTTACGCATACTTGTATAAGGATTGGATGTGCAAAACCATCTCTTTTGTGACAGTATGTCAATCTTCTGAAATCAATTTTCATATTTTGTGAAGAGTTTAGATTTTTTTTCCAATTAATTTTTCATTAGTTTAAGGTTTATCAATTGTTGGGCAAAGCACGTTTGAAATATATATGAATTTCTTGGATGATCAGAATAAATTTGAGAATAAAACTGCTTCAGCGAACTATTTGAGTGTAGTATAATATATACAAGGGTTTCTTGCACTTTTTTCCAGATCATCCAAATGCTTTACTCCTGATTATGACAGTATGGATGCTTTAATTTGAGCCTAAAGCTGGGCAAGATCCATCTTCCCCCTACTTCTCTCTATCTCCCTCCCAATCCTCACTCCCTTAGTCGATCACTGCATCTTTCTTCACATTGATGCAACATATCCTCAATTGTTGTACAATTTGCAGGCAAAAATTAGTGGATATGCAGTATCAGGAGGTGGCCGTGGAATTGAGAGGGTGGATGTATCTGTTGATGGTGGCAAAAACTGGGCAGAAGCCTCCAGATACCAGAAGAGTGGTATTCCATATGTTGCCGATCACATGAGCAGCGATAAATGGGCATGGGTATTTTTTGAAGTCATTGTTGATATTCCACATAGCACTCAAATAGTTGCCAAAGCGGTACGTCACCTATTTATTGATAAACCAAGTTATCCACAATTGTAGTGTCGATAGCTCCAGATTTGTTGATTTGCATTTAGTAATCAGATATAATGTTATTTCAAAAGAAGCATAGACCCAAGTGCCAGTATTAGAAATCTTAAGTAGCAGATTTTTCTCTGTATTGCATCCATTAATGAAATCAACCAAAATTGTTTCATATCTCAACTGGTTAGTCATTTGTCACTCAATAAATGAACTTTGAAGCCTGGATGAACCAAAATGCAAGTTGTAGCTCCAGATAAAATCCAGGGAATTGAATAATGCCACTGATCAGTTGATAGAAATTTCTGTCCTAGAGTTTAGCTTGTGGATAAATTTCCCCTTGTTCTGTGAGATCTTTTTGTTGGTTGGCTCATAGTTACACTGAAAGATGCTCTCTTAAAAATCTGCTTCTCTTGTTCAAGAATTTGCATTTAACAAATTTAGTTTCATGTATGAGCAGGTTGACACAGCTGCAAATGTCCAACCTGAAAGCGTGGAAACCATCTGGAACTTGAGAGGCGTACTCAACACCTCATGGCATCGGGTTTGGGTTCGAGTTGGACACTCAAATATGTAAACCTAGCATAACAGAAACAAAACTAAAGAAGTTGAACAGTTTCTTGGTACACTGTAATAAGTAGCTGGCTCTTCGCTATGCACTGTTCACAAATGATGTACTTAAGCTTGACAATGATATTCACTGGATTTTTGAAATTTCTTTGATGAGGCCATTTTCTTTTAGTGCTGCATTTATGCGGGGCCATGTTTTGAATTATTGCGCTGTTGCCATTTCTGGGCCAATGACCGGACGAATGAAAAAAATTGACACCATCCAACAGTGATATAACTTTGCTGTGGCTTTGAATGCAAAAACTGTAAAATGGCCTCAAAATTGTCTATAAAAGTAGCTTTATTGGGTATTAGGTTAGAGAAACGCTATGTTTAATCAGGTGTGCCAAGCAGAAACGTAGGCTATTTGCAAAATAAATGCTACTGCCTTCGGCAAGGTGTCAGTGATAATTCTGTTACCCGGTGAAGGAATTGCCTTAATATTTCGTTGGCCAATTGAAATCACACTGAAATTAAGTAAATGGACGTTTGGGGTCATGGGCATTTGTCTATCGTATGTTTAAATTTAGAACATAAGTACATTATGCTTATCATGTAGACAAAAAAAAAAATGTAGTACGAGTCTACAATGGAATCATAGTACTATATACTATTTATTATAGCTGGGTATGGAAACCAAAAAAATGGGTCTGCGGAATCAGTAAAAGAAACCTCCCCGGGTGCAATTTTTATTATGTTATTTTCTTGGGTTCGAGTTGCTAATGTCGAGGGATTGGCAACACAGAGCGCAAGTGGGTATCAATCAACCAAACGAAAACAACTTGGTTTAATTAGCACAACTAAATCACTACTCGACAGACATTCCCTGTGTGAACTGGTGTGAACATAGTATTTAAACAAACAGATTATGCTTAATCCCCTTTCCACTTTAATTTAATCATGCCCTATCGTCCTTTTCGCCTTCAACTTGTTGCTGTAAGTTTCCACAAGTTCATATGAAATAGTCTTGTGTCACCATCTTCTTTATGTACTTTCAAGCTGCTATGCTTGGCCGCATCCCCAATGACATTCGCAAATGCACGCTACCGTGTCCTTATGTAATGACCAATGACGTATTAAGCAACACTTGGATTAGCAGCATTGGCAAGTTATTCGAACCCTTAGATCTTGCCCTTTTGGAAACCTAAAAAGTTATTAAATATAATCATTTATTATTTTTCATTTTTGTGGCCTTAATTGGAAATGTCGTCCACGTGGCATTTATTATTTTATTTATTTTGGGTGGCATAGATATGTGCGAATCAAATGAAGTGTTAAACAATGTCACGTATAATTTTTCCTTGAATAGCGTCACATATAAAATATAAATTTATTTGCGGGGTTATAAAATATAAATGGTGTCGCGTTTTGACTGGCGAGGAGCCTGCTATATTAGAAAACTACCAGTCCACCACCATGTTGTCAATTATTTCAGGGCAGAATCATTATTTTGATACGACTTTATTGGTGGGGTGTCATTAAATTGGAAAGCTCATGTGAATTTAGTCACGTTTCTAAAGAATGGGTAGCCCATATGCTGTCGGCCACCGAAAATACAAGGAGATTTTTGCACGCAAATTTGCTAGAACCTCAAGAATCTCCCCTTTTTTTTTTTTCTTTTTTTGTTTGGCCTTTTTCTCAATGGACAGATCGATGCCTAAAATTTGATATACAGTTAGATCCTTGTTTTCGAATTAGTCGTGTTAGATCTCTCTGTAGTTCTGCTAACAAATTTCATCTATTTAAAAGGAGATTGGATATTATACATCAAGATTAATGTATTATATAATGATCAATATTATGTATTATACAGTATTATGATCATTGTCTCTTTTTAAATAAGTTAAAAAAATATAATGATATTGAGCCATAATAAAACTAATTGGATTCTCTATTGTCATTTTTATATTTTATATTTCAATAAAAAATTAATAAAATTAATGATAAAAATAATCGTCGGAGATTCTGTTTCTGTCGCCCTCACTTATCACTCCTTATAGTTAAAAAATTTATGATAAAAGAATTCTGAATAAATCTGTTAATTCATTTTTGAAATTAGAGGTTTAGCCGTTTGAATAAATCTTAATGTTATGTTTAACATTTTGCACTACATTTTGTCTTCGTACAGGTGTCTTCTTATTTTATATTTTGAGTCATTACGTGGATAGTTCTGAGAGGAATGTTTTTGTACCAATGAGACGTGTCAACAAATATTATAAGATTTTAATCGAAGTAGCAATTATACATGTATTTCTAGAACGCTCCATCTTCCAGCCCCTACATTTTATTCTTATCTATATTCTGTAACGTTACCACTACATTTTGTCTTGATCAATAGAATTAATTATTAGCCTTAGAAATTTTCTTTTAACCCCAGCCCTGGAATGGTTGCTCAGTCATTCATGTCTCAAATTGTCTTCTTTTTAGAGATCTGTGGATTTTTCAGTATGATGGATAATTAAATATTGATGCCGACCATTGTAAATTCAATTTCATCACGTGGCATTGTTTTGTTCAATAATTTTATACAAAATTATTTAATGAATTAAATAAAAAAAATATCTAATTTACTGCTACGTCAAAAAGAATAAACAGTATCGTAGATCATGTGATACTGTTTATACCTTACGTCAAATCCACTAAATAATACCATATAATGTGGAAATCTATCATTCTCCCTCTTTTTTTCCCCTCCTTTTTATATGAAAATTTACTTTGAAGTTGATTTTACCTTATACATCATAATATCCGATAGAACATCTACATTATCTTTGTTAATTTATCAACATTATTTATTTAGAGTCTGTGTTTACCGAGCTTTCATTTCATAATATTTATAGCCTTAAAGCAACGACACCACAATTGCATGCAGCCAACCAGAGCACTGCTAGATCAATTGCTTTTGATTCCGAGAATTTTTTAACAGTATATAGCTTGCTGCAATGGCTTCTGTCCTTGCGATGTTAACAATAGCAGTATGGCTAACAACTCTGCTATTGCATGTGTCCACTCAATTTGGAGATTCTTCTGACTTGACGTCAATAGCAAAAGAGTGGCCAGTAAGTTAGTGGAGCAGCAAAAGACACCTTTATGTTACTTTACTTAGTGACTTGAGCTGTAACACCAGTCAGTCAGACTTTCAGGGATGCCACTTAACTGCCCTTTTTAACTAATTCTGTACTACAGAATCTATAAATAACAAACTTACGAACAGAAAAACTAATAACGTAATTTTCTTAAGCTCATGGGCATGTGCACATTGACGAGGTGTGCAAACCAGGTGACCAAGCAAATAAAACATAGAGAGACAGCGTCTTAGCATGTTTGTGCATAATTCAACTGAATCATTTCATTATTGCGGTGTCCCTGTTATTAAAAAATTAAAAATAAATAAATAAATAAATAAAGAAAGAAAGAACATCTCCCTTTATAATAATAAATGACACATGTCAATTAACGAGGCAGAGCATTACACTATATATAAAACAGTCTTGCCATATTGTTAATGAAGTTTTATATAGTCATCATCCACCCTCAACCCATTCATCTGATCAGTTGACTGCACTGCATGCCCACTGATGAGCTTATTGATCATGTCTCTGCAGCAGTGGTTTCTTGTTTTCCTATGGATGAGTCTTTACATTTTCTACGTAATTTTAAGTGATTTCAAGAGAGTTTCTAAGCTGTCAGGCCCGCCTACGTTTCCTGTAATCGGATGCTTGATATCTTTCTACAGAAACCGGCACCGTTTGCTGGATTGGTACACTGAACTCCTTGCAAAATCGGCCACCAGCACGATTGTTGTCTGCCGGTTTGGTGCAAGAAGAACCATTGTGACGGCAAACCCAGAAAACGTTGAGTACATACTCAAGACCAACTTTAACAACTTCCCCAAGGGGAAGCCTTTTACCGAAATTCTGGGTGACTTTCTTGGCTACGGGATATTCAATGTGGACGGAGAGCTTTGGCGCTCTCAGCGCAAGATGGCCAGCCACGAGTTCAGCGCCATCTCGTTGAAAGAGTTTGTGATGAACACACTAAAGGATGAAGTTGACAACCGGCTGTTGCCCTTGATGGACTCATTAGCAAGGTCATCCGAAGCAGTTGACTTGCAGGAGTTGCTAACAAGGCTTGCTTTCAATATGATTTGCAAACTTTCGTTGGGAATAGATCGCTGTTGCTTGGATCCTTCTTCGCCGGTCCCTCCTCTTGCCAAAGCTTTTGATATGGCATCAGAGATATCCGCCAGGCGGGGAGCTGCGCCTTTGTTTATAGTTTGGAAGATTAAGAAGTGGCTTGGAATTGGATCGGAAAGGCAGCTCAAAGATGCCGTTGAACTAGTCCGCGAATACGTTAAGGAGATTATCCATAACAAGAAGATGACAGTACTCAAGGGAGAAAATGACAGCCAGGATCTGTTATCTCGGTTGATAGCAGCCGGCCAGGAGGAGGAGGTAACAAGAGACATGGCGATAAGTCTCATCATGGCAGGAAGAGACACAACTTCGGCAGCAATGGTGTGGCTATTCTGGTTGATTTCATGTCACCAGGATATTGAGCAAGAACTGGTTAAGGAGACGGGACTCGTGAGTGAAGAAATAGACTATGAATCATTGAAGGAGTTGAGATTGTTGAAGGCTTGCATTTATGAGTCAATGAGACTATACCCTCCAGTGGCCTGGGACTCGAAGCATGCAGCTGCGGACGATTTGTTGCCGGACGGGACAGCAGTTCAGGCCGGAGACAGAGTGACATATTTCCCATACGGAATGGGGAGAATGGAGGCATTATGGGGCAATGATTGGTTTGAGTTCAAGCCTCAAAGATGGCTTTCCCAAGGAGAACCTGATAGGGTATGCCCGTACAAGTTCCCGGTTTTTCAGGCAGGTCCAAGAGTTTGCCTCGGAAAGGAGATGGCTTTCATTCAGATGAAATACGTGGTGGCTTCAATACTCAGGCGGTACCAGATCAGGCCGGTCAGGTCCGGTCAACCTGTGTTCGTGCCACGTCTTACAGCCCACATGGCCGGCGGATTAGAAGTATTTGTTCGAAGGAGAGAACAATTAAGATAAGGCTTCCAATTAAATTTAATTGAAAGTCAATGGTTTTAGTCTTAAATTTGATGGGCAATGTAACATGCCGTTGCCTTTCTAATATTATATTTATAGTTAGGAGAATTGTCAAATGCGAACAATCATATAATGAAACCTCTGGATACCATAATCACCATCTCTGATCACAAAAGACTAGATTGATTGATCATGAATGTCGGCATTCTATAGGATTACCGGCATCATCTGGTGGCAACTAGACTTGGTCTAATTTTGAAATCAGGTCAGCATATTTGATTAGATGTCTATTATTATGATAGCTTTTAATCAATACGAGCTGAGACCAAGTAGTTAATGATCGTGAATAAATATATAGAACAAACAAATTAAAATATAGCTCTATTTTATTTTATTGGTGAGCAACACGATCGTCTTATGATTTATATTAAACTTACATAATTCTTTAATCTAATTAATCTTTGCAAATAAATTAGTGTAAATTAAGAAATAATTATTGAAATTTGAATTCGAAGCACATGCGTGCTTGGAATGATCATTTGAAATTGTATTTGTTTAAGTAGAAAAGCATGGAAAATGGCTATAATTAGTCGTAGCACACAGCCACACAGTCTTTCCTTCGGGCTTCTATTTAATTTTATTATGTCTGCTTGAAATAATTGTTTGAACTTGTATATTTGTTTAAGGTGAAAAGGTTGGAGGCTGGCTATAATTATACATCGTACCGTATACGCACAATGTTATAATAAGGATACCTCAAGAAATTAAAAAAATAAAAAAATACACTACATGATGTATTGACTTGTCCTGTTATTATAAAATTACTCCATAGTATATATAATATTTCTTTAGAGCTTTTATTTAGCTTTTTGTTAATATATTTTTTAAATGATAGAAGGATACATAAAATTTAAATCAATCTTTCATTCTTAATTCTCTCAAGATTCCAATTCAATTGGCTAGACAACTAAAATTACTCATGTCACTCCCCTTTAGATTTTTGTTTAATTGGTTTCTACTACATAATATATAGAGACTGATGGAAGATGAAAAAAAAAAAAATTATGTTTCAAGCCTTAATAGCTTCAGTGGTGACTCAACTTGAACCACCCACTTGCAGATAATAAGGAAAACGAGAACCGCTATTTTATACCCTGGAAATTGGCGACAATTATAGAATATTAGAAGCCAACGTACTTTATGCACGCCAGTGGAAAATGACAATTACAGATTCTATATATTTCTTACCGAGAAGCAGTCTCTAAAGAGATAAGCTCCCAAATTGCTTATTCCATTCTTCATATATACCAAGTTCATTCAGAGAAACAGAAGCCCGCACCTGCTGCAATGCATTTTCAAAGTCCTGCATAAAAGATAACGAGATGGCCACCATCAATAAACCTGATAAAACTATGGATTCCGGTGCACATTTATTTTAATTGATTTCTGAATATAATTACCTTAAGAGTTACAGGTCGCATATCCTCCTTTTGCAGCCTTGTAATTTCTATTCCCTGTTTCAGGGCCTCTCTCAGTGGACCCATTGATGCTTCCTTCACTAAGTTTTTCATATCTGATCCTGAATACCCTAGAAACAAATATGCCGAGTCAGGAAAATATGAAACAAAAACTAAAATATCAACATAAAGTAGCACAGAAATAATAAATATGGTTCTGAATGATTCGAAGTAAACACCTTCCGTTAATTTGCAAATGGTACTAATATCTTCATCTGAAAGCTTGAATAATCCATCCTTCTCTAAAAGATTACGTATGATCCAGGCTCTCGCTTCTTTATCCCCCGTATTAGCATGTTAATGACCCTCAATTGCAATAAAATAAGTTATTGAAATAAATGAGAAATATATCTTGCACCTGACGAAGGAAGGGGAATATAAAGCCTCTTGGTAAGCCTCCTACGTGCCGCTTCATCAAGTTCTTGAGGTCTATTTGTTGCTCCTGAATAATTTTAAGAAGCAAATGCAACTGCTAAGTAAACTGAGCTACTGAAAATCAAGAGTAAAGACATTTAAAGGAGAATGAGGCAAAACAAAATGTTGAAAGTTGCTCAAGCTGTTCCTTAGTGAACAGATTTGATCCTTGATTCCCTGAGTTTGCATTGGCATTATACACAAAACTTCTATGAATAAGAAATATCTTCAATATTTTTCATCACAAAAGTATATTGAAACATAGTCTGTTATTATTTTTTATTTTTTTTTATTTAAAAAATGCACCAAAATTCAGTACAAGCATAGGCTTTTATAGCCCATAAATATTGCTTAAAACTTTTGAAAATAAGTAATTGCTTTACTTTCTCATACATTTTTCTTTTCATTGTGCACAAGATTACAGCAATGTACAATATCGAGCTAACCATGCAAGTGTCAACCATTACTCAGATTGTCTATTCACTTGCAGAAAGCACATTAAACATTGAGTTAAACATGCAAGGGTGAACCATGGTCATTTCCTAACAGATATTGCCAAGCAATGAGTGAGAATATGAATGAAAAACAAAGAGAAACTCAGAGTTCACAAAATATACAACACTGAAATGTAAGTGCAACAAGTTTGGATATTTGGGATCATGGATCTCTGGAAGTTAAATCTAAGGAGAACCAGAGAGAATCTCACTACAAAAGTTTCTATCAGACCTAAAATCTTGTTAGATGCTATGATATAGCCGCTTAATACTATTCATATTCAGCTTTTAGGTTTTCTTTTCTTTATGTTAATGCAGATAACTCTTAGCTGGTCAAGACCCATGAGTGTTCTGCAGAGTGCAGATACAATTAAGACTTCTGAAGCTGAAGCTAAAGCAATGTACACACTAATCTTTTGTTTTTTCTTTCTCAGGAACCAGAAAAACATGTAATTAGAAAACTCTCCCACAGTTTTCAAGTACCCATTGCAAAAGAGGAATGCACAATCAGCTTAAAGAACCTTAATTATAGCTAAAATATGCCAGATTACGCTCGTTTCTTGGTAACAAACCACTGGCAGTGGCAGTCAAAACCATTCCCCTAAACCAGAAGCAATATACATAAGCTAAATAATTGAATTTAGGGATTCAAAATTTACCTACAAGGAGAATTTGCTCACTGCCACTGTCAAAACCTTCCATTTCAATCAGGAACTGTGTTTTCAGTCTTCTACTTGACTCATGTTCACCATCTGACTTGCGCTGAAAACAAAATCGTTTTAAGCAGAACAGTTTATTCACCAGCAGGGCTGGCATTAATATGATGAACATCCATGTAAGGCGGCATCTACAAAAAAAACTAGTCCTCATTTTCCTGTGGAGCAAGTAGAATCCAAGCAAAAAGAAACCTATCTAAATGATTAACATGCCTCGCACAAACCAGTCTTCCTGCACAAGGGACTCATATAACAACAATAAGGCAACCTGAACCAACCCTACAGGTTTGTCATCAAGAGCCACTAAGTTAACCTACCTGAGAAAGAAGCGAATCTATTTCATCAACAAAAATTACAGCTGGTTGACGGCAACTGGCAACTCCAAAAAGGGCCCTCACTAGCTTTTCACCCTCGCCAATCTACAATTTTTCAATGGAAATTCATTTTAACATATGGGACAAGCTGGGAGAAAGTTTTAAAGTGATTAAATAGTAAGCTATTAATGATCAGGAGACAATTTGTGAAGCTTTATCTATCATTGCAATTCAATCATGAGTGGTGTAGTGTGTATCCCAAGTAACCATATAGAAAGTTGATAATCATTCAAAATTTTTCTGGGAAATCAGAAATTAACCCAATGAACAATCACATAAAATAAGATCAAAGAAAAAAAAAATACTTACCCACTTGCTTGTCAGTGAACTTGCAGATATAGAGAAGAAGGTTGCTTTTGCTTCTCCAGCTATAGCTTTCCCAATCATTGTTTTTCCTGTTCCCTGGAACATAATAGGAAATAGGTGTATCAAAACTAAGTGGTATTTGTATCTTCCATATGCCAGAGGATTTAGTGCTTACTGGGGGACCAAAAAGGAGAAGACCTTTTCCTGGGGAACGACAGCCTTTAAATATGTCGGGACGCAGTAAAGGCCATATAACCATCTCCATTACACATTTTTTGGCATGCTCCAAACCAGCTACAACATTTTCAACCAGTGATGGTAAATAACCAAAACTTCATAGATAAACAGATTGCCATGAGAAAAACTGAAAGATGTAAGGAATCACATAGTACCAATGTCATTCCATCGGACATTGGGATCACGATCCATAATCTCATTACTAACATGCTCAATCAAACGAGGTTCCAAATTCCTTAATTTTTCAGGAAGCTCTCCATCTGGACCACATAGCATCTCCAGACTATAATTGAAGCACGAAAAAGGCATTAGGACTTGCACAAGTTCATAATTATGCACGCGTGTATGAGAGATAGACATAAACATTATTGTCAGAACATAAACTGAAATTCTTAATGAACAAGACAGACAGTAAAAATGGCAGGCCTCTTTCAACTACGACGAAAATATTCCCCTGAAAAACTACATGTAAGTCAGGCGCAGAAGTTTATAGTTTCTTTAAAAGTGAATTATATGGTTCTTTTGCAGGCAAATGAAGCAAACTGATTCCCAGCAAGCACTAGGTGTGCAGTGAAAATATCATCAAAACACAAAAGATAGGCCTCTGATTTGACAAAACCTCTGGGTATACCTGAGGCTGTTTGTGCATTAAAAACTGAAACTCCTTTCCAAAAAGCAATTTGCAGACAATATTTTTTAAAAATTTGTCTAGTTATTTCCACAAAAAGTGGTTTTATTCAAAAGTACTTTCTACAAAAGCCAATCAAATACACCCTATATAGATGAAATATACTCTAATGGTCGAAGATCCTTAGTAGGTTTCCCAAACTTGAAACAATACTCATGGCTCTCAGCTTGTCAAATGCGAACAAAGAAATTCTTTAAGGCATGTTGTCTATATTTAATGATATCAATTTACATAACTCACCATGCCTTAGTAGATTCCTCTAGTGCATCATCATTCTTTCCTGCGCACCTTGAAGTCATGTTTCCAACATTGCTCCCATTAGATCTAATAGGAGGAACAAAACTACCACGAACTCCACGACGTGAAATGCCATATGATTTTGCACCATAACCCCTAATGTTTGAATTGTTATCACTCTGAGGGGAAACTGAAGCACTTGATGATCCCACCAGCCCTCGTCGTTGCCTAACATCCCTTTCCTATGTCAAAGAAGGTTGTTATTAACAATGATTCTCGTGGAAAAAAACATAAGCTGGAGAGAAACTGATTTAGCTTCCATAAAATATTTCAAGTAAATTACAATCCTTTTCAAGCTGTGATCTTCTTATTCATTCTACTCTCTCTCTCTCTCTCTCCATCTTCAAAGGACTATGTTTATCAGACATACATGATTTAATGAGATGCTTCTCCTTAAGTTCATATGTTCATTCTACAATGAAAATATTAACCCTGTCCAATGTAACAAAAAAATGGTGTCTAACTACATGTGGACACAAAAAAAAAGCCATTAGGTAAAAATGAACATAGAGAAAAGGGAGGGGGGGAGGGGAGAAGAGAACTCAAGGCCAAATAATGTCACAACCAAAAAGAAAAAGGGTTCCGATGTAAAATAAGTACCAATTTTGCTTTTGCAGTAACAAATCCATTGGCAGAAACATCATTATTTACGTTTTCAGCTCCTGATGGTGACTTGGAAATCCAGTCTGTAGGGCTACTAATTTCAACATGCGTACGTTTCATCCCCGAACTATTTCTATAACCTCTTTCTTCCTCTTCAACTTTAACAAACTTGGAGACACTATGACCCTTTGGAAGGTTGGAAAACAAGGAAGACTCTTCTAAAACCACGCAATCTTCTGAGCCGTTGCTTTTGGAGTTCAACATACTTCTGAATGAGCTAGTATTTGTCTTCATGATGTTGTTCCCATACAAGGATGCCAACTTTTCTTGTGTCATAACTTTTGATCCATTGCTAAACAACTTGCCCTGCCTGTCTAATGTGCCTTCCTGAGACTATTTGAGACCTCAATTAGTTTAAACTCACTAGTGGACAACTGATATTCATCTAATGCTTGTGGGAGCAGAATGCTAAAGGCCACAATAAAAAAGGAAGGTTCCTAAACAACTTTCATAATATCAAAAGAGAATCCCATTAGAAAAAGAAAATTCAAGGAGCAGGGCCTCTTGAACTGTCATTAAGCGGGAACAAAACAATCAAAGAGAAAAATTTCCATTCTATACCAATTCACTTGTAGCCCGTTCATTATATTGCTGTAGATTTGCTCGAAAATACTTTGATTGCTTAATCTTCTCAATGTCTATTCCTCCTTTCAAGCTAAAAGCACAGCCAGGAGCTCTGCCTGCCTGTTCAAATGCTCGTCTGAGAGTGCATTGAACAAATTATCAAAATTGAAAATCAGAGAGTATATCTCGGCAAGTGGAAAGAGAAATTTAACATAAATGCATAGTTCTAGTCAATAGACCCAAATCAAAATTAAGTAAATAAAATAAGTTCAAAGTTCAAATGTTTAACTAGGACTATTAACTCCAGGCATTCTTCACAGTCAACACCTTCATGTACAGAGACAATGGACATAAGCTCCATGGAATGCCAAGTCATCTATTGTTCATCATTAAATAGGTAAAGTGACTAACCCTCGGTTTGTTACTTCATCGTTAATGAGGTTCTAACAACAAACATATCAGAAAAGAAAAATCATACTTAATTGCCAAAATTCAAATAATTAAAAAAAATTCAGATTTTAAATTCTAGAAAAAAGAAATCCACCTTCAGCTCCAATTTCAGTGATGCAACACCAAGTAAAATTTCAGAACATTAGAGTTTAATATCTAAAATTATAGAACCAGAATCAATATAATTGAAGTAAAGATACACAAATAGGTGCCCAGCCTCATATCAATCAAGATCTAATGACTGAAAAAAAAATCTTTGCAGAACCACAAAGTAGTAAACGTATTTATACCGATCGGAGTCCGGAACGAGAGCGCGCCGAGCCTCGTCGAGTTTGGCGACGGCTTCGCGGCGGATAGGGCGAGTAAGGATCTCGTCGGTTTCGGACTGAGTGTGGGAGTCGAGGAAGCCGAGGAGACGGAGGCTGAGGAGCCGAACCGAGGAGAAGTCGCGCTTATCCAGGAAGTAATCGGCGCCGAATTTCAGCGAGTGGAGCCGCTTCAGGTTGTCATCGACTTGCTTTCTCCAACACGCCGTCGTTTTTGGAGCCTCTCCACACTGTTCTTCTTCATCCATTTCTCTTTCTCGCGGTTTCAACAGAGGAGAAGAGAACGCTGGCTTTTTACTTTCCTTTCCCGCCATCCTCTTTTTGGTTCTGGGCTACTGGATTGTTTGGCGTTTTGAATTTTGGCCTGGGTCAGGTGCGTGGGAATTTGGGATCCAGGCATATGGCCCTATTTTTAAGATAAATTACGAGATGGCCACTGAACCAATTAATCCCATGGGAAATAAAAGAAAAACCTTCGACAATCGCCAATTGGACATTTGGCAAAGTCTTAATGGGTCCTAATAATGAGATTCATAAAATAAAACATTTAATGGATTTTACGGAACAACCATCGGATCACATGTCACCTCAAACCTGTCAAGTATATCACTTGAACATGCTGAGGTGTTTGCATGTCCGACATAAACTTCAAGGATCTGTAACGGAGCCATGTCCAAACTTCAAACATGTAAATAGGTGATTATGAGTTCTCTCTCTCTCTCTCTCTCTCTCTCTCTCTCTCTCTCTCCCTCTAAAGTGTAATGCGAAGTTTGTAAAGAATAAACCCGGCCTGTGCAGAATGACTTGACGTCTATTGCAAAGAACGTGTTCGAATCATATGTTTTAACCTAACCATACTACAACAGGTACTAGTATGGTGAATTATTAAATAATACGAATTTTATATCTCAAATATATAAGAAAATGAATCTCAGATAAAATTTAATAAATATAATACCAGATATTATCCTAGTAGTGTCCGATTTCTATTTTTACCGTGTCACTTGAATATGTGTTACACATTCCTCTCATACTAAGCCTTTTATCTTAACTTCAAAACTAATCTTGTAATATGTACATTATCAGCAACATTATTAAAATCTATTTAGCTGATTCTCTTCGTAACCATCAATCATGATACTAAATTGTGGGCTAGCTTTCTGCTGGTTCCTACCAGCCTAAGCACAATCATTTACCAGGTGATCTTCTGCAGTCAAACAAAAGACCAAAAAAAAAAAACAAAAAAGCAAACAAAAACCTGAAAAATAAACCCCAAGTTAACACCAATATTTAGCAGCATACTCTTGCTGCATAAAGATCATCTTGACATTGATAACACATTGGATCCATGATATGATTCCCCTCCGGAGTCCATAGCAATTTAAGTATCTCCCTTTTGTAAATTAAGAACCGAGCAAAACACAACTACTGTAATAAGCATGTTCCGTTGAATATTATGAGTAAAACAATGACAACTACACCTAAACAAAGCTACAGAGCAAATTTTTCTGGTTCTACACAAGCACATAGCATTCCTTTTGCGGTTAACTACAACAGTTATCAGATACAGCTGCACTACTTACATAAGACAAACTAAGATCATCTATAGACACTGAGTAAAAGCAATCACACAATGGCCCACCAACAGCTCTAGAAAACACCCAACTATGCGCTTCCAGGAGCATCACTTCCTGCAGCTGGCTTGCGGTTCAAATAACGAATCACAGCATCTTCAACCCTGTTAGGATCATCAAAACCAAACCAAATATCTTAAGACCTGCTTAACAATTCTTTTCTTTCTTAATTTGAAACAATATCCACAGAAAGTATATAAAATCTTAATTTCAGATACTACAAGCGCCTGCTGACATATCTTTATTATTTGACTAGTTGGAAATATAAGACAAGATATTAGCAATTAAATCATCAAATGTCACAGGGCATATGCATTAATTATAAAACGAGCCTTGTGATGCCAAAGACGAAGTAAGTAGGTTTCTGCATGCGTGATCACAAATAGTTCCATTGAACCATTCAATACATTTAACAATGCCAACATATCAAAGTAGGCACAAGCTGCAGCCGAAAATTGAATGGTGAATACCATAACTAGTAATCATTGAGTCAACAGTAGACTAAAGATATTGTATTGTGTGAATAAATAAGTGTGACTAAAATGGTAGGGTAAAGTATTAAAACAAAGAAGAGAAACTCAATAGTCAGAGGATGGTAAATTACTTACCATGGTTGGTTGAAAAAATCTGATCGGCGCTCTTTCTCAGCACTTCGACTACCTTCTCCAGCCACAAGCTTCAAATCCTTGCTTTGAGACTCAATCAATGTGTTAATAAATTCCACAGGAGATTGACTGAACCCCAGGAAGAACGCTCTCCTTCTTCGGTGTTCATGGATTTTCCTTATAGCAGAGCATATTGCCTCATCACACTGATCAATCTCTTTGTTCTTCTCAGCATTGGCCAATAGAGTAGACAATTCCCTCTGTATTGGGAATGGCACATCAACCAACACATCATAGCATGCTGTTCCAATCGGACTATTACCTGAAAGCTTGATCTTGTGCTCCAAATGTATGGGTTGTGGATGAGATAAATGTTGTGATATCTTCTGTGAAACCATAGTGAATTTCATCCTTTCTTCCCCAAATACTTTTTGAAGAGGTGGATCACAAGTAAAGATGGAAGGATCATTTGGGTGCTGCAATTTTCTGGCCTTCACATAATGCCAAATTGCTGCTATAATTCTTGGCCGTGTATCAACCTCAATACCAAGAACCTCCATCAAGGGAGGAGAAAGCTTAAATTTCTCAGGCACATAATTCATTTCCAACCGAATGTTTACAGTAAACTCCTTATCTCCTTTTCTCTTTACCTCAAAACCCTCATGAGGTGCTGGGGACCGGGAATTCTCCCATACAATGATATGATTATCAGGGTAGAGTCTCTGGTCCAGTGAAATGGTAACTCTCTTGAAGAAAGATGAGAACTTGGGGTACAAGGGATTAGATTTCTGAACCATTCCAGGCTGGTCCGGATCTACACCATCTTCCAAGATCCTCCCAATTATCTTAAGCGTCCAGGTAGGAGGCTCGGCATTCGGCTTCTTTGGAATAGTTTTAATCTGATTAGCAAATGTATTGAAAACATAAATCCGAAGGGTTTTCTGCAAACAAGGGGGATTCTTAAGTGCCTCCTGGATATCAACTTTCTTTCTAGTCAAGGCAGCATCAACACGGGCCTCAAACTCAAGGAGCTGGGTATACAAAGCAGATTCGGGCAAAATTGCAGCCACTCTTTCTTGTAACTGTTTCTCTGGAAGTTTCTGTTTCTTCCTTCGTGCAGCAGAGGTAAGTTCCATTGCTTTTAAAGGAGAAACCATGTTTGGCATTGGAACCGTGGGTGGACGAACAGGGGGCTTTTGAGGCATCCTTTTCAGATTTGCACTACCAGGAGTCAAATTAGAAGGAGAAGATGAACCTAAGTTTCCAATACCGGCATTCTGGAATTGGTTAATAGAAAGCCCTTGAGCTTGTAAATGAGCTTGAAACTGGGCATGAGCTGCTTGGGCTTGCGCTACCTGAGCATGCATTTTTGACTGATGAGCCTGCGCTAGTGCCTGCGCTTGAGATAACTGAAACTGGCTCGGAAATCCAGCACCCATTTGCGCCTGAGCCTGTGATTGCGGAAAACCAGGGTTCGTGGGCATAGATGGACCACCCATTCCAGCATTACCAAAGGGTGACGAAGTTTGCGCAAGACTCTTAGCAGGGTTATTATTGTTCGCAGACATTTTTATCCAACTAATTATATCGCCCACCCAAAAAAAAAAAGGAAAGAAAAAAGAAAAACTTAAAATGCTACGCTTTATCCACGCATAGACTCTAAAACACTAGCACAAGTTATATTTTTCACCAAATCTCCAACACCCAACAGCAGCAGACAAATCAACCCTAAAAGCTTGAAACTTTAAAACCTAAATTCCTGCACTGGCTACCTAATTTCAAGTAATAAGCTAGAAGGGCGAGAAATGGGAACCCCAGAGAAGAAAATAATTGAGCTACAGAAGTTGATTAGTGTGGTTTAACAATACCCTAATTTGCATAATTAATGAACTAAAAAAAAAAAGAGCTTCTTTTCTGCAAGGAGCTGCGCAAAAATGTAATAATAATATGATAATTAATTTCTTACGAAACGGGTAGCAGCCAAAGTTTGTTTGCTTCGCTCTGCCTCCTCCGCTTAAGTTAAGCTCCAGCAGCAGCAGCAGCAGCAAGTGAGAGAGGAAGACTTTTGCATCCTTTTGTCTGCTTGCCTTGATTTTCTCCCTCTGTGTAAGAAATGTGAATCATTTTTAAGACACTCAATTCGATAACCCGGTCCATTTTCTCCGCGTCGGGTTCCATCCCAACCCATGTCTTTTACCTCTATTTTTTTTTTTTGAACTATAAAAATATCTTTACTGAAAGCCATAAATATTATTTAATGTTTTTTCTTTCTAATAATATTTTATTAAATGTTAAACAAATCAAGACCAAGCTCACGGGTGTTAGTGAGGTAGGATTTGAATCACCAACATTTTTTTCTCACAGTTTATTAGTTGAACTAATTAGAATCTACAATAATAAAATTTAAAATTTTACTTCTTTTAGTTTATTTATTAAAAACTTTTTTGAAGATAACACATTTTTTAATCCCATGAACAAAATAATCTTTTAAGTCTCATTATTCACTTTATATTTTTATATATATTTGTTTTAGGTTGAAAATTACTTTTCGTCAAATTTTTCTTGATAATCAAACACACAACATAATTCTTTTTTAAAGAAGTTCAATGTTGACGAGTTAAAAATCATCTTTAAACAAGCTCGGTAGAAAATTTTATATTTTACCGTGAATTGAGAATATGACAAATGAGCCTTTATATAGACATTACAACTAAAGTAAACACTTGATTGTACACAAATCTAGTGATTATACAATCCTTATCTTGATTTTTGCAAAATTGTAATCTTGGTAATTGTGGAGAGCAGGAGAGGATGCTAATTGTTTCATGTAGAATCTCAAAGCATCGTGCCTTCCTGCTCATAAAGGTGCTCTTGAATAGAAAGATTGTGATCTGAGCCTGAATTGTAAACACAATCTTCAAAACCAAGTCAAAAATTAAGGTAAAAAAGTGCATTGTTTTGTTTAATTGCATAATATTGAAAATAGATCTGCTAGATTCTATACAACACAGTCAGATGTTCTGCATAAACCATCTAAGCAATAAGCATATTAAATGCAGCTGCTAGCACTACATGCAGCATATCCAAATTCTTCCCTGATAATTAAAAACCTAACTGGGGAAGCAGGAGACGAAGAAGACAATAAGCAAGTTCCTTGAATTACCCAATTATCATCAGGAAGTTTGGAGGGACACTTCATGAAGTACACAACAAGATAATAGAAATGTCGCACAACTACTCCCTAGCTAGCTATCTTTCAGAAACCAAGTGTTTATTTAGAAACTCTCTATAAGGTTACTTCTTAGGGAACACAATTGATTCAAGCTACCATAACAGAACAGTTAAGAATAAAGTGACTAAGTGGTCTCTCGCCACACTCAAGAAGTCTCCATTGCAATTCCATTGCATCAGAACTGGGACAGCAAGTGTATATGGCCATACTTTCCTGAAAAGATGTGGAGGATGCACCTATTACTAGCAGTTCATTGCCTAGTGATTTGAACGCCACACCCCATCCTCTATTAAAATCAGCTCTTACTGGGACCAATCCTAAATTCTTCCATGAGTTGCTGTTCTTTAAGTACACCCTTAACTCGTTGGAAAAAGTTTCCAGCGAGTAGAGCTCATTGTTCACTACAGCAATAAGAGGAGGCGACTGGAAAGTCTCAGCTGGGAAATCTTTCAACATGTCTGGGATATGGTACCAAGTTCCAGTATACTCATCATAGGCCTCTCCACAAGTGAGAGATTTATCCATCTCATTTCGTCCCCCAATCACATAAAACTTATTGTCCATGTAACAACCAGAGCAAAGCTTCCTCCTTTGCCACATCCCTGGAAGGGAATCCCATGATTTGGTCTCCGGATTGTATCTCTCAGCAGAATTCAAGACACCACTGCCATCCATCCCATGCCCACCAGCTACAAATGCAAAGGTGCCACAGGTGGCAGATGCGAACAAACACCTAGGCCTTCTCAGGGACGGGCCTTTAAACCAGTTGTTTGTTTCTAATTCATACCTCCAAATTACACCACCTTCTATCTCATTGCCAGAGACAATTAGATGAGTCCCTGCACAAAGAGATTCCTTATCCCCTAATTTAAAACAAGGGTCTGAGGGTAACTCTGGAAGCTTTCTACGAGTCTGAAAATGCCTATCAAATGCCCACCAACTACTATCCCCACTTGCTAACATAAATACAGATGGCTCCCTAAACCCAATTTCCCTTCTAATCTTGAAGAGCTCACCGCTCTTCAGAAGAGATAAGAATCGCTTGTTTAACAAATAAAACTTCCAGTACTCTGCTCTAGGAACCCGGGCCACAATCAGTACCTCTAACTCATCACTGAGAGAGGGAACAAAGGAATAATCTGCATCCTGAGGTTCTACACCTGCGGAAGCTGAACCAACACGCCTACCTTCACTGGAAGGAAATCCATCAGCCCAGTTCGGGTTTGCTCTCCGACCAGCCTCAGCAAACCTCAACTTTCTCGGTGGCAAATGATTGGAACCTACAATAAAGTTATCACCACAATTCCCAACTAGCACCCATTCCTCATACAGATCATCATCAGTTATGCACAGGTCCTCTCTTTCTTCTTGTCTCTCGGTTTCTTTTTCCCTTGACATTGTTCAGAAACCTTCTGCGCCCCAAAAATTCTGTCATTTTGACAAATGAAAAATAGCCAACAGTCAGCAATCAACAGCCAGTATATACTAATTGAATGGTTAGCATGGTTAGTGCCATCAAGTAACAATTCTGAGAAAGAAAAAAAGGGGCATAAATGACAAGATAATCAGAAAATTAGAGGAAATATAAGTCTGTAACCCAGGAAAAAATTGTCACAGATTGATCAAAATGTCAATAGCTGCAGGGAAAAAAAAATGCCCCAGATGAAAAGTTGAGACCAAACAAAACCTTGCAAAAGCCCGAAAAGAAGGGGAGTGAGAAAGAACGACGGACCACGGAGAGAGGGAGCAAAAGAGATCATCTGATGACAAAAATATACTTTTGAACAATATCCACATCCAGACCCACAGAAATTTTTTACTAGTATATATAGAAACAAAATGGGAAATTGAGACCAACTGATCAACTTCCATGCCTTGGACTGATCAAGATTCAAGAACTAGAGATTATCAAACAGGGATATAAACTAACCAAATTGATTATCATCCAAAACCATTTTATTGTCACGCATCAAAAAGAATCTTTCTAAAGAAGTGAAATCACTAGTATAAAATAGCTCAAATGAGATTTGTATTATTAAAAAAATAACAAAAAAGAGCCATGGGTTAAACTAACAATCAAGTGATAAAAACATAGATGATAGACTTGTTCTCACAGAAGGTGAAAAAAAAAAACAACCCATTGGAGGATATTGACACAGATGATAAAAGGTTTCATAATATTATCATTAACAGTTAACAACATAGGGACGCTGATCAAAATAGATGTGAAAAGTTAATTGATACACATAAACTACTTACATGCACAGTAACAGAAACCCAGGCAAAAGAGAACAGAGAGCACCAAGAAATGAACACTAGGAAAGCAACACAACACTTACATATCCATACAAAGACATGCATGTACAAAGCTAAATGCATAAAATGAGAAAAAGGCTAAAGAGGAGAGAAAGAATGAGTCAGGTATGTACCAGCTGGAGAAGTCAAGTCAAACAGAAGTAAAAGAAGGGACGGTTATGGTCTTCAACTAAACACTTGTTTTTGTTTATTCCGTGAGGAGAGAGAGAGAGAGAGAGAGAAAAACTAGCTTGGCCAGCCTAAATTTTGGCGCAAAGGAAGAGGGAAAGAAGATCAAGAACAAGAAGAAAGAAAGACAGGAAAATGAAAATTTGTAGTTTTTATTCAAAATATATATGAATAGATGACAGAGAGTGAAAGTGAGAGTGAGAGACCATTGGAGAATGAAAGAAAGTTCAATATCAAGGCACCCCATTTGCTGGGGATTTATGCTTTATTTGGTATACGGGGGTGACAAAGTTTCGATTTTAATATATTATTATTGTTATTTATTCTTATTCTTACTGTTGTCATCACCAAAACCAACAATTTTTTAATAATAATGAATTTGGTTACTTATATTTTAGTAAGATTGTTATCTATGACTCTCTACAGAAGAAATTTGTACTAAATAAAATCATCTTTAAAACGTTTTTTTTCCTTCATTTGTTATATTGGGGGTTAAGGAAGGATGTGGGGATCCAGCTTATTCTACATTGTAATTTAGCAAATCCTTTGGTGGGTTTTCAGACGAAACTTAATTTTTAATTTTCTTGGCACGTTAGCCATGACAACGAAGAAGGTTGATTTAAAAAAGAAAAGAAAAGAAGCATAACAAGTGAAAATTAAAAAAAAAAAGGAAAAAAGTCTATAATGGAACTAGCATACTACTTCCTCTATTTTCATTGTAAATTTTAATGAATATGTTAGCGGCTTGAGTTTTTTTTTTTTAATTTTTCTGCATATTTTAGTAATTAAAGACGCAGGTACATTAGATGAGATTTGAACCCAAAACTTAAGTCCTGGAAAAGTTATCCACTAACTCATAAAATAGTTAGAATTATACGATCATATGATGATAAATTATTTCTTTTCTCATTTACTATGAGAATTAATTTGAAATCATTTCAAGTTCATTCTAACCTTCGCAATACTGTTATCATATAATTGTTTTAAAAGATTGCAGTGAAATTCTGATATATGTAAAGTTCAAAGAAAATATTCTCTACCAAACTTATAAATACTTAGCTGTGGCAAAGTTAGACGAAATTTACATTGAGAGTCTAAAATGAAATTGGATTCCAATTTCTACATTAGTCTTCTGATGAACAAAATAAATGCTTTGCCCTTGAATTGAAAATGAAACGACATGAAATGAACACATAACAGGCAAAAGACAACAAAGTTGTCATTACTCGTGTTTGACGAAGTTCTTACGATAAAAAACTATAAAGACAGGAAACATGTTCGTGTACTTCTGTTTCCATTTTGCTGAATAAAGACACTGAGAGAGCTGGTGATTTTTCTAGTTTCTCCACACCCAATAATGCTAAGACTGTTCTGCAAACGACGTGAAAGCAAGTTGTACTTGGTGTGCTTTAATTAATTAATTTCCTTTTCACATTAGTGTCGGTTTTGGAGTTTTTTTTTTGTAAAATACGGGTAATATTATAGTGTGTAGTAAATGAATTCTTTAAGCGAGACTTATGGTGTGATGTTTTTATGTAAATTTATGGTAATTTTACAAATAGGAGATCATGATGTAGTAAGTCTAAACTCACGTAAGCTTTTAAAGATATTATGTGTGTAACAAGAGTATTTCGCAAAATGCATTATTACTATTTATATGTTCTTATAATATAATAAATAGTAATCGTGTTCTCGTATGGCAGAAATTTATGTTGTGAGAGAATTTTGACTTTATTTCAATTTTTTTTTTTAACGATTCTCGTGTCAATATTAATTTATTGCTTTGGGTATAAATCACAAAAGTACTCATTATCTCGAATGAATAAGAAACTATGTGATTGAGAAAGAAAATAAAATTAGAAAAGTTCAATTTGGTTGATGAAGATTGGGCATGTACTTGAAAATATAATTGTAAATACTATTTCATTCAATTTGTAGAAACTCTCGTCATAATTTAAAAGGTTCAAAGTTTGAATTCGCTCCCATTCAAATTGAAGAAGAATTTCATTTACAATCATGTAATAAATAAAAATTAAATTAAATTAATTGAAGCAATTCATTAGGGAATTGACTCACCCACGTGAGCAGTGAGTTTTAGAAGCTTGCAACTATGCGACACTGGCACAAGGAAAGATGCAATTTTGGATTCAATCCCCAAATATGATTCAATGAAATAAAGGAGGTATCCAACTATACCAACCAACTTCAACTTCAGTTATTGGAGAGTTTGAGCCATCAATTAATGCCCAGTAACTTTCTCAAAATCGAATCAAAATGTGCAAAGAGTTTTAACCCATGTACCAATGTGATACAAGAGCCTAGAAGCTGGGTTGTTAATTAATTACACAAATAAAATAACCAAATATAAAAGCTAATCTGGCCCCTAAAATCCATAATCTGATGCGCTGTCCACGACCTGCACTTTCTTTCATTCTTTCTCTGATTATTCTAATGGAAGTTTTAATCTTTTGGATACTTGTGAATGAAAGGTGGCACAACAAGTGGGCAGTTGGTCTAGATCAAAGAGCAAAGAAAAATAAAGTATCCAATTACTAACCCAAGAAGAACATTATAATATAAAACTAACAAAATTCAAAAGGCCAATACATCTGTTCCATTTTCATATTGTACTAATCAATAATATAATTAAAGGTTAATTAATTAACAATTAACGGTTGGATTAATTTAATCAAAGACCAATGGCAGAGAAGGTGCCACACCCAAACCCTAGAAAGTGGAAGCCCATTGGATAAGGCTTTCCTCTCCAAGTGTTCGTTTCTTCTTCCTAGGCTTCAATTTTTTTTTCCCCTACTTATTTAAAGTTTATGCATGTGTTGGCTCTCCACTTGATTAGTGTGGTGGATTTGCCTTTAATACTTAATTATACGTTTGCTTATATTATAATTAAAAGCCCCACTGCTTTAATTGCGTGGGTTTAGCATTTATATTAGACAGGTGTTATGTTCCCAAAGGTCTGAGGTATGACCAATGTATCAAATTATTTCGTAAAATAATCATTCAGTACCACCATATATCGCTTGCCTTCTTTCTCTTTTTCATCTATTTGATTAACGTAAAAATGTTTTACCAATGAACGTTGATATTTGGACAAAAACTTAATAGAACATTGATCAAAGCACACTCAAAACGATGTCGTTTAGTTTATTTTTTACTAATATCTTGTCAAGCTTTATAATTTTTCTTTACTAATTGATCGTATGGATGATGCTATGCAGTTGACGTACGTAGGCAAGACCCTATCATTCAATTGATGCGAGACTCTAATAATTAAATATAATATTAGGCAGCCTAATCGGCTTTAGCCCACAGACTTTTGGAAAACGGCATGGTGGTATTGAACCTGAAACTTCGACTCAATATAAAATTTACCCACTAGTCCTTCTTTTTGAGTCGGTAACGACTGTGAGCACTATGTATGTTGATGGAGGGCAAAGGCATTTCATTACACTTTCATAAAAGGACTCATTTACCAAAACTTTGGCCACTTGTTGGGATGCCCAATATGTGATGTGTATCATGGGACGTTTAAAATTACTGGTAAATTAATAAGAAACACGAACGCCATGCTGTTTGGGAGCTTTTGAGATTGTAGAGATTTGCATCTTTTGGCAATGAGCCATAGAAATACACGCAGTGTCCCTCGTAATGTGACAACAAGCATTTTCTTTATCTAGAGCATATGCTAATGCACAAATAAAATTTTTCTCCAGAGCATTATCCTGTTTTACAACAGGCCATTTGGCATGAACCATGCATCAACATCATCAACAAAAAGTTACCCAATGATTCAATTGGGACGTTACAAATCCAAGATTTAACGCGATATACAGTTTAAATCATTTATCGTATGTTATTATTTTTTTTTTTGGGTTAATTTATTACAAGTTATGAATATTACCATTTAAGATTTAGGCTATATTTGGTTCATCTTATTTAAGTGGAACTTTTATAAATAGAGATTTTATTTAAAAAATTTTAGTTTTTTAGTCATCAACTAGAGTTTTTATTAAAAAATTATGAAATTATTTTAATAAGTATATTTTTTTAAGTTATATTATGAAAATAATAAAATAAAATTATCAAATAAGTAAAAAAATATTTAGATATTTTAACATTTAAAAGAAACCTTCAACCTCTACTCCCAAAAACCTAAAATTTAATATTTTACTAATAGAGACAAATAACTTATTTAATATTCAAAAGTTCTGTTAGGAAAACAATCAAATAAAAAAAATTATGATAAGAGGTTATGTAATTAAATAAATATTTATGATCATTAAATAAATCGTACATGTATTTATTATAAATTTAAATTTATATATTTATGATATAATTTAATAGTTCGCTATTTCACACCAACTAAAAGTGAGACCTCTATCCTTATACTCGGAGAAATATTATTTCTCTTTGATATTTAAAAAATATATATTTATATATATCTACCTACATTCGTTTCTTATTACAAGTTTCCCACGAAAAGACTTAACAAAACTAATTCCTTCAACAACACTAGAACGTCATTTGGTTCTTTCATTTTTGTGTTCAAAGCAATTGAGAATAGAAAAATAAGTGATAATGAAGAGAGATTGAAGAAAAGCAATATATGCATAAAGTGATGAGCCAATGCGAAAGCAAAGGCGGTGCATGCAACGAAACATCGGGGAGTTTAGTGAGATAATATTAACGTCCACATCAAATCCTAAAACCTTCCACTTTAAACTGTCAACCGTTTCAATCTAATCTTAAGAATATGATTAACAAAATGCATATATTTTTGGAAATGTCTTAGGATTGTAATTGCTTGAAGCTACTCCGTCTGATAGGTTTGTGTCTTTTTTTTTTTTGGGGTAAAGCTATCTTTTCATAATTTCATTGGCACGAAAACCATATCAGTCAGTGCAAGATAAATAATAAAATAATAAAAAATAATAATGATAATAAATAAAGCCGAGTGCAAGAAATGATATATTTGGTGCATAAAATAAATTCGGACAAAATTCCACAGACTGCTAATATTTCGCTTTTTCGTAAAAAATATACTTCTTTTTTTTTTTTAAACAGTCTTTCACCTGAAGCTTACGAAGTTATCATTTTTTCACTTTTCCATTAACAGTCACGGGATTTAACAATATATTTACAAACTAACTCTTTTATTCTTAAACATAAAAGTATTATTTAATCATACTTAAATCACAAATAAACTTATTTCATTTTGTACCTGTTGGGACCAATAATGTCTACAAACTTAATTATATAAACTTGTCAAGCCTGCTAATTGGAAGATATAAAGTCAGCAAATAAACACACTATCTAATTTCTATCTCATTTACAGTATCAATCAAGAATCACTGCTCATATGATCCGTATGAAATAACATATTTTCGACTATAACAATAATAAATCACCAATAGAAACAATCATAATGATCCAAAATATGTTCAAAGTAACCATAAAATTAGCTATCAGTACTTTTAATATTGTAATTTGTTTCCATCAATAGAAAACAACATCGTAAAACCAATTATGAAGAAACTAGAATTTGCAATTTTTTTCCCATAAATTCAAAATAGCAATTCATTCCAAAAGCACCTAAAGTAACAACTAATTAATAAGCTTTTTATATTTAGGGGCAAAATAGTTGTTTTATTAATAGTATGTTAAATCATCTAACTGTGTTAAAAGAGAAATGAAAAAGTGATACACTTTGTAAACTTTAAGTAGACAAGTACCAAAAAAGAAAAAAAAAGAATTAGGAAAATTTTGTATAAAGTGTGAAACATTAGGTGGTCAGTGGATATTTGTTCAAGAAACGACTTACAATCTTAAGATTTATTCAAATGGACACATAGATTCTCTAGAATCTAAGTTTTAGAATTAGTCACACTAACTGTTTTTAATAACTATGTCCAGATAGTTAAAAAGGCGTAATTGTCATAAATAGGGTATGTGTGATCATTTCTGAATTAAAGACAAACTAAGTATATATTTTGTACTTTTTAATTTACTAAAAAAATACCATTAGTAGAGACAAGGATTTATTAGACGCCATACCGTGCTACATGTTAAAGGGAATATTTCAGTTTAATTATAATTTACACCTTCAACATCATCCGCAAATGTGCGGTCCCTCACCATATGGTGAAATAAATCTCCATATGTTGGGTTGCTATTAGCCCAAGCCCAAATCTTCACTTGCATGAAGGAAAAGGCCCAAAAGCCAGCCGGGTCAACCCATTAATCCAAGCATAAACAAAAGGATATGACCAGCAAGTAAAAAAAAAAAAAAAAACCGAACAAAAGCCACAAATCCACAAGCAAAAGCATCACGAGGGTCAGTAATCATCATCAATGGCTACCTCACTCTCAAATTTCTTCTCCTTCATCTTACCTTCAAACCCACCTCCAAAAAATTCAACACCACCAGCACAATCCAACCATCTCTCTCTTTCTTCTCAGCAAAAACCCAAGAATGCTTTGGTCTCAAAGGTGGCTCCTGCTCAACCTCAAGAGAGTCACAACTCATCATCATCGTCATCTTATTCTTCTTCTTCAACTGAATTGGCCTCAGTTATATGTCCTTCTCTTGCATACGCAAATACCCTTTTCTTTAAATCTGCATACAATGTGCAAGTGATCGTTGATGAGAACGAACCTGAAGAGAGGCTCTTGAACAGGTTTAGAAGAGAAGTCATGAAAGCTGGTGTCATTCAAGAGTGTAAAAGAAGGAGGTTCTTTGAGACCAAGCAAGATGAGAAGAAGAGAAAGACTCGTGAGGCTGCTAAGCGCAATCGCAGAAGGTTTCCTTTTTATTTCTTTGTTTTTTGTGGTTATGAAGAGAAAAAGATGGGATTTTGGTTGTTTTTGAATGAAATATTTGATAAAGTTCAGAACTTTATTGAAATTTAGACAGCTTGTTGTACGTTAGGCTTAAACAAGGGGGCAATTTTCCATATTTCATGTTTGGATTCTGAGAAAATTTGTTGAGGACAAAACAAAAATATGGGTTTTTCTTGATGTATGTTGTACTACCTTTTGTTGTGTCTGAACTAATAATTGATATTCTAGCTTATTCATAAAGCTAATTTTCTGTTTTAATAGATCGCCAGAGATGGCTACTACAGTTTGATTAGTGATGCTTAGCAGTTTGGACCGAGTATTTAGTGTCTTTTGCAAGCTCCCGTTGGTTCCCCTACTAATTGAATGTATCCAATGTAGAGGGACTTTGAGAGTACCGGTTCATCATTTAGCACTGGTTCATTAAAAAATTGGAGCACTAAAATTTTTTATAATCATTTTTCTTGGAGACTGAATTATACAATATTGCATTGATATACCGATGTATTCTACAGACATGTATACTAGTACAGTGTACAGCGCAAACTACCCTGCTGAATTGTTTTTTTGGTTTGTTTATATCATTATGTGGGGTTATTTAATTTGTGCAACTCTCATTTATATATCTTGGGATGGTTAAAAGTGGCTATATTTACTGTGTTGTTGATGTATTATGCTGCTCAACATTTGCTTCTTTAGTGGTGCTGCTGTCGCTTTTACAAGACTATAAATCTGTATTGTTTGGGTACTCAAGTCATGTTGATATATTTTCTCTGCTTAGTAGATGTCTAGCTTTTTGTGTTCACGAGGAAATTTTTTTTTTTTGCATGTTTATCTGATAGATTTTCTTGATAGAGATTACTTATTTGCTTATTTTTATGATCAGGCGTCCTCAATTTAGAGGTCCAGTCCAGAACAGGCAAGAAGCTACTTCAACCAAGAAGGACGATGATGACGAAGATAACTGGGAGATGCCAGACGGAGACATCCCTTATTGACCGCATTTCAACATGTCTTTCATTCTTAGGGTCACCTTTTGCTTTCAATTGTGAATTTGACTTTGAGAGGTTTTGCTGCTTGTAAGTTGCATTAAGTGAATTCCGTTTTAATTGACTCAACGCCTTGTGATTTTGTTTTTTCTTTATATCAAGCTATGATTTTCTAATTTCATAGGGACGTCTTGGTTTTCAAATATATTGAGAATGTAGAGTAGAACACATACAGAATAGAATTGTATTGTTTCAGTAATCAGTATCACACTTGAGTCAGCAAATATGCAAGTATCTTCAGCCCTTGCATTCGCTAGGCACTCTCCATGTAAAGGGTGGTGATGACCCTTTCATGCTGATTTTCTTTGTGAAGTTTTTCCAATCTTCAAGCAGTAGCTTGAGGTCGTGCACCTTACTTTCAGTATCATCACAGCAGTTAGCACGCAAGGTACATATTGTGCTCGTATTTATATTCTGTTGACAAAACCCACCATAGAGATCCCGCTCCATATACGTGAACCTCAATTCAAGCCTCTTAAAGAGCTCCTTATCTACAACAGTTTCCTCACAGAGTGATCGGTCTTGAGAATTAGTATACGGAATCTTTCTCAACTCCTGATACTTGAAATACTTTGATGTTACTCTATTCGATCTCACATAAAAGAATCCTCCATCTGTAATGTTGTTTATGCTTTGTAATTCACCGGGGTGTGCATCACATGCAACTGTTATTGGCTTTAAACCATCAATCTGCGGAATTGGATTTCTAAGCCACATCACATCTGCATCCTGCACAAAATTTCATTATTGTGATACATTACATGAGCGCATGTTACATGTGTCCTTAGAGCATGCGTTAAAGGAATGTAATTATAAAATCTGAGAAGAAACTTACAGTGTAAACGAAACTGTAGCCCAGTTCAGTCAATTCTATCCAGAAATTGTTCTTGAGTCGAGGTAGAGACAATTTCTTATTCCTAGCACGCCTTATTGAAGAGTTAGAGAGGTAAAAGCAATAGGGATGCACAGACTTGCAATACTCAAATGCCTTGCGGTCTAAGGCAACAATCAACAGGTGATTCAACAAGGGTTTAGTTCCCTGGCCGTTGTGAAAACTTTCCAGGAAGAGATCAAGGACGGACCCAGGACTTGCCCATTCTTCACCCACCATGGTCACTATCACTTTCATGTCTTCCATTGTTGTTCGGGTTAACAGATACTTCAACTCATCTATAAAGAAATCCCTAAGGACGTAGAAATAACATAATTGTTAATTTAAAAGAAAAAAGGAAAAACATTCAAAGAGATCAAAGTAATTAACCTTCTGAAATTCCTGCTGCTACATTACACATGCGATGCAAATATAAAAAATGCCCATTTGACAAAATCCCAACAGGAGTCTTATTATGTCAATTGAAAATGATATCACACATAAAGATGATAAAATCAGACAAGAAAACGGAGCTGCTTTATCTCCCTTTTTGTCTGGATATCATTGCTCCAAATCAGTTATTAAGATTAAAAAATAATACTAAAAATAAAATAAAAACCTTACTGGAGGTTGAAGCCAGAGTGGCCTTGTTTTGGCAGTCTCTGTTGTTGGGTTGCAAGAGTTGTTTGATAGCAAGAATATGATTAGCACGATCAAAAGAATTATGATACAGTACGGAGACTTCATTTTTCTCCACACCATCTTAGAGATTTTAGTCCAAATATCAACTGGTTCGGTGTACTACACTGTTTTGCAACGACAATAAAATTGGCCATCCCTAAACAAGTCTTAAATGGGTTAAAACTTATGTAGAAAACAGTTAAACATTAATATTAAGGGATGCTCAAAATCCGTTTTAGTTGTAGAAAATAAATAAGTGAGAATTAAAAGGGAAGTTAATTCCCAATGCTGTCGTTTCTGCACTTGGGAACAGTTGGCTTTTAAAGATTTAATGAGTCTCTTGAATTAAGAAGTAGAGAGTTGGAAAGAATGTATGGCAAATAACGTGAAATTCATGAGTGGAAGATAAAACACTATAACCAGTATTTATGGAAGTTATGAAATTTACAATCCAATTAATGTATATGATTCATTTTATGTTAATGAAGGGAAAAACAGAGAAAGTATTGGCCTGGACAAGAACAAGTATAGATATAGATTATTAAACTAAAATTATAAAATCTGACTATAAGTGACGTTAATGTTGAAATAAACTCTATACCTCAATGAATAATAATTTGGTTATAAAGATCCAAACTTACATATATAATTAATTGATCACTTGTTATTCAATTGATTACAGTGGCAACATTGATCAGAATCATGATAACAACAAAAATCTTAAGTATGGTTTAGGAAACCATCCACAATGAGTGTCCGAAAGGAGCAAAACTTGGGTCTCAGAGGGAGGAGAAAATGTACAAGATATTTTAGTTTTTACTTGAGTAACAAGCTAGTGCCCTGTGCAATAAAGACTGAGTTATGTCGGCAGATGTATATAAAAGTTTTTGGCTGATTTGCACCACACAATTTTATTCAGCTGTAACACATACTGGATTAATAAAGGTACGTACGCAATGCACTAATTATTTCCATGCAGAATCTCGTTGGGATGAGATGGTCCTCAAAATAAAATAGTAGCAGGAGATCACCCAAAACTCAACATGATAAAACCATCTTCCACGCCAGTAAGGATTATCGTTTATAACTCCCAAGTATTTCCAGTAGCACAATTACATAAGATACTGTAAAAGTGATGTTGAAGCTGCCCACGTCAACGAAACAATCATCACCATCTTCTGGCATTGATGACAGTGATGGGTTTCCGTTGCAATTCTTGGACGATGGCAGTCCGCAAAGAAGAAGATTTCCCTTGTAGCTACTCTCGTTAAACGTTGCAAACTGTGCAGGCCACTCTGGGAACTTGCTTGATAAGATATTATATGCCACACTGAAAATAGCCGATGCAGTTAGCTCCACGAACTGAGGAGGGATTTAACCATTAGATTTGTTGTTGGAAAGATCAAAGCTTGCAATTTGCTTGAGGTTTGAAAATGTTAGAGGGATTGATCCTATCAAGTTGTTGAGCGATAGATTCAGGGCACGGATCCTAGAGAGGTAACCAATTTGAAGAGGAATCTCCCCTGTGAATTTATTGCAAGAGAGATCAATACCAAACATACCATTGAGAGGTCTCCCCTAATAAGAGTAGGATCTTTCCTTTGTTGTGGAAACTATAGTTTCCTTCTTTTCCATAATAACCTTGTAGAATGTAGTATTATCTAAGTAAGGACGAATTCGACCATTAAGATTGCATATGAAAAGATCAATAAATCGCAATTGGTTCATCTGGGACAACTGAATTGGCACTTCACCTTCAAAATCGTTTATTAACAAGGAGAAGATAGCTCAATTGAGAAAGCCCGCCAATCCAATCAGAAATCCTGCCTTTTAAACGATTACAGCTATAAGATCTAATGTCACCATAATAGAGCTATTACAAAATATACCATCTTCTAGCTGTCCTTGTAACATATTTCTAGATAAGTGGACTTGTCTAATAGAGAGAGTGACTGAAATAAGATGGTAAACTCCCAGATAAATTGTACTATAAGATATCCAAAATTTGAAGAGAATTAAGCTGACAAAACTTCCCTGGGATTGAAACTTTGAGATGATTGTTGGCATAGTTATATGTTCTAAAAATGAGAGATTACCTGGTAAGATCTTGGGACCTTACTATATATTATAATCATATTGATATAGTCTTCTTAAGAAAGAGCAATTAGACAAGCTTTCTGGGATCTCTCTACTGACAAGATCATCATCTAATTTTAACCTAGACAAGTTTGTCAAGTGAAAATTTCGAGAGAATATATGACCTTGCAGGGTGTTTTTTTGTTAACACAATTAATTACAACTTTAAGGCAACCTATTACCAAGTGCTCAAGAATTTTGCCAGTCAATTGATTATTAGATAAGTCTAGACTTCCCAATTCATGCATACGGTCAAATAAGAAGGGAAAGCCATGGTGGAAGGAATTCCCAGAGAAGTTTAATTTGTTATGACAAGAAATCTTTTGATAAAATCATCATCTATTATCTAGTAATATTCATGTTGTGTCACAAAAAATTAATAACAAAATTATGTAAAAGTGTACATGAATTTATAATACTAAATTACTCTGGTTGTGTGGTTGACCTTTCACACTTAACTTGTTTTCTTATAAAGTCATTTAATTCTCTTGTTAACTATTTCTCTCTCTTTCTCTTGATAATATGCTAATAGAGAATCAAAAGATACATGTGACTTGAAGATTATAACCACTTATAATTCTGCCTATCATAAAATTAATATATTATTATGTTTCTACACATTAAAAGCTCATACTCTATTAGATACATACAAACTCATAATACTAAAAACTTTAATAGATCACTTTTAATTGAGCTTAATTTTATACGATAATCTATAATACATAATTATTCATATATAATTCTAACGTTTGATTAAGGATTCAGTAATATTGAATTAAAAAATGCAACGTAATTCCCTTAGGCTTTGTAGATATGCTCCAAACTCCACTAGAATGTGGCCATGGAAGAAATCGTTAGAGATATCTAAAAATGTTAATTGCACGAGAGGATGAATTGGCATCCGAAAAGGTCCTGAAAGAGAATTATTGGATAGATAAAGTGTACGTAAATTTGTGTTATTTACTAACAAACAATTTGGAAGTTCCCCTCTCAAGTTAACGTGTGAGAGGCCAACGTACTCCAAGTCATGTTGGTGGAAGAGGAACTTGGGAAATGTGCCACCATCTCCGTAACCAAACAATGAGATAGAAATTAACTGGAATTTTGGAGTCAAAGAATGTGACTCTGTTTCTGCATATATTGGTTATTTCCGCCTTTAAAGTGCTTGAGTGTTGAATAGCTTCGGAATGGCTCAACTGATGTCGAGATTCGAAAGTGATTGCTTGATAATGAGAGATGTTCGAGGGATATCATATGAGTGAGGGGAGACAGGGAGATATTTCCTGTTCGTTGATTGAAGGAGACGTCCAAACTTGAAGGGAAGTTATATTTGCCAAGCACCAAGGCAAATTACCCCTTAGAATTTACATCATTATGGTCAATAAATAACTCTTGCAAATGCACCAACTCACATAGACCTGAAATGATAATTAATATAGAGGGCTGAAACATTCGTATACTCAATACATATCATCCTTAACATAATTAAATTTATGTGTGTGTGTGTGTATACTGCGTAAATTATATACTGCATAAATTTAATTAAAAGAGAAAACAATGTGCTTTTCCTTTTAAGAAACAATGAACTATCAAAATCGATGCTTTTCCATATGATTTTATAAAAGGATTGACTGAAAGTTTTTATTTGAAATTTTGTAATATACTTTGAGAGAGAAGAGAGATCACTACTCACCTTGATCAAGAATGGTGCCACTAAGTCTAGAATTGGGCAAATATAAAGTCTAAACAGACGTCATTAATTAATTTAATTTACTGATTTGAAGAAATCCGTTGTTGAATGCACTGCCTGCCATACATGTACAATTCTTCCAAATTCTTGAAATTAATAAAACCATCAACTATTGAATGATAAATAAAAATAAAATAATTTTTTATGTAGATATATCATATATTAATATAGAGTAATCAATCAAAGTAACTATTTTTTTTTTGTTATTGATTACTGCTATAATAAGTTCTTTGACTCGACCTACTTAAGATTCAAATCTAATTTATTAGTTAAAAAAAATTGCTTGAAAATTATTTAAAGATATTTGAACAGCTTATGATTACTTTTTGTAAAGAAGAAAAATCAACTTCACTTACTAAGAAGGAAAATTCAGTAGGGCCAGAATTTCGGCTAATGTCACATGACCCTGCCGAGAATTACAATCAAAATAAGGCAACAATAATTAATACAGGGCAGCACAGAGCCTGTCGTTTAATTACCTTGACCGTGCAGGACACCACTGAATTAATTATTTGCAATTTACTTACCTTGAGAAATCATTTTCTCTGTAAAATTATTAGATGCGAGGTAATGTGTCTTGAGGGATAGGAGCGATCCTATTAACTTTACCACCTTTCTCTCATCTTTAATCCCAACTCCCGTTAGATCAATCCGATTAACTTCCGCCAGGCTCAAACCTTTGTAATCTGATTGATTTGGATGGAATTCCACAAATGAAACTGCAGTGTATATACTAATTCATTGAAATTCTGTTTTCAATCAACACTAAATTATTATTAATTTTAAGAACCACCGTATTTGTAATTTCATTGCTGCTCATGTCCAAATTCTTGTAAGTTGTTCAAGGAATCAAAATTTGCATCTATAACAAAACTTAGTTATTCTAGTCGATAGGGTTTGAACTTCATTCCTCTTGTTTTTAACACAAGAGATGTTACCCTAACACACAATTAGTATTGTTTTTATTCTCTCTCTCACCATTGGCATTTAAAGATTGTGTATATATTATTGTGTTGAAAAAAAGGCTCTCGAAATTGTGACTCTACATATACTACTTGGGTTATATATTTTTTATCCCAAATGATATATGGCATTTACATGTGATCATTTGATAAGTGGTGTATCTATTTATGTACATATATTATAAGTGTATGTAGTAGACTCATAACGGCTAGTGGCCCATAGGGCAAGGGAAATTTGAATTTACATTTTCAACTAATAATCTATTATGTATTAGTTAACCCAAGTTTATTGATATCAAATTTGATAAATATCAATGAAATGAAGCATTTCAAGATTGTCTCTGATGGAATTGAATGTTAGCAAACCAGAAACTAATGAGTTAACAATGAAATTAACTAGAGATAACAGAACAATAAAACAGGAACAGAAGAAGAGTTAACAATGAAAATTAACTACAGATAACAGAACAACAAAATCAGAACAGAACAAATAAACCCAAGGCCTGTAAATTCAGTTTCCTTAAAACAGATTTACCACCCACTGATAGTGCTTTAGGTTTAGCTGGTATCTGTTTCCTAAAATACAACGGGCACGAATTATTTGCCAAGCACGGCCGAACAATTCAAGCGAGAACTATAACAGCAGCAAAACTCGAAGAAAAGGAAGAAAGACAGAGGAAGAAAAGCGCAAGTGCACTTTGTGCAGTGGGTTGTTTGTGTGTATTCGAAATGAAGGAGAAACTGCCCTTTTTATACTTATATGGAGTTGTAACAGCAGCAGAAAATTGAATTCAAAAATTCAATACTAGGCTGTAAAATGTTTGTAACAGCCACAATATTTAAACAAATTCAATTTGTTTATAACAGTTTGCAATAATTTGTGAATAAATTGAATTAAATTTCAATTTCAATTAGAATTTGTAAAGGCTTCACATTATTGCCAAATTCAATTTGGCTTATGAATGCATAATAGCCAAATTGAATTCGGTAATAATGTGAAGCCTTTACAAATTCTAATTGAAATTGAAATTTAATTCAATTTATTCACAAATTATTGCAAGCTGTTACAAAATAATAATAATAATAAAATTCAAAAGGAAATAAAAATGTGGCCATGTAAATCTAGTTGATTTCAGGCCGACATTCACGTACGCAGGACGCGCGGGCGGATATGTTGTGCAAATTTTATTGAACTCGCAAGCGTACGAATCTATTGTAGAATATATTAATGGTGACGAGTGTTGATCCCACGAGGAGGTTGATTTTAATTATATGCAGAATTAATTTTCTTTTAATGGGAACAATTAAATTATGGTAACTTTATTCTAAATTGTGAATTAAAATGGCGGGAATAATTAAGAATGAAACTGTTATAATAAAGTACTTGGGTATCCGAATCTGCATCAACATGTTCCATGGGCTAAATATTCCATATTAATACCAATTAAATCATAAGGGGGGATTCCACACCTCATGAACCACTCTCCAATAAGTATGATACCAAGGGCTTATCGTGTCAAATAATAATAACCTTGTACTAGGGTGTCGGTTTAACCAGGGTTGTATCTAGACATGACTATTATTATTTGTCGACGAAAAGTCAAAACAACCACAAATATTAGAAGGGAAGAGAAAGTAAATTTACCAAATTAAGCCCATGGAACATGTTGAGACTTCACCTTCAACCCAAGTTTAAAAGAAAATTAGCCACTTATATTTTAACTAAGGATAAAAAAGGAAATTCTATTAAAATACAAAGAAACTACAAGAATGAGAAGGAATTTCATAAATCTAAGCTTAAAAATGAATTCAGGGGTATTAAATTAGGGGGGGAGAGCCCCCTTTTTATAGATACATTGAGTGAATCGTGACCATCGGATTAAAAATAGTTCGGATATTTAGGATTGCGCCACGTCATCAGTCAACAGTCAACATTTGTACAATAACGCCGCCTGAATAGTAAATAATCCCATGTATGTGCATGTACTGTACACACGATTTTTACTCCACTGAGATGCTGCCACGTCATCGATCTACAGTATATAAGAAATTTAGTCCAATAAGATCTTGACACATCATCGATCGATGCCACATCATCGGTCAACGCCACATAAGTAGTCAATACTACATAATTCGTCCAATCAGATACTGTCACTTCATAGATAGTTGCCATATTATCGGTCCGTATACATGAACAGTACCGTGAACAGTACCATGAACAGTACCGTATATATGAACAGTACCGTATATGTGAACAGTGACCTTTTCCTTTAATGCTCCTCTTAAGGTTTTCGACCGTCCTAAGTCCAAATATGACGTCCGTTGTGCTGTCTGATCACTCGTTCATTGTGAAATGATCGTAATGCCCTTAAAATACATAAAATACATAATTATAATAAAATACATATAGTTAAATAACAAAATATTTAAATAAATAAAAGTAGCAATGTTAGTGAGATTTAAAGTGTAAAATGATGATTTTCTCCTTTATAAATATACACTTTCTAACACTCAACAGCACACGAGTTCAAACAAATCAGTTTAGGATTCGCACCCCCCTGCGCAGGCGCATGTGGAGAGAACCTTTATTCTTAATATTCTTACTCATGCATGGATAAATATCTATATATAAACACAATTCCCTTGGCTTATTTTCCCATGTGGGATAAGCTTCATTTCCTTTCAAATTTCCAACTTCATGGGTGCATTTTGAGAGGCAATTTCTCATTCACTCATACACCATTTTGAGTAAATAAATAAATATATTTGAAGTATTCACGGAGTGGAATCTGTATTTCTCAAGTTTTTTCCACTTTCGACAAGTGAGACCCACTCAAAATTTATCTACAAATTAGCATATTAATATGCTATTTTCCAACAATCCCCCACATGAATGAAAATTGGCAGTAAAATAGAAAACCGTTAAATTTTAACATCAAAACTATTTTTGACTTGACTTTAATGACCAAGTTTCTTGATTAATACCTTGTAAAGGATAGGTAGATCTTATCCTTTGAACCTTCCCTTGTAATAGTATATTTAATTTACTGACTGATTAGTAGATGCGATGTCCTTGAACTGTTCTGTTGTTAGTGTAAATGATCACATACTACACATAGATATCTCTCCTAACACTGTTGAGTTTTCATGGTTATGTTCGTTTTGGCCTTGAACATCTTCCTGGTTCTGCAAGAGTTTCTAAAAACTGAACCCTTATTAGCTCTCATTGAAGCGGCCCCACTTCTCTCTCACATAAGTGATATCTTAATTAAGAGTAACCCGTATTACTCTGCTCAAATTTTCGACGCATAAGAATCATTAAAAGTCTAGCTCAACCTTATTTCCTATGGGCATCACTGTTTCATCATAGGAATGGTCAATGAGGTAATCCTTATAAGAGAATGACTCCCACAGTAATCCAACTTTAGTCTTTAATAATTAGGTTGTCCTATTAAACTTAGATCTTGGGATCGCCAGTCATCTAAGTTGGGTTTTCCTTTGTTACTGACTAATTATTCTAAGGGTTTTAAACCCATTCCCCTAGATGATTTTTCTACTAGCTCTTTATTTAACCCTTTGGTTAGTGGATCCATAATGTTATCCTTTGACCTTACATAATCAATAGAAATAACTCCAGTAGAAATGAGTTGTCTAATGGTATTATGTCTGCGATGTATGTGTCTAGACTTACCATTATACATCTTGCTCTGTGCCCTACCGATAGCTGATTGACTATCGCAGTGAATACAAATTGTTGGCACAGGCTTTGGCTACTTTAGAATACCTTTTAAAAAGTTTCGTAGCCATTCTGCTTCCTTACCACATTTATCTAATGCAATGAATTCAGATTCCATTGTAGATCTGGCAATTACTGTCTGTTTAATAGACCTCCATAATACAGCTGCACCTGCTAGTGTAAACACATAGCCACTAGTGGACTTTGAGTCTTTTACATCAGATATCCAATTAGCATCACTATATCCTTCTAATACTTCTGGATACCTAGTATAGTGCAAACCATAATTACGAGTGTATCGAAGATACCTGAGTACTCTTACGGTAGCTTTCCAGTGATCAGATCCTGGATTACTCGTATATCTACTAACTTTACTTACTGTATAGGCTATGTCTGGTCTGGTACAATTTGTTAAGTATATTAGACTGCCTATTAGTCTGGCGTATTCTACTTAAGAAATACACTCTCCTCTATTTTTCGATAGATGTAAACTTGTATCTAATGGAGTTTTAGATACAATATTATCTTCTTTATTAAATTTCTCAAGAATTTTATCTACATAATGAGTTTGACTTAAAATAAGTCCATTAGAAGCCCTTGAGATTTTAATTCCTAGAATGACATCTGCAAGACCTATGTCTTTCATGTTAAATTTAGACTTCAGCATATTCTTGGTAGATTTAATCATATCATCATCACTCCCAACAATGAGCATGTCATCAACATATAAATATAAAATGACGTAGCCATTTTCTATTTTTTTGACATAAACACATTTGTCACATTCGTTGTTCTGAAAGCTACTAGCAAGTATCGTATGATCAAATTTTCCATGCCACTGTTTTGGTGCTTGTTTCAAGCCATATAATGACTTTACTAATTTACAAACTTTCTTTTCTTGATTCTATTATCGTATTTTTGTGGACATCTGGAACTTTAGACTCATGCACCAGAAATCGATAAGCATTACTGTTTTGTGCATAACCAATGAGAATGCAATCAATAGTTTTTGGTCCTATTTTCTCTCTTTTATTTGAAGGAACCACTACTTTAATAAGACACCCCCACACTCGTAAGAATTTATAAGAAGGATTTCTACCTTTCCATAGCTCATATGGGGTTTTATCTTCTTGCTTTCGGAGTATCTTATTTAACAAGTAATTAGCTGATAGAATAGCTTCTCCTCACATATTCTGAGGTAGCCCAGAACTTATCAACATTGCATTCATCATTTCCTTTAAAGTTTGATTGTTTCGTTCTGCAATCCCATTATATTGAGGTGAATATGGAGCCGTGACTTGATGTATGATTCCACTTTATTCATATAATGTCTCAAATGGAACTACATACTGGCCACCATGATCACTCCTTAATTCTTTGATTTTCTTATGAAGTTGATTCTCAACTTCATTTTTATAAAGAATAAACTTTTCCAAAGCTTCATCTTTACTTTTCATCAAATACACATAGCAATATTTTGTACAATCGTCAATAAAGATAATAAAATATTTATTACCACCTCTTGTTTGAATGGATTTAAAATCACAAACATCACTATATATTAAATCAAGTGGTTTAGTGTTTCTTTTTATTGTTTGGAAAGACGACCTAGTTAGTTTTGCCTCAACACAAGTTTCACACTTATGTTTCAAATTAGTTTGAAAATTGGGAATATGCTTCATGTTAATTAATTTACGCAATGAATTAAAATTAACATGTCCTAATCTACCATGCCAAAGATTAGAAGACTCAAGCAAATAAGCAGAAGAACTAGCTTCATTATTAATTTTTAGTTTCACAGTCATTACATTGAGCTTAAACAGCCTATTATAGACATACCCCTTTCCCACATACATCCCATTCTTTGACAAAACTACCCTATTTGACTCAAACACCATTCGGAAACCATGTTTGTTCAACAGTGATCCGAACACCAAGTTTTTCCGAATTTCTGGCACATAAAGCACATTGTTTAAAGTCAGCTCTTTCCCAGATGTCATCTTCAGAACCACCTTCCTTTGACCCTCGATCTTAGATGTTGCAAAATTCCCCATGAATAGCTTCTCTCCATTGGTTACAGCTTCAAATAAAGTGAATAAACCTTTGTCTGAGCACACATGTCTAGTTGCTCCCGTATCAATCTATCATTCTCTCGGATTTGAGCCAACTAAGTTCACTTCAGAAACCACTGCTGAGAGGTTAATGTCTGAAACATGTTGAGTGATATTTTCTAACACATTTGCCTCTCGCTTCTTTTTAGGCAATTTGCAATCCGTAGCCTTATGCCCTATCTTGTTGCAATTGAAGCACTTTCCTTGAAACTTTATTTGCTTCTTGGAGATACCTCCTTTAGGACTCAATTTTTTATTTTTCTGATTTTTAGGTCTATGTTTAACAATATTTGCCTTAGCCATAGAAATAGCCCCTCTTTTTTCCACATTTCTGTTGTCTTCTTTAATTCGGAGCTTAACAACCAGCCCTTCAATATTCATTTCTTTGTGTTTATGCTTCAAGTAACTCTTGAAATCTTTCCAAGCAGGAGGTAACTTTTCAATAATTGCAACCACTTGGAAAGTTTCACTTAATATCATCCCTTCAGCAAGGATTTCAGATAATATGATCTGAAGCTCTTGTACTTGACTTATTACAATTTTGGAATCAACCATTTTGTAGTCTAGGAAGTGGCCAACAACAAACTTTTTCGTCCCTACATCCTTAGTTTTATACTTTTGGTCTAAGGATTCCCATAGCTCCTTGACTGTTCTCTTTCCTATGTAGACATTATACAAGGAATCACTAAGGCCATTCATTACATAATTTTTACATAAAAAATCAGAATGATGCCATGCATCAATTGCACTAGCTACTTGAACATCTGTTTCACCCTCTTTGGGTTTAGGAGCATCCTCCGTCAAGGACCTCGCCAGGTTCAACGTGGTCAGGTAAAAGAACATCTTTTGCTACCAACGTTTGAAATTCTGGCCATTAAATTTTTTAGGCCTTTCCGCATGATTCACAGGTATTGCCATGGAAGTAATTTCCTTGACAATAGATGGTGTAGTAGCAGAAGCTGATATAAGAATAGTTGGAATTGAATCACTCGTTTCAGTTGCCATCTCAACGGATAATTCTATTTTAAGATTGTTAGCAAACCAGAAACTAATGAGTTAACAATGAAATTAACTAGAGATAACAGAACAACAAAATCAGAACAGAATAAATAAACTCGAGGCCTACAAATTCAGTTTCCTTAAAATAGATTTACCACCCACTGATAGTGTTTTAGGTTTAGCTGGTATCTATTTCCCAAGATACAACGGGCACGAATTATTTGCCAAGCACGACCAAATTGAATTCGGCAATAATGTGAAGCCTTTACAAATTCTAATTGAAATTGAAATTTAATTCAATTTATTCACAAATTATTGCAAGCTGTTACAAAAAAAAATAATAATAAAACTCAAAAGGAAATAAAAACGTGGCCATGTAAATCTAGTTGATTTTAGGTCGACATTCGCGTAAGCAGGACGCACGGGCGCACACGAGTTCAACCAAATCAGTTTAGGATTCACACCCCTCTGCACAGACCCGTGTGGAGAGAGCCTTTATCCTTAATATTCTTACTCATGAATGGATAAGTGTCTATATATAAACACAATTCCCTTGACTTATTTTTCTCATGTGGGGTAAGCCTCATTTCCTTTCAAATTTCTAACTTCATGGGTGCATTTTGAGAGACAATTTCTCATTCACCCATACACTATTTTGAGTAAATAAATAAATATATTTGAAGTATTCACAGAATAAAATCCGTATTTCTCAAGTTTTTTTCACTTTCGACAAATAAGAGCCACTCAAAATGTGTCCACAAATTAGCATATTAATATGCTATTTTTCAACATTGAATTGAATTGATCTAACTCCATTAGAATACTATCATATTTATAATGAAAAATAAAGTGGAAGCCACTTAACACATATAATATATTAATTGATTACAAACCACTTTGAGATATAAACTATAAATTGTAACTACATAAGCATAACTTACAATATACCTTTTTATTAAAAGAGTAAGGCTACACATGTCCAATTGTTTATCCTAAAAAATTATCCAAATAATATACCATTTATTAATTAGCTAGTGAGATAATACAATTAACTTATTGAATCTTATAAAGAATTACCAACCACTCATTTAACGATACATTATTTGAGATAAAAAATTTGAGGTGTCTATTATTGCTCTTAATAAAATGAGTAGTGCTACAAATCTTAAATTTTTTAATCTTAAATAACTATCCAAAATGATGTGATATTTATCAATTAGTTGATGAGATAATACAATTAATTCACTTGAATTTTGTAAAAAATTATCAACTAATTAATGAATGTCACATCATTTGAGATAAAAAAATTTATAATATCTGGCATTATTAAAAAATGAGACGTTGGCTTACATTGAACATAAAAAAGTTCCTTTGAATCGACTATTTGATTACCATTTGAAGTATAGTAACTAATCAAGTTAAATAGAGAAGGAAAGAGAATTAGATTTTCTAATAAGTACAAGAGGTCTGAGATTCCTTTAAACTTAAACTCTCTTATGTTAAAAATAAGAGGCCTGAGGTCTAGCATTTTATTATTTTTCTCGCACACAAAAATAATTAATTCACTTGTTTTTTGTCTAATGTCTAGCATTCAATTATTTAGTCTAATGGCAATCTAATCCCTCTTGTTATTTAAGAATTAGATTTTTTGGTAATTACATTTGAAGTGTGTTTGCCAACAACACCTTTCGGCGTAAGAATGTCAAATAATTAATCACTTTTTGGCAAAGCAAAGCAAGTTGCTGCCTTCTCTCATCGGTATATATATATTAATAAAACCGTCCTTCGATTTTCGCTATTGCTTTTATTGAGAGACACAACAAAACACAGCAACAACAACACATCGACGCACCAAATGTCAAATAATTAATCACTTTTGGGCAAACTAATGCAATCCCAAATATGCACTCAACGTTGTTTAATAGATAATATCTAAATAACTTTAATTGCTTTTCTTTATATAGCTAGTAAGACATATCTCAATTTGACAACTATATGCAATAAATTAGTTGATATAATAGAGAAACTAAAAATTAACAATCGCAACTCTTTGACAAGTTTCACGAGTTGATATGCTTACTTGAGTATATGAACATTGCAAACCCTAATTCGATGAGTTTGTTTATTATATAGATGCAAAAACGCGAGAGATGCGGCAGTAATCGATATAATTTGCGACCACAATTACAATTATTAGCAATTTCAGGTACAATTGAATGTTCATGGTGTAGTTGCAATTCATGATCATCTATTTTGTGGTATTAAATTGCTTGGTACTCTATGATTTCAAAATTGATGTACTTACCCAAATTAGTAAGTAGTAAAAACCCTAATTTGATGAGGCTGTTTGTAACAAAGATGCAAAAACGAGAGAGGGGTGGTAGTTTTCGCTATAATTTGCGACCGCAATTGCAATTATCATCAACTTCAGGTGCAAATCATGATCATTTATTCTTGTTTTATTAAATTGCTCAATATCTTATGATTTTAAATATTGATTTTTTTCCATATATATAAGCATTTATCATTATGCCCTTATCATTGTTTGATAAAGATTATTTTTAATGACTTTAATTTATATTATGTTACATATTAATTATTAAATAATTAATTTTAAAACAAATTTCCCAACGGCCAAGGCCTAGATAAGTAGTTTTTAAATAATTTTATTTAGCTAATCATTCAAATTAAGTCTGGAGAGAAAGTAGATTAAAAAATTCATTTGGGTTTATTTGAACTCCTCTCTTTTAAATTTTTTTATAAAGTTTAGGCAAAATACCGATAAACTATCTAGGACATATAAGGATTTTTTCTTATATGTTGTATTCGAGGATTTAGCTAAACTTCATTGGATATTTTACAAACAAATATTATTAAAATTAATGACAATTTATATCTAGTTGTTTAATCTTTTCTTTTTCTCCCAAGAACTAGCTTAACGTAAGTTGTATGTCTTACAATACCTTTATCAAAGGGGAAAAAAAAGAAAGCCTTGCAATATCTAAACAAAATAAAAAGATTTAAGTCTTAGGAAAAAAAAAAAAAGCACTTAAACATCTTAAAATGTCCTAACTGAGATAGTGCCCTCATTTTTTTTTCATTCACTCTTATGCTTGATATAGAGTATCCATTGGTGCCTACACTGATGTATGGTTCTAACTTTTATCTATTAATTTAGTTCTTTGTTTATCATTCTGTTCATTAATTTAACATCTAGACTTCCATCAATTCAGGATCAAATTCAAAAATAGGCGTCAGAAAGAAGAAGAAATCCAATGGCTGCCCCCAATGGACTGATCTTCCAAGAGACCTTCTGAATGTTATTTCCACTAAACTGGCCATTGGAGATTTTATCTCCTTTAGTCATGTTTGTAGCGGATGGAGGAAAAGTTTCCAAGAAACCAAACATCGGTTCATGGAATCTCACCCTCCACTCTTGGGCTATATCATATCAAGGGCAAGAAAATCATCATGTCATTTCTATGACATATTTTCTCAAAATAAATATCAAACCAAGCTGCCATGTCCATGCAACAACTGGCTTGGTTCTTCATGTGGGTTCTTGATCTTCGCAGATAATCACAGGAATATCTGGCTTTTACATCCTGTCACAGGCCAACAAATAAAATACTCAAATGTGCCCCAGCCCATTAACCAATGGTACAGATATGATCAAGCCATTGTTGCTTCCATCGAATCCCGTCCTGGTCATGTCCTCATTATTTTGCTCTCTCGCGCACGTTGGAATTCCAACTTGTGTTACTGCATAAGTGGAGACAACAAGTGGCGCCGTTACTCTTCTAGGAGAAACCCCTGGATCATTCTTGACATTGTAATCTTCCAAGGCAAGATTTTCGCCTTGACGAGTGATCTTCAAATTGGGGCGTTTGATTTAAGAACCTGTGATTTGACGTTCCTTAAACTGAATCAAACCCCAAAATTGCACATCAATTATTCAAGATTCGGGGTTTCAAAAGATAGATTGTTGGTAGTTGAATACAGGCACTTGCCCCGTACTAATGTCTACTGGATAGATTTTTCGGAGAAGAAATGGATTGAGATGGATGACTTGGGTGATGAATCCTTGTTCATTACCTATAAGATGAGCTCAAGATTGTGTGACGCGACTCAGTGGGGAAGAAGAGGCAACTTTGTCTATCACCTTCCATTCATTTCGAAATTTTATTTGGAGCTCTCTCTAAATGGTGAGATAGTGACAGGCACACCTATTTGTCCAGAGAACTCGTCTCCGAGGATGAATTTTTGGTACTTTCTGCACCAATATGAGGGCACGGATATGGTCAGTGAGGGCTTCTAGTTTTATTTCAGGGTAGAATAAACTCATATATGGTTGAAAATTTGGCTCTGAGGAAGCTTGATTTTTATTGGCTTTATGTTATGCTATTTGTTCTTTGCTCTAATATATTTTGATTGTAATCAAAACAAGTCATTGACACATTTTCCTGGTAATTCTTGGGATGTTTAGTTCTGTTTCATGTGCTCAAAAGCATTATATGGCGTATATCCAGCAGCTGGCAAAGAGCAATTGTAACAGGACTTTTAACAAACACATGGAACGCAAATCCCGGATCTAACTAATGCAGTAGAAATTTTTTTTTGAGATGAAATTATAGCTTTCATTGATTGTAACGACGAAACAACATCATAATTTGAGGTGGGAATTACCCCTTCTAGATTACAGGATTTTCAAACTCTAAAGCTTTCTTGGCTAAAGAATGGGCCATAGCATTACATTCTTTTGGGAAATGTTTAATTGAAAACTGGCTCAATCTCTGAATGCTGTCTTGAATGTCTGCAATTATCCAAGATGTTTCTGTTATGCTGCCTTTCCTGTTCAAAATTAAATGCACCGCTTCTTGTGAGTCCGACTCTATTGCCATTGGAGAATACCCTGCATTCTGAGCAATCTTTATGCCTAAATTTACAGCTTCAGCTTCCATATGAGTACTGCTGATTTGGAACATAGATCTTTGAACTGCAGCTGTTACTACCTCTCCATTTGAGTCTCTTACCACCACTCCCAACCCTGCAGTTTGATTTTCAATTTTCACTGCTGCATCCACATTAATTTTAAACCAGCCACTAGGAGGGGGATTCCAGCACCGATGCCTATTCATTTGCTGCCTTTGCAAATCTTTTGCTACTGGCACTTTGATTCTTTTATAAGATTCCAGTCTTGCCTCAGCTCTGGCAACTGATAATTGTGAATCTTCTCCCTTATTCTCAAAGATGGAAAGATTTCTCGAATACCAAATAGCCCAGCATAGAACAATTATCAATTCCAGCTCCTTTTTTCCTCTCTTCCTCATGTCTCGGTGTTCCATCTTCTAAATCTCCTCTGTAAAGGCAGTATTCTTCCACACTTTCTTAGCGGCTTTGCATTTTATTAAAGCATGAAAAACATCTTCACTTTTTAAACCACACCTCTGACAAATAGGGCTTTCAACAATCTTCCTTCTCCAAAGATTAGAAGTTGTTGGCAAGAGATTTTTAACCGCTCTCTAAAAGAAGATTTGGATTTTTTTGGGTAACTCAGTAGCCCAGAAAACATTCCATTGACTTTGCATGCTGTCTGAGCTACTGGGGTTGTTTGTAAACTTCAGCTTCAGTGCCAATTGATATCCACTTTTTACTGAATATCGCCCATATTTGTCATAGTGCCATAAGTACTGGTCTGGTTGTCGAGTTCTTGGAACCTGAATCCAAACAATCATGGCTGCATCATCCTTCATAAAATGTTGAGAGATCATTTCCTTCTTCCAGTGCTGGTTACCATCAATCAAGTCAGCTACCATTGCTTGAGGGTCCATTGTTGGTGATGAGAAGGGTTTAAAGGTTTCAAGAGCCTATTCTCCACCTTAGCCCTCTCTGAAGGATCTGCCTACCCCATAAAATGCTTCTCCTGACAAAAAGATGGGTTTGATCCCAGCTTTGCCTCCATGAAATTGGAATGCTTGAAATACTTTGCCTTCAGAACTCTTGACATTAGAGATTCAGGATGCTGGATGATTCTCCATCTCTGCTTTGCAATCAGTGCTTGATTGAAACTTGAAAAATGGTGGAATTCCAGCCGTCCTCTCATCTTTGCGTGACAAAGTTTCTCCCATTTGGCCCTGTAAATGCCTCTACGATCTGTTTTTGATCCCCACCAAAATCTGGCTACTGCCTTTTGAATGTCTTCACAAATACTTAACGGCATCTTGAACACACTCATTGCATAAGCAGGAACCGCTTGAGCCACCGCCCTAGTAGGAACTTCCCTCCCCCAACTCGAAAATAACTTGTTTTGCCAACTTGATAGCTTATTCAAAACTTTCAGTTTCATCTCATTGGAAAAGCTAACTTTTTCCCTTCCCACCATAGATGGTAATCCTAAGTATTTTTCATGCTTTGAGACTACATTGAGCTGAAAAATACCCTTGATTGCACCTATCTGGCTAGCTTGAATATTGCTACTGAAGAACATGGAGGACTTCTCATAATTAAAAATCAGGCCTGATGCTGAAGCATAACAATAGAAAAATTTGTTATGTTAGCGTTGGGACAGAATCTTATAGTGTTTATAGATTATAATGCCTATGTTAAAGTATCTTTGAAACGTAATTTTGTTTTAAGTTGATTTAATATTGTCTACTGTGCTTACTAATGAACCAACTTTAAGGTTATTATCTTTCAATTATTCGACGAACTATAAAATATTAATAAATTATTTGGTATTGTTTTTTAATTGTATTATATAAAAATTAAAATAATATTATATAATTACTCTAATTTAAATTTAAGTATATAAATGATATTATTTTATTTTCTGAATTAAATTTAAGTGCGTTTGATTTTAATTTTTATATCCTATATTTTAAAAATAAAAACAATAGTATACTAGCATCTCCGTTTACATTGTTAAATGACTCTTCTTAGAAGTTTTTAACATGATCATGTACTATATAAATGGCCGTGGTTTTAATTCTAATCAATTTTATCTTCACCATCAACATATCAAGGAGCCATACCTTGGTATTAAAAATTTTAAAATAAATAAACACACATAAAATATTTAACGAGCAATCTCATCCATTAAAACTGAATGTATTAAATTCAAATATATTAAATCTTCAGTGAAACAGCAGTACAGGCAGAGTAGTGGTAGCAGCAGCAGTGAAGAAAGAGCCGCAACAGCAGAGAAAGCAGCAGTAGCAATCTAGAGAAAGCAATAGCAGCAGCAGCCAACAGAGAGAGCAGCGGCAGAGATACAACAACAAGAGCGAGAGAGAGAGAGAGGGCAGCAGCAACAACGATCTCGTTGAGAAAATTACGGAGTTACAAACGTATATTAAAAAGCCGAATGTTGTATTTGTAAAGGAAGAAGAAAGAAGAGATGAGATATTTCCTGCCATTTCGAATGCAATTGAAGCATAAAAAATTTCAGTGATCATTTTCTCAAAAGACTGTATATATGCTTCTTCGATATGGTGCTTGAAGAACTTGTCAAAAATCTTGAATGCAAGAACAACAATGCACGGATTGTTATACCAGTTTTCTACAAAATAAGTTACGGAGTTATGACCATATCCATAGAAAGCCTGACGTTGTATTTGTAAAGGAAGAAAAAATAGGAGAGAAATGATAAACACCATATAAATGGATATGGTATATGCTAATTAGCTAGTATGTTGTTTGAATTTTTAACATACCATAATAAAAATATTCTTCTTTTACCTTGAAAACAATAGTGAGAGACGTAATATGGAAAATATTCGAAATTAAAACACCGATAAGCTCAAACCTTTTGGATGAAAAGAGCAACTTATACCACGTCTTTTTGTCCTTTATTTTTTGTCCCGAGACTAATTAATGCAAACTTATAAATACTGCGCGGTTAGTTCATATTAAATCATGCTATATAGGACCTCCATATGGACATCAGCACCGCCACAAATAACTACTTAATTCATCTACACATGTCGTCCCAATGTTCTTAATGAATAAAAGGTGGATAGAGAAGATAAAAGATGCCACGTTCGAGGTTGTTACCACTCAAACCTAAAATTGAGAAACACAGTTCAAATGGCTCGTCGCTGTTAATTAATGAAAAGAACATTAGTTTATTCAAAATCTTATTCATTGAAGCCGAAGTCATTTCACATCAAAGGGCCCGTCTACCAAAGTCATAGTCTCTGGTTCTCATCAAATTTGCATATACTGCACAAATTTAAAAAAGTTAAAATTTCGGATTTCGAGTGGACTGAATGACTTCAAAATGATAAATGGTCATTTAATTATTATAGTTTAAGTTAATTATTTATTTTATTTTATTTTTAAAAAAATTCTCAAATTAATTTCCCATCATATATATCTTTTCATTAATGTTTATTTAATCTCACTAATTCCATAAGAATTATTTGAATTCTAAGTTTTAAAAAATATTATTTTACTTTGAACAATCAAATACAAAAGCAACAATGATCACAAAATGAATATCTAGAGTAACTTTTAGAAAAATATAACGATTATTGAGATAATTAGTTCAAATCATAGAGATCAGAGTTGCATTTACCGGACTCAAAAAGTATTCATAATTTGCGTATTTTTGGCCAGAAATTTGTCAGTCTCATTATAGCTCGTAATTTGAATTCACCAAATCTGCAAATAGTTCAAAATGAGCTTTATATATTGTTGAACGTTGAGGAAGTTCACAAATCCGGTATTACGCGCACGTGAAAACTCGATCATTAAATAATTTTGTGGTAACAGGTAAATTTGATATTATAAATTAAAATTTATTGAAAATAATGGGTGAGAGTGATAAATAGATAAAACATAGTGGATACTTGCACAGGGATTTGGGAACCTATATTTTTTTTAAATAATTTAACTTTTAGTATTTGGATATTATATTTTTAAATATGCTCTTAATCTACACATATATTGTAACACCCCAAATTCACACAAAAAAAATCTCAAAAGAAGTTTAGAATGAAACATTATAAAATTAGTCTTATTACTATTCCCCAATAAATTCGATGATGTCCATTGACAAAGAACAGTCTCTAAAATAACAAACAACTCAATAATTCTATAAAAAAAAATATTTCAACTCTAAGCAATAATTAAAATAACTATAATTAATTCATCTAGAAAATGTCATAATTTTTTAGCTAAGATCCTCTCTGCTAGACTAAAAATCCACATCTCTAAAATCAATTTACAAAATGTTAGAAATAAGAGGTGAATGGTCGACTTAGTAGCAAACTTATGCATAAGATTACTAATAATGGAAAAAAAATCATATAATCACTTTTATGAAGTATTATAATTCAGGAAATAATAATCATTTTATAATTATATGAATGCAATAAAACCCATAATTAGTTAAGTTATAATGTAATAATCATTTCAATAAAAAAATTATTTAAGAAATCTTTAATTAATAAAATCTTTCTTTTGTTCAATTTGCTCATATCTTATAATATTATCTATTTTCCCAATAATCTGGTCAATAATTTAATATGTCACTTATACTCCTGGTGACTCAGCTAATAGTTCAGTCAAGTTACTTTACTCCACAATAATTGTCAATAGATATGTACAAATAGCTAGTTAGTCAATCATTTAATAATGATAACTATGGATAATGAGCCGAAATCTTAAATATAATTTTCAGTTTATCAATTTCAATCTTTCGATGACATTTTGATAAAACACTCTTATAAGACATAGCATTGGCAAACTTTACAAATATTTTTCAAGAAAAAATTTTATAGAAAAACAAGTATTTTAAAGTTATTTTTAAAACAAATTTAAGAAAACATTTTAGATAACGTCAAAACCATACATTGCTAATCCAATTGAACAATATTATTTTATTTATAAAAATTTACATATATACTTGTAATAAACATTATGTATAAATTTACTTACCCCGATTTAAAGCAATCAACAATAAGTCCAATCACACGAGCTCACTCTTGACCTATAATTATCAAAATAAGATTCTTATCAATATCTTATTCAATTTTAACCTAGATAGAAAAACTCAAAAATCCTTGAACCATGTATTTGTACTTAAGCACATCAATTCGGTAAGATATACTAGACCATAATATAGAAGTTGGTTTCTATCAAGATATAAATATGTCCAAAAGTCATAAATATCACAGAAACTACTGTACATAATCAATGTAAAATTTAGCAAGATTGATGAAAGTTCATAACCATCTTCAGAAAATTGATTTCCCATAGAAACATTAAAATTGTCCAATAACGATATAAATAGAGACTGTTATTTCAAAAACTCATAACTTTAGTTACATATATCTAAAAATAGCGATTCTGATTTTGAAAATTATAAGAAATAACAAGGAATAAGAATTAAAATTTATAAGACATTTTACAAATGAAAAAATAGCCCAAACTGATCTAAATATCAGCCCTCGCAATTCTGGAAAGTAATTTCCAGGATTGTGGCATTATAAACCTATAAATTTCACTGATTTTTCTATAAAGCCAAAAACTACGAAATTTAAAACACAAAAATTAGACATATATTTGTAAAGTAATGAAAATTTCTAAAATTTTCAGAAGTCGTTTGGGCTGTGAAATAAATCATAGAATTGAAAATTATTGCTGAAAATCAAAATTTTCCAGCACTAGCGTTCCAAATTCAAAAAATCAAAACAATTAATACACAATGAGTTCTAGAACAATAGACAATATGGATTGAAAAATAAAGATATCTAGTTTAAGAATCTATAAAGTTTTATGCTTGAAACTCAATAAAAATAGCAGTTATATGATGTTCAATCTATATTGTTCATAGTTTCTAGGATAATATAATCGAAATACTTCCACTCAATAACACATAAATCAATAATGATTATGCTTTCATAATTTTATTAACACAACACATACAAAGTCATTCAATTAATTATATAAAATCACAATCAAGGCTGGAAGTCCAAAGGATTATAGAATTTTACTTCTCTCCAAAACAAAATCAAACTCAAGGACACCTCTAATAGAAAAGGGGAACACAGTTAAAATCTTTCCCTCTTCTTATTCAAAAACATGAATTTACTCTTATATTGGCTGCTATTTTCTTTTCTATACTAGCCTATAGGGTTTTCGTAAAACCAAAAAATATTGTAAGAGGGGTTTTTATGAGCCAAACATTTTAACATCCCTACCTGTTAAGGATTTTATTTCCTTTTTAAATAGGGTATTTAATAAATAAATTAATTAATTAAGTGTTTTGAGATTTAAAAGAAATAAAATTAAAAACAATAAAATAAAATATCCTTTAATACATTAACCCAAACTATTATTTATTATAAAATAGATATATAATAACAGTAATAAAACAAAAAATAATGGGTGTTAAATATATTTTTATCCTATTTCGATCCTTGTGTTGATGATATATACTCGCCCTTTATGACGAGTTCATGTTAAATTAAATAAACTCCAAAATTCACAGACATGCTATTTGTTTTTTTGTTCCTTATTGATGAAAATAGTAAGCTTTTATAGATTATTTTTATACAGCATGCTCACCATCTCACATGAGTTGGTTATTGAAAGGATTTTGTTAAGTTTTAGCTCTGGTAATTTACAGTTGCTTCAAAAATCACGAGAATTTCACCATTTGTGACTAATATTCGTAAGATTTTAAAGAAGTTATAAATTACATTAACCGAAACTTAGCAACTATCTTTATAGAAAAAGTAAAGTCCGGCAGTACCGGACATCATTTTCAAAGAAGAAAATGATGTTATTTTCAAATTATAGAGCCGAACATAACAAAATTTTCTTGTTCTTAGGAGTCATATAGAAATTAATTTCATTGGTTTCGTGATAGTTGCTAGCCAAATTAATAATTTGCAGACAATATTCAGAAAACTTCCCTCGGTTTCTTATTGATTAACTTCACTAATAAAATGAAAAAAAATAAAGATTTAAGAAAGAAGAGAAACAGATGCCATACTCGTGAAAATACAAAGCCCTGAGCATATTCCCCCACTCCCAGGAATTTTTCTTTGTTAAAAAAACTCTTGCGCGCATCCATTAAATCACGAACTCAAGAACTAAGTCGTAGGAAAACCACTCCGTAATATTGAAGCTGAAATCTGTCTTCTTGCAAACTGTTGTTTGATAACATAAGATATTCCAAAATTGAAGCAAACTATGGCCAACTACTCTTGGATTGTTGAATAGGCCTACACCTTAGACGTTGAAGGAGGTTTATATTACCAAATGAAGTAGGTTTATACTACCAAATGAAGTGGGAAGCCACTATGAAAAGCATTCATGGGAATATTGAGGCAATATGAACCTGGTAAAAATTCTCTCTGTTCTACTGAAATATGGCCTTGGAATCCTTTGTTGGACATATCTAAGGTCAATAAACTCATGTGGAAATGGATTAATTGGAAAGGTCCCGAAAGAGAATTATTGACAAGTAGTACTCCTATGTTTTTCATATTCTCTAACAACCAATTTGGAAAATTTTCCCTCAAGTTAATGTGAGAGAATTGAACTTCTTGCAATTCATGTTGATGGCAAAGAAATTTGGAAAATGTACGTTTCATCGTTACCATAACCGGACAATCTAACTGATGAAACAATTGAAGTTTTGGGGCAGTTAAAGTTCCAATATATGTCTGGTTGCTGAGAAAATAAAAGTGAACGAAAGGAAAATACAGAGAGAAAGATTGAATTAATTTGAGAGTAAAATGAATCTGAAAGTTGTATTACATTTGCTAATTACACTTATATTCATACGTAGCTCCAGAATGATTCGTACACACTTTAAGCTTGAGCTATATAATTCGTTATGCTAAACAAATTGCTCTAACAAACTCTCAACAACAAAACTAGTCTTGCTGACTCAGCTGACATGTAAACGCTGCTAACCAACTTGATTAACGAACTAATCGGTACTAACAGCTCAATTACATTATCTTAACAGAATGGATCAAGTGGAATTGGAATTTGAAAGTCCGAGTGCAGCAATGGATGGAAGTCAAATGCATGAGGCCAGACGAAGAAATATTTCCACATAGGTTGATTGCAAGACATGTATGTAATACTTTAAGGGAAGTCGGATTTGCCAAACACCAAGGCAAGATGCCTTTTAAAAACAATCCAAATTCCCTGTGAAGCAAAGAATTAGAAACAAAGGTATGGTTTTAGTTTCTTGATGTATTTTATATTTGCTTTCTTATTTTCTTTGTAATTCTAGCTCACTCAATTGCTGATTTGCTGTTTATCTTTGTTGTAGCTATGTTTCTGATTTATTTATTTATTTTTCCTATATGCTTTTGATGATCTCTATGTGGTAGGCAAAATATGAAACTTTTTAAAACTCATGAGATAGGGGTTTATCACTATACTCCCACACTCCCACTAATCTTGTTTTCAAATGAAAGGACCGAACATAGCAGTATCGTTTGATTTCATCGACTTTGTATGACTTGAACACTACGGTATGTTGGTTGGTTCAGTCTTCAGCCCTTGCATTTACTATGAGCTCTCCATGTAAAGGGTGGTGATGATCCTCCCAAGCTGATTCCCTTTGTGAAGCTTCTCCAATCTTCAAGCAGCAGCTTGAGGTCATGCACCTTACTCTCTGTATCATCGCAGCAGTTTGCACGCACAGTACATATTGTGTCCATATTGATATTTTGCTGACAAAACCCACCATAGAGATCCTGCTCCATATAGTTAATCCTCAAGGAAAGAGCTTCAAAAAGCTCCTCACTTACTACAGTTTCCTCACAGAGAGTTCGGTTTTGAGAATCCGGAAACAGAATCCTGGTCATGTCCTGATACTTGAAATACTCTGATGTTATTGCATTCGATTTCAGGTAAAAGAATCCTCCATCCTTAACGTAGCTTATGTTTTGTAAATCACCAGAGTATACATCACATGCAATTGTCATTTCCTTTAAACAATCCACTTGCAAAATTGGATTTCTAAGCCACATCACATCTACTTCCTGCAGAAAAATTCAACATTATGATATACATGAACGCACACATTACAGGATGGAATATTAGTGGTGTAAAAAAAAGAAAAAGAAAATCATCTTACAGTAAATACAATACTGTAGGCCAATTCAATCACTTCTTGCCAGAACTTATTCCTGAGTTGGGGTAGAGACAATTGCTTTTTCTTAGCATATCTTGTTGAGGAGGTAGGGAGGCAGAAGCAATGTGGATGCACAGACCTGCAGTACTGAAATGCCTTGCTGTCCAAGGCAACAATCAACAGATGATTTAATAAGGTTTTAGTCTCCAGGCCGATACGAAAACTCTCCAGGAACAGATCAAGGACAGAGCCAGGACTTGCCCATTCTTGGCCAACCATGGTTATTATCACTGTCCTGTCTTGCATCGTTGTCCTTCTTAACAATTGCAGCAACGAATGACTGCTTCTGGAGTCAGCTACAATTTTATCAGCCTGCACATGCATGCACATAAATGAAAAGAGAGAATTGGACCCTCTTCTATGTACTAGTTCTCCCCGTATCATTCATGAAGCTCCAAAAGAATTTAGTTCAAATTCAACTCTCTTCTTTTTGGGTATTAATGATAACATGTTTTGTTTCAGATATTACCATCAGTGCCTAGATAAAAATTGTGTAAGAGTTTGGGCCAACAATTAGTCAATCATTTCTTTTGTTCGAAGATGGGTTAGGACAAAGCCTAGATAATCTCTTAACCCACAAATCTATAAATTTAAAGTCGGATGGCCAAGGAACTAGGGTGGCCAGTCAAAAAAAAAAAAAAAAAATCGCTTGATTTCATACTTTACAGCCCTAGGTATCTAGAAATAATCATCATCAATAATTGAAAAAAAAAAAGGTTGAAAGACCCTGAAGGGATTAAACTTTCTAAAATTCGTGATGCTACCAACAAGAATCCTTTTTCTTTTCCCTCCGGGACCATATCATGATGCACGTGAATCAAATATAAAATTTCTTTTTGGGCCATATCAGGATGCATGTGAATCCACTATATCAAGAGTTATTTACTAAAAAGTAAATAGTCGACAAATCCAAGAGAAAGAGTCACGTGAATCAATTATGAAGATTAAAAAAAAAAAGTAATAATATTAAAAATCTTACTGAATGTTGAGACTTGAGTGCCCTTGTGTCGACAGTCTTTGTTGTTCGGTTACAAGAATTGCGTGAAAGCAAGAGTACGATGAGCACGATCAACAATCCGATGATGCAATATGGAGACTTTATTTTTCTTAAAGCCGCCATGTTAGAGATTTTTGTTTGAGTCCAAATATCAACAGTTTTGACAATGATGCATTACAGGATTCTGCTTGACAATAAAATGAGCAACCCCAAATAATAGTCTTAAATTGGTTAAAGCTGATATAGAAAATAATTGATCGTTAGAATCTAAGGTTGCTTAAAATCCATACTAGATGTATAAAATACCGAAATCAAATAGAACTAAAAGGGGAGTTACTTATTGGTGTCTTGAGAATAGCATCCTTCTCAAGATTTGAGACTCTTTTAATTAATAACTAGAGAATAACTTATGGCAAGTGTGGGGACATTCATCAAATGAAATATTGGATGAATATAAAGTTTACAGTGAAATGGGTGATGAATATGACATACCAGACAAGAGCTTGATTTTCTGCATAAATTAACAAATAGAAATTATTAAATTGACCCGTAATGTTAATTATTATTATTGGCTGATCCACCAGCAGATTTTTTTTGCCTTAGAGGCATATATTGCCATCGTCAATAATGGTAGTAATTTATAACACTTTGATTACATGTCTATCTACTTTCTAAAAAGTTCGCATCATTTGGTATTGGTAGGTAAGCAGTGAAGCTGTTGACTTCTCTCGTTCTAGGCCGAATTTTTTTTCTTTTTCTCAATATTTATTTTTGTTATTATCAAGGAAAAATTGGCTCTGTTTAGAATTTTAGTCTGGATTACAAAGATTTAGGTTCAGTGTCCATAGGCCATAGCCATCAATTTTCCATTATTTAATTGTTTGCTAAGGGTTTCAATTAAATTTAACAAAATTTTCAAGAAATTCCAAGCATGATCTTGTTGTTGATACTTGACATCATTTAGGTAGATATATGAAGATATCTTCTTTTTAATTAAAGTTTTTTTTTAATCTATAAGGGGTGTCTTATTAGAATAAATTTTAAAACTTTATTACCTTTTAAGTCTTTATCGTTTATTACCACAAAAATCTTATTTTAGGTTCAAAGAAAATATTATTCTTATCAAATTTAAGATCGTTGAAGTTTTCTAATATAATTTTTAAGATATACTTTTGCCCATGTGCCCTTCTTTTTTATTATAATTTTATGTGAGATGAAACATACAAGGTAATCTTAAATCTTATGGCATTTTAATTCCTTCGATTTTTTTAATAAAATTTCCAAGGTGGTGGACAAATTAATTTTCGATACTTTCAGTTTTATATAATTTAAACTTTTGATAGAGTGGTTATGGTAATATTAATAGATTATACTCATTTTAGATAATCAAGACCAACAAAATAAATGACCAAATCTCCTCACATTTGCTATCACGTACGTAGTATAAGTCTATACTAACAATAACAATGTTAAAAAAATACTTGGAAATCTCTTATATCACATTAGTTATATTGAAATTGAATATATGATCTAATTCTTTAAAAAGAGTGAAAATCTCCCTATTGTTGACAATTAACTGAAGCTTCTTTGATATGTTAGAACACATTCAAACTCCCTTGACTGTCAATTTTCATTCTACCCTTCATAACCGCTTGATGGTGGGAATATGAATACCTTTCATATTTCATAATTAAATTAAAAATTATAAAAAAATAAGAGAATTGTCCTAATTTTTTCAATTAATTCTGAAAAATTTCAGAATTAATTGAAAAATTAAATGCAGAATTATTACAGATTATTACAGTTATATACACACACTATTTTTTAAGAGAATAACATGTTGCAATTACACACACACAAACTCCAAAACAAGAGTACATTACCACGGCCTTAATGCGCCACGCGGCTTTAAGCGTCAAATCTGACAAAACTTAGTGCCCTAACTCAGCTTAAAATCCAAAAACCCTAACTTAAAAGCACACACCAAAAAGAGAGAGAAGAAAGCATCACCAAAAAGAGAGAAGAAAGCATGGAGAATAGAGAATAAAATTAAATGTCGTTTTATAATGCTGTGGTTTTTAAATAAAATTAAATGTCATTTTATAATATCGTGATTAAAATCACGATATTGATACTATAATTAAATATAAATTATGTAAATAAAATATAAAACATATAAATTTAACATAAAACTTATAAATTAATATTCAATATAAAATAAAACATAAATTATGCAAATAGAATATAAGAATTCTAAATGAAAGATAAAAAAAAGTAAATTAATATAGGAATATTAAATTGATGTATTACTAGTAAATAAAATAAACGCTTATAGATATTACATAAAACTTGTAAATTGAAATTAAGTTTAAAATAAAACATAAATTGTGGAAATAAAATATAAGATTTATAAATAGAAGGTGATACAAGTAGACCAACATAAGAATGGTAAATTAATGTATTATTAGTAAATAAAATAAAAACTTATAGATATAACATAAAACTTGTAAAATAGAACATAAATGATGCAAATAGAATATAAAATTTGTAAATGAAAGACAAAATAAATAAACTAACATAAGAGTGCTAAGTTAATATATCATTAGCAAATAAAAGAAAAACTTAGTAATACAACATAAAACTTCTAAATTAACATTAAGTGAAAAATAAAATAAAAATTATGTAAATAAAACATAAGACCTATTAATGGAATGTAAAACAAATAAATTAACATAGGAGTGATAAAATAATATATTACTAGTAAGCAAAACTTAAACTTATAGATGTGATATAAAACTTATAAATTAACAATAAACGTAAAATAAATATAAATTAATTAAATAAAAATAAGATTTATAAATAAAAATAAAACAAGTAAATTAACATAGGAGTGGTAAAATAATGTATTATCGGTAAATAAGATATAAACTTATAGATGTAATAGAATACTTTTAAATCAACATTATGTGTAAGATAACATTAAATTATGCAATGAATTAGAATACTTATAAATGAAATGTAAAATAAGAAAATATTATAAGAGTTATTAAAAAAAAAAAACTTGCCAATGTAAAATAAAAACTCATTGTAATAATGATTACCTTATATATTTATTTTTTTTATTTTTAAAGTAAATAATGATAATTTTGGGTTTATGTAATACATGTGATAACGTATGTGAAATTTTATTAAGGATAAAGCTTATTCCAAAATCAAATTTTGAAAAACTTTTTTTTTCAAAATTTTCAAGTTTTTTTGTAAGATAAGTAATTTACATCCTTTTAAACCTCTTCGACAGTAGTCCTGCATAATCAAAGTGTTTGTTTTATTTGTAATTCTAAAACACTAATTTACCATTCTTATGTTAATTTACTTAATTTACTCTTTATTTATTAGTTTTATATATAATTTATAAAATTTATGTTTATCATATTATTAATGCTGTAATATTAATCATGGCATCATAAAAAATTTATTAAATTTAATTGTGGCTTAGAGTATTTTCCTTTATTGCCTAAAAATAGGTCTTTATATATACAAGTCATTAGTAATACTATCACTATAAGATATCATAATCTAATGAGAACAATCCATGTTTAAAAGGGAAAGCATAATCTGTGCAGGATTCTCTTTGGAAAAGTCTACTCCTAATCTATTACGAAACTGTCTACCTCCTAAATATGTACAAAATCATCTTAAGCAAACTAAAACACCTAATTAAAGCCCAAAACAGCTTGTAAACTAAGATGCTGTGTGTGAACTTTCCAACCACAACAATGAGAGCGTGTGTGTTTGTGTGTATATATTTCAATTAATTCTAAAAAAATTTATAAATAATTGAAATATTATGGCAATCCCTTATTAAAGAAACTATTCAATTAATTAAATAATTAAAAGTATTCATATTCCCAAAATCAAACAACTACTAAAAATAAAATGATAAAATCATTAAAAAAGAAATTGATAATTAAAGGCTTTTGGATGTGATTAGAACATCAAAGAGATATGAACAAAGCTTTAGGTCATGCTAATTGCAGCTCAAATCAATGTAGAGCCAATGGAGAAAGGGAAATATCAAAAATTGAACTAACACTGTTTGAGCCAGAATTAATGTGCGAGGCATATATAATTGCAAAGATAGTTGAGTTAGCTTTTCAATGCATTTTATAGAGATGGTTTAAAGTTTTCTAAAAGAAGTTACAGCTAATTTATTACAACCTGTTCAGTTTTCAAGTCATAGGAACTAATTTGGAGTTTGGGAATTTCAATCTTATTTATGGTCTTTTTGCTGTGTTTTACATTTACCAAGAATATATATATATATATATTACTTATGATTATTATCATTTGGGTTGAAAAATAATCCTTTCTTTGGTTCTTTTGAAATTAGTGAACTTCTCAATAATTGTATTCTTAAAGCATTCCAAGTCCAATTTAGCACTCACTTTCTCTTTTTTATATTCAGTGTGGTATAATATTATTATTTTATACTTTTGGTTCTTGTTTAGTTAAAAATTATTAGATCAAAGGTTGTCTATTTCTATTTCATATTTCTATTAAACATTAAGTCAAGTTTTGTTCAGTTAAATGTCTGTTTAGAACTTTCCTAGACAATTGAAACTTCAAATTGAGCACGGGTCTTAAAATTTTACCTATGGATTGTATTTGGATGTTTTTTAAAATATGAAGAAATTTTGAATGGTTTTATGAGACAACAAGAGGGTTTCACTCTTTTTCCCAATTATTTGCTCAAATGTCATTTTTTGTTTCCCTTTCTTTTGATTATATACTCGTACATATCAAGTAGGGAAGTCATAATCTAGTGATTCGATTGAGTTATATTTAAACAAATTTTCATTTTCAAAATACATTTAACTGTATCGTGGATATCTATTAAACAAAATTGTTGAGAACTCTTGAATTGAAACAAAATTTTGAGTTTTATTTCTCATCTCATGCATATGTAACATACAACAACCTTTAAGTTGTCACTGAAGACCAAAAAGTTGTAGCATATAACATAATTGAGTTATCATACTTGACAACTTATGAATTTGCTATATATTGCATAGTCTAATCTACTTTGACATTCGAGTTTAGGGATAAATTGTATATTATTCATATTAATGTTATATTTCAAGAAAATAATAAAATTAAATTTAAGACACTTTTATTAATGTGCATTAACTTTGTTTAAACACTTTTATTTGCATAACATCATGTTAATTAGAAGAAGAATGAGAAGGAGAAGGAGAAGGAGAAGGAGAAGGAGAAGAAGAAGTAGAAGGAGAAGGAGAAGGAGAAGAAGAAGTAGAAGGAGAAGGAGAAGGAGAAGAAGAAGAAGAAGAAGGAGGAGAAGAAGAAGAAAGAGGAGAAGAAGGAGAAGGAGAAAGAGAAGGAGAAGAAGAAGAAGAAAAAGGAGAAGAAGAAGGAGAAGAAGAAGGACAAGAAGAAGAAGAAGCAGAAGAAGAAGGACAAGAAGAAGGACAAGAAGAAGAAGAAGCAGAAGAAGAAGAAAGAGAAAAAGAAGAAGAAGGAGAAGAAGGAGAAGAAGAAGGAGAAGAAAAAGAAGAAGAAGAAGAAGGAGAAGGAGGAGGAAGAGAAGAAGAAGAAGAAAGAGAAGAAGAAGAAGTAGAAGAAGAAGAAGAAGAAGGGGAAGAAGGAGAAGGAGAAGGAGAAGGAGAAGGAGAAGAAGAAGCAGAAGCAGAAGAAGGAGGAGAAGAAGAAGAAAAAGGGGAAGAAGGAGAAGGAGAAGGAGAAAGAGAAGAAGAAGAAGAAAGAGAAGAAGAAGAAGTAGAAGAAGAAGAAGAAGAAGGGGAAGAAGGAGAAGGAGAAGAAGAAGAAGGAGGAGAAGAAGGAGAAGGAGAAAGAGAAGGAGAAAGAGAAGGAGAAAGAGAAGGAGAAGAAGAAGAAGAAGAAGAAGAAGGAGAACAAGAACGAGAAGAAGAAGGAGAAGAAGAAGAAGAAGAAGAAGAAGAAGAAGAAGAAGAAAAAGAAGGAGGAGGAGAAGGAGAAGAAGAAGAAGAAGAAGGAGGAGGAGGAGGAGGAGGAGGAGGAGGAGAAAAAGGAGGAGAAGGAGGAGAAAGAAGAGAAGAAGGAGAAGGAATAGAAGAAGGAGAAGCAGAAGAAGAAGAAGAAGAAGAAGAAGAAGGAGAAGAAGAAGGAGAAGAAAAAGAAGAAGAAGAAGAAGGAGGAGAAAAAGAAAGAGAAAAAGAAGGATAAGAAGAAGGAGAAAAAGAAACAAAATAATAATAATAATAATAATAATAATAATAATTTTATATTTAATGATCTTTTAAAAGATAGAGAGGTAGACAAAAGTTCAAATCAATTTTTTAATCCTCTATCTTTTCTAAGTTTGAACATAGCCGAGTAGCTGAGAAATTATGTGAAAGTCATTTGACTGAATTTAAAACACTTGCATTATTAAATTTGTATTCATAATACTAATCATAATATTAGGGAAACTTCAATTCATCTCCTAGATAAAATGATAATCTTTAATTTAACTCTGAAATATATCCAAACTTTAATTTATACTTATTTATTGCTAAGAAGATTTAAAAAAAAATTAATGCAATCCCATTTGCCATTATTCATTTATTTTCTGAACAAAATAAAGTTAAATTAAAATATTCATATTTTTATGAAATTAAAAATATTTCATATAGTTTGAGCTGTTGATAAAAAAAGATCTATTTCATCCCAAAGAAGATGAGTAAGTACTTAGTCTTGAAGTATCATATTTAAATACCCTAAAATACCATATTTGATGCCATTGATATGTTAACATATTTAGCACAATATATCAAATGAGATATAGCCTTTTTAGTAAACCTATTAGTATGGTTTAATTCTAAACCAAGTATGCCATTGGAATGATACGAAACATATTTTTCATTATCTTCATGGAATTATTTATTTAGCTTTATTTCATTCAATGAGCTAATAGAAAAATCTAGGTATTGTAAAATATTTTTAGGGAATTAATTAATTAAAATATTCAGTTAGTTTGCGTTTTTATTTTAATTTGTCTTTTACATCTTATTTTCACTTTGAGCGCTGCGAAAATTTAAATGATATAATTTTTCACTTCCCTTTAAGGCTCTTTACCATCATTAATTATGTGTGGTTTTTTCCTCTCATAATAGAGAAAATTTTGTCTCATCAACATGATAATCTGCAAAAGATGCGATAAAAAAAATCACATATAATAAGTTCAGATTTATTTTTATATAATAAATGGTAAGTAAGAGACCATATAGATCCCCAAATGTCATTAGATCTTTTTTTAGTCTGCTGAGGAGGTGCAACAGGCACTTATACAGCACAATCAAAGTGTGCAAATATGATATATCAAGTTGATGCCCTAATACCAATTGCAATGAAGAATACCACTAATAGGCAATAGGCCTCAAATCTCAAGTGGATCAATACTGCAGCTTGCAAAATAACATTTCTCCATACAAAAGTGGGTAATTGTATATGTAATAACAAAGCTTTTGCAATTACTGAAAGGCATTTGATGAAGAATTTTGCTAATCCATTATGAATATGCACATGTGGTATTGGGTCTTGTACATCAGTCATAATGGATATAAAATAGTATTTAAATGAATAATCTTGATTGGATAAGCTAGAAATTACACATATAAACCTAATAACCTGTGCAAGCAATTTCGCAAATGTAATATTAGGTGCAGGTAATAAACAAACATGTAACTGTTGTATAGATAAATCAATCAAGTCTATAAAATAATGAAATATAATATTAGGTGGGTAAATGACATAATTTGTCTCAATATTTTAATTTCCTAACAACAAGAAGACATAAAATTATGGTAGAATGCTTCTTTTATTCATTAGCTTGATATTGTTGCTGCAGAACTAGATTTGGAAAATTGAATAGTAAGAATCTAGCATATCTTCATAGATGACATTCTCATAATAGAGCTTTATGTCCAGTGCTAGAAAATATATATTTATAAAGGAGAAAATTATTATTTTACACTTCAAGTTTTACTAACTTTCTTACTTTTATGTATTCAAGTCTCTTATGATTTTAATTATGTGTATTTTATTATAATTAAGTATTTTATGTATTTTAGGGGTATCATAGTTATTTCACAATAAATGAGATATCAAATGACAAAATAAACAGCAAATCTGAACTCAGAATTGTCGAAAACCTTAGGAGGAGTATAAAAGTATAAATGTCATTGTTCACATGTACAATGCTATTTACATATATGGTACTGTTTATAGTACTATTCATGATATTGTTCATATATATTATACGATGATGTGGCATTAACTGATGATGTGGCATCGACCGATGATGTGGCAATATTTGATTGAAGAAATGATGTGGCATTGACTGATTATATGGCACTAATTGATAACGTGGCTTGACTAATGAGGTATCACAATCTTATTAGATTAAAATGTTTATACACTATTGACCGATGACGTAGTAGTATATTAGTGGATCAGAAAAACGTGCGTACGGTATATGCATATACACAAAATAATAGCTTTGATGATGTATTCAAACCAATTAGAACTTGCCACGTGACCCAATCCTATGCGTTTAAATTGTTTTAATCTGATAGCCATGATTTATTCGTTGTATCTATAAAAGGAAGGCTCCCTCCTAATTTGATACCCTTGAGTTTATTTTTTAGTCCCATTTTCTATAATTCCTTCTTCATCTTGTATTTTTTTTACATATTTTAATAAAATTTTCATTTTAGCCTTAATTCAAATATGAGTAGTTAATTTTCTTTCGAGTTTGGGTTAAATGTGAAATCTCAATATGTTCTATGGGCTTAATTGATAAATTTATTTTCACTTCCCCTCTAATTTCTATGGATATTTTGACTTTTCATTGATAGATGGTAATAGCACAGTTATTACTATTTGGTACGATAAACTTTTAGTACCATATTAATTAGAGCGTGGTTCATGAGAAGTGAATTTTTTCCTCATGATTTAATTGGTACTAATAAGGAATATTGAGTCTGATGCATGTTGATGCGGATCTAGATACCCAAGTATTTTATTATAATAATTGTTATTTTTAATTATTCTCGAAATTTCAATTCAAAATTTAAGATAATTTCACCATAATTTCAACCATTCACTTATAAAATTAATTCAATATATAATTAAAATCTACTTTCTCGTGAGATCGACACTCGTCACCATTAATATATTCTATAATAGATTCGTGTACTTCTAAATTCAATAAAATTTACACAACACTTCAATTCTGAAATGATTTTTTTTTTTTTTATCAAGGGTAGAGTTCTAAACATGGATTAACTTGAAATCTAACAATTGAAGTTAATTCCATTCACTTTGAACACTTAGAAGAATTACTAACTTCAAGTGACCATGTCACTCATATAAATTACTCCAAAAGAAATATGGTCCTAAATTCTCAAAATTAGGAATAAGTAAATAAACTAGTAGGCCTTATTTAACACTCGGCCAACTAATTCATGCCAAAATTTATGCTAGGTGGTATATCTATGAAGTTTGCAATTCACATGTATGACTTATATAGAGTAATGGTGGACATTCATTTTGCAACCACGCTTCATAATACGAATAGCGAGACTATTTACATCTTAAAAAGTATTTTGAACAAAATTTTTATTACAAAATATCTTTTTATGAAATTACTAATAACGACATTATAACGTCAATTTTAAAAATAAAAATAATTTACATACCCCGTTATCATAAACCTTAAATATTTATTCACAAATTCATCACTAAGGTACTATGAAAACTCCAAAACAACATTGTATATCTCGCCATTTGTGTAGAGATCAACATTTCAATGCTTCTAGCAAATAGGTTTAATTTAGATATTTAGTTACAATATCTCACAGATTATGTTAATTGAAAAAAAAAATACAACTATTGGCTCAAAGATTGGGTAATTCTGAAAATTAATTGAAAAGAATAATGGATTCGAAGAAAAAAAAGCTAGATATAGATGAATAATTAAATACTTAAAATTTTAAGAGAAAATAGAACTTTTAATTAGAACACACATCCATTCATACATCTGAAAACCACAAATTAATTCTTGAAATATTTTAATTTTGTAAAAGAGTTCTGATGAGTTTGCAAAGTTCAAGAGATCCTCTTTCTTCAGATGTTACCTTCTAAGCTTGGTTTGAGAAAACAAAAGTAAGAGAAAAACAAAAGAAAGAAAAGAAGAAAAAATGGGTAAGGTTAGTTTAGAGATTTAATATAGTGTTCATAACAGGAGTTTGATTTTTATATTTTACAAATGAGTGTTCTGAATAATTGAATATTTTAAATAGTTTTTAGAATATAAATAACTCCACCCCACCACGAATTATATTTTTTGCAGTTATGGTGATGATAGGTTTCGTATTTCCACAAGCATCAGAACATGCAATGTGTCCCAGAGGAAATAAGTTGCGTTTGAATTTCCTAACTATAAGTTAATTTTAGGATTAAATCGGTCAATTAAATCCTGTGAGATATTCTGTGGCTTCTGATCGTGATTGCAATTAATCGCAGGAATATTAAAGAAAATGATTGGAGCGTTTTCCAAGCCACATTAATGAAATTCGGCATTTGACTTTTTTTTTCTTCTTCAACGTCAACTGAGTGGTAGAAAAGACGTGATTAAAGTGATTCTATCACGTTATCAAATAAATTTATAAGTACAATAAAATATAGATAAATTAATAAACTTAGAATCATAAAGAAAATTTATTAATTTAATAAATATTAATTGATTGATTAATTGATAATTATTAATTTATGCAGGTGTTTTTTATTTTTAAAAAATATGGTTGCATTAATAATATAAAATTTACTTTAATTTTGTATTAATTATAATTTATTTGATTAATAGTTAGCTGTCATTGGTAGAAATAAGATTATCGTAGAATTTTAAAATTTTCAAGTGAAAAATGATAGTCCTACTATAGGAAACTATCTTGTACAAAGACACACTCAAATTGATACTGACATTAAATTATTTCTTGTTGTTAAATGATACTGTGGACTGAAATTTCTTTTTGCATAACACAGAGTTAGATATAAGCTCTAAGTCAAAGCCAATTTCAAGAAGAAACAAGCAACACTAAGAACATATTCTGCAAAAAGACATATAGAGATTTTGTATGGATTTAATTTCAATTTTGGTAATTATTAATTTAAATAATACATGAGCCTTATGGAAAAATTTGAATTCTTATTTATTATCCTATAAATTTATTGAATTATTATTTTACTATGTTCGTCCTAAGTCGAAACTGATAAAAATTGTCATTTTATTTAATTTAATTAAAATTATTAACTTATTGGGTTCTATTAGATAAAAAAATTGATGAAATAACAGGAAAATTTTTTTATTAAAGACTATATACTATTTGGTATTTCAATTTTAGTGGCATCACATTTGGTTGTAGATAATTTGAGTTTTAAATATACTTTAACAAAATGGTAAATAATTTGACCAAATGAATCTCAATTGTCAATCAGCCTTTGCTTAGTGGTGGGCAATTTTTTCGTCTAGAGTTTGAGTTTCTCCACATTTGTTGTGGCAGTTGATATCTCATTTAAAAGTACATTTTTGAGCTAAGTTTCAACTGTGTAATATTAAAATTAGCTTCATTTACTTTTCAAATATCTATTAGCGATATGCGTTGTATTATATAATGTAATATTTAGATAAATAAATAAATAAGTAAATAAATTATTAACTCACATATTTATTTAAGTTTAAATTTAAGACATGAGTTTTTAAGATTATGATTCTTTATCATTGGAGATAAATTTTAGTTTCAACTTAATATTAATTAAAAGAAAGTCAAAATTATTAAAATCATACGAAATTAACTATTTCAATCATACGAAATTAACTATTTCAACTTAATATTAACCAAAGGAAAATCAAGACAACTAAAAACTACAAAATCAATAACAACCCCCTCCCTTCTTGGGAGAGAAATTTGTAAAAACCTTTTCAACTGCATCAATATGTTGAAGTGGTTGGACCAATCACTTAGGCTTTGCAAGTTGGCAGAGCTTGTCGGGACCCACTTGGGGTTCCACCATAGAAATGAGTCCCATTGTTCTACCAAATTACAAAAATTTAGTGGCTGATCCCACTAAATTTATTTTTTCCCGCTTTAGACTTCCTTCCTGAAGAGAAAATTGATCCGTTACAAAAGAAAATTTTGACAACAATTGATTAAACTTCTGATACGATCTGTGGACTTTTTAAGTAAAAGATTGAATTACATTTTAACTAGTGAGCTTTGGTATGTTTTGAAACAGTAGAGTGAAAGAAAAATGGTTAAATTCATCAAAGATTAGACAAGCTTGATCATTTTTTCTTAGGTAAATATAGTCTCATTATTTGTTGTAAGCACAGACCAAGCATTTGAGCCAGAAAAAACGCAGACTTGTTTTTCTAAATAATTGGACGAAAATATTTTCTACGATGACAGCCAAGAGAATCGAAATATTCACATGCATAGAAAGTGACGTATCACCTAACTAAAGTCTATTTGGACATGTGGAAAAAATCAGTTTAATTGTGCTTTTGGTTGGATGTGAGCGGGACCATGGAAGCAACCGCTTTCAGTCCGCAAAAATTGTGGGATTAAGTACTATAAAAATAAGATATGGGTTTTATAATAAATGACAAACTGAAAAAAAAAATGGCCACATGTTAACGTCATAAATGGTATTGGAATTTATTAATTTAAAATTATTTTTATATAGGCCATTATTAATAATATTATAAATTGATCTTTATATGTTCGTACTTTATCGTTCATATCAACCACTTTCTTGGAGGGCGAAGAGTGGCGTCTCGGGTGCACATTTATTCGCATTTGAACTTTTCATAAATTAATGAAACACGTAACCAATCTAGACGCCTCACGTTTCATGCTCAAATAATTTGCCCATTTCTTGTCCTTTTTTCTACTCCAACTTTCCAAACTCCAAAGACAGCAAGAATTAAATAAAATATAAAATAAATCTTCCAGATAACTCTTATCCCAATTCAATCAACGGACAGGTAGATGATTTTGATGATGATCACACACCAAATATTACCCAAGCCAATAATCTAAGTAGTTTTATTAACAATTAAATTATTCTTTTTTGCCCTTTAAACTGTATAATAAGTGTCTTTCGAATGATTTTATTTAATCATCTACGTAAATTTAAATCATGCGATTTAAAAAATTAATTTTAAAATTTGCCCAACCAGAACCTATAAAAAAAAAAAGAAAAAGGACTACCTAATTTAATTTTGTTAAAAAGGACATGATGAAAAACATCTCCCTAGTTTAATCCTAATTCAATAGATTTGGAAATGAGAGAACACATTGCAGGCATTGTTAAGGATTGGGATTGAGACATCCTAGCTGGATACCCATGGATCACATCCACTGATGTTTGCCACGCGTACTCACCCTCTGATTGTGTACGACAGAAACTCAACTTTGATGTGGGCCCGTGTTGATATGACCACTAAAGTCCGAATAAATACCGGACAATCAATCATACAATGAATTATTTGACCAATGAAAGAATAGATGGAAGAGATGACCCTTCACTAACACGAAGAGCCAGATTAGTCTCCACCGTTTGATCTCTGAATGATCCCCGCTCTGATTTTTCACACGTGTCTTGCTGGCACAAGTGCAAACAAGGCTGTGTTATCCGTCGCTCAACGTTTTCCATTTTTTCTTCTCTTGAATGAAAGCGACTCGATGCTGATGCCGCAAAAGATGTGTAATGTTAACAATGTGAAGCCAAGTAAAACAATTTTCGATTTTGTGCTACATTCATAATTGTTGCTAAGAAACAACAAGAATCCAGCGGGAGAATTATAGGATACAATTGGGACACATCATGACATCATACATGTTGCATGAAAATCTAATTAAGAATTATTTCCACTGGCTAGGAATAATAATTTTTTTTTATTGAATATCTAGTGGGAATATAATTAATAAGAAGTGGATTACATCGTGGACCATAAGGTTATCAATAAAACATAATAATGTTATTATTAGATGAGATCTTGGTTGCTCCCTTGTGTTGAAACCAAAATTATTTTTATCATTTGTTTAGATAATACTTGGCCATTACTCAAAGTTCCAAAGCAACGTGAAAAGTAATTGCCCTCATCTGCAGGTCATTCTTAAAAACCAGCCTCAAATTTATCAGGGTCTGAGTATTAGGTGCCGGACGGTTCAAATCAAATCTAGTTACAGATACTTGAAAGAATATCAACGTTGCAAATTCAACACGATTTTGTGCTTAAAATGTTATAATCAACCGCGTAATTCTGTTTCTGGTACACAATTTTCAGACTGCTTTAATCAGAATTATTTGCTACGTTCCAACCATATTAATCCTATTAATTAGCTAAATGGACCCGAGTCAGTCGGAACACATTTTACCTTTTCCCAGCATTTGAGAAAGTTTTGCTAAGAAAACTGGTAAGAATTTTCTAGTATCTTTAAGTTACGTTCTGGTTCCACTTCCAGGGTGGCAAATTGGTAATTTGGCAAATTGTGTGTAACAAATTAAGGCTTGTTATTCACAGAAAAGGCAAGTCCCAACAGTGCATTATTCAGTAAGACAAATATTATTGAATGGTAAGAATAGAAAGAGTTGATTCAGTCCATTCGAATCCAGAAACAACAACCGGATCATATTTGGTTCACTCCATTCCAATCCGGAACGAACGACAGGATCATAATCACCAACTCCAAAAACTTACTGAGATTTGAAGCTTGTGTTGGTTTGCTTCGATGGGAGAAAATTCTAATCCAGTGGCAAAAGCAACACAAACCCACGTGGAGGCTGATGAAGAAGAAAGAGACCCTGAAAGCAATTCATTGCAACAGCCGCTTCTGAAGAGAAGCAGAACATTATCTTCTACTCCATTAGCCCTTGTTGGAGCCAAAGTTTCCCATATAGAGAGCCTAGATTATGAGTAAGTATACGTTTTAAAAAACAATCTTTCTTCTTCTTCTTCTTCTTTTTTGTTCCATTCTTGTTGTAATCTCTTCTTAGATTATTCACTGAGATTTGATCAGGTGATTTTTCCTTTTGCAGGATCAATGAAAATGATCTATTCAAGCATGATTGGCGAAGCAGATCCAAAGTACAAGTGTTGCAATATGTTTTCTTGAAATGGTCACTAGCCTTTCTTGTTGGTCTCTTAACTGGCTTGATCGCCACCCTCATCAATCTTGCAGTTGAGAACATTGCTGGGTACAAGCTTCTTGCCGTTGTGAGCTTCATAGAGAAGGAGAGGTGGGCATTACAATTGACAACATTTAATTTTCTTGAACAATATTCAAAGTTATGAATTGGAAACTGTTTGTGACGATGACAGGTACTTACAAGGATTCCTCTATTTCACTGGGGCTAATTTTCTTCTGACCCTGGTTGCTGCTGTTCTTTGTGTATGTTTTGCACCCACTGCAGCTGGTCCTGGAATACCAGAAATCAAAGCTTATCTCAATGGTGTTGATACTCCTAACATGTTTGGAGCCACAACATTGATTGTCAAGGTACATCAACTTATAATTAAATTTACAAGCTCATATATGAAATGAAAATTTCCAACTAAGCTTTATATCGGTTTCAGTAAGGATTCTTGTGGCTTTAGTTAGAGAAGAATCTTGCTTATATTGGTGTATTGAATCAGAAGTAGAATTTCCGAAGTTGGCTGATTTCTGTTCTGAAAATGACAATTCAAACACAAACTTGCCTGTTCATTGCCACTAAATTTAGACCAGGAAATGGGTCCATAATCTAGTTTACTTCAGAAATTTATCCATTTCTTGAGTTTCAAAATATCTAGCGTTCCTCTTTTCTTCTTTGGCTCATAACTTTCTATTAACAAAAGATTGTAGAAATCCATGGACATCCATTGAAAAATCCATTACCACTTGAAACTTGTATAGGTTCTCAAAGTTGTTTTATGTTGCAGTTAGTATATCGCCCCCCCATCCACCCCCTTAATCCCCCAATAAATAAATAAATAAATAAGTAGATAGATAACTTAGTAGGATGAAGCCAGGAAATGAGAGCAATGAGACCTGGAATAACTGAATAATTGCTCTTTTTTTTTTTTTTTGGAATTAATTAAGTAGGCCTGATTTCTTAACTTTATGATTGTAGATCATTGGAAGCATGGGAGCTGTCTCTGCAGGACTAGATTTGGGAAAAGAAGGTCCTCTGGTGCATATTGGCAGTTGCATTGCTTCATTACTTGGGCAAGGAGGGCCTGATAATTACCGTATAAAATGGCAGTGGCTTCGGTACTTCAACAATGACCGTGATCGCCGTGATCTCATCACATGCGGCTCTTCCTCAGGTGTATGTGCTGCTTTCAGAGCGCCAGTAGGTGGTGTCCTGTTTGCTTTAGAAGAGGTAGCAACTTGGTGGAGAAGTGCACTTCTCTGGAGAACTTTCTTCAGCACAGCAGTTGTGGTGGTGGTGCTCAGAGCTTTTATTGAAATGTGCAATTCTGGGAAATGTGGGCTTTTTGGTACAGGAGGGCTTATCATGTTTGATGTGAGCAATGTTCCTGTTAGATATCATGTAATGGATATCATTCCTGTAACTTTAATTGGCATCATTGGTGGAATTTTGGGAGGCCTCTACAATCACATTCTGCATAAAGTTCTCAGACTCTATAATCTCATTAACCAGTAAGCAATTCAATTGACCTGTGTTTTTTCTCAATTATGCTGCAGTCACATTCCAAAATCTCTGTTTGATGCTAGGTTTCCCACCCAAGACTTGTTTGACAGTTGAGAAAGCTGAAAATCATTGTTCAACTTGTATTTGCACTTTATTTTATTGCAGGAAAGGAAAGATGCATAAGCTACTTCTAGCCCTCAGTGTCTCAGTCTTCACCTCAGTGTGCCAATACTGTCTTCCTTTCCTTGCCAACTGCAAAGCTTGTGATCCCTCATTTCCAGAGACGTGCCCAACCAACGGACGATCAGGCAACTTCAAGCAATTCAATTGCCCAAATGGCCACTACAATGATCTAGCAACTCTCCTCCTTACCACTAACGATGATGCTGTTCGAAACATCTTCTCCTCCAACACTCCCACTGAATTTCAACCATCTTCCATCATGATTTTTTTCGTACTGTATTGTGTCTTAGGACTCATTACTTTCGGCATTGCTGTGCCTTCTGGACTCTTCCTCCCAATTATACTCATGGGCTCAGCATATGGTCGCCTTCTTGGTATCGCCATGGGATCATACACCAACATTGACCAGGGGCTTTATGCTGTTCTTGGTGCTGCATCCCTCATGGCCGGCTCAATGCGGATGACCGTTTCACTTTGTGTCATATTCCTTGAACTAACCAACAATCTTCTGTTACTTCCCATTACAATGATTGTCCTTCTAATAGCCAAAACGGTTGGAGACAACTTCAATCCAAGCATATATGAAATCATACTGGAACTAAAAGGCCTACCTTTCTTGGATGCACATCCTGAGCCATGGATGAGAAATCTAACTGTTGGCGAGCTTGTTGATGCTAAGCCACCAGTAATTACTCTGTCTGGAATTGAAAAGGTGTCTCGAATTGTTGACGTACTGAGAAACACGACACACAATGGTTTCCCTATTTTAGATGAGGGTGTTGTGCCGCCATCAGGACTGGCTAATGGCGCCACAGAATTGCATGGAATAATTCTAAGAGCACACCTGGTTCAAGCACTGAAGAAAAAGTGGTTTCTGCAAGAAAAAAGGAGGACAGAGGAATGGGAAGTGAGAGAGAAATTTTCCTGGGTTGAGCTGGCAGAGAGGGAGGGTAAAATTGAAGAGGTGGCTGTAACAAGTGAGGAAATGGAGATGTATATCGACTTGCATCCTCTTACCAATACAACTCCTTACACAGTCATTGAGAGCATGTCAGTGGCAAAAGCTATGGTGCTTTTCAGGCAAGTTGGACTTCGCCATATGCTTGTTGTACCAAAGTATGAAGCAGCAGGGGTAAGTTTGTTAGCCTTCTCGCGATGATCATCTTAGTGTGATTTGTACTGGGAATTCACTAGCAAGAAACTTTCTCAGAGATATAAATATCTGTAACCTGTCATGTACTTCATTTGCAGGTATCTCCAGTGGTTGGGATCCTGACCAGACAAGACTTAAGGGCTTTCAATATTTTAACGGCTTTTCCACATCTGGAAAGATCTAAGAGTGGACAAAAACACTGAAGAACATACCTAAACATAGCGAGAGCAGCAGTTTTCCAGAGAAAAACATCTCTTAAAGTTTGTTCTAAAATTTTTATATCCAGTTTAGCATTCTTTCATAAAATTCTGAAGGAGATGGATAACATATATTCTTTCATAAAATTCTGAAGGAGATGGGTGACATAAATTCTTTCCATATAAATTTGCATCAAGTTCCCAAATTTTCAGTTTCTTATTTTTTGAGAAAGATAAAGATGATCACATTATTTTTTACAACAGAAAAATTAGTCATGGTGTACAAAATACTTTCCATTTAAATGTTCATGGTTCCTATTCTTCTTACATGTAGATTAGCTTCTCTCTCTTCTTCTTTCATTGCTACTGCAGACCAATTGGACATGTCAAAATTTCCTAGTAAATACGTGATGCGAATCACGCGTTTTTCTTCTTTTTAGCCAATTTCTTTTTCTTCAGACCTTGACCCCTCTTGAACACAGCTAACACTTCAATGCTGCAATCAATATGCAAAATCACTTGGAATGTATACAGCATGACAACATAGCTACAATAATCACATTGTACATTAATTTTCTAGGGAAAATTAGACAGGTCACTCATTGAAATGGTGATACCTTTGTGTGCCAGGGAAGAAATTAAAACCATGTGCCTTTTCCAACCGCCATGCCTTGCTAGACAATAATGACTTGCAGTCCTGTTAAAACAATTTCTCCATAATTACAATGAATAAAATATTTCACTAAATGGTTTCAGGATAACCAGCAGAACATAAACCTAGTTCTTTGACAGTTTGTGTTAAGTACCTCTTTGAAGCTTTGCCATCCACAGCTTATATAAATGAGGGTTTGTGGAAGTGATTGATTCTCAGAATTTGTGTTGCTTCCAATTTGAACTGAAGCCTCCTTTGCTCGTAAAATCCAAGGTCTCTTTTCCTCTTTTACTATTGAGGATGAACTGAAGTCCAAAGAAAACAGATTTAACAATTTGCAAAGAATTAATTACTCAATTTCTCAAAGTGTGACTGAACAGAGCAGTCAGGTCAAGCAATAGATTCTTGACATTTTTTTGTCTTTTTCTTAATCCTTTTCCAAACAAACAATGCAAAGGCAAGGGAATTTATGAAAAATAAAGTGAATTGAGCATTCAACGCCACTGTGATGGACAAAATGAGCGTTATAAGCAATATATCCTAGAGTTCATGCCTAAGAATCATAAAAATGTCCTACCTTTCTGATGATGATTTAGCTTTACGCTCTGCTGAAGCTATACTCTGCAATGCATGAACAAGAGATGAGTCCAATCCCTTTCTAGGAGGATCAACGACAAGCACATCTGATCCCACGAGCCAAGACAGAGGTTCCTAAACAATAAGTTGAGGCAAAATTAATGAAGAAATTAGCTCTGCAACCACAACATAGTTGAGGGGAAATCTTGGGAACTCAACCAGTTGACTGTTTTCCTTGTGTTTGATATAAAATTAAAAAAAATTTGCAAATTAGCCAATTTAAACAAGAATAATTACCCTATGATCTTGTGGAAATAAAACACAGATATTCAAAGTACGAAGTTCTAAGGTGAATCCCAAGATGCATATGACAATAAATTTATTTTGGGGAATTAACACTAACTATTGATAAGATATGTATGACAATAAATTTAATTTGGAGAATTAAACACTAACTACTGAATTGTCTGCATTGTGCCAGCTGATGTTGGCATCCACAGATTTAGGTAAGCGGCTAACTGTCTTCTCAAACGATAGCTGTGATTCTTTATTTATCTCAACACATTTAACAGACCTGAAAAATGGCGGAATTAAATTGTGATCAATATGATTTTTATTTGGAATAAGAGAGGGAGTTCAGAAACAGCATTTAAAATCGTTCAGTTCTTGCCTGCATTTTCTAGCAGCAGCTAATGATAATCCAATCACACCAGCTCCTGCATACAAATCAGTGACAGATGCTCCATAAGGGACATACTTCTGTAATTTCCGGAGCAAGATGCCAAAAGCCTGAAAAAGATGTATTGGACAGAGTTAAATCAAGTACAAAATTTTGAAGGTAGAAATGGTTAGGCTTGTTTGTTTAGCTACTTTTCAAGTCCGTGATCAACATGTTAAGCTTCATGAGATGCAATAATGCCAAAGAGGGTCAAATTAAGATTTTAAAACCCTATACAACATCTATTGCTTCAGATAATGACAACTCATCCTGAAATTGTATGCCAACCAATTATTGCATTAGCTAAGAAGCATATCTTCAGATACCGTAATGCCACTTTAAGCACTAGCTTCATAAATCCTTTGTTGAAACAGTTTAGCCTACGCGCATTTCCAAATTAACGAAAGAAAAAATGACTGGCGTAGAAATATGAGTACCCGTGTGTTTGCTTGGCCAAAACTGGATGGAGCCAAAGATATATCAATTCCTGCAGCATTTTCCCAAAAGTCAGTTTCTCCTAAAAGATGTCTCCACCTATTGCCAAATATTACCTGCAATCAATAAAACTTTTCTAAATTTTCAAACATGCATATCATTTGTAAATCAGTTACTATGTACAATGTTCGCTTCCCCTCCCTCACCAAAAAATGTCAAGAAGGAGAATAAGAAAATCTCCAGAGTCCCAACTCTACACACTTCCTCTCACCAGGCCTATTTGAAGAATCATATGAAATTGCAAAGCACCGTACATTGACTAAAACCATCAAACCTAGGAAGCATATTCTTAATAATTGAAGCAACTATTATCCTTTTTGTCCATCATTGACATTAGTTTTTTGCTATAAATAAAAGCACAAACTAATTATACACTGAACCAACAGATACATGGGACACCCGTCCAAACTGGTTCTTCTATCAAATTAAAAATCAAATTTTAACTCACATTATTAGTCGATGTCTGAAAGTTTGCCCATACAGAGTGAATGTAATGCTCACGGCTCCTTGAACCACCTTTTCTCCATAAAAACTGCAAATTGTAATCAAGACTTTATATATCCCAAAGGAGAAATGCAAAAGAATTGCAGCCAAAAAAGTCAAGGTAGTGGTCACCTTGGCTAAAGCTTCTAATTTGCCCGAATTTAGGGATTTTTCATTTTTTGAATTCCAAACTAAAGTAATCTGTACTTTTCCTGGAAAAGGAAACATGCTATGTAACTTCAATAAAGATGGTTAAAATATTATTTAAAATGTCCAAAATTGAACATTCTATTAGGTCAATGCATTAGCTAACTTGTAACAACCATTTCTATATCTTTCCGAGGCAGGAAGGGATGTGTTGTAAGTTGTCACAGCCATCTGCACATGCATAATTTTATCAACTTTTAAACGGTTGCATATTTCAATAACTTTATTAATTAATAATACATTTCAATAGGAATTCAGTAAATGTTAATCCAACTAGTCACCTGAACATATCGCAAATCACCTGTCCTCTCATCCTCATCATATGGCTCAACATTTAACTCTTTAATTCCTACAAATAACACACAGAACAACATAAACAATGACTACAAAGAAATTTGCATGAAAGATCTCATAAAAATAAATAAATGTATCATTGGCCATGGTCTAACCATGAGCAAAGGACCTAAGGCAAAGAATTTTATTTTATTTTTTAAAAGCCTGTTTTCCAAAAAATATCTAATTGAAGTTTTCTAAAGGGGGAGAAAAAGCTAATTTTTACTTAAAAATGCTAATAGCAAACTAAAACAAACCGATTTGTTTATATTCAAAAGCTAGAAAACATAATTAAAAAAAAAGAGAAAAGGAAAAAAAAAAAAAAACCTTCTCTCAATAGCTCAACGGCAGCATTAATACGAGGATGATGGGCTGCAAAATCAGTAAACATCAATAATTAATCAGAATATTCACCGTTAAATAGAATATACAAAAATTTAAAAGTTACAGTCCCAAACTTAATCGACAATAAATATGTAATTATAACAAACCTTTACAGTGAGGAATATCTACTACATTATGAGTCCCCTCCTGATACAGGCCAATCACAGGGCTTGTCAACGTGCCACGTACAGCCAATTTGGCTCGACACCTCCATCCGTACTGTTAATTAGCAAACCTCGTTACCAAAATCCAAAATCCTAAGTTTTCAAAATTATAAGAAAAAAAAAGTCGAAAGCGAAATCAATTGATGAATGAAAGATAAAGTTACATTCGTTCATACCAGTCTACAGCTATCGAAAGTGAAATCTGAAAGCCCAAGACTCTTGAAGAAATCAGCAGCCTCGTCGACGATGACCGGACGGTGGAGATTGAACTCGTGCGTACAACCAGAACACCTGAAAAATTCCAAACAATTGAAATAGATAATTTAAGCTTTTTTTATTAAGGAAATAAGAAAGTTATTATGATTTTCAATATGGGGGGGCCGCGTACGATTGGAAGTGCGGGCACTGGAGGGCGCAGGTTAGAGATGGGGGGTTGGCCGCAGGAGGGTCTAGTGGGAGAGAAGGAGGGGCAGGAGGTGGAGGGTTGCGCACTGAGCCCGGTGACACGTGGCAGGTTATGAGTGGAGAGGGAGGCCGAGCAGAGAGGAGGCACGGCGGCATTTTTTACGCTGGTGGTGCTTAACAAGTGTAGTCAAGCTCAGCGGTTGCTGCCCTGTGGCGGGAATGGATAAAGTGTGGTAAATAAAATATCTGGAGACAGTTCACCGGGTCGGTTGAATTCAGAATCAGCCGTACCCTACTTAATTTCGAATTCGTTTACCAGTGGTCACAGTGACTTTCCGTATTTTGCTTCTATTAATTAATCACTATAATTTTTTATTAAAACATTTTTTTTTTTTAAAGAAACGGCACTACGTACTTTCTGAAATTATCTTTTTTAATTTTCTTTCACAAAAAGTAACAAATAATCATCAGCGGAAACTAAACCCAGGTACTGAACGGAGTCGTTTAGATCAAAATACATCAACGCGAACGCCATCACGGAACCAAAACTTTTCCCGCAACAAACATCAGCCTACGAGTAAATATACTGTATTATATACACCAACTACACAGATAGAAAACGAAAGGAAATTGTGAAAAATCTAACTAAAACGACATGGTTTTCGCTTGCGAAATCCTAATCCGTTTGATCTTGAATTTTGAAGACTCGAAGCAAAGCCCGCGCTCACAAGTCACACCAAACCACAAGTCGTCGTACGGGTTACGTTAATAGCCAAAAACCGCGGAAGAGGAACCTCGTTCGGAGGCGGCGAGGAGGAGAACGCCGTACCAGCAAAAAAATCCATGTTATCAGACTCAACATCACTACTAGAAACTGCGATTTGCTTCTCGGAAGCGTCCTCCTTCTTGATCAAGCTAGGCGGCAACACCGCCTCGCCGCGTTTTAGGATTTTGACCCTACCCATCACGAGGTTATTTTGTGAGGACCGAGACTGATCGTCTCCGGAGAGCCGCTTTCGTCGTGGGCGATTGTTGAAAAGGTCAGGGCTACAGCTAGGGTTAAGGTTAGGGCCAGGGGGAGATTTGTTGAAACGAGGAGAGGGTCGGGAATTGCGAAGGCAGTCCTGAGAGTGAAGGAATGCGGTCGCCATTACGTGGATTTTCTTTCTTGCTTCAGAGAGTTAAATGACGTGAAAGTAAGGACCAAGAAATGACCTTTTCAAAAAATACTAAAAAGGACTAAGAACTGCCGTTTTAAGCCCAGTGTCTGGGAGTATTAATAGATTTGTTCTACTCCATGTCAAATCAAAGGCTAGTCATCATTAGCTCATTGGCTTTCTTTCTGATAGCTTTCTCCCCAGGCTACGAACCTTTGCCTTTTCTTTTAAGATTCAATTTCTTTATTACAACTTCTTCTTGTAAGAATCAAGGAACTTGTCATCTATCGGTTGCAAGAATAATCTTCGTTGCAGATGAAACAGTGGGCAAACCCGATCATATAAAGGCTATGGCAAGCAAGGCAACATGAAACTCAAGCAAGTAGAAGAAAGACCACATCGTCAACCGGGATTAGGATGGATGGGATCGATTTGTGAACTAAGCTCCTATGCTCTTATGTACCAGTCAAAGATAATAAATTTTCTAATTCGCATTATCGCACTAAAGTAAAGGGTCGTCAACCACTGCAGTAGGGGCACGATCAGGGTCGGTTAAGGAAAGCTACTATGGACGGATTTCGCGCTGTCAACGAAGCGCGTGAGCTCTCCTCGGTAATTTTACCCTTTTATCCTACATTTTCCTTTTAATTTTACAATTGTGTAATATTTTTCACTATTTCAATTTGTGTAAAATTAACTTACACTATTAAAATATGCGTTGCAATTGCAAAACCGCACAATTAACATAATCAAAGTAGTAATTTGAAAAGTTTTATTAGATTTTTTAATAAATTAATTAAAAATTTTATTCCCTTTCCCAACATAATCGGAATTTGAATTTTAATATTTTTGCATATTTATCTTAGAAGTTGAACCGATACAATTTGTTAGACATCAAATGAATCTGTTCATATTAGAGATCAAATTACAAGTGTGCATGCATAATTGTTTAAAGATCTAAAGTACTTAAATTATACCATCGAATAAACAAGTTAATCTACTTTAATATCTCTTACAAAAAGAAATTGATCTATTTTTAATAAATACATTTGCTTACTTCTTGAACTCATAAACCAGCAATTCAACTTGCTTTATTTTAAACGAAAACAGCATTACAACAAACTTATAAATAAATAGTACGCCATTATGATTGCAAATATTGCTATGATGAAGCAGTTACTCATCTTGGCTTGTGTTTGGTAAATTCAGATCAGGTTTTCCCACATCCACTTTTCTACAACGTTTCTCTCTTCACACGAGCAACATTTAATGCCAAATATGTGAGAAATTGATCTTTTATTTTATCAACAAACTGAAAGTAATTGTATCTCCAAGACTTCTTGATGATCAAAGTGCCACAAACTCCCCAAAACCCGACAAAGAAGCCAAGTGCCACGCTAACAAAGAGCCATAGCTTGTCATGCTCATTTTCATCTTCCTCATATTCATCTCCACCAGGATCCCCCCGCTTTCCATCAATTTCAGAGCACCTTTTTGGTAATGGATCGCCACAAAGTGCCAGATTACCCTCATAAATTGATGGATCATTGAGGCTTTGAAACTGATTCGCTTTTGGTATTTCTCCAGACAAGTTGTTGTATGACAGGTTCAAGTGATTCATGAACGTTAGCGAAACCATGCTTCGAGGAATAGAACCAGAAAGCTTGTTTCTGGATAGGTCTAACGATTCCAGATATTCCAATTTTCCAATCTGTGTTGGTATTTTTCCCACCAAATGATTCCGGGACAAGTTCAAGGTTCCCAAATTAATAAGTCTTGTAAGCTCCGCAGGCATCTCTCCTGACAGATTGTTGCTTGACAGATCCATAAGAATTACAAGGTAAAGAGTGGTATAAAATTTGTATTCACTTCCTTTTAACACCAGTTGCAAACGTCCCTCGTATCTAGCAGAACCCGGAGGTTCAACTTGCATACCACTGAAGTTTCCTACGCAGGGGGGAATGATTCCTGACAGGATATTGTGTGACAGGTCCAATATGTGAAGAGCAGAAAGCTTGCACAATTCAGGAGGAATGGTTCCATTGAAGTAGTTGGATCGGAGACGCAAAATTGACAATGATGGCATGCTTTCTCCTATCCAAGCTGGAATGTTCCCCGATAGTTGATTGTCTCCAAGATCAAGACTATCCAGCAGTGAGCAATTTTTCAGTGAAGGAGGGACCTCGCCAGAAATATGATTGTTACAGAGTATTAAGAACCTGACTGAAAGAAGAGAACCTATTGATTCGGGAATTTCACCCGAAAGACTATTATTTGACATGTCTAGAATATACAGGGAAGAAATATTGCTCCACAACCGAGGAATCTCACCGGACAAATTGTTGTTAGAGATGACCAATGTTAGCAATTGTTGTAGATTGCCTATGGACTCGGGAACGCTACCATTGAGAGAGTTAAAAGAGATGTCTAAGTCTGTCAGGAAGGGAGTTTTTTGGCCGAAGTCACGAGGAATTTGCCCAGAAAAGAAATTATCCCTCAAGTACAGCTTTGTCACGTTGAATGACCAGAGTGGAAGTGGACCCTCGAAGCTGTTCGAACTCAAATCAACTGTGGCCGGAAAGCGAAAGCCTAAGGAATTAGGAATTCTTCCTCTTAATTCATTATAAGCTACATCTAGTTCATCTAGAGTCAAGTCTAATTGCCAGAACCAATCGGGTATGGTGTCTGAAATCCTACCATTGTTAAGAGCCAAAGTTGTCAGTTCAGTTTGATTTCTCAGCCATGTTGGAAATTTTGGACCTAGTTGGCATGATCTAATTTTGACGAATGTGAGTTTAAAAGGGGGAATCCAATGAGAGCTGATGTTGAAAATCAAGGAAATGTTTGCCGATAGTGGGTATAATGAAAGTTCTTTTAGGTTTGAGAGGTTCCTAAAATGAGTTTCAGTTATGATACCCTCCCATGGGTTGTCATTCAGATCTAACACTTCAATGGCTGACAGCTGCCCAAAACTTTCCGGGAATCCATTCATTTGATTAGATGAGAGGTACAATTCCTTCAGAAAGGTTAGGTTTCCTATTGATGGGGGAATTAAACCAACAAAGGAGTTGTCCCAAAGTTCAAGATATCTTAAGTTCTTAAGATATCCTAAAGAACTGGGCAGATCACCAGAGAGTTGATTGAATCCTAACTCTAGTTTCTCTAATAAGCTGCTATTGGCGCATTCAGATAAACCATCAATGAAATCACTCACCTCACCACTGATATTGTTTCTGGAAAGCTTCAAAGTCCTCAAATTGCATACCTTTCCCAAATTTCTGGAGAGCCGGCCTCCGAGGAATGAGTTTCCAGACAAGTCTAGCCGTTGGAGAGAATTCAACCTGGTAAATCCATCTGGTATGTCACCTTGCAGATCATTGGTGTTGAGATCCAGGCTTGAAAGTCTAGTGATGTTGAACAGCCAGTGAGGTATCGTTGAGTTGAAACCATTGTTGGAGAGGTCAAGCACTTGAAGGGATGTGAAGTTAAGAGATGGAAAATGGAAAGGTAGAATGGGAAGATTACAATTGGGCAGGTGCAACTCAACAAGAGAACGAAGCATACTAATACTTTCAAGCCAATATTCTGCAGCCTTGCTAAGATCTGCCCCTCCCAAGTTAAGGTATTTCAAGGAAGGAAGACCAGAAAGCCATCCAAGGCCTATTTGATTTGATTGATCAAGAACATAATTGAGATCAAGATAAAGCAAATTTGAGAGGTTACCAAGACTTTGAGGAATAGTCCCACTGAAAAATGAGCCTGAGAGATTGAGGTATCTCAGTTCCTTTAGTGATCCAATGAATTCTGGAACTTTGAAGCCTTTAAAATTATTCATGCTTAAGTCTAAGTATCTCAAATCTTTCAACTGAAGCAGAGATGGACTAATCTCACCCCTCAATTCATGAATTGCGTCATCTTCATATGCGTCAAAACTGTCTCGAAATTGGTTGTTGAGTTTGAGCTCGATGACACTTGCAGTTCTGTTGTTGCAGCTTACTCCTCTCCATCTACAGCAATCTTCTCCGACCCAAGACGACAGGCGGCCTGAAGGGTCTGCAAGGTTTTGTCTGAAATGAAGAAGTGCTTTCCTCTCAACTTCTTTGCAACCTGAACCAAGTGCTTTTACGGTTTCCAGGTGCAAAATTCCTGATAACAATAAAATTGACAGAAGTGCCAAGGACGCAGAATTTTTTTCACACATGTCTGCGATATGCAGCAGGATTGCTTTTGTTTTACTGAAAAGATATGCAATTCAGATGACTATATATGCGGATAAAATCCTAGGACTGACTGTTTTGTTATTGACCTGATAATTGCAGGAACTAACGAAAAAGACCGGGGGCGACTATGGTACAATTGTTGTTTGGCTGCCATCTGGCAGCCAAACAACTTTTTATGACAAGCAGGAACCGGTTGGAAAATCGGTTGCTGCCATTAATTTTTTAAAATAATTTAAATAAAAAATATATAAAAGAAATAATATTTAATAATAATAATAATAACTAAAAAAATAAGTAAAATTAAAAATAGAAAAAATAATTTCATATTAAAAGAAATAATATTTATAAAAGAAATAATATTTAAAAATAGAAATAATATTTAAATATATATAAAAGAAATAATATTTAACTAAAAATAAGTAAATTAAAAATAGAAAAAATAATTTCATATTATAAATATTAAAAAATAAAATAACAAGAGTGTTAATAAAAATAAAAAAAATGAATTCATTTTCTACTAATTATGTCTCATATTTTACATTTTATATTTCATATTTAATATTTAATATTTTATATAAATATTTTTCAAAAACCTCAAAATTGTTCTTTTTTGCTCTCGTTTCTTATTTACGTTCAAGTTTTATGTTTGTTGTTCCATGCTTCATGTTTCACATTTAGATTTTACTATTAAAGAACGTCTCATATTTTATGTTCATTGTTGTATATTTTAAGCGATTAGTTTTATGTTTATCATTCAATGTTTCATATAATAACTTTCTAAATATCCTGAAATTTTTCTTTTTTGCCCTCATTTCATGTTAATGTTCAAATTTCATGTTTGTTGTTCTATGTTTATGTTTCAAGTTTAGTTTTTACTGATAGAGAGCGTCTCTTATGTTATTTTCATTATTGCATATTTTAACGGACTAGTTTCTTGTTTGTCAATATTTCATGTAATAATTTTTTAAATACCTCAAAAATTTTCTTTTTAGCTCCCGTTTCATGTTTACGTTCAAGTATTATGTTTATTATTTCATGTTTTATGTTTCACGTTTAATTTTCACTATCAGAGAGTGTCTCATATTTTATGTTCATTGTTGTATATTTTAAGTGACCAGTTTCATGTTTATCATTCAATTTTCATATAATAATTTTTCAAATACCCCAAAATTTTTATTTTTTGCCGCTGTTTCATATTTATATTCAAGTTTCATATTTATTGTTCTATATTTACATGTTTCACATTTAGTTTCATTGTTAGAGAGTATCTCATATTTTATATTCATTGTTGTATATTTTAAGTGACCAATTTCATATTTGTCATTCAATGTTTCATGTAATGATTTTTCAAATACCTCGAAATTTTTCTTTTTGGCCCTTGTTTCATGTTTATGTTCAAGTTCCATATTTGTTGTTTCATATTTTATATTTCACGTTTAGCTTTCACTATTAGAAAGCCTTTTATTTTTTATGTTCATTGTTGCATATTTTAAGTGACTAGTTTCATATTTGTCATTCAATGTCTCATGTAATGATTTTTCAAATACCCCAAAATTTTTCTCTTTTTCCCTCGTTTCATGTTTACGTTCAAGTTTCATATTTATTGTTCTATATTTAAATATTTTTACATTTAATTTTTACTATTAGAGAGTGTTTCATATTTTATATTCATTGTTGCATATTTAAAGTGAATTGTTTCATGTATGTCGTCTGAAGTTTCATGTATTGATTTTTCAAATACTCAAAATTTATTTTTTGTCCCCTTTCATATTTTATGTTTTACATTTACTTTGACCTGTTGATTTATATTTCACGTTGTTAGTTGCGTCTTTCAGGCTTTTGTTACATATTTTATGTTCAATGTTTCATGTACTCATTTTCTAAATACCCTAAAATTTTTCTTTTTTGCTTTAGTTTCATGTTTAGGTTCAAGTTTCATGTTCCATGTCAAATGTTTCAAATTTATGTTTTATGTTCATTGTTATTGATTCATTCATATTTTACGTTGACAATTGTATCTTTTAGGCTTTTTGTTGCATATTTTAACAATGTTTCGTGTACTCATTTTCTAATTATGCCAAAAATTTTTTGGCCCTCGTTTCATATTTATATTCAAGTCTCATGTTTCATGTCAAATAGTTCATATTTTATGTTTTTTGTTCACTGTTACAGATTGATTCATTTTATGTTGCCAATTACGTTTTCTAAGTCTTTTGTTGCATGTTTTATGTTCAATGTTTTATATACTCATTTTCCAAATACCCTGAAATTTTTTTCCCCCATTCATGTTTATATTTAAGTTTTATGTTTCATGTCCGATGTTTCATATTTTATGTTGTATGTTCACTGTGACCGGTGGATTCATATTTTACATTGACAGTTGCATCTTCTAGGCCTTTTGTTACATGCTATATGTTTAATATTTCATATACTTATTTTTCAAATACCCAATTTTTTTTTTTTTACACCTACTTCATGTTTATGTTTAAGTTCCATGTTTCAGATTCAATGTTTCATATTTCATATTTTTATATTCACTGTCACGGATGGATTCATATTTTATGTTCAAGATTGCTTTTTCCAGGTTTGTTGTTGCATGTTCTATATTCCACGTTCCATGTACTTATTTTTCAAGTACCCAAAAAATTTTTTTTTGCCCCTATTTCATATTTTATATTTAAGTTTCATATTTATGGTCAAGTTTTATATTTTACATTTTACGTTCATTGTTAGAGAAGCGCTCGTATTTTATCTTCATTGTTGCATATTTTAAGAACTTATTTTATGTGTACTATTATCTGTTTCATGTAATTATCTTCAAAATAACTCCAAAGTTTTTTATCAACTCCAGCAGTATTTTTATTATTGCATTTATAACTCAACCACTGTTTTCCAATTAATACCATTGTACCTTCATAAATTTACCTATATATATATTATTTTAAAAGCCACCTTCCTACTATAACTCACTCCCCAAACTAAGATATTATTTTACCTACATTGCTACTGCAGGTGAAACTAGAAGCTTGTGAAAATTTTTTCGTTGTTTTTCAAGTAAGTATGTTGAAGTAAAATACCTAATTTCTATTTATACAGTTTAGCTTTTTTTTTTTTTATGATGGAAAGCAAATTTTGCTGGGTACTTTTATTAATTTTTTTTAAAAAAATATGATAAATGCATGCAAATTTTGATTTCTCTATTACCTATTGCACTTGTATTTGATTTTTATGAGTTAATATTTCATGCTACACTTTATAGATTTACATATGAGTATTGCAATTGCTATTGTTGAGTTATATCCATAAAATGAACTTAGAGCTTAGTTTCATTTAGTTAAAGAGACAGATGCATGGTATATAAACTATTCAAGAATGATTGGTATATTCAGGCTATTATCGGTTGACCATTAATTGAAAAGAAATAACGAACATTGCACAAAGATGAAAGTCACATTTTGTATACTATCGGTTGATTGTTAAGTGAAAAAATGGCTGACTGACATCTTGCAAAATTGAAAGTATATCTTAATGTATATCTATCATTTATATCTTAATCTAACCATCAGCCAAAAGACCTAATGTAAAATACACACACACACACACATTATATAAGCAAAGTGCAATATCACATTATTTATTACAACAACTTATTATAATATAATTGGAACAATAATGTTCACTTCTTTTGATTAAAGGTAATGTATACAAGAACAAGTTGGTGTATGTGTTCACCACTTGTTCTATGGCCAACCACTCCAAGAATAAACTGTAGAATTTAACCCAAATCCCATCATCAACATTATGTTTCATATGATTTATGCCCATATTCTTTTTGGATTTCTTATATTCTCTCGACACTTTTTATAGCCAAAATCTCTACCATGAATAACCTTGCAACCATTTTTAATTCTATTAATTCCCATATAAATTTATAGACTTATTTCCCCATTCCGGTAAATCAATTTATTTTTATTCTTTTAGTAATTATAAGAAACACAATTTATCAATAAATCAAATTAACTATTCTATTCTATTTTGGTTCTTCTCCACATTCTTAACGGTTGATCTAGGAATTTCCCAATTATTTTTTCAATTGATATTTCCATATAGAAAGATCTCTTTATTTCTTCACCGTGGATTCTGATATCAAACATAAAGGTTTCTACATATCATCATAAAAATCCACCAAAATCTAGTACATTACACCGAGTGCATCATCTAATCTTATTGCAAATATCATATCTAGAAAAAAAATGAATTGATATATTGTATAAATTTACGATAAATAAAAAGAGGAAGAAAGCTAAGGAGTTTTAAAGTAAAAGCTTAACACATCATATTAACAATATATTTATCTTATTCAGAGGTGTTAAGAAATTCATCCACTATCCAAGTTTTTCCAATTGTCGTCATGGCAGCACCATCCATGCTTATGAAATTAACAAAAAAAATTTGTAATAATTATGAGTCCTACCCAAGAAGAGCTCTAAAGAATAGCATATACAAAGAAATGGATTTGCTAAGTTATTGAAAACCTTTACCCCTGCTAAAAACAAAGCAGTTTTTCATTTAATGATTGTATTCAACTATTTATTAGATACTTAAATCATCATAATCCCTGTTTTTTATCCTTTCTTTTAGCCTTAATTCGTGCTAAAGTGAATTTATATTGACCAAAGAATATTCAACTATCTATTAGATACTCGCATCATTATAATCGCTCCAAGAAATCTAGTATCCAGTATTTCCAATAAAACAACTCAAAGTTTAAGCCACTATGACAAAAATATTAAGTGACCTTTTCAAGACATCAATTATTGTCCACTTTTATTTAACTCTCAATTTTAGATTCTTCATAAGCTTATTCCAAAATTTAGGCATCACTTAACATTTATACACAAAAACAAACTAGCCCCCCTCTTTTTTCTAATAAACATAAGCTCATTTGGAAACACATTATGCAATTAATAAATAAGCAATTAAAAATTTGAAAAATTAAACTTCAAATCTTATTGTTGAGTGTTAGAAAGTGTATATTTATAAAGGAGAAAATTATCATTTTACATTTTAAATCTCACTAATATTGCTACTTTTTATTTATTTAAGTATTTTGTTATTTAATTATATGTATTTTATTATAATTGTGTATTTTATGTATTTTAGGGGTATCATAATCGTTTCACAATAAACGAGTGATCAGACAGCAAAACGGACGTCATATTTGGACTCAGGACAGTCGAAAACCTTACGAAGAGCATTAAAGGAAAAAGTTACTATTCACACATATGGTACTGTTCATACGTACGGTACTGTTCATGATACTGTTTATGTATATGGACCGATGATGTGGCAACTACCTATCACGTGGCAGTATTTGATTGGACGAATTATGTGGATTGATTACTTACGTGGCGTTGACCGATAACGTGGCGTTGACCGATGATGTGTCACGATCTTATTGGACTAAATTTCTTATGTACTGTAGATCGATGACGTGGCAGCATCTCAGTGGAGCAAAAATCGTGTGTACAGTACATGCGCTTACATGGGATTATTTACTATTCAGGCGGCATTACTGTACAAATATTGACAGTTGACTGTTGACTGATGACGTGGCGCAATCCTGAGCATCCGAATTGTTTTTAATCCGATGGTCACGATTCACTCAATGTATCTATGAAAAGGGGGCTCTCCCTCCCTAATTTGATACCCCTAAATTCATTTTTAATCTTAGATTTCTGAAATTCCTTCTCCTTCTTGTAGTTTCTTTGTATTTTAATAAAATTCTCTTTTTATCCCTAGTTAAAATATGAGTAGCTAATTTTCTTTTAAGCTTGGGTTGAAGGTGAAGTCTCAACATGTTCCATGGGCTTAATTTGGTAAATTTACTTTCTCTTCCCCTCTAATATTTGTGGTTGTTTTGACTTTTCGTCAACAAATAATGATAGTCTTGTTTAGTTACAGCCCTGGTTAAACCGACACTCTAGTACAAGGTTATTATTATTTGGCACGATAAGCCCTTGGCACCATACTTATTAGAGAGTGGTTCATGAGGTGTGGAATCCCCCCTTATGATTTAATTGGTATTAATATAGAATATTTAGCCCATGGAGCATATTGATGCGGATCCGGATACCCAAGTACTTTATTACAACAGTTTCATTCTTAATTATTCCCGCCATTTTAATTCACAATTTAGGATAAAGTTACCATAATTTAATTGTTTCAATTAAAAGAAAATTAATTCGGCATATAATTAAAATCAACCTCCTCGTGGGATCAACACTCGTCACCATTAATCTATTCTACAATAGATTCATGCGCTTGCGAGTTCATTAAAATTTGCACAACACTTATGCTTTACATCATTTCAGTATTGATAAATTTATAGCAAATTCCATTTAACCAAAATCCAAACAACTCAAAAAAAAAATGAATAGAATACAAAATCTCATGACACAATCCGATTTCTCAATAAGCAAACACAATTTAACCAAAAATCAACACCCCAATGAGAATATTTAATTCTGAAAAAAAAAGCTTTTAATCAAAACCTCTATTTCATGCATACATAAGGCATAATTGAAATGCATAAAGAAGAATCCTTGAAAAGACATGAAGAGAGATTACCTTCTGTTTTAAGCTATTGAGCTGCCATAGTTAACTTGTTATATAGGCACTCAAAAAATATAAAATCTGCAATATAAAATAATGAAAATGTCGTTATCTTATGGGACGTGTAATACTTGAGCTTGAAATAGATTTTGAGAATTTTAACTTTCATTTTATTGAACAATTAATATGCATACTATGATATGCTATTTCTAAATCAAACCATATATTAATAAGGACAACATTGATTCTAATTTATGATTGCACAAATTTTAGTATATGCATTTGAATCAATACAAAGATGAACCGTTGTCAAAATGGTAACACATACAGAAAGGAAAAAGTAAACATGCTAAATGAATAGACAATACAATTAAACCATTCCAATTTAGTTGATTGTGCAAAACACACATGACTTAATAGTGACAACTAAAGTAAATAAATATACAATCAAAGCTCAATAAAATTCACCAGACCAGATTTAGGGATATGCCATGAGCAACAGTAGACCTCTCCCCATTGTGTACTCAAGTATCAAAGTTAGCAAATTAACCACCCAACAATGTCCCAAAATAAAACATCATCTAAGTTAAATCAATTTAGTAGACCAAAAAAATTAATAATGATTACTATGCCCTAGCAAATCACTACTTTATCCTGCTTTAGAAACAAAATCCAATTATATGAATAAAAAAACTACATCTCTAAGAAATGACTATTATGAGTTATACCAATATTAAAGGCAACAAGGACTCTCCCTTCTCCAACATATATGTATGAATAATGATAAACACTCCAAGCAAATGAGCAATGACTTACAAGCTTGGCATAGCAAAAGGCTTAAAAAGTAGAAGTTATTCCAACTATAAGAAAACGAAAGGGTGAGTATCAGCCCTAAACGCTCTTTAACAATTGTTCCAACAAGAATATATTCTTTAGCCTCAAGCCTTGAGTCAATAACTAAGTAGAGTTTGTATAAGAAATAAATAGTAACATCGATCATAAAAAAGAAAAAAAAGTCTGGAATTTATTATGTCACTGACTGATAAAGAAATATTGATTATATAAGCTGGAATCAAAAATGAAAATTTTCAAAGCAAAACCTATCACATAAATAAGTAACTAGTCTAAGCTCCAATACCATAATCTATAAAAAATAGCAGCCATTCAGGGAGAAGGGACTAATAATCACAAAAATCAATCATGAAATCTTGAGCTTCTTGACAAGAATCTAATAAAATGCTCAAGAACAATTAAAGCCATAGAAAAAAATAAAAAATTAAAGTCAAGATCTGTTTCATAAGAATTTAACTAAAAACCCAAATTGTTAGATATTTAATATGGAAAGCAAAAACCCATATCCTTACAAATTAGAAATTTAACCAAAATAAAAAATATAGAAAGAAAAATATCTTTTATTCATTACGAGTCATCTTCCCACTGAGCTCATGTAGGATTTTGAGAGAGAGAGAGAGAGAGAGGGAGAGAGAGAGAGACCAAATTGAAAAATTAGTACTTTTAAAGAGAAATGCAAACTCCAAAAATAAGAAATAAGACAAAATAAAGTATAAAAAATATCTTTTTCTCATTCAGCGTTGCTCCCCAGTGAGCTAATGTACATCTTTAGGAGAGAAAGATCAAATTTGAAAAATTAAAGTTTGAAGGAGAAAGCCAAATCTTAGAAGTTAGAAATTTAATATAAAAATACAAAAAAATAGAAGTTAGAAATTTAATATAAAAATACAAAAAAACCCTTTATTCATTCTGATTTATGCTTCCCACTTAGCTATTTAGCACCTTAAGAGAGAGATCAAATTTGAGAATGAAAAAAAATTAGGACTTCGACATATATAGGTAAATTTTGAGAACGAAAAATTTAGATATTTAAGAGATTAAATTTATCATTAAGAGATTTTGAAGAGAAAACATCGTCGCGTTCATATAGGTTGTGAGAGAGCAATTAAAATTTAGAATGGAAAAATTTTTGAGATTTGACAGATGAATTTGGACAAAATGGAGGAGAAAAGATGTATGTAACCGGTTGCAAAGGTAGCCAATTATTTTCTAATTTAAAAAATTATTGTATTTGAGCCGTTGGATTCCTTGAACGTAAATCTAACGGTAACTTAATTACTCTTGCATGGTACAGGGGACTTGTGTCCCTGCGTTGTAGCAGTAGCCAGGAGACCGATATGGTAAATGTGCAATGTAAGTAAACGTGGAATTTCGCCTCGTCCACATCTTCTGTGGTGGAAGTTTTGGAACGTTGAATGAACATTTAGTGAAAGGCTGTGATTTTATTGAATGAACATTTTGCGTCTCCTTCACGCCAGAGAAATTTCATGCTTGGAAAATGTGAATGCGAGTAGGTACATGCTGAAATTTTCCAAGGAAAATGTTGGAACTAAACTCAGAAGTAAACATCAGACTTTGTGGAGTCAACGAAGTTCTGCAATTTAACTGTGGATGCACTGTTTTGCGCATTGACCTATTATGGTCCGTTTTGTTCCATTTCAGTGGGTCATTTTTCAATCCAGAATGATTACGCTTTCAAAGAATTGTTCAATTCAATCCACTTGGAATCCTGGGTGAGAAGAAAATTACAATAATTGGAGCGAAGATGATCAAGATTATATTGCATCAAAGGGCTTTTATGATCCCACAATATACAACCATAGTTGCTCAACAGATTTGCCAATAATGTGTAAAATCGGCAATATTGAGCATTAAAGCTCCGCAATTCTTATAATTTTATATCTAAGATCTATATATTAAAGTAATTCCATGGACAAATTTAATTTCGTTCATGGGTGATTTGCGTTTATTTTCTAAATGTTTCCTTTTTGTTTGCGTCTAACTTTAAACATAAACGAAATAATTACGACATTAGGAGCAATTTTTACAGAGCAAAGACATTCTTCAAAACTAATTGCAACTGAAAAGTTTTACATATGCAAATTCAATTCTCACATTTTTTTTCTCCTTTTATGTTAGACTTCATTTCAAATCTCACTCTAACTTGTTAAAAAAATCAAGGTCTTGTTGGAATTCAAATTGAATAACTGTAATTTATAAATTATAATATTAAAGTATTTGATATAAACACTAACTGTTGTCATTTAAAAGTAAAATTGATTTGATTTTATATTTGTATTATGAAAATTTTACTTATATATTTAATAATTTTATTAAAATTATTATTTAAAAATTACAATTATTATATGTTATAATTTTTTATTTCATACTTATAGTTTGTTTATAACATCTGTAAATTAAAAATTATAATACTTTAATACTAAATAGGGTCCATATATAGTATGCTAGGTAATTTTACCCACACCAATAATGATCCAACCATAATAATTAATATCATAAATTATAAATTTTCAAACGACATATTAAGAGTAAAATTTAACAACTTCAACGACCTCTTAAAATTATGCAATTGGATTGAATGGATCCAATGGAACGAAGTTAGTTTGCTCACTACAGTATACATAACTTTAGTTTGCTCACTACAGAATGCATAACTGTTATTTGTGAATTAGCAACCAGAGCAAAAACGGCTGCATTTTGGGCTGTATCGTTTCAGTTTTATTCGATTTGGTCCAATGCAAGTTTTCAACTTGTTCATTTTAAGTCCCTACATGTGCCGAGCACATGAATCACTTATGTTGACTGAATCAAATGTTTGTTCAAGCTCTTAGGAAGCGCGGGAAAGGTTGTTATGCTGTGTCTGGGGAATTTATTCGGCACGCAAAAAATAAGAAATAGCGCAAGTACCCAAACAAGGATATTGGAAATATTAAATTGCCTTAAAATGTACAATTTCTAGTATATTCATTTCCGTACACTTTTTACGTTACTCTCTTCTTATTATTCTTCTTCTTCAAAAAAAAAAAAAAAAAAAAAACCTCATCCTCGAGTTTATTGAAAACGAAAGTTGTCTGCAGGATGAAATTTATAATGTGTAGCACTTTACATCAACATTTTTTGAAACTCGAAAGTAGCCATACTTCATTTTCTTCTTGAATTTGTTAGTGACGCTTCGATAATTTAAAGATTTCTCCAAACAAACGAGCCAATTGACGTTTGTGTTTTTCCATATTTTGCTCACTTTGCTCTCCATTAAATTTCACCCTTTCAGTTGCTTTTTCACCAAGAACAACATTCTTTTCTTCAATGTGTAGAGGTATGAACATATCAATTACCTTGGGGAAATTATCTTCAAGAATAATTCTTGAGCCTTTAACTTGAATTGGCAGAATTGTTTCAATCATATCTTCAAGAACAATTGGTGACTCTTCAACTGAACTTCTTGCACAATTTTAACTTGTACAATTTTAACCATATCTTTAGATATAAAATTCAAATTATGAATATACATGTACCTCTTTATTGGAAACATCATGCTCATTTGAAATCTCATTAAAAGAAGTTTTTGTGGCATTATACTTCGTACATCATATTTATTATATGATTGAGAATAAAAGGAAATGTTGACATCAAATAAAAGTACACATATTGAAGATCATCAGATAACAAAATTAATATTCTTGTAGCTAGAAACTTGCACAGTATTATAAGTTTATTTTTTGACAAAATGACTGAAGCATTACATGAAGTTTATCTTTATCACAAAACACTTGCAGTATTACAGCAAATTTACTAATACTTTTAAGCCATTGAAATTCTAAACATTGCTGAAAAGAAGCAATTACCCATCTCCGCACATTTTTGGTAACTTCAGATCAGGTTTGCCCAGCTCCGTTCTTCTGGGACATTTTTCTCTTCAGACGAACAACACTTAATGCCAAAATTGTGAGGAACTGATCTTTTGTTTTATCAAAAAACCGAAAATAAGCGTATCTCCAAGACTTCTTGATGATCAAAGAGCACTGAAGTCTCCTACACAGTAAGGAATGGGTCCCGAGAGGTTATTATGTGACAGGTCCAATATGTGAAGAGCAGAAAGCTTGCACAATTCAGAAGGAATGGTTCCACTGAAGTGGTTCCATCGCAGACGTAAAATTGACAATGATGGTATGCTTTCTCCTATCCAAGCTGGAATGTTGCCAGAGAGTTGATTCTCACCAAGATCAAGACTATCCATCAGTGAGCAATTTTTCAGTGAAGGAGGAATTTCTCCAGAAACGTGATTGTTAGAAAGTACTAAGAACCTGACCGTAAGAAGGGAACTTATTGATTCCGGAATTTCACTGGAAAAGCTATTGTTTGTCATGTCTAGAATATACAGGGAAGATATGTTCTTCCAAAATTGAGGAATCCCACCAGACAAATTATTGTTGGAGATGACCAACGATAGTAATTGCTTTAGATTGCCTATGGACTCGGGAATGCTACCATTTAGAGAGTTAAAAGAGATATCTAGGTCTGTCAGGAATGGCGTTTTTTGGCCAAAGTCGTAAGGAATTGGCCCAGAAAACAAATTGTCCCTCAAGTACAGCTTTGTCAGATTGGATGACCAGAGAGGGAGAGGACCCTCGAATCTGTTTGAACTCAAATCAAAAGAGCCGGGAAACCGAAAGACTAAGGTATTTGGAATTCTTCCACTCAAATGATTACCAGCAACATCTAGCTCATCTAGGGTCAGGTTTAATTGCCAGAACCAATTCGGTAGGGAGTCTGAAATACTAGCGCTGTAAAGGACCAAAGTTGTTAGTTCAGTTTGATTTCGAAGCATGTTGGAAATTTTGGACCCAATTGGTAGGATCTAATGACAAGGTATCGCAGTTTAAAAGGGGGAATCCAATCAAAATTAATGTTGAAAAACAAAGAACTGTTTGAAATTCCAATTAAAGATAGTTCTTCTAGGCTTGTGAGGTTCCTAAGATGAGCCTCAGTTATGACCCCTTCCCATTGGTTATCAGAAAGCTCTTAACACTCTGATTGCAGAGAGCAGCCCAAAACTTTCTGGGAATTTTCCATTCATTTGATTATTTGTGAGGTACAATTCCTCCAGAAAGGTCAAGTTTCCAATTGATGGTGGAATTGAACCTAGACGAGAGTTGTACCAAAGTTCAAGGTATCGTAAATTCTTAAGATATCCTAAAGAAATGGGAAGATTGCTAGTTAGTTGATTGTATCCTAACTCTAGTCTCGCTAATGAGCTGCCATTAGTACATTCATATAAACCATCAATGAAATCACTCACCTCACCACTGAATTGGTTTAAGGAAAGCTTCAATGTTTGCAAATTGCATAGAGTTCCCAAATTTCTGGATAGCTGGCCTTCAAGGAATGAGTTTGCAGACAAATCAAGCAGTTGGAGAGAATTCAAGCTGGCAAATCCATCTGGGATGTCGCCTTAAAGATCGTTGGAGTTGAGATCAAGACTTAAAAGGTTTGTGATGTTGAACAACCAGTGAGGTATTGTGGAGTTGAAACCATTGTTGGAGAGATCAAGCACTTGAAGGGATGTGAAATTAAGAGACGGATTGAGAGGAAGACTGGGAAGATTACAATTGGGCAAGTGCAACTCAACAATAGAAAGCAGCTTATTAAAAATTTCAAGCCAATGTGCTGCAGTGTTGCTAAGATCTGCGCCTCCCAAGTTAAGTTATTTCAAGGAAGAAAGACCAGAAAGCCATCCAAGGTCTATTTGATTTGATTGATTAATGAAGTTATTGAGATCAAGGTAAAGCAAATTTGAGAGGTTTCCAAGACTTCCAGGAATAGTCCCACTGAAAAATAAGCCAGATAAATTGTGATATCTCAGCTCCTTTAGTGATCCAATGAATTCTGGAAGTTGGAAACCTTTAAAATTATTCAGGCTCAAGTCTAAGTATTCCAAATCTTTCAACTGAAGCAGAGGACTAATCTCACCCCTCAATTCATGAATTGCGTCATCTTCATATGAGTCAAAACTGTCTCGAAATGGGTTGTTGAGGTTAAGCAGGATGATGCTTCCAGTTCTGTTGTTGCAGCTTTCTCCTCTCCAGCTACAACAATCTTCTCCAACCCAAGACGACAGCCGACCTGAATGGTCCGTAAGGTTTTGTTTGAAGTGGAGTAGTGCCTCCCTCTCAACTTCTTTGCAGCCTGAACCAAGGACAGGTTGAGAGAAACTAAGTTGAATGGTTTCTGGGAGCAAAATTCCTGACAACAGCACAAGAGAAAGCAGTGCAAGGGAAGCACTATTTTCTTTTCCCATGTCAGCAATACGCAACACAGAGCTATGACTCAAGTGGGCTCCCAGCCTTCTACTTGTCTTCTGAAATGATAATATATGCAAATGACAGTGGATTTTGACTTTATGAAAGATACTGAAAATGATAAAATGCAAATGAATGTGGGCCCCCAGGAATGTCCACATAAATTGATGCTGATAGATATAATATAAAGAAGGAAGACCAAATCCTTGGAAGTAAAAATTGGAAATAATTATTGAGTCAAAGAATTTTCTGAAAAAGAGAGAATGCATTATTTTCTTCATTGTATTTGTCCCCACATCAGTCCGCCACCAGGAACTTACATGATGGGAAAAAAAAAATTGTGGACATTTCCATCATTAGAAGACTCAAATTTTGTCTTTTATCTTACTAATACTTAGCTTCTATGAAAATGAGCTGCACCTTGCAGAGCAATATTTGATGGGTTGCAGCCAGCCGCCATACGTATAATTTTTTGTCTCATTATTTTAAAAACATTAATCTAATAAGGGAGTGACGGTTCTAATCTATAATTGACTTTTGATTCATTGTCCTCCCAACTTTCCATGATTTTTAAATTTTCTGATGATGTGAGACTTTATGTCATGAGAAATTGTAAATGTACTAATATTAAGCATTCAAAGTCTTCGCCCGCAGTGCAATGAATTAGTTAAAGGTAATTAGACGTGATAAAAGATAAATCATCCATATGAACACTTTTGTTCTTTCTCTTGCTGCAGTCCTTTATCTGCTGAATCCTTTAGTTCTGCAATTAGACGCTCTCCTTGTGCTGGACGTAATGTGGTAGCGAGATTGGGCTGTTTATTTGGTTGCTCTGAAACTAGATCAATTCAGGCATTTTATAATCCAACTTTTGTACATAATTGATGTTTCCTGGGATTTGAGTTTGTAGATATCCATCTAATTAAAATTATAGATACTGTCTGTTTCCTTATACTTAAATTAGTGTATATCACTTATTTATATTATTTTCATACCATCTAATAATTATCTCTCTTGTATAAAAATTTTATAATATTATCCTCATTTTCAAATACACTATTATTGATAGTTATTATAAATTAAATAAATCAGATAAATTGAAATTAAAATAATAAAAATAAATATAAATTTTGGTGTGAAGAAAAAAATTAATAATAAGATATTTTCTTATACTTTTTATTTTTAATTTTTATTTTTATAATTCTAAGATCGAAAGCTCTCGAGAGAATGACTGAACCATTTTCATGTAATTTTATTTAAGTATCTCTCTGAAATCAAAACGTATTGTAGAGATTGGGCGTGATGGCACAATTGTTATTACCAATGTCGGTAACACGCAAGAGAATCACCGCTATTTTTGCATATAAAGATATGCAACTCATGCTACTACACATATAAAATCCCAACTCAAGTGGGCAGCCAGCCTTGTAATTGACTTCTCAGTGACTTGACTGGATCAAAGATATTGAAATGATAATTTGCAATTGACTGAGGAGTTGACTTGATCAAAGACACCGAAAACCATAATAAGCAGATGATTCGCGAATTTCAGCAAAATCCACATATTTAGATTGTTGAATTTAATATAATCAAATTGATGTTGAAGGGTATGATATAAAGAAGTAAGACCAATTATTTGGAAGCAAACATTATAGATTAAGGGAAAGGACAATTAAACCCCAAATTTTGCGGAACGAGCCATGCAAACCTTTAAATTTTCAATAAGTAATACTAAATTCTTTTTTTAACTATAGTACCCTTTAAATAGTAATTAATAAAATAAATTTTTAAACTTTTTTATAAATACAAATACAATACAAATAATTTATCCTATCTGGTAGGATAATAATATTAAAATATTTTTAATATTTAGAATAATTTTAAAAATCTAAATTATTATATTTATTTAAATAATATATTTATATTTATTATAAAGATCTTAAAAATGATGTATTACATAATAAGTTTGAGCTAGACACCTTAATTTTACCTGAGTGTTATTTTCTATTAATATATACAAGAAAGACTGTATGTAATTATATGTTCTGTTTTTAGATAGACATTATTGTAATTTTCATTTAAATAGTGAAATCCTTCTACATTTTCTTATGATCTTTTATACCAAATTAATTGGAGAGTTTCTCATGTAAAATATGTGTATTTATTTTATCTTTATTTCTCTCAATTTCACTTTAGTTGAGTGTGATACTGCTAATGTCCTAACAGTGTGAGCTTGGGCGTGTTCATTCTTTGCTGCAGCAACATTAATATTGGACTTTATAGCATTTGCTATGACCAAAATTACTTACAAAGTTTCATGATTGAAGGTTTTGCATTCAGCAAGCTGATGCTGCCTGCAGCTATACTATGTACAGAATCTTGGGAGGCGGCATATGTACAATCTTCTCAAAGGGAGTTTTGACGTTTGACTCTTTTTTTAATTCAATGCATTTAATATACCTATAAAGTAAGAAAATTAGATTACTAATAATAATTAACACCATCTAATTAAAATCATTCAAATCATGCCTCCATGCATTTTCTAGTGGTGGCTAATTATAATCTAGTCACACCCTTTCCTCCATACAAATCAGTGATGGAAGCTTCATTTAAGGACAACTTTTGGGATTTACCCAGCAAGATATCAGAACAAAGTCCTTCTGTAAGAAAACATTGTTATGGATCAAAACAATAGTCGCTTACTGCTGGCTACCCAGAGGAAAACAATAAACATGCTATTAATCGAACACATTGATATACAGTGGTCTACCCTCAATATGAGAGGTACGTTCACTTTCATTCGCTTCAGAGCTAGATTACAAGTCTAGTCACAAACTCAATAATAAATGATGGAAAAATCCCAAAATATCCTACCAATAAAATGCATTTACATTGATCAATATAGTATAAAATGAAATGTCTGTAACTTCTTCGATCAATGGCTTAAGAAAATTTTAAATGTTCAAAAAATTTGATAGGATGATGAGGTGGAAAATTAATTGGCATCCACAGTAGTCTAATTATTTGATAAACATTAATAAATTAAATATGGGTTTTAAAACAACCATATCTAGGTGGAGTTTGTTTTTTGTCTAAAATATATATAGACCTGAATTAGGTAATTATTTATTTTTTTTGGTGAAATATGAATAGGTTTGAATTTAGCAGTAGTCTAAATGAGTTTAAACACAAATATATGAACGACATTTTTTTCTTTCTTTAATATATGAATACAAATGACATTTTCTTTGTTCTTATAAATAAAAATCATCTTAAGCATGATTATTTGAAATTTTTGCTCTTGTCAATCAAAACAGAAAATAAATTAGGTTTGATAGCTTAGGAAATAAATATATTTGTTTTCACCAAATTTTTGTTAGGATTGATTCAATTCAAATCTATTGGGTAGTTCTCAATGGATCCAACTCAAATTTGATTCAAACAAATAAATTTATAAATGAGAAGAGTTTGTGCTAAGTTTGGGTTTACTTGTGTCTTTATAATATCTAGGCCATGTGATATAGCTAAAGTACACTAGGTGATGACCTAAAGTCATCTGTGTGGTGGCTGAGGTAGTTGTATAGGAAACAATGGGGAAAGTTCAACGGAGCTCGTTGGACTTAATTTAGGAGTTGAAATAGGGAGTTGATGTGAGCTCAAGTGATCTTAAAGAATCCTTAGTGTAACTGGATAGCTAAAGTAAGCTCACACGTGAGACATAATTCTGAACTCAAATTGAAAATATAGCAAAATGGGTATAAATATAAAGAATGTATAATATTTATGTGATTTGGCTTTTAGTTTACTTCCATGAAAGCAAGTCATTGGTGAGAATTACATGAGATTTTACATTGTCTAGAATGAAAAATATAAGCTTAATAAGTATATGGAGATGTTTGACATTGATAAGGATGAAAATGGTGAATAAAGATACATATGAAAAATGATAATATAGTAGAGAAGATGATGTTAGCAGAGAATGAAAATGTACTTCCAAAAATGAAGAAGTTGGCAATAATCTAAAAGATAGAGAGAGAGAGAGAGAATAGAGCCCTAAATATGAGTGAGCAAAATATTTATATAGTGTAGACTGGTAGTAAAGGGAGTGTTTAAAAGTAAGGATCAGATGTAATTTTTAAGTTGAAAGGAAAAAATACTTTTAGGGTTATATTTCATATTTAAAAAAAGAATTAGAATATTCAATCTACTTTAGGTTTATTTTTTTCTATAAAAATCTTGATGTGTCCAACATTGACCCGATTTTTAAGTTCATCCAATAAACTAAAATTTTCTAAATTGGATCTTTATATTGCTCTAAGAATTGTGCCAATTTTGCCCTTATAATTGTCTACATGTCCTTGATTTATTGATCTACAAATATCCTTCTAAATTTATCCCCATACAATATTTAATAGAGATATTTTTGGGATGTAATATTTACTTCCAATTAAGATAAAAGCCATAAAATTTTACCTTTTTTAATTAGATGTAAATGCTTGAAAATCAAATAAAATTAAAAAAATTAAATTTTAAAAAAGTATGAAATTTATAAATATTAAATTTCAGACATTTAACAAACAAACATTTATTCTGAATTCTTAATAAATGTAAATGTCTAATATGAATGACATGTTCATTTTTGTTTTTTGTCTGAATCTCTGATAATAAATATGAAGTTTTTGTTTTGTCAACTTAAAAAGCCTAAAATCAATACTTTTGTACTTGTGCTCTTATAAATTTTAAATGTTAACTAAATGATAAATATTTGAACAAATATAAATAAAATTTATTTGATCATAACACAAGTCATAAATTTTAGCTGTGGAAGCAATTGATTAATAAATTGGTTGTATTGCTTAGCTAGTTTCTTGTAAGGTAAATATTACTAACCATATTTATTTAAAAAATAAATGCATGTTTAGCAAGTTCATTTGTGCTTTGTGAATCTAGGACTTTATTTGGACAGAAGTAGACTGAATATATTAACAATTCTATCCCTTTTGTCGTGTATGCTAGTCTCTACTTATCTTTGCTATATGCAATGAAATTGAACCTTGGATCATAAAGCTGATAAAGTTGAGAATATTTTCAGCTTAACTTTATACGCATATTTTATACTATAAAAGAATGTGTAAAAGAGATTGCTAAAAGAATCTCTACAGAGGTGATAGCTTTTTAGTACCTTCTTATCTCGTATTTAATCATTTCTAAGGTAGTAATGCATCTTAATAAATTAATTAGTTATACTAAATAATGATTATGTTCTAATTTGATTAAAAAAATATTTATTTTGTAAACATGACTCATATTACGTGTTTACTATAAAATCTTCTTTATTATCTATTTTTTTTATTTATACACCTAGACTAGTTGCAACCTAACTAATCAATAACTTTTCAAATTCAAGCATCACATTTTATGTTTAACTTTTAGAAGTTTGAAACTCACTTCTTTTAGTTTTATTTGATGAAACGAGTATATGAAACTTAATTTCTCATTAACTTGTATATAATACTTGCATTCTTGTATTACACTTATTTTTATGTACATAAAAGTTTATTCTCTTAATTTTTTTTAATGTCTAGTGTAGTTAATAGTACATTATAATATGAATTGCCAATAAATGTGAACAAAGCAATAGACAATATCTAATTTTACTTGTAAATAAAAATTTAAATACTAAAAACTTAGTAGCCACTACAAGAAAAAATGGCATAATAAGGATATAGTTGATTGTTAAAAAGTGTCAAGTATGCCTATGTCAAATATCCTTATTTGACAATTACCAAAACTATAAATTACATTTATCATTTAAAAATTTTCAAATCTTTTTCACATCTTTTAGCTGTCAAATATTAATGATAACATAAAATTATCATATGAATATGACTCTTTATATCAGTCATATATTTATGACTTTCAAGAAAATGTCGATTACATATGACCCACTCAACATATCAAATTTTGCATATTTTTTAAAGAAAATTAGAACAATAGAATCTCTTTGGTAGGTTTCATATCATATAAATTATAACATTAGAAACATCAAAGAACACCAAACTAAATAATACAATAGCCAACTCAAAATCATATTCACATGAACTATATTTATGAAAAGTAAGATCTACTTTTATCTAAACTGTACAAGAACAAAGTTAAATGTTTGAAATGTATATTTATAAAATACAACCCAATTTTTGAAAATATACATTAATCTAAATTCACTCTAAACATTCAGTGCAAATTCAATATTAATAAATCATTTTCAAGACCAAAAGCAATACCCAAATCAGTTGCAACAATTAGCACAATTCAGCCCTTAGTTAGCCTTCACTATTGATCGCCAAAGTTGGCATGCAACCCTATATATATAAAGAGATAAATTATAAGATAGGAGAGACTACAAAATTAGAAATATATGAAAACATGAATAACATCGTCAAGCTAGAAACAGTGAAATGAAACACACAAGCATCTAAATAGAGAGATGGAGACGGAAAATAAATGAGGGCCAATACCTTACCTTAGCCATATGACCACAATGTACATTATATCGTGCAATTGGCCCAAAACTTTACCAATCTGCAATAAATTTAGATTAATCTAGCAATATTTCATGAACATCTTAATTTTCATTTAAAAGAAAATATTGCATTATATTCTATATATTATAAAAGAAAAAACAATGCCTACTCTGTTACATTATAAATAGTCAAATAGTGAGAACAAATGGAAACCTTATGACAAAATAGCTTAAACCCATAATACCAGATCCTAAGATTCATTTCCAATCCTATCTTTCAGCAATGTTTTATTAAAGAAGATATAAAAAAATTGATATTGGAAATCAAACTTTACATATCAGTAAGTCTGATATTAGAAATCAAACTTTATATATTGGTGTTTTATTTTATGTGAAGATAGCAACTGGGTTGAGAGTGCTATCAAAAAATGCCTACTACATGCAATGTAACACCCTGGCCTAGACTCTAAGAGTAAATCTAATCACAACTCCTTAAAATCGGTAATAATTCAAGCCTAAAAGTATAATAAGCAGTGGAATAGTTTAATAATTTGGCCAAACCATATATCGTCTTCAATTCAAGTCTTTTTTGCTCATCATGAATAAATCTTAACTTCTAAGAATTGAATCACAATAAACTACAATAAATATAAATTTCAATAAGGAAACTAGTTTTTAATATACCAAAATATATACGTACATATAAATAATGCAAATGGATGATATGCCATGATCTTTTGAAAATAATGTAGAACAAATTCATCGAAATCTTTTTTGTCACTTTCAAACTTTTGCATTTTCTTTTTGTAAAATACATATCTTGTAACATGGCACTTTGCATGGTGCGTGGCACTTTACAGTATGTTGACCCTCGAGAGGTGGCCCCCATACAACTTTAAGAGGTGGTCTCTAATACAAAATCTCATAAAGTAAAATTTCATTTGCTAAAAATCACTTTTTTATTCTTAAAAAACTCAATGTATTTTCATGTTTATGCCAATAAATCCTTACATGACATGTGCCTATATACATAATCGCATACACAACAATACACCACATAAACACATGAGTAGAAACATATCAATCCATATATGGACATACCAAAAATAGGTTTTCAAACAAGTCAAAATATGCACATTGTTTATCATGATTTGTTTTGAAGTTTAGTTTATTTATCTCTTGGCATCTTCATGAAACAAATGCTTAGTGATATCATCGGCCTAAAATTATCAATAAATTCTAATAAGATATAATTAAGTCTCAATCATAAACTCTAATATCCTTAAATATCTTATTTTAAGTAGCTTCTAAACTCAACCACAAATATCCTTAATATTCGGACTTTGAAACCGAATAGTTCATGTTCTCGGATTTTTAATAAATTACTCCCTTATTAGCAGAATCTCAAATTTTATAGACCATATGATGACATATTGAAAATTTATTTATAAAAATTTCATAAATTAATTCCTCCAAAAACTATTGAAAACAATTTCCATTTCAAATATCGTGAATACTATCAAATAGTTTTTTGTTTTGAACATAATTACTTTAAAAATACAAAAAAATTCATTGTTTTATCATAAAATCATGAAAATTTAGGGAAAGTTATAAAAATAACCACAAAACTTTTGTATTTTTTTATTTTAACCACACAAACTTTTTTCTATCATAACTAGTCAAAGACCAATATTTTAGATGAAATTACCCTTATTATGTTCTTCAAATTTTCAAATAATGCCATTCTTACAATATTCAAAACGAAAACTAAAGAAATCTCAACACACTCAATATACTTAAAGATTCTTCATTACTCTCAATAAATTTTTAATACTCTCTAAGAAACAAACATTACATAACTAAAGATTTAATCATCAATTAAGGAGCTCGTTAAGGTAAATATATATTTCTACATATCATAAACTTTTAAGACATTGAGTTTGAAAACTAATTTTGAAATTAAAGTTGTTTTTATTGTAAATATTATTATTTTTCATCAATACAATAGTGTACATTATTTGAGTTAGAAAATTAAGAGAAATCATAGAAAAAGAAAAAAACTTGAGTAAAAAATAAAGCCCTGAATAAGTGAGACAGTTACATATCTCACATAAGTATAGAACTATTATATGCGACAGGCACATGTCCTACTTCTTATCTCACTAACTTATGTGAGACAGACAGTTAACTTATATAAGACAGGTAGTGGGACAAGTGCCTGTCGCACATAAGTTAATTACTTGTCTCACATAAGTTAGTTAGATAAGTAGTGAGACAGGTGCCTATCACATATAATGGTTCTGTATTTATGTGAGAAGATAGCGGGACAAGTGGCTATTGCACATAAAGGTTTTGTGCTTATGTGAGACAGGTACCTGTCCCACTGCCTGTCTCACATAATCGTTCTTTGTTTATATGAGACAGGTACCTGTCTCACTGCCTGTCTCACATAACTGTTTTGAGTTTAGTGGGACAAGTGCTTATCTTAGATAAACTCAGAACTGTTATGTGAGTGAGACATACACCTGTCCTATTGTCTGTCTTACATAACCATTCTGCGTTTATGTGAGATAGACACCTGTTCTACTGCCTATTTCACATAAGTTGGTGAGACAGGTAATAGCATGTGAGACAAGCGCCTGTCTCACTGTTTGTCTCATATAACTGTTCTATATTTAAGTAAGACTGGTGCATGTATCACTACCTATTCACATTACTATTTTGTGTTTATGTGAGACAGTCACATTACCATTTTATGTTTATGTGAGACAGACACCTGTCCCACTGTCTATCTTACTGAATTTCAGATATTTTTATAAGTTATAACCTAAGCTACATATGTCTACTTTGGGTGTGTAATATACTGTTTCAAAGCTTGCAACGAGATGAATCAACTCTAACATTATATACTCCACTTTATGATATGTTTGAACAAAAAATTTACTTCAATAAGAACCATTGCACTTAAGTGCATAATCACAATATGTGCGGCATCCGTATAAATGTTTTGCATATTCAGTTAATCATATTTTGTAACGTGTAATCTTATTTCTTTTATTTTTTTAATATTTTTATAGGTTTAATGGATTCAGTTGTGCTTCAATTATATTACGATGGTTGTTGGGAGATAATGACAGATGGCCATATGGAGTACGTGAATGCCAAGAATATAGCTTTTTTTATTCGAAAAAATTATACGTTTGATCAATTTTTGACAAGAGTGTATGAGGTTTTGTAGATAAATTCTAACGAATATAGTATAACGATGAAGACAACTTTGAGGCCTAGTAACACCATTTATTGCGCATGTTTACTGTCTTTAGACATATTTAATGATGAAATAGTTAAGGTTGTATTGCACATTACGTCTGATGTGATCAATTATGTATGTATCCCTACATTTGTCACCACATCTCCTCGACTTTCGGTAGAAAATCCTGAGCCACTTGTAGAAATTAAAACTTCATTTAGGGCAAATATCACTTTTCTTGATATTGAAGAAGATGTGGTACCACTATTGACGTCATTACAACAACGTTATTTTCTACTCTATAAAAATTATGACACCATTTATAAGAATAACATTACATAGCAGATGTTGAGGAAGAGGTCTTACCGGTATTGTAACCGTTAGAGCGATATTACTCTTCATACCATAATAATGATTTTTGCATCAATAATGGTCTGTTGATGACACCATCAATACAGAAGTTGATAATGCTTGTTTGGAGTAGTATAATAACATGCACAGGGTAAACTCCAATAGTAAATTTGATGATAGGGGCATTAGTCATTCTGATATTCCTATTAATAATAAGGATGAACATTAGTATGATGTTCCTACTAATAACAGGGAAAACCAATATATTCCTTCAATCCCTCGTTCTAAGAGGAGGATAACAGTTAATTCCTTTGTGAATCTTGTTTTAGTTTTGCCTTTAAACTTGGTTACTTCAGATTTAGTTAGAAATTACAATTCTGGTGGTATTGGTGTGGGCATGTTGTTTACTAAAAAGAATATGTTAATATTAGAATTGCTTAAAGTTGCCTTGCGAGATAAGTTTGATTTCAAGATTACACAGTCAACAATAACACGTTTTGAGCCTCACTGTTCTTTAGAATAATATAAATAGTGTATTCCAACAACGAGAGTTTTAGATGAGTAAAATGTTCCTTGGGTTGTGAAAAGAGTTGATAATATACACACTTGTTCTAATGACGTATTGCCTAATAGTCTCCGCTAAGTACGGAGTCGAGTTGTTGATAATCTTATTGTAGATAAATTTATTCAAGATAAATAAATATACACTTCTAAAGACATTAGAGCAGACATACGGCAGGAATATGATGTCTAGTTAACATATCAGTGAGCTTATCGGGTTAAAGAAGTTAGTCTTGGAATAGTACGAGGGAACCCTGTCGAGTCATATAGCTTACTTCCTAAATACTCTAATGCTTGACTAAAGCTAATAAAGGTACAATTACTCATCTCAAAGTGGATGGAAATGATAATTTCTTATACTATTTTGTAGCGCTTGGATCTTCCATCAAGGGTTTTCTTGCAGTACATTAGGTCTGTGATTGCAATAGATGACACTCATCTAAAAGGGCTACATCGCGGAAGCATGTTCGTGGCAACATGTTTGAATAGTGATAATCAACTATATCCATTAGCCATTGGAGTCATGGATTCAAAAAATAATAAGGCTTGGGAATGATTTATGACGAAGTTACATGGAGTGATTGACGATAAGTCAGTGTTAGTAATTATCTTTGATCGATGCACTGCTATAAAGAGAGCCATTTTAAAAGTATTTTATACTGCAGTTCATGATTTATGCTTCTACCATGTCAAAGGTAATATTAAGTCAAAATTTTAGATGTCCAAAGTTTTTTGGGATGGATTTGAACCTACCTTTATTAATATAGTAAAAATATATGGACATGTAGAATTCAAAAAATATCTTGAAGGGTTGTGGATGCTCTACTCAGGTGTGGCTAATTACTTAGAAAATATTGTGTATACATATAATTGGGTAAGGTCTGAGTTTGAAGGTAGAAAGTACAATATACTTACTACTAATATCGCAGAGAGTGTGAATTCTTTTATGAGAGAACCCCACAAATTTCCTATCACTCGTCTTATTGATCACTTTAGACAAACTATGCAGCAATGATTTTATGATAGAAAAAATATTGCTGAATCGATGAGTATCGTCTAACGACATGGGCTAATGAGATAGTGACTGAGAGAAGAATTTTGGCCGAAGGAATGATTGTCTGTCCTATATCTTAACATCAATTTCATGTTTTAAGTGGTAGTATTAAGGAATAGATAGTTGATATGCATAACAAGATGGGCTCTTGTAGAGTATTTTAACTCGATCAACTTATTTGTGCACATGCAATTACTACTTGTTTGATAATTCGAGTGGATTACATAAGGCTTTATTTGAATTTTTATTCCAAGAATCATTAGTCATGCCATATGCACAACCAGTGGAGTCAATTAATAACATGGTAGACTGGGAAGTTTCACTAGAAATCTGAGAAATGAAGGTTAACCCACCACTCGAAACACCACCATCTGGTCATCGTCCAGAGCTCAGAATACTTTCTATTGGTGAGGATATAAATCAGAGGACTGTGAAATATGGGTGGTGTAATGAACCAGGTCATAACCGCAAGAGATGTAAGAATCTCATTGCTTCAAACAAAAACTAGTTGTATTATTGCAATCAATTATGAATTTTAAACTATTATTTTTTGCTTGGTGTACGATTATATATAATCAAGTATTTTATTTTACGTATGAGTTACGTATAATATTTTAAAATAAATCATGATTAACCACAATATTTAAATAAAATGATATAACAAAAAATTATTTCTATTAGAAAAGTAAATATCCATACATTATTGTTGAAACAACTATTATGACTTATAGTCTAATATTATCATTAAATATATCCATAGTAATTTTCTTCCTAAAGTACTACATGTGCCTACTATCAAAATTAAATTTGAGTTCGAACATTAAATACATCACAAACAGCAACACATAAATGCCGCAATCACCAGTTTCAGTCTTTTTTTGTGGCATGTCTTTTACTATCCTAACTTTTCAAGAATCGATATTCTACAACTTATGCCGGATATTGTAAAATCCAACATCTTCTAGCCATTAAGGGAAAATGACTTTAAGTGGCTGAAATTGAGTTAAGTATGTTTTTTCGTCACAAAATGCCACTAATAAGTTATAAATCCACACCCTCTTCGTGTGAAGATTTACTTTGGCCAATATCCAATGATCACCGCTAAGATTCACAGGAATTAATACTTGCATATAAGAAATATCACTAATTTTTATGTTTGGTTTATCTAAAATATTTTTAAAAAAATCTCGTTGGATTATATAGCAATACTCACCACATCGACGTCCATGAACTTCTTTGACATGATATCTTCTTGGCCATCAAAATAGGTATTGAAGTTGTTGCTATACTATAGAGAATGGACATCGCAGTCACCATTGTTCTACAATTGTCTCAAGAACACCTAGTACATATATTAAGCAATTAGTGAGACTTTGAGATATTATAAGTAACCAAATGTAATATTATTGATTATTAATTTTCTGTAAACTCATTACCCAAAAAAAAGTATCTGTATGTGTGACACGCTGAGGTAAGGCATTCAGATACTGCAGTTGCTTCTTATTGATCAGGTGAAAATATGCATGAATATGCTTTAGAAAAATAAAGAAAATGTTAACAGAAGAGCTGAGTATAATATAAAAGAAAGGTCAAAATAATGCATCATTAATAAAAAAATATAATAAAAATACTTACTTCCTCTTTAAGCCATCCCATTGAAGCATTTCCCAAAAGGATATTGAAAAGCATGTGTGACTGTCAGATGGTGTGGTGTACTATAATTTTGCCAGTAAACCACTGATCAAACTCCTTAAAAACGCTTGGATCTTCAAAGTCTCTAAGTGGATTTATATCCACACTCGATCTTTCATTGATTTCATACTTCGTTATTTCAAGCCTGATATATGGTCTAACGCTTTTTACTTTCTTAACAGGAAGAATCAAGAAAGGACTGTTAAAGATATATGATGGTCTGTACGGACGTCCAAACTTGCCTACCCTAGGAGATACTTCTGTAATAATCTGTACATTGTCACCATTTACATCCCTAAATAAACTATACAATTACATAGGAGTGTGATCATCATGATTGCGAACATTCGTATACAGTCCATGGTCATCCGGCGGTTGTCAATTTACCAACATGAACACTTGAGAGTAATATTAGATTTAAAATTTAAATAACATTCATTTGTTTGTAATAAAAGGGGCTCATCGTGTACGACTGTCCAATTGGAGAATCTCCGTATGAGCGCCTTAAGGGACTCTTACTGAAAGAAGTCATAAATCTTATAATTGCTTCTCTATACAGCTGTTACTCTTTTCGCTCAGCTTGAAACATTATTTTATACTGCTGTTGTTCTTTTTGCTCAGCCTGAAACGCTTCTCTATACTACTATTGTTCTCTTCACTCAGCCTGAAATGCTTTTCTATATTGTTGTTGTTTTCTTCACTTAGCCTAAAAATATGATTTTAGTTGATTGAGAGTAGGATCAATCCTGTCCATCCGTTGTAATGGCATAATCATAACAGAATTTTATTCTCTCCTATTATCATGAAATAAAATAATAATGAGAAAGTACTTAAATTAGTTATAAATTAGAGAATAAAAGAATCTTTAAAATTCGAAAGTTACTTTTAAACGTTGGGTGTCATCAAAATTATGGACAGATTCGTCATGTTCAGCCGCATCATTCTCATTCTTAAGGGGAGACCATTCATTTTGTTTTAGGCTTATGCGGTGTAAGACTCCTCTTCTGTCCCTATAACGCATGGCACATTGATTGAAGGCTGATGCTGCATAAAGTAATATTACACATATGTCGTGAGTTAGAAAAATTTGAGTTTTCATTGTCTTTCAAATGTGTTAAGAGGGATCAAATAAGGATACCCACATTACAGACCTAATCAATAATATATATCACATAATCCTGAACACTCAACCAATATTGTGAGGCTCTTTCCTTTACATCCAGTTTAAGAGTTTGTAAAATGTTTTCCTCTTGTAAAGAATATGATATTTTAAGTTAGCAAAAATCTTTGATATATTTGTCCAATGAAAAGTAATTATCATTGAAATAATCTAATATATTACTTAGAAGGTAAAAGTTGTCATTGAAATGTGAATATACTTTGGCATAGTTTATCAGAGAAGAAGCCTTTGGCCTTCACTGCACGATGCGAGGAGTCTTCCTTTTTATTTTAACCACCCACTTTTCAGGTAATCCTCTAATAGATTTATAAATCCATGCCTACAATAAACGAAGATATAAAGTATCATTAGTTTTGACAAGTTATGTAATAAAAAAATCCGTTAACATTTATTTCTTTACATACTTGTGCTCTAGACGTAAAGCCATAAATATTATATTTTTCAATTGTATGCTTTGAATTTTCAGCTTGCTCGATCCTAAATTTGGTAGCTTTGCCATTTAATGCATTGTCGAGAACGTCATATATTATTTCCCAAGACAAACACCCTCACAGACGATTTCAGAAATGATCTATGTCATCTACCTCGCTAAGCAATGAGAAATTAATTTGACAGTGATCTTTTCTGCCATTCAATACTCTATTCACAAAGTAAAACAATGCGATCTTTAGCGTATGAATGTCATCTATAACCTTAAAATCCAAGTCTATAAACATTGTATCGAATTATCTAAGAGTTATCCTACGAAACAAACCATTGAAATACTTGTTAAGTAATCGATGCAGTGTTTTTTTATTTTTTAGAGTAGCATCATTACCATAAGAAAGACTTGTCACTAAACACCACTCTCCAATTGATAAGCGAATTAATTCCTCACTAATTTGAAACAACAATTCATTTTTCTCATTACTTTTTTCACGGGCAACTTGCCTAAGCAACAAATTATGGACAATTACGCTGCTAAAAAGATATTTATGACACTCCAAAAAATACCCAAATATGTGAGTCTTGAACAATTTCAACTGTCATTTTGTTAATTTTTCTTGGATTGCTCCTATAATTGCATCTAATTTGCACATACTTGTTATACGACTAGGGAAGTGTGAGCCATAAGGTATCTTTATCATTCTTGGTTCTTTAGTTGGTCTGGGTGGATTATACCTTGCTATCTTCAATTTCCCTATTTATCTGATAAACAATACAAAATTAAATAATTATTTGAGAATAAATTCATAATTTTAAAAATAATAAAATAAAAAATAATATAAATAAATAATAAAATAGAAATAAAAATTTTTGGTGCAAAACTATCACACCAGGAGCCCTCGATGCTCGCGAGCTGTGTGTGATAGGCTTATGGGTTATGCATGATAGGCCAACCCTGTCGCACACGGGATGGCACCACAAGCCACGCCTGTCGCCCCTGGAGCCCGCATCTCCTGGTACGACAAGCATGGCCTATCGCGCGCAGCTTGCACGCGCGGGCTACTTGGGACAGCCGCCTTTCGCACTCGCTAGCACTACGGGATAAGTGCCAAATTTATTTTTGTATTTCTCTTCAATTAAAAAAAAATGCGCACATCTCACTGATCACTCCTCCATGGTGCAAAAGCTTAGCATTAATTTTCTAAGAAGAATTTTATCAAATACCTAATATGCGATATTTATAGCACATCATTCTCACTAAATTTCGTTTCATTATGCAACGTTAACAATCTATATCTAAAGCTCAATTTTATTATATAATTTTTAGAACCTATAATCATTAAAATCCCAATCAAATTTATTCAAATCATTAAGAAATTTTTTAAAATTTATTTACCTAGGTTGGGTTCTTTCAAAGTTTCTAGATTTTTTTTGGAGATAGGTAGCTTGAGGTGGAGTTGGTTTCATCGTCGCTGTTGTGGCTTGTTGCTGTCGCCAGTTGTCAATTGTCGATCGTTGTTCAAAAGTTGGGGTTGAAGTGTGGCTAGAGATAGTTTGTGGTGAGAAAATGGAAAAGGTAGTTTGGGTTAAAATTTTATTTTTTGGCTAATTATGATAGAAAAAAATTAAAAGGGTTAACTTTAAAAAATATAAAAGTTTTTTAGTTATTCATGTAAATTTCCCAAAAATTTACAGAATCACACTAGAAATATATAAAAATAATTGATCCAAATTTGATAATTTTTGAAGAAGTCAAGGTATGGTAAAAATAATTTCAAAATTTTTGTTATTCACTGAAATTAGAAATTTTCATGTTTTTAGATTTAAGTTTGCAAATCATAATTAATTGATATCTTATCTAATTAGCATGAAACAAGTTTCAAAACATTCTAGACAATGTCTAGTTTAATATATGCAAAAATTAGATTGAAAATTAATTTGTACAAAGTACAATGATTTTCATAATAACACATTATCAACATATTTTTTTGCAAAATCTTAGGTTTCTATTTCTATTGCAAATATCTAATCATGCTTCTCTGTAACAAATTAATAAAACCAAGAATTAAAACTCATCTTCAAAATTTCTCCCAACAATATCCAATTCAAACAATACAACTTGCCATGTGTTGCCTATGGCACAACTAAGAAGAAGCTTGTTTTCTTTTCTTTTCTATCCATCTCTCTCTCTCTCTTTTAGTTATTTTTCTGTCTTTTTTTTTCCCCAGTTGATCTCTCTCTCTTATAATAGGAAAGACATATTATTCTATTTATACTAAGATAAAAAAAATTACTAAAAACTAAAAAAACTTAAATATCCTTAGGAGAATTGATGCCAAGTTAAAAAAAGCATTAGTTCCCTCATCAGTTGGCAGATCAAAGCCCAAATATCAACATCTTATACAACTTCTATAATAGTGTGATGCAAAATAAAGCAGTAATATCAATAAGTTACCACTCGATCCAAAAGTTTAAGCTAAATGATAAAAGGCTGCACCTTGCGCATGAGATACAAAACAGTGTCGTGGGGCCCGCACCACTGTTCTATATCTCAGGCGAAAGATACAGCAAGCTGTACCTTAGTTCTGTCCATGATAAAAATGATAAAAATCAAAGGCTGTAGTGTCTTACTTGTCCTTAGTTAACAAAGCGTAAAATTCAAACGCAGGACAACTTAATCAAACCAGTCCTGTTACCCTCTCAATTTAACAATCCACTAAAAGTTAAGCTGATGGACAAGAATCCAACAACAATTTGACAAACTTATAAATAGAAAAACAAGAGCAAACAGGTACCATACCTAGTTTGGGAACCCTTGGTTCTATAAATAGTTACCAACATATTATAAAACATAATTTATTAAAAACCCAAAATTAAAGCATCATTTGCAAACACAAAGATATATCAATAACGATAAATCAAAGCAGAGTCACATGGTAAACATCGACTCATTCTTGCAAGACTAAAGCTACAGATTTAAATGTAATAAGATCATTCATCTATAACCGAAAGAGAAAAACCAATCCTGACTCGTGCACAATTATACAAGATGTTCATTTATTTATCAGCTTATCTTTCCATGTGATTCGTATAACAACAAACAATTTATAGCAAGATGAGCAGTAATACAACGTGATTTTGTGTAATAAGGTAATTCGTACTCAACTGCTTAAGCAACTCTGTATGAAATCTACAAAAAGCATCAAGTTGCATATATGTGATATCAATAACTAGTTGTTATGATGATGCCATTTCAGAAGCTTCGCACCAATATCAAATGAAAAAATCTAAATTAAGTTGTGAAAAACATATTAAAGGAATTGAATTCCTTTATTGAGTTTATTTAATGAGATAGCATGACAGGACAATTGATAAACATAGACAAAAGTATGCTACTGCAAAAATACCAGCTGTATATCCAGCCATTTCAATAGCTGACCGAAGAACATTACTGGCATAATTTTTACTTATAAATTAATGAAAAGTACTTATTATCTCTGTTATTGTAGTGTCCACATTCAAAAGCCTTCTTATTAAGATAGCAACAGTTTAACATAATCGATATAAGTAATCTTTTAAAGAGACGTTTTATGACACACATAATATTTATTCAAATAACAAGGTTAGACTCTAACGTAATTTCAAAAAGATGTAATCTGCTTGAAAAGAAGAAAGAAAATAATAAAAAAATCGAAGAGAAGTGTAGCAGCCGAAGATAAAATAAACTCGTTCTTTCAGAATTGAGAATGAAAGATGAAATTATTTGTGCATTTATCGTTTTTTGAATGGGAACAAAACTGAGACTTAGAATCAATTAAGTCAAACCCTAAATTAATTAAAAAACAATTAAATCTAGCCATAAACTAAAAATCATCAAATTAGAAAGAGATAAGTTAAAAAAATTACCATAATTAAATGAAAAAACACCTGAAATTCGAGAGGTAAATGAAACTGAAGCAAGCTGAAATTCCTCGAGAGAATGGAGATGAAATTAAAAAATGAGTGATGGCTAAAAAATTAGAGGCGATGATTGAAAAGAAAAAAGTCAAGGGAATTAGATTGGATTTTCTTATTAAAATTATTAAAAAAATAATAATCATAGACACTAATATAGTATTATGGAATATTCTAATACTATAACATCATAATTTCGGTGATCTTAATGTAACATTAATCATTAAGGCTATAGTTATGACACCACAAACTAGTGTTAGTAAATTTTCCCAGCCGAATTGGTGACACTAAAAATACTTAGTGAGACTATTTTCATGTCACTGAAAATTATTTTTCTTGTAGTAAAAAATTAAGAGTGCTGCACAAAAAATAACAAACAGAAGATGACTTGGAAAATCTTCCTATCATTTAGATAAAAGTAACATGAGCTAACGCTTGCATTCAGTACTTGGTCGATGACAATTTCATAAAACCAATTGCATTCCGTTGTTTAGTGAACGAAAAAAGTTATTTATTACACAAAAACCTAGCTTTCGGTGTATATCAAATTACTACTCAAAGTTATAAGTTAAGATTCTCTCTTAATATGATGACTTTTAACAATCTTTTACTATGTTATATACCAACCAACCGTGTATGGATGTGATTTGACTTTTTTAATATTTTAAATTCATTAACCATAATCAATACATCAATATTTGCTCATGAGAAGTTCAAATCAAGAGAGGATTTTAATTCCAAAGTTATTCCCTAAAATTTATTTGCACACCTATTTATTTAATTTATAAACCCACTCACAAGAAATCCTAAAGATGTTGACTTCATAAATAAAAGTTAATTGCACGGCATACTACTCCCACTAATATATGTATGTATGTATGTATGTATGTATGTATTTGGGTGTGTGTGTGTACACATTACAGAATATGCTCTTGTTAACATTATAAATTGGATTAACTAAGGGCGCACATCTTGATAGAAATTAAGTTATGGCTCTATCAATGAAGAAGAAGGGAAGTTGTTCTTTGACCTTGATTATGATGATGATGATGATGATGGGGGGATGTACATGTTGGGTGAAAATGGCGAGAGCCAGTCCGAGAGAGTGCATGCGGGAGAGGCGGATCAGCTTGAATGCATGCATGCCAATGATTTTTGGGCAGCCGCCCTCTCGGGTGTGTTGCCAACTTATTAGGGCTATCCACTATGAGTGTGTTTGTCCTGCCCTAGCACCAAAGTTGGCTGCTCTTTTCGACGTTAATCGATCCATTTTACTTTTCAAAACTTGTGGGAAAAGGGTGCCCCGCCACTTCAAGTGCGGCAGTAAGATCTCTTTATTCTCTTCTCCACTCTGTAAACCGATTATTCTTTAAGCACTTGATATAATTCTCTTGTGATAATTGATCTTTTGTGCATATAGGATGGAGCGCTGCTATGAATTGTTTTGATTTTTTTAACATCTTGCGTCATGTGTTTATGGATAATAGTGGATGATTAATAGTTATCTAACTATAAATATAATTAATCTCATTCGACAGCTGCCAATAGCACAAAATTCCAATCAGCACTAAATCCCCAACACAATTTAAAAGGAAAAAACTCTATTGAGGGGTTTCATATGTTTGATTAATTATTTTCTATTTTTGTTGCAGGTCTACATTTTCCCTGTAGATTCCTTACAAGAGGATGAGCTAGCTATTCTTTGTGCAACCTTGTTTATTTTCGCTGGAATTTCGGCTATTTGTAATTTTCTGGTTTATCAGAAGAAGATGTGAGATGTGCGCCGATAAAATAAGCTATATCAATTAGCGGTGTGTTGTGAGTTCCTTCGAACTTGATTCTAACAGGTAAAAGCTTGCTGATCTTGGGTTTCATTGCCGTGACTTTACTTGGTGGCAACACCGTATCTTATGAGGTTTAAAGCACCCTTTCCAAAGAAGCAAATGGTTTTTCAAGTTATAACTTTTTTGAATCTTGGTCTTTCTTCTTGTTTTTTTAGGGTAAGGCTCACTATGTTTGTAACCCCACACTCCCTCCTTCCGATTGGGTATAACAGTTTTTTTTTTTTAATTTAGATTAAGTCGTCTTGCTTCAAATATTTATCAAAATAACAACAACTATAATAATAAATTTGACGAAAATTATCTGTTTCCTCTTATAGAAAGCAACGTAAGTAGTTAAAGATGGTTAAAGAATTATAATCAAGAAAAAGAATAAAATGAAGGATTTAATTACGCAAAATTTTTCTTAATTTATATGTATTAAAAATAATGAAAACTTTTTTCAAATATTTCTAGAAATATGATAGGTTTAATGTGGGATGGAAATATCTTCACCCATGTTAATATAATATGTATTTTATTTTTGGGCCCCTCTATTTATATTTTTAATGTTGTACCCCAATTAAGTTTATTATTTTTAATGAGAAATTATAAGTCATCGATCTTAAATTTATTTTGTCATAAAATACTATTAAAGATTTGAATTTATTCAATTTTTCATCTTAAATTAACAATTTGCCCCAACCATCCACCAAAATATTAACTATTGTCAATTTTCAGAAGATCAATGTACATATCAAAATATTAACGACTGTAAATTTGCACCAAAGTAAATTTTCAGTTTATCACACTTCAACAATGTACCTTTAATGAGTTCTTGATATGATTTTCTTTTCTTTCCTAGTGGATTTAAGAAGTAAGTAATTGAGAACTATTTTGACATTTTTAAGAGTCTGTTGAGTAGATATTTTCTTTTTAAAATTTATTAAGAGTATTTTGAATAATAAAGTGTTTAAAACATTTTTTAGAGTGTAATTATCTTCACTTTTTTAATTATTAACTGTTTGAATTTTATAGTTTTCACATTATGGTCCCGTAAAGGATAATATTTAAGCTATTGACTTTATAAATTACAAACGCATGCCAGCTTGTTTGTACATTCAATGCTCAATTGTGATCGTCATCATGGCAAGTCTCTTTCTAATCAATTGACTTTATGTGTTTAATACTGTAAGCAATCATTAACAAGAACAAATTTTATTGTTAAAATTCTGTGGAAATTAGTCTTATATTCTTTAAGGAATAAGAAAAAATTTGAGTCTTTTATCGTGAATACTCGTATTCTTTATTTTTAGGAGCTGAGGAAACAAAAATGCAAGTGGATGCGATAAAACAACATCGTTTAAATATTTTAGTACACATACGATATTTATGGTATTAGCTAGCTACTCCAATAAAAGAAATATGAATAAAACAGTATGCTGTATTCCTGGTGAATTGAATTTAGTAGAGATTAGTTTTCTTTTTTTATACACATTATACATTCTGAATATAGGTCCCGACACTGCTTTCTAACAATTTTTTTTATATAAATAATGCTATATTTTTTAGTAATGACATTTGATCTCTCAATTTATTTATTTGCCTTGATTTTTCAACTAACTCTATCAATATATCTCAAACTACCCTTCCTAAAAAAAAAAAAAAATTAAAACTAACTGTTATTTTTCATGTATATTTTCTTTTCTCTCATCATGATCAAGCCACCATACTCTCAACAAGATTAAGCCATTCGCATGCAAATTTAATTTGTGTGGTGCTGTTTGACCACATATATAAGTATTTGTTATCTCTTATCTACCTGAGTTTTGTTACATGTAGTCGTTGAAGCTACAACAAAAATATGATTTAATGGCATGTGAAAAGTGCTATTAAAAATAAACCATAGCACTTTATAAAGTGATATGTCAGCTCATGTTACTGAAAGTGTTTCTTTTAGTTGCAGTTATACAATGCTACAAATTATAATTCTTTTTAGTTTCATTTGCATAGGAATATTTGCAATGATTGCACACTACGAAGCACTTCAGAAATGCTATCATGTCTTTTGTAGCATAATAACAACGCTGCAAATTTGTTGTAGCACTATAATGACGCTACGCATTGAAATCTTGTAGCACTTTAAAAATGCTATAATATTACCTCACGTGGCATAATACAAATGCTATAGATTGATTGACGTTAGCAATTTTGAGATGCTAGAAATTACACGAGTTGTATCCTTTATGAAATTCTTCCTAAATTTTTTACATAGCCTAACAAAAATGCTACAATTTTGGATGATTTGTAGCATTCTAAAGATGTTAGAAAGTAGTGACTCGTAGCATTAAACTATTACAAAGTAGCATAGCCTAACAAAAATGCTACAATTTTGGATGATTTGTAGCATTCTAAAGATGTTAGAAAGTAGTGACTCGTAGCATTAAACTATTACAAAGTAATTATTATCACAAATATTAAATAGCATCGAACAACTACTATACAGATGTACATATTATTTTTTATAGCAATACAAAATTTTTCTCAACCTATACTTAGACGAATAAACTATGCCATTAATACATAAAAAAATTGTATCAAAATGATAATGTATGAAGTACAAAAATCGTAATTTAAAGATTGATATCGAGTAAAAATAAAAAGAATGGTTAATGTCACGATCCGCTTTGAACTGTAGGACGAGACTCTCTAATTCATGAAAGCAACTAATAACAATTCTATAAAAATAAGAATTCTACTGAAATTTCGACAGAGTTTTCCCTATAATTATGACATTTCCAATCCTGCAAATAACAAAATAACACGTCTAAAATATTTCCAAAATATAACAAACTCCACCAACCAACATCCCAACAAATGTCAAATATCATTCGAAGTATTTTAGTACCAAATACAGTAAGTTATCTTTAATTATAAAATTATACAATCTAAAATATTTCAACTCAAAAAATTCTATGGCTCCTAATATTATCACGTGGCCAAAATACAAACAACTATCGTCATTGAATCAACATTGTCTTATAAATCTCCTGTGGAGGGATAAAAATATAATAAAAAAGAGGTGAGTATAAAAACTCAGTAAACCTAGTGAGCAGATAGTAGTTTCCGAAAATAATTTTACTTTAAACATAATTTAATCATTTCTAAGTAAATTCATCAAAATGTCATAATAACTTAAATAAACATATTTAAATCAAATCATGCACTGATATAATAAAATCACATAATATTGCGTAAAGCCAATAAAAATTCACAACACATAATATCATTATTGAATATTGAAAAACTATAACCAAATAAGTACCCAAGGAGAATAATCTCATCATACCCAGACTTCGATGGATGAGTAATCAAGAAACCATCATGCCCCAAGATTACACAGATAATGTGGACCTCAACAAACCGACAATAAAAAAACCATCATACCTCAGCTACAGGGATAGATGGAGAAATAACATCTCATATCTCATTACATCTCATCATATCTAATCATAACACATCATATCTCATCATCATAACTATGCATGCATAATTAGTCCCCAAAAAACATAAGCATCCAAGTACACGGCCTAAAACCTCTGTGTGTACTCAAATAGGCCCCAAAAGCCTGTATCTCATATCGTCAGATATCATCTCATCAATATCACTGTATCTGGGGAATGTACTGCCCAATGATTTTGTAAATAATCATATATACACATGTATCTAAACTTATAATCAAATCTGAAAATCACATTTCCTTTTACTTTCAACAATCTTTAAATCCATTTCCTTTTCTTTAAAATATTATTTTATGCAAATATTAAAAATTGGGAATAAAATCATTAATCATACACATTTTCAATAATAAATACTATTATGCAGCTAAAAATTCATTTTCAGAAAATTATTAAATTAGAGCCTTAAAAATTCATTTGCAAACTTGCTTTACCATATTTAAAATCATAATAATCCATAAAAAAATAGGTTTTGTATATTTCACTCACAATAACGAGTATTAAATCTGGTATTGTCAATATCTGTAGGTTGATTCTCGTTCGTGGATCCTCTTAATCAAATAAACGACATAATTATTATCGATAGCATAAAATATAACTAATTATACTCAATAAGGCTTGAACCACATAATGTAACTCTTGAATAGATAAATTATCAAAATACCCTTATGTCTTAAAATTATCAAAATACTCCTGATATAGAAATTTACTAAACTGTCCTCAGAATCTTAATTTATCAAATTACTTTCAAAATATTAAATTACCAAAATGTCCTTAATTTAAATTACAAAAATAATCTGTAAGTTCTGAATTTATGAAATTACCCCTGAGGTGTGAAATTATCAAATTATCCCTGATAACGTAAATTATTGATTTACTCTTAAAATCTCAAATTACTCAACTGTCCTAGTCCATAATTATCAAATTACCCATAAATTTTGAAACTACAGAATTAACCCCTAAATTTTATAAACTTATCGAATTACCCCTCACCGATCAATGGTGACCAAAGTTCAGTCAACGATGACAGGAAACTCAGGTCTGGTAGTTCCAGCCATAATGAGTCCAATGATGTCAGCTATGTCCTCTCACACACGGTAACGACGGTGGTTTGAGCTCCTAAAATTGCAGGTTTACAAGTTACCGATCATCGGCTATCCAACTATTTTAGGTGATGGAACTTGTCAGAAACAGAAGCTGGAAGTGAAAGGAGTGAAACCCAGCCAGTGGCATGGCCAAATTATGGCCGAATCGATGGCAGCAAAAATGGGTTTTTAGTTGAATTGTTCGAGCTTCACTAGTGGCATTCTGGTCGTTTTTCGACAATGGGGATAACAGGGATATGATCAGTATCTTGAGGGCTTCAAAACATTACCAAGTTTGCCTAGATCGGTGGCTGGAATCATAAGATCTGACTAGGTCATGGCTGCGGGTCAGATCCGAGTCACGGGTCAAATCGGGTCAACCTATTTTCTTGCTTTCTTTCTCTCTCTCTTTCCCTCTCTCTCTCCACCCCTCTCTATTTTATAGAAATTTCCTTCTTTATATTAATACTCGTATCCACCCTCTAGCATAAGGAAATAATAACTTTTTTCTTTACCAACATTATTTATTTAATTTACAAATAAATATTATTTTAAATGCAAATTACATTCTTACCATTGGAGCAATAAGTGCATTTAGTTCATCATCACATTCTCAAATTGTTTGATTGTGACTCTACATAATGAAAATTTCATAATTTACTTAAAAAACTAATGAATTTATAAACAAAAAAGAAAAAATAAACACCTTAATTTTTTAGGGATGGTAATAGGATGGGTTTAGGCTAGGGACCCTTTTCTAAATTAGAAACAATCCTCGAGCCTACCTCATACCCAAAAAATCATATTTAAGGATAGTTTAAGGGTATCCCTATAATTTCTAAATGAATAAGGATTAAAACACGTACAATTCCCAATTTTTTACATATTTTATTCATAAAACACACAGTAATTTTGTGTATATACTGTAGTTAAAGTTTTAAAAATGATACTTTTACAAAACCTATAATGATGACTTAGGATTTTTGATAGAATAAATCAATCAATTGTAGGAGTAAAGAACAACTTTAGCTGATATAAGCTCTTACAAATTACTTGCGTGCCTTTCTCAGCCTTATTCCAATGTCAAGTTTAAGCTTGTATGTGTTTCTCTCACTTCTTCAATTCAGGAAGTTTTATGCTTCAAAGTTTCTTCAGTTTACGTTTTGCCACCTAATGTTCTAATATCACCAATTGATAAAGTCCAATCATGAAGTTTAAATAACATAAAGCAGTAAAGCATTTGATATTTGATTTAAACAACCATTATACCAAGGTTTTTCGACTTTTGACGCATAGTTTTAACTCACAAAAAATAATTATAGGACAATCTTAAGAAAAGAGGATGGGAGATGAAACAAAAGCACCATTAGTTACATTCATCAATGGCATTAAATACTTATTATGCTAGTTGCCAATAATATATGTACCCATATTTGCATTGGCACCAAGGATAGTATTGTAACCCAGCTATCAGTTTGTTAGAAGTCTCGTTTCTTCACTTGTTTCCTAGTGATGACTGAACTAGTCCATGTTCACAATCAAGTCCTCCACTAGCACCTTGATAATATCAAATCAAACACCAATATCTGTAGCATATTTATTCATAAAAAGACATTGTAGTAGTAATTGTTGCTATACCAACAGGATTAGGCATTAGTAACTTTAGTGAATAAGAAAGAATAGTGGCCAATGGGGCACCAATTTTATATGACCCTCCCTGACCCATATTTTGGATCCAAGAGGAACCATGAAATCTTATATTTAAAACTCATGGCATAAACTTAATTCATGAATATATGAAAATGGCTGCAAGCCTATGTATACCATAATCATATAAGAATATTTAATTCTTATCCGAAAATATAGTAGATGGTGTCCTGTTTGCTTTAGAATAGGTAGCAACTTGGTGGATAAGTGTATTTCTTTAGAGAACTTTCTTTAGCACAACAATTGTGGTGGTAGTGCTCAGAGCTTTTTTTTTTAAATATACAACTTTGGGAAATGTGGGCTTATTCATATAGGAGGGCTTAGCATGTTTGACATGAGCAATGTTCCAATTAGATTTCATGTAATAGATATCATTCTTGTAACTTTAATTAGCATCATTGGTGGAATTTTAGGAGTCCTTTGTAATCACGTTTTGTATAAAGTTCTTAGACTCTATAATCTCATTAACCAGCAAGTAAATCAATTGATTTGTATTGTTTCTTAATTATGCTGTAGTCATATTCCAAAATGTCTGTTTGATGCTAAGTTGCACACCTAAGACTCGTTTCATACCATAGTTAAGAAAGCTAAAAACCATAGCTCAACTTGTATTTGCACTTTATTTCATTACAAGAGGAGAAAATACATAAGCTACTTCTCACTCTCAGTGTCTCAGTCTTCACCTCAGTGTACCAATATTGTCTTCCTTTCCTTGCCAACTACAAAGCTTGTGATCCCTTATTTCCAGAGACCTGCCCAACCAATGAACGATCAGGTAACTTTACGCAGTTCAATTGCCTAAATGGCTGCTACAATGATCCAGTAGCTCTATTCCTTACCAATAATAATGTTATTGTTAGAAATATCTTCTCCTCCAGCACTTTCACTAAATTTTAAACATCTTCCATCTCAATTTTCTTTATACTTTATTGCATTTCAAGACTTATTACGTTTGACATTGCTGTGCCTTTTGGAATCTTGCTCACAATTATACTCATGGGCTCATCTAACTGCCTTTTTAGTATCACCATGGGATCATACACCAGTTTTGACTAAAGGCTTTATATTGTTCTTAGTATTCTATCCTTCATGGCTGGCTCAATACAGATGACCTTCTCACTTTGTGTCATATTCCTTAAACAAACTAACAATCTATTATTACTTTTCATTACAATGATTGTTCTTTAGTAGCCAAGATGGTTGATGTTTGGGTTAGATTTTTCTTAATAATATAAAAAAATACGATCGACCTAAACTCACTCAGTACTGACTGTCATTAAGCCGACCTTAGTAGTACAACCTGATGTCTATGTTGGTAACCAGATAAATAATACAAACTGAAATCTATGTAGATGATCAGACTTATACTCATGGGCTCATCTGGCTGCCTTTTTAGTATCACCATGGGATTATACACCAGTATTGACCAAAGGCTTTATATTGTTCTTAGTGTTCTATCCTTCATGGCTGGCTCAATACGGATGACCTTCTCCCTTTGTGTCATATTCCTTAAACAAACTAACAATCTATTATTACTTTTCATTACAATGATTGTTCTTTAGTAGCCAAGATGGTTGATGTTTGGGTTAGATTTTTCTTAACAATATAAAAAAATACGATCGACCTAAACTCGCTCGGTACTAACTGTCATTAAGCCGACTTTAGTAGTATAACCTGGTGTCTATATTGGTGACCAGATAAATAATATAACCTGAAATCTATGTGGATGATCAAACTTATAGATTTCTCAATCAGATTGACATAACATGACCTAATTTTGAGTAGACTTATATACCATTATTTTCTCAACTATTCACGATTGTAGAATAACCGCAGGTAACTGCCATTGAATGAATAAAAATTATGATAACCACCCATAACCCTAGGGCTATAAACATAAAGATAGCCTCAAGTATAAGGGTTGGAAAAGTTAATTTATTTCGAAGACTCCTTTTTCATTCTTTTTTTTTTGTATACGTAAATTTTCTAACTTAAGCATAGATGGGTCAATGTTGGAGCCCTCACCATCTTGTCCTAAATTTTTTTTATGGTTAGTAGGTTTAGAAGGTTGTGGTTGGATGAATTTTTTATTTGAATTCATTTTATTATCTCTAAAAGAAATAAATTCAGCTGTTGAGGTCATTTTTTAACATCAATATCTTAATGTTATTTGTGGGGAAGAAAGACATTAGTCTAGGAATGACAATAAAGAATGACAATATAGATAGACAGACCTTATGCTAGTTGGTAAAGAAATAAGTACCACAGCAGATAAGAGATGAAAGGAGGAGATCGAAAGGCAAATGACACGATTTAAGGAGATGTTTAAGGGCTTAGTTGACATCTAAGTTAGAAGGGCTTAGGTGCGAACTAATAATCTAGAGAGCAGTGGAGCACGAGAGGGGTTAGAGTGTAATGGTGAACAATAAACCAGAATGAGACAACCTCAAGTTATGGTACGACAGAAGAGAACAAAAGTGTAAAACGAATGAATACGTTAAAGAGAATTAGCGATTTAAATTATGAAATAGAGAGGGAAGAGCTAGGAAATCCCCGATCGATAAATGATCTTGAACAACGAATATTGCATTTAAAAAAACTTCTAGAAGTATTGGAGGTGAAAATTAAAGGTAAGAAAGTAATAGGATGATTGTTACTTGATGATGAATCCCTTTTAGTATTTGAGGTAATAACGGTAACTTTGTCGCCTATGTATGTGGTCTTATCCTTAGTGTATGAAGGAAAACCTAACTTGAATCATCACGTGAAGAGGTATAATGAAATGATTAGGATTCAAGGTATGAATAATTTTCAAAGGTGCTACGTTTTTCCTTTAAGTCTTGAAGGATAGACATGGGAATAGTATCAGAGATTGAAGAAGGGAAGCGTAAGAAATTTCAAAGATTTATATGAACTTTTCACGGTGTATTACAAAGGTTTATACATACCAGAATAAGATACAAGCTGGTTGAAAAAGTTACTCTAAGCATAATTTAAATGTTTGAGGATCTTTATGACTATATATCATAATAAAATTACTGATTTAGAGGCTTTTAATCATCTAGATGCATTAGAAGGATTAAAAAAAAGGGTTAAGAATCAATTGACTGTGCAATAGCTTATATAGTGAAAGGATAACAATATATACTAAGGCGTACGACTTGACAAAATTAGACATGAAACCTAAAGATAAAGAGGAAGAAAAGACAAGAATGAAAGAACAGAAAGGTGGTCTAGTGAGAAAGAGAGACTTGAGAAGAAGATGGTGTAATGACAATTATAGCTTAAGGAGAAATAAATGATAGGCGTCATTATGATAGAAGGTTATTCAATTACAGATGGCCAAAGAGGTTCGTTTGAGATTAGAAAGGAAATCATGAAAAAAAAAAGTCTCACTAGTAAGCAGAGGCCGAGTGAATAGAAACAACTATAGGTGGAACTAACAAGAGAATTGGGTAAGAGAATATAATAGGTTATGACTGCCTGTAGACTGAAGAGGACTGAAATCCAATCATAAGATCAACTTATATGAGCAGAGTAGAAATATATACTGCAATAAAAGATAAAGGATTACTAGCTCTACTAAAGCCAATTGTAGAGGGTTTAAGTAGAAGTACTCACCATAAATTTTATAAATTTCACAAGGTGTTTGAACATGGAACTGTAGATTGCATAGGCTTGAAGAAAGAACAAATTGAATGGATAGTGCAAAATGAATATCTAAATATATAGATGACCAAAGAAGAGGTAAAAGAAGAATGAACAATAGAAAGAATATGGCAATAATGATTAGAGAAGGGCTCACTATAGTAAGAGACTCAAATCATTCAAAGATAAATTATAGTAGATATTCATTAAAAATTCATGAGGTGATTTTTAAAGTTTTAACACCAAAAAGGCAACTAGTTCAAAATGTGCCATTCATGTTCATGGTTGAAGATGAGGAAGCAGTCGTATATCTATATGAGGATGCACTTATAGTGAAGGTCACCTAGGCAGGAAAAAATTGAATTGGGCTCTTGCAAATAGGGGAAGCTTGGTCGGCATTTTATTTAGGCAAACCTTAGAAGATCTGCAAATAGGAGACCTTAGGCTTGATAATATTCGAACATCACTAAAGGGGTTTGGCGGAGTTGAACTGATTCTACTTAGGATGATTGACTTACTACTAATAATAGAATCAAGCCCTCTATAGAAAATAGTGATGGTGACATAGGTAGTAATTGATGAGTCTAACTATTATCAAGTTATTTAGGGTAGACCGTTCAATAGGGCAGTAGAAGCGATAAGCTTGACCCATATGTAATGTGTGAAGTTTAGAATTCGAGGTGGGGTTAGGATAATAAGAGGCTAACAATAAATAGCTCGAAGCTATTATGCTACAGCCGCAAAAGAATCCATGTAGATTAAGAGTATCAATCCATGAGCTAAGGATAAGTTATGGCAATAGCAACCTAATGAAGAAATAAAAAGGATATTAGAGAGTAAAGATGATTTGAGAAAAGTGTTCAATAAGGCATGGAATGTAGAGCACCTGTGAAAATATTATAAGTAGGTTAATCTCATCAATGATGTTCTTATTTGTTTGTGTTTTTTAAATATGTTAGGAAAATTTATTTCTCACTTTGCTGCCTCAATTTATTCATGTTTAACTTTATAATATCTATTCTATTAATGCCAATGAGGCTATTTAGAAGTGCAACTCTATTTCTCAACTTGTTTATTTGTGATAAATTTTATTTGAGATTGAAGTCTACATTCAGGTCTTATTAAGGTCTAACATAAACAAAATCATAGTTTATTCTTGTTGAGATTGAAGTTGTGAATTTTGGCTTTATTGAGGTTTGATATAAATAAATTACAATTCGGTCTTATTGAGATCGAGTTGTGAATTTTGACACCCTGTTGAGGACTAACATGAATGAATTGCAACTGATGTTGTTGAGATCAAGGTTGTCATTTTAGCCTTTGCTGAGGAAGGCAACAACCTTGATATTATCTTTTTAAAGTAAACATTTCCAATGACGTTTTTAGCTTCATTAAGATCGGTATTTCCTTATTGAGGTCAGATATAGCATTAACAATATTTTGAGATCTATATTTTCAATCTTGTTGAGGTCGGCCTTTGCTTTGTTTAGGTCGCAATTCCTTGTTAAGGTCAGATATTGCTTTGTTGAGACAAGCAATAGTATTAACATTGTCTTGTTGAGGTCTACATTTTCAATCTAATGAGATCGGTAACAGCCACATCGAGGCCGACGTTAGCCTTAACATTTGTTGAGGTCTACATTTTGATTCTTATTGAGATCAATAATAGTCTCGTCAAGCGATACTTGCCTCAACATTATCTTATTGAGCTCTACATTTTAAATCTTGTTAGGATTGAAAATAGTTGTATCTAGGTCGGCACTTGCCTCACCATTATCTGATTAGCTTTACATTTTCAATTTTATTAAGGCCAATGCTAAGCAATCTTTTAAGTATTAGTAAAAACTCTCAATTTTTCATATTCAGCAATCCTTTCTCAACTCTAGTCTTTAGCTTGTTACTTATGCCAAAACTCCTTTTCTAAGTCATTGCACGAGACCTAAGTGTTACTTTACAATCTCATTCTGTTAGCCTAAAGGCTACAGATATATAATTTTGATGATAAAAAATATGTGCCTTAATTGTTTTAATTAATAATGTATTTCATATTTTTACTAAGTTCTTGAAGGATAATATTTATACAAGTGAATCAAGTGAAATTAATTACAAGATACTCAACGAACAATAGCTCGATCAAGAATAAATTTGGAGCTTAACGGACTTATTATTATAATAAGTTTTTGTAAAGCTGATATGATTTAATTTCTACTTGTTTTAGCAATTTGTGAAGCTCAAGATTTTAATCAATTAATTATTATTTTCTATTAATTTAAAATTTTAGTTATCCATCAAGTATTTCATGCAAACTAATTGATTTTCTAAATATGGACTAAAGTGAAAAGTTTTGTAATCTTTGAATTTAATAAGTAATGTTTTTGGACTTATTTACGAAATTAGAAAGATTTTTAGTCATATCAAAATTTCAGAAAGTTGTGAGAATGAGAAATAATATTTAGGAATTTTAGAAATTAAACTTGTTTGCATGAATTTTTGACATTTTAAGGTATAGTATAATTATAGAAATATATTAGGTAAAATTACAATTTTATGAACAGTAATACCGTAACAAGTTAAAATTATTTCAAAAAAGACCTGTTTGTAAAATTTTATAAGTTTTTAGGCTATCGTAAAATTTTGTAAGTTTTTGAGGTATAGTAGAATTATAAAAAGATTTAGGTAAAATTATAATTTCATGAACAGTGTTACTATAGCAATATTCAAATTTAACAGTAATTTCACTGTAGCTGGCGGTAGTGACATTTTTACTTTTATACTCCTCCTAAGGTTTTTGACCGTTTTGAGTTCAAATTTACCGTCCGTTTTATCATCTAATATCTCTTTTATTGTGAAATGACCATGATGCTCCTAAAATATGTAAAATACTTAATTATAATAAAACACACATAATTAAATTCACAATAAATTTGAATACATAAAAGTAAAGAAGTTAGTATAACTTAAAGTGAAAAATGATGATTATCTCCTTTATAAATATACATTTTCTAGTCCTCAACACCGATAACGAGTATTTTTTTAGTAAAAACTATAAAAACCTAAATCAAACTCATTTTTGGACTCTTGAACAACTAAAAATAAGTTCATACATCATTGATTGGGTTTCTAACTTGCAAATCATTATAGATTAAATGATCGTAGTGCTATATCTGTTTATCCACTCTTGAAGAGAGTTTTTTTTTATTGTAATTTTTAATTTCTTATCAAATTTATGGTTGGATAAGTGTGGGAAACACCTGAGATGAAAGGATTGGGGAATAATCCTTGGATTGTAAGGGTTTATTGACACCTTGAAGTCAATTGTAATGAAATTGAAGTCTTGGAAGGTTTAGATAGTGAAATCCTTGAGCTTGGTTAGTTTGTAGGCGTGGACGTAGGTGAGGTTTACTAAACCACGTAAAAATATTTGTGTTTGTTCTTTCTTCCTTACTCTTTTATGTTTTAGCATTATTAAACTTATTGTTCTTGATTTCATGAAGGCATTAGAATTAATTGTTGTGTAATTTACTTAGATTAATTTTTAAAATCCCAATTCACCCCTCTCAGGTTGAACAAATAGAATTTCACATTCCAACTTTAATATGTATAAAACTTTCTTTACTTGGTCTATCAAATTGAGCAGTAACTTTAAATCAACCCTTTGTCAATTCTACATCCTACTTTAATTTTGGTCTATCTTAAAATAATCTTTGTCTCTATTCAGCCATGAAATATGTTGAAACTTCACCTTTAACCCAAGCTTGAAAGAAAATTAGCTACTCATATTTGAACTAGGGATAAAATGAGCATTTTAATAAAATACATAGAAAGTACAAGATTGAGAAGAAATTAGAGAGAATAGAGTTAAAAAATGACTTCAGGGGTGTCAAATTAGGAAGGGAGCCATCCTTTTATAGATACAATGACTAAATCATAGCTGTTGGATTAAAATAATTTAGATGCACAGGATTGCACTACGTGGCTAGTTCTAATTGGTTTAAACACATCATCAATATTATTATCCCGCATAAAAAATATACAATACGTACATTTTTTTTGATCTACTAACATACTGTCATGTCATTGGTCAATAATGTATAAACATTTTAATTCAATAAGATTGTGACACCTCATCAATCAAGCCACGTTATCAGTCAACACCACATAATCAGTCAATATCATATCATTTCTGTAATCAAATATTGCCACGTCATTAGTCTGTATCACGTCATCAGTCAATGCCATATCATTGTACAGTATATATCAACAGTGTCAGAAATAGTATCATGAATAGTATCGTACATGTGAATAATACTGTATATGTGAACAATGACATTTATACTTTTATGCTCCTCCTAAGGTCTTCGATCGCTCTGAGTTTAGATTTGTCGTCCGTTTTGTCATCCGATGTCTCGTTTATTGTGAAATAACCATGATGTCCTTAAAATATATAAAATACTTAATTATAATAAAATGCACATAATTAAAATCATAAGAGACTTGAATACATAAAAGTAAGGAAGTTAGTGGAATGTGAAGTGTAAAATGACGATTTTCTCCTTTATGAATATATAATTTCTAGCACTTAATATACCCCTCAACTAGCTTATTACTAATCCCCAGCAAATTGAGCGAAAACAAATTTAAATCCAAAACTATTTTTTTTAACTATCATGTTTATTTAATTAAACTTATGATAATAACCAAACAAAAATATAAGCATTATGTCCAGTCTTGAAGAAATATTACTCTCAATCAACCATCCACATGAATGAATCCAGTAGATTTTGTCATAGCTATTGTAATCAGGCTGCTTTAAAAAACGACATGTCAATACTCTAAAATCTTACTAGTAGTTATACTCTCATAAAGAAATTAAACCTAATAATAATAGTCACTCTCATGAATGGTAATTTGAGAGAAAATATTAAAATAATATCACACACTCTCACTAAAATGAAATAAATGTACTCGTAGTTTATAAATAATTGATTTCAAACCAAAATGTGAGTCAGACTAGTATATTTACCTATTTTTTTCTTTATATATATATATATATATATATATTCTTATTTTCTTTTTTTTTGTTATGCATTACTATATTTTTACAACTCATGTAACTAGTTTCTACTTTAGACCATAGTTCTCTAAAATCAAGAACTTTTATTAAGATGTAACGTAGGCTAAGGACATGGCGAATAAAGATGAAAAAAAACAAAAAAAAAATACATGTTTGAGAAAAAATAGAGTTTTTTTAAAGATTACAGTACACATCTCTCTTCTTTTAAAACTAATATATATATATATATATATATTTAATTTTTTCTCTTTTTTTTACTAAGGCATAATTTTATTGAACAAAATAATTATTTATATTTTTTTCAAATACGAATGGGTGATGAAACTTGTATGACATCGAGTAATATTTTGAATCAGAGTAGATCGAGATGATAAGTTAATAAAAAAAAGAATAATAATTTTTTCTTTTAAAGGATCAAAAGGGTTAACTAAGGATGTTTCATAAAAGGGATGGTTAGAAAGTTTCAAACGGGTCAAATAGCCTTTCTATTGTCTTTTAGGACTCTAAATAATCTTCCATATCTATTAGTTAGATAATTTTCAGATGTAGCAACATACCAATTTTTTTTATAAGGTTGACTCAAAAGAAATTTAGAGATCGTGCATCAAATAAAAAACTAATAAACTGCATAAAAAATGGATAAAAATGATTACTCTCCAAGAAAAATAACAGGTTCAAGAACTCACTTAGAATTTATTATGACATGAATATTCCTTTAAGTAAGTCAAATTTTTGTCTTCGACATCAACATATGAAGTAGCAAACATGGTATAACAAAACTCAAGACCAAGGATAATGCAAATACTAAAATTTGAAAGTCAACATGTCAATAAAAAGGCGACAAAAGTATTTTTTTTAAATTTTTTTTGTTAAAAAAAATAAAAAGATACGTTTCTAGAATCATTACATTCCATATTCAGCCATCTTTAACTCAAAATTTTGGAAGTGTATATTTATAAAGGAGAAATTAGAAAAAGAAAGTTAGAAAAATCACACTTAAAATGAAACTTAATAAAAAATGATTGAAATTCTTTTTTTTTTTAAACTTTCAAACTAAGAAGATGCGTTTCTAGAGTCACTACATTCCATATTCAGTTATTTTTTACGTAAAAAGTTAACCATAGTTAGTTTCTATATTAAAAATAAGTAAAAACTTCACCAAGATTAAGACATTCATAATTATCAACTATTTCTTCCCACCAACCAGAACGAAACATTCTCCTCAATATTTTAAAGGAAAGAAGTATGGATTAGAATACATCACCTGAGTACTGCAACACAGAAGAAAATATTTACAAGCAGAGAGTTAAATCTAATTTATACTTCTTACTACGACTACTGCTACCATTATTAGTTGGCCACTCTAATACTAAAGTCCTGGGATGTGGCTCTAGTCTATAAGCTTGTAATAGATCAAGTAAGTCATTAGTAGTGTAAGCACAAATAAAGATTGTTTTCATTGTAAAAAGAATGGAGTAATTTTTTATTGCATGGTTAAGAAATCCAAGAAAGCCATCATAAAAGTTATTGACATTTAACAAACTAATGATTTTCTAATAAATGTTCTGGTGGGACCAAAATGCTAATGTCATTAGTGCCTCTAGAGTTGTAAGATTTTCTAATAAGAAAATAAAGACATCAGTATGATTCAGCATTTCAGTTATTCTCTCTTGCATACCTAAATGACGAACTCTTCTCCAGTTGGTGAGTCAGATAAATAGCTAAAAGGTTTTAGAGTTGTTGGGATGATGCCTAACACTTTCCTTCCTCTGGTATAAACGGGTTTTGAAACTAAGTTTGATAATCTTCGGTCATCTCCACCACAAACCGTGTGTAGTTTCCTAATTGCTATACTTCGACCAATATCTGAGGCTGCCTCAATAAATTCTTTATATTTGCCATAGTTAAATCTTGAGAGTACATAAATGTTCTTAATTTGGTTGTTAAGAGTAGCTGCCATTGGATACTTATAAAAAATAATTTGTGAGAGCCTTGAAAAAAGTCATTTAATGATCTTAGTGACAATGGTTCACAACTATAAATGATGTAGCATATCTATGTCAAACAACTCGGTAAGCAAATGACTCGAGAGTCAAAAAGAAAATAGTAAAAAAAGAAAGCAAATAATGATAGTATGAAATTATTAAAGACAAAAATTTCAATGATTAAACAACAGTGAAATAAAACAATAATTGAAATAAAAGGATATTTACAAGTAATTGCGACTGTGGCTCACATCTTCCTCTAGTTTTACGTCTAGAAATAGCTTGAACGCCTTCTATGGGTCGATGATAGGCTTCCTATTTAGTTTCTTACAAATTAACAAACAGAGTCATTTATAGTCAGATTTCTGAGACTATATTTTGCATATTCTTTCTTGAATAATGGTCATAACTAAAGTATTGCATTTTACACGTATCCATTGGGATGCATTTCAATCAACAAAAGGATATCATCCAATGATTCTTTATTCAAGCTATCCCTAATGAATTGAATCTTATCTTTCTTATTATCAGACAATATTCCTAAAGAACATGGCCTTTTATCACATCTTATTCTGGCACACTTATGATAAATATTAGAGAGTTTTCAAGCTATTCATTTTGTTGAATAATTTTATTTATCACAACCGGGCATGTATGTAATAAATTTGGGAGCAAACTCACCTGCCAATTGTACTTTGACTTCAATTATCTATTGGATGTCAGCAGAGATGTGATTCTTCATAAGCAATCATATGTATTTGAACCGATCTTTATGGATGGTGAGGAGGGTATTCTGAGGAAATGAAGGAAATCACTTATGAAACTTTGCTAAGATCACGTCTCTGACCATGTCTTCAACTCAGAATATCAATTATTAGGAAAATTGAAGTAACCAATTTTGATTGTCACGGAGTATCGTTATCCATCGGTTAACCAAGATAACAAACTAAACATACAAAGAAAAGAAAGAAAAAAATGTTAGAATCGTCCTCTTATTGAATTTATCTCAAACTCTAATTGGATGCTGTAAATACCTCTTTCAATTTCTTTGAGACCTCTTCTTAAATCCTCAACATAGGCTATTAACTCTAGTCATTGTAGGCTCTAGATACGATGTGTTTTACAAAATCGTATCTAGTCTCTGAGATGAGATTGTATACGTCGAAAGTATCTAAGAATGTTAAAAAAATACTTTTTAGTTAATCCATTTATGAGAAAAGATAATAAGAGAAAACTTAATGGTTAAACAAAACTCACTTACGTAAAAATAATTAAAAATAAAAAAGAAAACTTTAAATCACTGAAAAGAAACAAAAAAATATATCAGGTTACTTAAATCTTTTACGTTGTTTTCTCCATATGATAGGTATTCGTGATATGACTTTACTTTTATGACCATTAACTTTAAAAACTATACCATTCCTTGGACTCTTAAATTTAATGGTTCTATATGAAAAAACAGTATTATTAGTAAATGAATCAGACCATCGAGAGCATAAGTTATTTAGTGAAACGTGCCTGTGAGAATTGAATAAAAAAACTGTCTAACCTGGTGTGAAAGATTTAGTCATGTTTCGCTTGTTAACGAAGATTTTTATTTACTTTTTGTAGTCCTTAGCATTTTTATCATTATGAATCTCCTTTAATTTTATCAGTTGTATCCTCATTTTTAAAGCAAAGATAAGGTCAATGATATCTGTATTCTTTTATTTGTCATCGGGGGTCTGATAATATTTTTCTTCTTCCAAAAATGTAGAATTCAAAGAGTCAGGTGAAGATTTGAGCTCATTTTTTGGTAGTAATTCTGATGATGGGAGAGATTTTCTCGTGATGGTGCCAATTACTCTATTTTTGTCTTCCATTTATCAATGTCTATGCATGACGATGAATCCAATAAGGCATTAACCTCATCAATCGATCTGTCAATATTAAAATTCAAACCAAAGTAAGTTAAACATGTTAGTAAAGGGTCATCACTAAGATTTAAAGGAAAAGTATAATTAACTAATTTATCAATTAAATTCACATCTACAATTCTATCATTTACATTGTAAGGTTGTTTGGCAATGTTGAAAATATTTAGTTCCATGGTCATATTACCAAATGACAACTGTATAGTTTTAGTCCTGTATTGAATGTGAGCATCAATAGTTGCCAAGAATGGATGACTCAAGATAATGGGGATGTGTTTCCTTGAATCCTATACTGGCTGAGTATCAATTACAATGAAATCAACAAGAAAATAAAACTTATCTACTTGGATAAGCACGTCCTTCACAATACCACAAGGTATTTTCGTGGATTGATCTGCAAGTTATAACACCACTGGAGTTGGATCTCATTGTCCTAGTCTGAGTTTCACAAATACTGGGTAAGGCAACAGATTAACACTGGCCCCTAAGTCTAACAAAACATTCTCAATTGTGTGATTTTCTGTACTACATGAGATAGTGAGGGAGCATGAGTCTTTATATTTTAGAGAAATTTTGTGTTGAAGTATAGAACTAATATTTTCTATTAAAAATATTTTTTTTTCTAAACATGAATGTTTCATTTTTTAGTATAAAGATCTTTATGAAACTTAGTATAAGATGACAATTGTTTTATAGTATCAAGCAAATTGATATTAAGACTTGTTCAAAGATTTAAAAAACTCGCCCATGGATTTTTCCTTTTTTGCTTTATCTAACATTTGGGGAAATGGAGCTTTAGGGAACATACTCTTATGGGTTGATTTATTCTTTCTCCTTTTACGATGAGTCCTGAGTATTTACAAGTACAATTTGAGTCATTTTTGTCACCGACATCTTTACTTTGTTGTCAACTTCTTTTTCTTTTCACAAGCTCATGATGGCTTTAACCTTTTCATGTTGCTGAGGTGAACTGGGACTTACTTCACGCACTCCTTTAGGGTTTGACACTAGTTGACTTAGGAATATACCTTTTTCAACAGGCATAATTAGGGTTTGAACTGAAAAGGCAAGCTGGTCCACCATCTTTTTAAGGTTTGAAATTGATTGGGTCTGTGAGTTGAAGCCTACTCTTATCTCATTTCATAGTCCATTAATGGTGTGGTCTTGTTGCTTGATCATAAGGTAGATAGAATCTTGAAATTCTAGAATGCATCCTCCCATGGTCTGGGTTGAGAATAATTTGAGTTTTGATTGTAAGGTTTGAATGGTGGATGAGAGGCTTGTAGAACTTGAGGAATTGATTGCATTGGTGGAGCTGGAGTTGTTGGTCCATTCTATTGGAATTCTTGAGATCACGAAAAATTAGGGTAGTTTATCTATCTTGGGTTATATGTGTTAAGTAAGGGTTGTAGTTTGATGGCTTTCTCATTACACCTATGACATCGGCTTGATTTGGGTATGAGTCATAGTCATGTGGCTCTTTTGATTTAGCAGTAGTTAAAGATATAATTTATTAGGTAAGTCTCTCAACCATTTCTTTGACTTCTTTGATTCCCAAGCTTGACTCGCCAACTTGGACCTTATTTACTCCTTTAATTCTTTTATTATTCCTGAATGATCGATTTCGTTGTTGGGAATTATCCACTTGTCATTGGAAGAAATCTCAAATTTATAATGTATTTTTGGACATTAGTTCTCCTCCATTTGTTGCCATTAGCCATTCTTGCACATTTGGCAATAATCCCTCCAAAAAGTATTAGCAATGGTGCCATTTTTCATATCTATAATATGCACATTTCAAGAATAGCCTATTGAATTGCTCCCATACTTTGAAAAACTGCTCATCTTCTCTCTAGATGAACTCTAAAATTTTCCTGCGAATAGAATTGGTTTTATAAACTCGGAAGTATTTATTTAAAAATTTTATGACCATTTGTTCTCATGATGTAATGCTGTTAGCAGATAATGTAATAAATCATGAAGAAGCTCTATCTTTTAAAGAAAATGGAAATAGTCTGAGTTTAATATCATCATCTGAAAAAATCTCATATTTAAAAGTTTGAGAAACAGCATGAAAATCATTCAAATGATTATATAGGTACTTATTTTCTAGGTCATAAAATATTGGGAGATAATTGAGCACACTAGATTTTAATTCAAAACTCTTAACAGCTACATTTGGATATTGTATACACAATGTGCTCAAGTTAGCTAAGGAATTAAAATAGTCCCTAAATGACCTCTTCTGTACTGATTCTTGTTGTTACAAATCTATTTCAATTTTATCTTTAAATGCAATGTGTTTGTATATGCGGAGTGTTTTTTTCAATTCTAAGTCTATAGGCTCAAGCTTAGATAATTGCGACCTTCGACTATGCATAAAAAATAATAAAAAAATACAACAAAAAAATATTAATAAATACAATAAAAAAATGAGAACAAAATTAATAAAAATAAAGAAGATAGAGAATTTACGATATTAACCTTATTACTCTGTTATCACTTTACCATGAACATACACTCAAGTACTAAAAAGAAAATATAAGAAATAGATTAACTAAAATTAAAATAAATTATAAGATAAACAAAAAAATTACAAACAAAAGTAAAGTAAAAATTAAATTATAGAAATTTAAAGAAATTATAAAGAAATTGAATTACAGACAAAAGTTAAATTGCAGAATTTTTATTATTTTTAATAAGGAAAAAATTAGAATGAAAAATAACGTAAAAATTAAATTAAAAAAATATCAAAAAGAGAAAAAAAGAATTTAAATTAGTGGAATTACAGATTTACTATTTTAAAATTTTTTTATTTTAATTTTTTAAATATCTTAACAGCAATTTTAAAAGAAAACAACAAAAAATTAATTAAAATAAATTAATAAGATAAAAAAATTTCCAAGGAAAATAACTTAAAAATTAACTAACAGAAATTTAAAGAAATTAAAAAATAAAATTGAATTATAGAAATTTAAAGAAATTTAAATTATAAAATTTAAATTACAGAATTATTATTTTTAATAAGAAAAATACAATAAAAATTTAAGAAAATTAATTCAATAAATTAAAATAACTTACCTCTCTAGCAACGGCGCAAAAAATTTATTGTGCAAATTTTATTGAACTCGCAAGTGTATGAATCTATTATAGAATAGATTAGTGGTGACGAGTGCGGATCTCATGAGAAGGTGGATTTTAATTATGTATTGAATTAACTTTCTAAGTGGGTAGTTGAAATTGTAGTGAAATTAATTTAATCTATCTTAAAATTAAAGTTCAAATGACAGAAATAAATTAAAGTAGCAACTATTATAATAAAGCACTTAGGTATCTGGATTCTCATCAACATGCACCAGGGCTCAATATTCTTTATTAGTATCAATTAAATCATGAGGGAAAAATTCACTCCTCATGAACCGCACTCTAATTTATATGGTGCTAAGGGCTTATCGTACCAAACAATAATAACTGTGTTATTACTATTTCTTAATGAAAATTTAAAACATCAATAAAAATTAGAGGGAAAGAGACAATAAATTTACCAATTAAGCCTATAGTATATGTTAAAATTTCATTTTCAACCCAAGTTTAAAACAAAATTAGCTACTTATATTTGAACTAGGGGTAAAATAAAAATTTTATTAAAATACATAGAAAATACAAGATGGAGAAGGAATTAGAGAGAATGGAGCTCAAAAATAAATTCAAAGATGTCAAATTAAAGGGGGGAAACCCTCATTTTATAGATACAACAAATAAATTATGGCTGTTGGATTAAAACAATTTGAATGCACAGGATTGCGACATATGGTAAGTTCTAATCGGTTCGAACACATCATCAAAGCTATTATCCTATGCATATGCATGTATCATATGCACATTTTTCTGATCTACTAACATACTGCCACGTTATCGGTCAACAACGCATAAATATTTTAATCCAATAAGATTGTGACACTTCATTAGTCAAACCACGTCATCAGTCAATGCCACATCATTGGTCGGTGTCACATCATCGATCAATACCACATCATCATATAGTATATATAAATAGTATTATAAATAGTACTATGAACAGTACTGTACATGTGAACAGTGACATTTATATTCTTATACTCCTCCTAAGATTTCGACTATTTTTTAGTTCAAAACTACCTTTTTTTTTGTCATCCGATGTCTCATTTATTGTGAAATGACCATGATGCCTCTAAAATATATAAAATACTTAATTATAATAAAACACATATAATTAAAATTACAAGAAACTTGAATACATAAAAGTAAGGAAGTTAGTAGAATTTAAAGTGTAAAATAACGATTTTTTTTTGTAAATATATATTTTCTAGCACTTAACATCGATGTTAGTTGTGAAACTTCAGTCGACCTCAGTAGTACAACTTGGTGCCTATGTTGGCATTCAGATAAATAATATAACCTAAAATCTATTTGAATGACCTAATTTACAAATTCAACCTAAAATCTATGTGGATGACTTGGCTTATAGATTTCTCAATTAGATTAAGATAACGTGACTTAGTTTTTAAGGAAGTTATATACTATTATTTTCTCAGCCACTCACGATTCCAGTATAACTGCAAGTAACTACCATTGAATAAATAAAAATTATGTTAATTGTCCATAACCACAAGGCTATAAAAATGAAAGAAAACCTAAGTGTAGAGATTAGAAAAATTAACCAAAATAATCCTATAAACGACCAATCTCAAGACTTGATTACTTACTACAAAATCTCCACCACATAGATCATAAAACTTTCTAATTTAATTCATTTCCAAGTCTTCTTTTTCATTCTTCATTCCGTATGCATAAATTTTCTAACTTAAGCATTGAAGGGTCATGTCAGAACCCTCATTAGTGTGTCTTAGTCGTGTTTTACGGTTGGTCAGTGTAAAAGCTTGTGATTGGATGAATTTTTGAGTTTGGATTCATGTTGTTATCCTCAAAAGAAATAAATTCAACTATTGAAGTCATTTTTTGGCTTCAATCCAAGTATATATGAAATCATGTTGTAACAAAAAGGCCTATCTTTCTTGGATGCATGTCTTGAGCCATGGATGAGAAATCTAACTGTAACTCTCATTCCTTGTTTGTTGTTTATGATTACCTATTTTATTGTTTGCATTTTGTTTGTGTTAATTGATTTTGATTAGCATTGTTTGAGATAAAGTATATTTCTTTTATCTATTTATTTTTTTTGAAAAATAAATTATCATAGAATACCCTCTTTATCATATAATCACATAATGAATTTTCATAAAACCTAAAATCTACCTTGTTTTCTTATGATTAATAATCTTTAACCTAATAGCCGTATAAAATCAAAAAATTCTTGGGTTATCTTTTATGCATGTTTAAAACAAATTTTGAGGTAATTATCCTTCTCTAATACATATTCTTTAATCTTATGTGTTTGATGATGAATGCATGCATTATTCTTCTTATCATAAAAGACTAGCTAGGCATTATAAGACATGAGTGCTGTGATTTCATTACTATTTTCTCTTTATTTTTATTCAATTTCTACACAAAGCTTTCAAAGATTAAATTAGACATCCCAAGGTTTTCAATGATATATTTTATTCAAATAGATTCGAAGTAATCAATTTGTTGTGAATTTTTGAAATTGGAATAGTGGTGCTGGAAAATTCTGATTTTCAACAGCATATATGATTTTGTGATTTTTCTTTCTATACGAATGACCTCTGAAAATCATATTGATTTTTATGTTTAATCTTCATTATGTCTAATTAAAATATTTTTAATTTCATAATTTTTTTTATGTTTAATCTTCATTATGTCTAATTAAAATATTTTTAATTTCACAATTTTTCACTAAGTATAAAAATTATTAAAATCATTATGCTTGCTATTGCAATTCCAGAAACTATTTTCCAGAATTGTGATTGCTGACAGTGAAATTAGTTGAGGCCATTAAAAGGCTTTAGGATGACCTATACAAAAATTGTATTCGTATAAAGTTATGAATCTTTTATGATTTGAATTTTATTTGACTAATTTTCATTCAATTAATATTAAGTTATGAATTTTTGAAGTGCTGAACACAAACCTAAAAGTTTCTAGACAATTTTGCTAGTCTTTTAATCTAAATTCATTGAAAATAGTTTTACATATTTCAAAATTCTAGAAAATCAAGTGGCCTAATTTTTATAAATTTTATTAAATAGTTTACCAATTTTCTAACTTGGTTATCTCTATTTTTATCATTGCTAGATTAGTATAGATATGTGCATGTAAAATTATTTTGTGCAATATGTTTCTGACCTTTATTCATTATTTTAAATTTTTATATGAAATTTTACATATGTTTATGTTTTTTTTGTAATTTTTATAAATTTTGGACATATGATTAGGTTAGTAAAAATTAGCTTGTCTAGGATGGTTAGATTTAGACTAACTTTGATCGTTTAGTACTTATGACTAGCTTGATTATATTGGTTTTATATCAATGTCAGCATGAGTAGTAATATTGATAAGAACACTTCTTGATGTTTTGGGATGAGAGTGAGTTTGTGATTGAGGTTATTATTCTTTTTATTATTAAGGATCGAGACAAGTAGATTAATGCATAATATATGTATTTCACTAATAAAATACTTTTATTTTTAAATATGTATTATATTGAATGGAAAGTAAATGAAACTAATTTGTTCAATCTATTTCAATATTTTATTAAGCAAAATTATTCCTTAAGATTATTTATAACAAAACTTTATTTATCAAAAACTTATTTTATAAAATGTCTTTAAAATGAAAAACTTTATTAAATGATTTTAAGTCACATACTTTGAAATAATTATCAATTATTTAAATGTAATTTTTGGAAGCTTACAAATGATTAAATTGAATGGCTTTAAATATTTTAGCTCATTGTTCATAGTGATGTTATATTATGTTATAGAAGGCTAGTCGAATTTTGTGTACATACAATATTAATGTTAACGATTCTCATGAGATATACTACCCTAAATAATGTTATATGGTTGGGTCATTAAGTCTATAGGTGATACTATGTGATATAAGCTAATTAGATTTTATATGTTTTAAAAGCTATTATTATGGTTGAAGGATTTAAATGATTTTATCATATTGTAATTTATTTTCCCTAAATGATGATTTTCAAAGGTAATTTCTGTTATTAGTATGTATATCTGAGAAATTTTACTAATTTATGTTTTAATGACTTTTATTATTGCGTATAAATTTACTGATCAAGTTGATAGTTCACCCCTCATTATCATATTTTTGTAGATAGAGTTAATTGATGTGAGCTTATGATCTTAGGAAAAAGAATAAGAGTTCTATTTCTTTGGGGATTAATGTTACATTGATAATTTAAGAAAAATTTAGCCTAATTTGAGATGATATTTATTTGAAAATATATTATTTTAGAATTTATTTTTAATCTTTTAGAGATTTAAAATATTTATTATTGGTTATTACTTTGAAATTTTTAGTGGTGAGTATAATGAAATACAATTTTACTTCAATTTCACCGTAATATCCGGTTAGTGAAATCGGGGTATTGCACTAATTGCTGGAAAGCTGCTTGGTGCTAAGCCACCAGTAATTACCCTTTCTAGAGATTGAAAAGTTGTCTTGAATTGTTAACATACTGAGAAACACAATACCCACATGGTTTCCTTATTTTAGATAAAGGTGTGGTGCCTCCATCAAGATTGGCTAATGATGCCACAAAATTGCATGGATTTATCCCAAGAGCAAATATGGTAGTAGCACTGAAAAAAAAAAGTGGTTTTTGCAAGAAAAAAAGAGGACAGAGGAATGGAAAGTGAGAGAGAAATTTTCCTTGGTTAAGCTAGCAGAGAAGGATGGTAAAATTGAAGAGGTGGCTGTGTCAAGTGAGCAAATAGAGATGTACGTCGACTTTCATCCTCTTACCAATACAACTGTTTACATAGTCATTGAAAGCATGTTAGTGGCCAAAGCTATAGTGCTTTTTAGTTTTTAGGCAACTTGGACTCTATCATATGCTTGTTATATTGAAGTATGAAGCAGTAAGGGTGAGTTTATTAACCTTCTCTCATTAATCATCTTAGCATTTTTGTACTAGCAATACACTAGCAATAATCTTTCTTAGAGATGTAAATATCAATAACCCATTGTGTACCCCGTTTATAGGTATCTCCAGTGTTAGAAATATGAATTGATATTACTTTGTTTGTTGATATTGTTCATAACAGTATTCATCTGGCACTGTTCATGAGACTGTTCATTTGACAATAGTTATAAGTTCATTAAGGCATACGCAATACACTGTTCTTAACATCAATTTCTGTTCTTTCAGAAAGATTTTCCAATGCAATAAGGATAGAAATAGTGCAAATTGATCCTCGAAATTTAATAATGCTATTGTTATGAGGCTGAACTTCAAATAACAGTGTAGAATAACAAAAGAATAATATAAAGGAAACATGAAGTAGGAGGAGAGATAATAGAGATTTTTCTACCTTTGAAGGTTATATCTCTTTTATATAAAAATACCCTCTATAAATTTTTTCCTAATTCAATTTGAGTTAGTCATCCACCTTTCTTTTTTTATTTGAACTAGTCATTCACGAGTCTCACAATTTAATATAATTTGAATAATTTAAATTACATTTAGATTTGACTTATTCAATTGTAATTTATAACTAAATAAAACACATAAACAATTTTAAATGAAATATAAAAGTGATTGCTCTCATTTCATTCTAATATGGGAAATTAATATTTTGAAATATCAATAAATTCTAACATCCAGTGGTTATCTTGAACAGACAAGACCTAAGGACTTTCAATATTTTGACGGATTTTCTACGTCTAGAGAGATCTAAGAGTGGACAAAAACACTGAAGAACACACCTAAACATTGTGGAAGCAGCAGTTTTTCCGGAGAAAAATATCTCTTCAAGTTTGTTCTTGAATTTTTATATCCAGTTTAGTATTCTTTCATAAAATTCTGAAGGCGATGAGTAACATATATTTTTTCCATACACATTTGCATCAAGTGCACAAATTTTCAGTTTTTTTTTTTTTTTTTAAGGGAAAGATAAAGAAGACGATCACATTATTACTTTACAACAGAAAAACTACTGATGGCATACAGAATATTTTCCATTTAAAAATCTTCATGGTTCCCATTCTTCTTACATGTAGATTAGCTTCTCTTTCTTCTTCCATTTCTACATCGGACCAATTGGACTGTCAAAATTTCCTACTAAATTCGTGACACGCTAATCACGCCCTTTTCTTCTTCGTTTTAGCCAATTTCTTTTTCTTGAAACCTTGACCCATCTTGAGCACAGCCAACACCTTGATGCTGCAATCAATATAACTTGCCGACATAGCTTCAATAATCACATCACATTTTCTAAAGAAAATCAGGCGGGTCACTCGATGAAATAGCAATACCTTTGTGTGCCGGGGAAGAAATTAAAACCATGGGCTTTTTCCAAATGGCACGCCTCGCTAGACAATAATGATTTACAGTCCTGTTAAAACAACTTCTCCATAATTACAATGAAAAATACTCCACTGAATGGTTTCAGGATAACTTGCAGAATATAACCTAGTTCTTTGACAGCTCGACTGTGTAAGTACCTCTTTTAAGCTTTCACATCCGCAGCTTATATAAATGAGGGTTTGTGGAAGTGATTGATTCTCAGAATTTGTTTTGCTTCCAATTTGAGCTGAAGCCTCCGTCGCTCGTAAAATCCATGGTCTCTTTTCCTCTTTTAGTATCGAGTATGAACCGAAGTCAACATAAAACAGATTTAACAATTTGCAAAGAATTAGTTACTAAATTTCTTCGAAGTGTGACTGAACAAAGCAGTCAGGTCCAGCAACAGATCCTAGACCTTTTTTGTCTTTTTTTAACCCTTTTTCAATTGAACATTGCAAGGGCAAGCGAAAAAATACAGTGGATTGAGCGTTAAAAGCCACTGCGTCCGACGGAGTGAGCGTTAGAAGCAATAGATCCTAGAGTTGATGCCTAAGAATCATAAAAATGTCCTACCTTTCTGATGATGATCTAGCTTTAGCCTCTCCTGATGCTATACTCGGTAATGCATGAACAAGAGACGAGTCCAATCAACGACAAGCACATCTGATCCCACGAGCCAAGACAGAGGTTCCTAAAGAATATGTTGAGAATAAATAAATAAATAAATTAGCTCTTTACCCACAACATGGTTGAGGGAAAATCTTGGGAACTCAACCAGTTGACTGTTTTTCTCGTGTTTGATGTAAAATTTAAAAAATTTGCAAATTAGCCAATTTAAACAAGAATAATTACTTTATGATCTTGTGGAAATAAAATACACAGATATTCAACGTATAAAGTTCTAAGGTGAATCCTAAGATGCGTAAGACAATAAATTTAATTTGGAGGATTAAACAGTAACTATTGATAAGACGTGTATGACAATAAATTTAATTTGGAGAATTAAACACCACCTATTGAATTGTCTGCATTGTGCCAGTTGATGTTGCCATCCACAGATTTAGGTAAGCGGCTCACTGTCTTCTGAAACGTTATCTGTGATTCTTTATTTATCTCAACACATTTATCAGACCTGAAAAATGACCAAATTAAATTGCGATCAATATGATTTTTATTTGGAATAAGAGTGGGAGGTCAGAAACAGCATTTTAAATCGTTCAGCTCTTGCCTGCATTTTCTAGCAGCAGCTAATGATACTCCCATCTGAGACAATCCGTCTGGACTTCCAGGCGAATCTATCTAGTCTCATCAAAATAATAATTTAATATATAAGGATTTTTAGAAAATTTGGTAGAATCCTTGTAAATATGTAAAACAAGCATTCCCAAAACAATCAAACAAACAATCTTCTTCAATACTCAACATCTGTAAGCATAATGCTAAACTTTACCCAAGATATCTTGAAAATAATAAAACATTATATTATAACTAATATAAGTATATATTGATTTATTCTTAATCTCAAAAGATTAATACAACAAAATTATAAAATTCAAAAGAAAAATATGAGATGACCGATATTCCCTATTGTGATAAATCCTTTGTTGTAATAGTTTAGCTTACCAATATTTCCAAATTAATCAGAGAAAAAAATGAGATTGCTAGAAATATGCATACCCACACGTTTGCTTGGCCTAAATTGGATGGAGCCCAAGACATATCATGTAACACTCCACTTTTATGTTTGTAACTAAAGTAACATTAAGTATTTGTAGAAACGATTTCAAAATAAGCATAACATTAAGTATTTGAAGAAACGATTTCAAAATAAGCATTTTATAAAGATTGAATAAAAGGTTTGTTACATAAACTATATAAAAGGGTTTGTCACACCAAAAACTTTGTTACAAAAGTCAACCAATTTCATAAGCAAGCTTGTTGTATTTATACTTAGGTAGGAACACAGTTGAGCCCGTTGTGCAACCCAAGGTCTGATATGTCCATATGCACCTCGCCTTGGTTGGGACTTGGCGTCAGCTTTTCCTACTCAGTTCCTGCAGTGTAAAGACTACGTGAGCTAACGCCGAGTAAGTAAACACTTGATGCATGTATTACCCATCATGCACATAGATGACTTTATGAAATAAGTGCTAAATCTTTTACATGAAACTTTAAAATATAAAGAACGATGTTAGGGCCTTAGGTTTATTGTACTACAAGTCTAGCATTCTATAACATGCCCTTGGTATGAATTGATCCGTTGGGCGTTACGTATTGCCGACCCCAAAGGATCTCTTTTCTTAGCTTAGAGGGCTTCCCCTCTTTATGAATACTTGCCACCTAGTAGTACAACAACTTTTTTTCCTTTAAAATCATTAAAATGCCTATTTAACAAATCACTCGCGAAATGCATGAGACCAATGCAACTTATGCCATGGCATGTAAATTCTCTAAATATATAATAAAGCATAACATGAAACTACTTTAAAATACAACATCTAACATAGGCGGCAGTGTCGTCCATACAAATATTAAATAAATAGAATTATATTATAAGCGGCAGTGCCGACTATGTAAAGAGTCACAACAACGACATTATATTTTAGGCGGCAACGCCGACCATGTAAAGGGTTGTACCAATATCATAATTTAGGCAGTAGTGCTGACCATGGAATGACAAGATAAGAGTATCACATATTAGGCGGTATAGCCGACTATCCAATCAAGTAAGTATTAAGCATAACATCCTAGGCGGCATAGCCGGCCATATGAGGATGATTTCATGATGTAGGTAGCATAGCTAACCATGTGGGATTTAATAATAATAAATCACACCACAATAATAACCATTATAAGATAAGAGATTATTTAGAACTAAACCCAACATAAGAGAATTATTACTTAAGGCTAATTTAACATATTGTCCTTACATTACAGTTGAAGTGAAGTGTTACTTACCTGTTTTTCTTTGATTCCCCTTAACCTTTCTTCCTAAACTTGAGAATTTCTTCACTGGGGATGCTTTGGCTTAGAATGGAAAAAGATGGGATTTCTAGGATTTATGGAAAATGCAAGAGCTAAGGGGTATTTATAGAGTTTCCTAAGGCCTATGTGTAGTTAAGATTTTGCCACCATATTATTTAATTAATAGTGGAGATTTATTTCTCCATAAATATCTTGGTGATTTCTAGAATACTAAGATTTTGCCACCTAGCACTTAATTAATGGTGAAGATTTATCTCTTTATAAATATCTTAGTAATTTCTAGAATCTCTACAACATTTCTTATTACAGCATCCCCTATGTCATTGTTATGTCATCATTACTTTTAAATTATTAATTTATCTTTCCATAAATATCTTAGTAATTTTTAGAATTCCTAATATTTCTACAACGTTTCTTGTTCCATCATTACTTATGTCATTGCTTATGTCATCATTAGCTTTAATTATTAATTTATCCTTTCATAAATATCTTTAGAAATTTCTAGATTTTCTAATTTCTCTACAACATTATTTATGTCATTATATTATTATACATTATTATCATTATTATTCTTATAATAAATGCTTAAAGGAGTTAAGGGAGTTTGTTAGGTTAATTATATTATATTCAAGTAAGAAGAGTATACCTCACATATCAGCTCCCACAACATTTTCCCACTAGTCAGTTTCTCTTAAAAGATGTCTCCACCTATTGCCAAATATTACTTGCCTCATCAATAAACCTTCCCTAAATTTTCAAACATTCATATCATTTGTAAATCAATAACTATATACAATGTTCATATCCTTGCCTTCACCAAAAAATGTCAAGAAGGAGAATAACAATACCTATGGAGTCCTAACTCTACATATGTGATCTTTCTCTCACTAGTCATATTTGAAAAATCGTATGAAATTGCAAAAGCATCTTAGATTAATTAAAACCATGAAAAGTAAGCAGCATATTTTCAAGTAAAAGTATCATTCGTATACCCTATATTTATACTTTTATAAAAAATACTATAATATTTTTAAGGTGTATCAATCATTTACTCTAAATTGATAAAATTTATTTACTGTCCACTAAACTGTTAGCTGCCATTTGGAAGTTAATAGAACTATAGTAAATTAATAATTTTACCCTTGAAAATTATCAATTATATATGCTTAAAATCTCTTATTATTACTTATATACCCTTAAATTATTACTTGTATCATATGAAAAGATCAGATTACCCATTTGATATCTCACAAAACCACCATTTCTCTATAAAAAACTACAAATTATAATGAAGAGTTGACAAATCAAAAAGGAAAAATGAAAAAGAATTGCAGCAAAAAAAATCAATGTGGTGGTCACCTTCACTAAAGCCTCTAATTTGCTCGAATTGAGGGACTTTTTATTTCTTGAATTCCAAACTAAAGTAATCTATACTTTTCCTAGAAAAGGGATCATGCTATGCAACTTTAATAAAAATTGTCAAAATATTATTTAAAATATCAAAAATTCAACTATGAAGGCAATGCACTTAGCTAACTTGTAACAACCATTTCTATATCTTTTGAAGGCAGGAAGGGATGTGTTGTAAGTTGTCACAACCATTTGCACACACATAACTTTATCAACTTTTAAATGGTTGCATATTTTAGTAACTTTATTAATTAATAATACATTTTAACATGTATTTAGTAGATGTTAATCGGACTAGTCACCTAAAGATATTGTAAATCACCTATCCTCCCATCCTCTTCATATGGCTCAACATTTAACTCTTTAATTTCCATAAATAACACATAGAATGACAAAAACAATGAATAACAAGAAAATATTGTAGCAAAATTTAAATTACAATGGTAACTTCACTGTTCTGAAGTAGTGAGTTGACTAAATTAAGAGACGAATTGCTTGCTTGCTAGAATTTGCCTTTAACGATTAGTTTTTATGTTGAAACTATAAAAATTCAAATTCAACTCCAAATTTAAGACTTTTGCAAGAAAAAATCATACAATATATTGAAATTCTATCCAGCCAACCCAAGAAGAGGGTAAATTTGGTATTTAAATAATTAACCAAATTTAAATTAAAAATAAATTAACCAAGGCAATCAAATATGAAATAAATAAATTTAGATGCAATGAAAAATAAGAGTTAGAGTAAAACAAAAGAAAACACAAGATTTTTACATGGTTCAAACAACTTTTTCTACATCCATATCTCTAAGCATACCGAGCTTGAGGATTAAACTATCCAAGCCTGCAAGACTTCAAGATCTTATATTTGACTTTTAAGGTATAAATATACCTTTACAACTTAAGATTATATCTAATCTCTTATCCTATGTATATCTCAACACTTACAATCACTAAAATTAAGATTACCAAAGTATTTTTCTTTCATATAATATAGATGACTACAAATACAAGCTCAAGGCGTGAATAAATTGAAATGAGAAAAGACTTAAGGCTCAATGCAAATTGTATTCCCAGTAGCAAGCGCAATAATCAATATTGAATCACTTTTTGTTTGAATTTAAATGAGCCAATTTATAATGAAGCTGAAAACTAGTCATTATTGACTTTTCTGGGAACAATTAGTTAACCGTTAGTTGCAATTAGTTCATCATTTTAATTGATCCAAATGATTGTTGAACTAAAATTTCAAATAAACGATTCACTATTTGTCATTATCGGTTTACCGTTAAGATCTAGAATCTTGTGAGGTAATTTTAGCTTTACTGTTTATGCTAAACAGTTCAAGACTAGAGTATAACCTATTTCTAGAACTTATCGGTTAATCATTTTCCTTTTATTAGTTAACCATTTTCTTCCAGAGACCTGCAAAACAACTTGAACTTACTCATTCTTGTTAAATGGTTTAAGGCTAGAAAACATCAGCTCTCTGGACCTTATCGGTTAATTGTTTAAAATAATCGATTAGCTTTTTATCTTTCAGTAACTTATGAAAAATGAACTTATTTGTTTTTACTAAACGGTTCAAGGGTAGAAGTTATTTTCTCTTCAGAACTTATTGGTTAACTATTTAAAATAATCGATAAACTGATTATCTCTAAAATTGAAACTGTTTTTAGAAATAATGACATTATTTTTACCAGTTAACCATTTTCTAGATAAACTATTCACCATTAATGCTTAGATAAAAAATTTTATAGTTCTTTGTATAAAAATAATTTTTGATTTGACAAATAATGTTTATCTAAAAATTATAAACATGTTTACACTTATTTTATAAATAGATTTATTAATAAAAACTCTCAAGAATTTAATCAGAAAGACACATCAAGTTTGTGATTATCAAAATCAAAAGTATAAACATATACATGTTAACACATATATTAAGCTTCCATTTCAAAAATTATCATATATTGAATCATTATAATGCTATAATTTGTATATTCAAGCTAAAAGAGAGTTTTTATTATAACCTTTATTTCTCATCAAATTTGTGAGTATATAAGTATGAGAAACATTTGAGTGAAAAGATCGAGAGATAATTTCTTGATTGTAAAGATTTATTGACACATTAAAAGTCAATAGTAAAGAACTTGAAGTCTCAAGAGGCTTAAATAGTGAAATCATCGAGTTTGGCTGGCTTGGATGCATGGGTGCAGATAGGGATTGTCGAACCACATAAAAATCATTGTGTTTGCTCTCTCTTCCCTTATTCTGTTATTATTGTGCTTTATTAAATTTATTATTTTTTATTTTGTTAAGGAAATAGATTGAATTATTGTATGGTTTATTAAGGTTAAGTTTTTATTCACCCTCCTCTTGGGTTGCATAATGAGTATTTCATTTGGTATCAGAGCTTAATTCTCTTGTTAGGATTTAACTGTCTATAGTAAAAAATCCACAGTAACCCCAAATGATTTCATATTTTGGGAAAGACAGTCCATAATTAGGACATTATTCTTTGATAGTAATGATTACCTATATTAAAAAACTAAAATGATAATTTATTTGTGAGCTTTAGATTATGAAATTCGAAAAGTTATTTGTAATTGTCTATTCATGTTTATGACTAAAAATAAAGTAGAAGATGATATTCCAAAACCTTCAAGTCAATAGAGTAAGTTAGAAAAAAAAAAGATATCTTTAAACTCCAAGGCAATAAATGCTTTGTTTTGTGCTTTTGATAAAAAAAAAAATTCATAAAGTGTCTAGTTGTGATAGTACTTAGAAAATATGGAACAAACTTAAAAATCTTTATGGACAGATAAATCAAGTGAAAGAGTATAAGATTAGTAAATAAGATTGATAATATGAATTGTTCCAAATGAAACAAATTAAGAATATATATTCTATGTATACTAGGTTGATGAATATTGTGAACATATTAGGAGCCCTAGGAAAAATATTTTCAAATAGTGATAAAGTTAAGAAAATCATTAAGTCTTTACTAATGGAATAGAACATAAGAGAACTATCACAAAGGAAGCTAAAGATTTGAACATTTTGCTTATTAATGATTTAATTAGTTCTCTTATTTTATATAGGAAAGATTTGACAGTAGAAAAAGGTAATGAGGAAAAGAAAAAATATTGCGTTTAAAGTATCGAAACATGATAGTTGTGAGGAAATAAAGCTTAATGATGAAGACATGGTTATGTTTGCCATGAGGTTCAGAAAAAGATTCAAAAACTAAAAGAAATAAAAAGAGAAGAAAGAATCAATTATTTATTATGAATATAAGAAGTCTGAAAAAGGAAATGGTAGCCACATAGGATGACATCAATGAGGAAAAAATTGATGAGGAAGAGCCATACGAAATGTCAAATCTTACTCTCATGGCAATTGCGGAAGAATCCTTTGATGAATTCGATGAGGTAAATGAACTTACCTATGATGAATTAATGATGTTTTTAAGAAACTGCATGATGATTGAATAAAAATTAGTAAAAGAAATACATGCCTTAAAAAGAAAATACTAGAACTCCTAAACGAAAAAGGTTACCCTGAAAAAATGTAATGATTCATTGAACGAAAAAAATCAAAGGATTGGAATTATATAATAAAATGTTACATGATAGGTTGTATCTTTTAAAGGCAAACAAAGTATTTCATATGAGCATAAAAAATCATATATTGATGAATTGTGCTTAACAAAAAGAGTAAGGAACTTAATGAAATTGTATTAAAATTTATAAGTGGTTTAAAGAATTTAGAAAAATCACTGAACTCTAAAAAATGTGTATTTAATAAAGAATTGCTTGGGTATAAGCCTAGATTGTTAAAGCTAACATCCACTAGCGATCATAAATTATTTATCATTATTGTAATCAAAATAGTCATATTAAATGTAGATGTCTAGTAAAACGAAATGCATATCATGGCGTCAAATGTGTTTGAGTTTTAAAAAGAGCTATTGCTAACACTCAAAGATCTAAAAATATTTGTGTACCCAAGACTTAGAAACTTTTTCCACAGGAATCAAAGAAAAGAAAAAATAAATGATACTTAGACAGTGGATGTTCAAGACATATGACAGGAAATTACCCTTGGTTTTAACTTTTACCAAGATCGAAAATGGTAGAGATATGTCCTTTGGAGATAATTTAAAATGAAAGATTGTTAGTGTTGGTAATGTCGATAAAGATTCCTCTACTCTTATTGAAAATGTATTTGGTTGAAAATTTAAAACACAACTTTAGTTAATTTTATGATAAAATCTATAAAATTATATTTGATAAATCAAAATGTATTATTGAAAATGCATGTGATGGCGATATTTTATTTATTAGTAATAGGTGCATAAATGTATATACTATTAATATAAATTTTGCATCTACTCATAATGAATGTTTTTCTACTTTACATGATGATAGTTGGTTATGACGTAGAAGATTAAGACATGCAAGCATGGATTTGGTTTCAAAGATTTTCGAAGATGATTTAGTTAAAGGTCTTCTAAAAATTGATTTGCAAAAAGATAAAATTTGTCAAGCTTATCAATTTGGTGAACAAATCAAAACTTTTTTAAAAAATAAGAATCATATTTCTAGTTCAAAATCACCTTAATTTATTTGAAATCATATTTTTTAAAACTTTATGCACCTAGTTAATTTTATGATAAAAGCTATAAAATTACATTTGATAAATCAAAATGTATTATTGAAAATGCATGTGATGGCAATATTTTATTTATTAGTAATAGGTGCATAAATGTATATACTATTAATATAAATTTTGCATCTACTCATGATGAATGTTTTTCTACTTTACATGATGATAGTTGGTTATGACGTAGAAGATTAAGACATGCAAGCATGGATTTGATTTCAAAGATTTTCGAAGATGATTTAGTTAAAGGTCTTCTAAAAATTGATTTGCAAAAGGATAAAATTTGTCAAGCTTATCAATTTGGTGAACAAATCAAAACTTTTTTAAAAAATAAGAATCATATTTCTAGTTCAAAATCACCTTAATTTATTTGGACCTTTTAGATATACTAGTTCACATGGTAGATATTATGCATTTGTAATCGTAGATGATTATTTTATATTCACATATATATTGTTCTTAGCTAATAAGGGATGATGCCTTTAATGCATTTAGAGTTTTATGTGAATAGACTCAAAATAAAAAGGAATATGTTATTTTTTATATTAGAAATGATCATGGTAGAGAATTTAAAACTCATGCATCTGAAAGTTTTTATATGATTCTGGTATAATACATCAATTTTCATAACCTATAACTCTACAACAAAATGAAATTGTTGGGAGAAAAAATATGTGTATTCAAGAAATGGCTAAGACCACTTCTTGAATAAGAATGCTTTACCAAAATACTTTTAAGTCGAAACCATCAATACTATTTATTTTGTATTAAATCGTTTATTGATTAGACTTTATTTCAATAAAACTCCTTATGAGTTTTGAAAAGATAAAAAATTCAATATTTGTTATTTTAAAGTTTTTGGATGTAAATATTTTATTTTAATCACAAAAGAAAATCTTGGTAAATTTAATCCAAAATCTGATTTGCATCTTTCTTGGTCATTCAAATACAAGCAATATTTATAGAGTTTATAATAAAAGAACTTTGGTTATAAAGGAATTTATCCATGTTATATTTAATGAGGCTAACCCTTCTTCTACGAAGAAAGTTATTATTGATGATGATGCAAATAAAGAGCTATGATAAAAATAAATAAGATGATACATCATATGAAAATCAAGATGAGCGACCAAAAAAAAAAAAAAGTTGAAGCAAAATAAAGGCACTTCTCAGACACTCCTCAAAGAGTAAAGGTATATTTCTTCTCACCCTAAAGTCTTAATTTTAGGTGATCTCTTATGAGGAGTAACCACTAGATCATCACTTAAAAATACATGTGAACATTCTGTATTTATTTCTTAAATTGAACTAAAATCCTTTATAGATGCTAAAAATGATAAATTTTGGATATAGCAATGCAAGATGAGTTAGATCAATTGACAGAAATAATATATGAAAATTAGTTGCTAAACCAAAACATTAATCAATTATAAGCACTAAATTGGTGAATAAGATAGATGAATCTAGCAGTTTAAGGATATAATAAAAAAGAAGAAATTGATTTTGACGAAACATTTGCATCTTTAGCTAGATTAGAATCTATTATGATGTTACTAGCATTTGAATATCATAAAGATTTCATTTTATTTCAAATGGATGTTAAGAGCACTTTTTTAAATGGTTATATTATGAAAGAAGTTTATGTAAAATAATCCCTTAAATTTGAAAATGAGAAATTTTCAAATTATGTTTATAAGTTGTAAAAAACATTATATATTTTAAACAAACACTTAGAGTGTGGTATGATAGGTTTAAAAATGTCTTATTGGATAATAGTTTGTCAATAGAAAAAGTAAATACTACTCTTTTTATTAAGAATAAGAACCAAGATACACTTGTTGTTCAAATTTATATTGACGATATTATTTTTAGTTCTATTAATGAGTCTTTGTATAAAGAGTTTTCATCGTGTATGAATAATTTGAGATGACCATGATAGAAGAATTAAAGTACTTCCTTGGATTCAAATCAAACAGAACAATGACAGAATCTTCATCAACTAAACAAATATGTCAAAGATCTACTTAACAGATTTGGTATTAATAACTTAAAAACTAAAAGCACTCTAATGAGTACAATAATTAAGTTTGAAAAAGATGAAAAAGGTAAATAAGTTGATATCAAAATATAATGAGGTATGATGGACTCTTTACTTTATTTAACTGCAAGTAAACCTATTATCACATGTTTAGTATATGTTTATTTACAAGATTTCAATAATGTCACAAGAAGTCTTATCTGCTTACTTTAAAAAAAATATTCATTATTTGAATAGAACTATAGATCATGGCTTTTAATATCTTAGAAGAACTTATATAAATTTAATTTATTATTTAGATGTCGACTTTACCGATTACAAGGTTAATAGAAAAAGTACTAGTGGAACTTATCATTTCTTAAAATCATTCAAATCATGCCTTCATACAAATCAGTGATAAAAGCTTCATATACAGGCAACTTTTGTGATTTACCCAACAAGATATCAGAACAAAGTCCTTTTATAATAAAAAAGTTTATGGATCGAAGCAATGCTCGTTTACTAGCTACCCAGAGCAAAACAATAAACATGCTATTAATCAAACACATTGATATACAGTGGTCTATCCTTAATATGAGAGGTACGTTCACTTTCAATCACTTTAGGGTTTGAATATAAAAAAAATGAAAGGGAAAACGAGATTACAAGTCTAGTCACAAACTCAATAATAAATGACGGAAAAATCTCAAAATATCCTACCAATAAAATGCATTACATTGATCAATATAGTATAAAATAAAATGCATGTAACTTCTTCGATCAATGGCTTAAGAAAATTTTAAATGTTCAGAAGAATTGATAGGATGATGACCTGCAAAATTAATTGGCATCGACGATAGTTTAATTATTTGATAAACACAAATAAATTCAATATGGGTTTTAAAACATCCACAACTAGGTGGAGTTTGTCTTTTGTTTGAAATATGTATAGACTTGAATTAGATAATAATTTTTTTGGGTGAAATATGAATAGGTTTAAATTTTAGCAGTAGTCTAAATGAGTTTAAACACAAATATATGAATAATATTTTTTTCTTTCTTTAATATATGAATACAAGTTACATTAATGACTTAATTGACTTAATTTCAATCTATTCAACTATTAAAAATATATAATAATGAAAATTTTCAGTTATTAAATTTTTAAACTTTTTACTTGATCTAAAAATTTTGAATGACATTACTAAAAGATATTTTCTAAAATTTCATATCTAATAAATTTATTTTCATCCTTTATTACTTAAATAAAGCTTACTAATTAGCATTATTATTCAATATTCATCTCCATAACTTGCAATAATATAGTGATAAATTATTATTATCTTTATCTTTTTATATTCTTTAAATTAGCATTATTTATCTTTACACTTTTTATGAATTTTTTTATATAATACATCTTAAACTATAAAAAGTTGATTAACATATTCTAGTTTAGAATATTAAGGGGTTGATTCACTTGAATATGACTTATGTTATGATAGAATACATCTTATTGATGTTTGTTTAGATATTTATCATTTATTTAACATTTAAAATTTGTAAGAGCACAAATATAAAAGTATTAATTTTGTGCTTTTTAAGCTAACAAAACAAAAAAATTAATATTTATTATCAAAGATTTAGACAAAAAATAAACATTTCATTCAGATTCAGACATTTACATCCATTAAGAATTTAGAATAAGTGCTTGTTTGTTATTTTTTTAAAATTACTTTTTTTTTGTAAATTTATTTGATTTTCATACATTTAGATCTAAATAAAAAAAAGAAATTTTTTATGACTTTATCTTATGGGAAGTAAACATTACATTCTAAAAATATCTCTATTAAATATTGTATGGCGATAAATTTGGAAGCATATTTTTAGACCAACAAATTAAGGACAATGTAAAATTGGCACAATTGCTGGAGCAATATAAAGATGCAATTTGGAAATTTTTAGTTCATTGGATAAGCTTAAAAATCAAGAGTCAAGGTTGGGCACACTAAGATATCTATGGAAAAGAATAGACCTAAAGCAAAATTAATATTCTTGTCTTTTTTCTCTAAATATGAAATATAACGTTAAAAATATTCTAGCCATTTAACTTAAGAATGACATCTAAACTTTACTTTCAAGCACTCTCTTTACTAGTAGTCTTCATAATATAAATGTCTTACTCACTCATATTTAGGGCTTTATACTCTCTCCCCCCTCCCCTCTTTCTCCCCAACTTTTAGATTATCACTAGCTTTTTTATTTTTGGAAGTATATTTTTATTCTACACCTCTATCATCTTCTCTATTATATTATCATTCTTCATATATATCTTTATTCACCATCTTCATCTTTATCAACACCAAACATCTCTATATAGTTATCTAGCTTATCTTATTCATCTTGGATAATGTAAATTCTCATGCAACCTCTCATCAATGACTAGCTCCCGTTAAAGTAAGCCAAAGGCCAAATCACATAAATATTATATGTTGTTTATATTTATGCCTATTTTACTATATTTTTAATTTAAGGTCCAAATTATGTCTCATATATAAGCTTACTTTGGCTACTCAATTATGCTAAGGATTCTTTGAAATCACTTGAGTTATCCTTTGAGCTCATATTAACTCCTTATTTCAACTCCTAAATTAATTACTACGAGCTCTATTGAGCTCTCTCTAACGTTCTCCATATGATTTGCCTCATCCACCACACAAATGACTTAGGTCATCACCTAATGTAACTCGTCTATAGCACCTACCCTAGATATCATAAAGGCATACATAAACTTGTTGGATCATAAACTTGATCCAAATTAAAGAAACTCAAGCCCATTTCATAGAAGCTTCTTGTATTAGGTAAGATTTGAATTATTTATGAGTGTGGTAGGTGAAGATGAGTGGTTATTGATTTTTTATAATTATTTGTTTAAATAGTTTAGATTTATACATATACACTATAAATACCCTTAGTATCATTTAGTTATGCATCAAGTGAAGCAACAAAATCTCTAAGTTGTAGAGAGTGAAAAGTAAGAGTTGTATTTAAGGAGTATTGTTGAAGAAATAAAATAGTTTGTATTTTGAGAGCTTAATTTAAGAAATTTTCTAACAAAGTGATATTAGAGCTAGTGTCCGATGCTATATATAGTCATATAGCATATCAAATCAAAGATCTCAATGATAAGATCGTAACGCCACAAAAATTAGCCTGATTAGAGCCTGGAAGTGTTCACACTTGATGCTGAAAGTTTGCTGTCCATAACTTAAGTTGACTTGTCGATTTGAACCTAGTTGAATCGAACAGAACCCAGCCAGTCTAAATCAAAACGAACCAGAATCTAGCAAAATTGAACTGAGCTGAGCCAAGCTGAGCATTGATCATTGACCAACATTGACTGTTTAATCATTGATCGTGGCCGGCGTTGATCGTTGACCTGTGTTGACCAAAAGTTGGCTCGAGTCCTTCCTAAGGTTTTTGGATGTTTTGGATTCATCCGTGCAGTCATAATTTTTAAATTCTTATTTAATTTTTGAGCTATGGCAAATCGTGGTATATTGACCTTTCAAGTTCTACCATTAAAGGGAAGCAAGTTCGATAATTGGAGTATCAAAATAAAGGTTTTATTGGATGTACATGATGTATGAAAAGTTATGGAGAAAGGTTTTATTGTTCGCAAAAGTACAGCTACTTTAACTGTAGTGCCAAATGAGTGTTTGAAAGATTGAAAGAAAAAAAATAAAGTAAAGTATCTCATCTATCAATCATTAGTTGAAAATACTTTTGAAAAAATTACTAGTGCAACCACTTTAAAAGAAATATGGGAGAAGCTAGAGACCTCTTAAAAAGGAACAAAGCAAGTTAAAATGGTTCATCTCTAAACACTAAGAAGAGAATTTGAGTCTTTATATATAAAGGTATCTGAATCTATTTCAGATTATTTTACTTGAGTTATAACTGTTGCTAATGAACTAGAAAGAAATGGCGAAGAGTTAAACGAAGTAAGAATTATTGAAAAGATACTTCATTTAGTGGACTCAAAGTTTAATTATATTGTCGTGACTATTGAAGAAACAAAACATTTAGAGGTTATGACGATAGAGCAACTTCAAAAGAGTTTGCAAGCCTATAAAGAAAAATAAAAGAAGAAGCATGGGATCGAAGAACAACTATTCAAGATGGAAGTCAATCCAAGGAAGAGAGAAGAAAGTCTCAAGAATAAGAGAAGGCATTATGTTTAAGGTAAAGGCCAAGGACGAGGTAGAGATCGTGGTCATGGACGAGGTTAGAATATCAACAACAACAACTCCAAATATGGAAAAGGAGAAATCTAAACTAGAGGATGAGGCAGAGGTAATCAAAGATCGAGGTACAACAAATCCCAAGTACAGTGTTATAATTGTTAAAAGTTTAGGCATTATGCTTCAGAATTTAGAGTTCCAAGTGCCAGAGTTGATGAAAGAGTGAATTATGTGAAAAAATGGGGAAAATAGTACACTTTTAATAATATGTAATGACATAAGTAGAGGTTAAAACAATACATAGTACCTTGATACAGGTGCTACCAATCACATGAGCAAAACCAGAAGCATGTTTATGAAGCTAAATGAATCTATAAATGGCAGTGTCACTTTTGGAGATGATTTAAAGGTACCAATGAAGAAAGTGAGAGAGCAAAAAGTGATTTCTAGAATTGGGGCATCGCCAAGTGGTAAGGCCATAGGTTTTGGTCATGGTATTCGGAGGTTTAAGTCCTTTTATCTCAGACCGGGCAGAATACAAATTTTCAATTCCCTTTTGAGCAACCCTATTAAGTATATATTGATAAAATATATGTGTATGTCTTTTTTCTAATTAAAAAAATTATTTTCTCAACCAGATCTTTTTTCACAAGTAATATTCTTTTACATTCAAAAGATGATAGCCATCAAATCATTTCAAATGTTTACTATGTGCCCAATATGAAAAGCAATATCCTTAGTTTGGGTCAACTTTTAAAAAAAGGCTATAATATTCACTTAAAAGATTATAGTCTTTTCTTAAAAGATAATAAAGAAAACCTAATTACAAAGGTAAAAATATTAAAAAATAGAATATTTCCTTTAAATATACAAAATGATGTTGCAAAGTGTCTCAAGGCTTGTCATAAAGATCCAATCTAGATTTGGCAAGTTCAATATGAGTATCTCAACTTTAGTGGACCAGAGTTATTATTCAATAAGAAGACGGTAAAATGCTTAGCAAACATTAATCACCCTAATCAACTTTGTGAAGAATGTTTACTTGGCAAGCAGTTTAGAAAGAGCTTTCTAAAGGAGTCAAAATCCAGAGCTTAGAAGTCTCTCGAGCTTATTCATACTAATGTGTGTGGACCATTTAATTCAAACTCTCTTAGTAAAAGTAACTGTTTTCTTCTCTTTATAGATAACTTTTCAAGAAAAACTTAGGTTTATTTTTTAAAGCAGAAGTCAGAAGTCTTTGAAACGTTTAAGAAGTTTAAAGTAATAGTGGAAAAGAAAGTGGACACCAAATTAAAGTTATGATATCTTATCGTGGTGGAGAGTTCACTTCCAAAGAATTTATAGGGTTTTATGAAACAAATAAAATTTAATACCCTTTGACAATTCCAAGAACCCCCCAGCAAAATAGTATTATAGAAAGAAAGAACAGAACCATCCTAGACATGGCAAGAAGTATGTTGAAGGGTAAAAGACTACCTATGAATAAAATGTGACCAATTAACCAACCAACAAAACTACTTGTTACAAATAACATCTTGTTGTTGCATGGAAACATATAAATGTTGACTAATCTGGCTAACATTGAACTTGGTAAAAGGAAATGGTTGAATAATTGAAAAATGAGATTATTTAGGAACACACATTGAATGCTAAGTTTAACATAAAAGACTACCTAAAAAATTTTGTGCAGTTTACTTATCCAACCGGTCTCTAATAAGAAGTGTATAGGAAAAGTCACCACAAGAATCATGAAGTAGCAGAAAGTCTGGCATCACCCATTTAAGGGTTTTTAAAAATATAACCCATGTACATGTATCGGATAAGAGAAGAGCCAAGCTTGATGATAAAAGTAAGAAATTCATCTTCTTCGGCTATGACAACAACTCTAAAGGGTATAAACTATACAATCCAAATAATGAAAAGATCATAATCAGCAGAGATGCAATTTTTTATGCGGACAGAGAATGAGATTTTGATTCTGGTGTAGATGACTTAAACTTCTTTTCTATTAAAGAAAATGATCATACACAGAGAGAAGAAGTAGAAGAACAACAAAAGCCAACTACACTACCTATCTTACCAGCATCAATCACATAAAGAAAATCACCACTATCTTTCTTAACTGAAAAAATAGAAGAATGTACAAGAATTCTTCAAGATTTTTATGATGTAATTGAGAGACTTGATAACCTCATTCTTGTTTGCTTCTTTACTGATTGTGAACGAGTCAACTTTTAAGAAACTACACAAGATGAGAAGTGAAGAATTGCTGTGGATGAAGAAATCAAAGCCATCATGAAGAATGACACTTGAAAACTTACAACTCTTCCTAAAGGTCACAAGGTGATTGGTGTCAAATGGGTGTACAAAATAAAGAGAAATATGAAGGAAGAAATTAAAAGACATAAGGTGAGGCTAGTTACAAATACTATAGTTAAAAAAGACTGGTATAAACTATGTGAGGTATTTGCTCTTACAGCTCGACTTGAAACTATTAGACTTGTCATTTTTTTGGTTGCTTAGAATAAATAGAAGATATTTGAAATGGATGTAAAGTTTGCTTTCTTAAATGGATTCCTAGAAGAAGAAGTTTACATTCAACAACTATTAGGTTATGTGAATAAAGAACATGAAAACAAAGTTTGAAGATTGAAGAAAACTTTTTATGGACTAAAGCAAGCACTAAGGGCATGGAATAGTAGAATTGACAAGTATTTTCAAGAGAATGGCTTTACCAAATATCCATATGAACATGCTCTCTACGTAAAAGAAAATGATAGAGACATTCTGATTGTGTGCTTGTACATGGATGATCTTATCTTCACGGGAAATAATCCAAGTATATTTAAAGAGTTCAAGAAAGTAATGATCAAAGAGTTCAAGATGACTCATCAAAATGATGGCATACTACCTTGGCATTAAAATCAAACAAAAGGAAGAAGGAATATTTATCACCTAAGAAAACTATGCAAATGAGATACTCAAAAAGTTCAAGATGAATGATTGCAAGCCTATAAGCATGATAGTGGAATGTAGAGTCAAGTTATCCAAATATGATGAAGGCGAAGATATAGATCCAACATTCTTTAAAAGTTTGGTCGAAAGCTTATGGTATTTGATATGTATGAAACCAGATATCCTTTATGCTGTTAGAGTTGTAAGTTGATACATAGAAAATCTAAATATCTCCTATTTTAAGGTTACAAAGAAAATCCTTTTTATATCAAAGGTATAATTAATTTCGGCTTATTATAATTGCTTTTTGATGAATACAAGCTTGTTGCATATAGTGATAGTGATTGAGGTAAAGATGTAGATAATCAAAAGAACGCCATTGGATTTATGTTCTTTATGGAAGATACTATTTTCATATGGATGTCAAAAAAGCAATCAATTGTCATACTATTCACTTGTGAAGCCGAATATGCAGCTGCTACATCAAGTGTTTGTTATGTAATTTGGCTAAGAAATTTATTGAAAAAGTTAAGTTTACAACAAGACGAGCCAACCGAGATTTATGTTCATAACAAATCAGTAATTGCTTTATCCAAAAATTTAGTTTTTCATTATCCAACCGAACACATAGATACTCGATATCTTTTATAAGGGAGTGTATTACAAGAAAAAAAGTGCAAGTCAAATATATGAAATCACAAGATCAAGCAGTTGATATCTTCACCAAGTTATTCAAAGCAAAAAGACTTTATAAATTTCAGAAGCTTATTTGGTGTCACAGGATCAAGTTTAAGAGGAAGTGTTAGATTATAAACTTGATCCATTTCATAGAAGCTTATTATATTAGGTAAGGTATGAATTATTTATCAGTCTGGTAGGTGAGTAGGTAAAAATAAGTGATTATTGATTCTTTGTAATTATTTATTTGAATGGCTTAGATTTATTCTCATATACTATAAATACCCCTAGTGTCATTTGGTTATACATCAAGTGAAGCAACAAAATCTTTAAGTTGTAGAGAGTAAAAAATAAGAGTTGTATTTGAGGAATGTTGTTGAAGAAATAAAATAGTTTGTATTTTGAGTGTTTGATTTCAGAAATTTTCTAACAAACCCTAAGCTTAGCACATGCACTTCTCACTCAAACTTAGCATAAGCTCTTCTTAAATATAAATTTATTTATTTGAATCAAATTTCAGTTGGATCCAACGAGAACTACCCTACGGATTTGAATTGGATCAATCCTGGCGAAAAATTAGTGAAAAAAATATATTTATTTCCTAAACTATAAAACCTAATTTCCTTTTTATTTTGACTTACAAAAGCATCAATGTCAAATAATAATGTTTAAGATGATTAAAAAGAAAACTTAGTCTAAATTTATAAGAAATGCTTTGTTATAAAATTAAAATCAAGTAAAAGTGAAAAAAAAACAATGAAAATATAGAGCTGAAAAAAAGGAAAAAAGAAAAAGATAAAAAATATAAAATATCATTTCATGAGATTTCATCTCATTTAATAATTGAATTTCTGTGACGGCAAATGCATGCAATATATAAGTATTGAAGGCTGATTCTAAAACGTGAAGGGTATCCAATAAAATTATATCAAATCTTAGGGACCCTCATAAAAATATCCTGATCAAAAGGAGAATCTTTACTAGTTTTATTGAGAGGTATTGAATTTAATGGTGCTTTTTCCACACCAAAGGTAAATACCAAATTTTCAAAAACTAAGGGTAACACTATCACTTAGACTCTTTAACTGTAGGGGAAAACGTAGTTGCTACCTGAACTTTAAATTTAATCACCTAACTGTTGGGAAAATATACCCTTTAAAGTATATAAGTTTATTTAATTGTAATAAATATTTTTTCTTATTAATAAAATAATTGAGGTATTTTATTTGAATATCTTATTTGCATTAATTTTTTAGTAAAGTCTATTAATCATGTTATATGTATTTATGTGATTACTATGTAAATTCACAGAAGACATAAATACCAGTTATCTTATGATTTAATAATTGAGTCCACAATTGATAAATAAAGTTGGATATTTTATTTAGGTATAAAATTTTATAAATTCATTAAATAATTTGACTTAATCATGTATGAATTTAATGATGTAGTATAACTACATTGAATAGGATCACATATGAGATTTAATTAACTTTATAATAACTATCAAATTTATTAAAACTCATAGGTATTGATTTTATTGTGATCTTAATCTTGAGTTAGTTATAATTTCATAACTATGGCTGTCATTCCATTTGAGTTACCAATAGGCATGACACATACTTGTAGTCAAGATTACTCGATATCTTGGTGGGAGAAATTATAAGTATTGAAGTTATAGATTAACAATATAGAATTTGTACAACACATCTCTTGATAGATTTTCGGTACTTGATCATTGAATTCTCGGGCCAGAATGTGCCCATATATTTAATATATTGAAAATGATTATTAGAGAAAATCAGTAAGTATCAAGGAATAAGATGTTATTAAATTGATTGGACGGTTGAGATATCAATTTAATTAACAATATGGTGCAAAGGATTATGCACTAAAGACATCAATGTGGCTTGGGATGAATTATTATTCGAGCATATAATTATAGACGTGAGTTCCAATCTTATAGTGGGGTAGAATTTGAATTAAATAATTAAACTAATTTAATTACATGCTTAATTATTATAGTCACTATTGTATGTTCCCAAATGATCCTCGAGTTAGTTCATTTAATTGACTACACCACTACTGGACCCAAAAATAAGAAAACGGACTTATTAGGTGATAAACCTAATTATAATATTTCTTAGGATTCTATGTATTATATTTATGTGTAAATAGATCCTTGTGTTATTTTATAAGGTGGATCCCAAAGTTGTTACACATTTTCTCTACTTTTACGTAAGTTGAGATGTGATATATATTAAATTCAAAATATTTAATATTTTGAATTATTAAAGAAAAAGAAAAACACATGTTAGGATTCTAACTAGGAAATATTATATAAGTATTCTTTTCTTTAAAAAAAATATAAAGATGGTTTTTGAGAAAAATACTGAAAAAAAAAGTCAACGGTTTTTTAGAGTAGTGAAACGAATGCCCACACATTCATTGCATATCAAAACTTAAATCATAACTTGGAAGATTTTTTAGTAGCGGATTTGTTACTTTTTGTTCATCTTCTCAGATTATCAAGGCATGATTTTCTAGATTACGAATTTATTATATATTATATGAGATTGGTCTTAAAAATATTTTTTATGAAAACAATTATGATTTTTCACCAACACTAACTACAACTTGGGATAAATTCATAGAACTACTATTCCATCCAAATTATAATACTAACTATGGTTAACGGCTTAAGGTCAAATACTTCAATTTGTATCCAATTGTTTTTTTTCCCCTTCCTTCATAATTAATTTTTCATCAGCTAGCTTATTGTTACTGAGATTTAATCTTAAAATTGATGATATTCTTTTTTGTTTCTTTTTTTTATAATTATTTTTTGTAATACTAAATAATTATTATGCTTTAATTCGATAAAAAAAATATTTATTTTGTAAACAAGACTCATATTACATATCTACTATAAGATATTCTTTAATATCTATTTTTTTTTATTTATATGCAAAGATTAGTTGCAACCGAAGTTGATGAATAACTTTCTAACTTCAAGCATCACTTTGAAATTTAACTTTTGGAAATTTGAAACTGACTTTATTTAGTTTTATTTGATGAAACAAGTATATGGAACTTATTTTCTCATTAACTTGTAAATAATACTCGCATTCTTGTATTACACTTATTTTTTTATATAAATACAAGTTGACTATCTTATTTTTTTAATGTCTAGGGTAGTTAATGATACATTATAATCTGAATTCCCAATCAATGCTAACAAAGCAAAAGGCAATATCTAATTTTACATTTTTAAATAAAAATTAAAACACTAAAAATTTAATAGCCACTACAAGAAAAAATGACATAATTGACGATTAAAAACTGTCAACTAAAGATATATTTGATAGTTGAAAATTGTCAAGTATGCCTATGTCAAATATCTTTATTTGACAGTTACCACAAACTATCAACTACATTTGTCATTTAAAAATTATGAAATATTTTTCACATCTTTTAATTATCAAATATTAGTGACAACGTAAAATTATCATATGAGTATAATAGTTTATAATAGTCATATATTTATGACTTTCAAGAAAATGTCAATTGCATATGACCTATTTAAAATATTAAAATTTACAACATTTTTAAAGAAAATTACAACAATGGAATCTCTTTCATAGGGAGCATACAATATAAATTATAACATTAAAAAACTCATAGAACTCCAAGCTAAATAATAAAATAGCCAACTCACAATCATGTTAACATGAACTTTGTATATAAAAAATAAGACCTAGTCTGAAACTATACATTTATCTAAACTGTACAAGAGCAAACGTTAAATCTTAGATTTGATATTGGAAATCAAATTTTACATATCGGTGCTTTATTTTCTGTGAAGATAATACCTGGACTGAGAGTACCATCAAACAATGCCCGCTGCATGCAGTTTCAATGCCAAGTGAAAAAAGCATTAGTTCCCTCTTAAGCTGCAAGATCAAAGCCCAAATATCAACATCTTGTACAGCTTCTGTAATACTGTGATGCAAAAGAAAGCAGTAACATTATTATGTTACCACTGGATCTAAAAGTTTAAGCTGAATGATAAGAACGTAAGGCTACAGTGTCTTGTCGCAAATTAGCAAAATAGGAAATTCAAAGACAAGACAACTTAATCAAACCCTGTTACCCTATCAATTTACCAATCCACTAAAATTTGAATAGATAGACAGGAATCCAACAACAGTTTTAAATCTGACAAATTTATAAGTAAAAAACAAGAGCAAATAGGTACCATACTTAGTCTGGGAACCCTTGGTTCTATAAATAGTAACCAACTTATAAACACAATTTATTAAAAAACCAGAATTAAAGCAGCATTTGCTAACATAAAGATATATAAATAACCGTAAATCAAAACGGAGTCACATGGTAAACATCAACTCATTCTTGCAATATTAAAGCTACAAATTTAAATGTAATAAGATCATTCACTTATAACCAACCGAAAGCGAAGAACCAACCTTATTCATGCACATTTATACAAGATGTTTGCTTATTTATCAGCTTATCTTTCTATGTTATTCATATAACAAGAGACAATTTATAGCAAGATGAGCAGTAATACAATGTGATTTTGCGTAACAAGGCAATTCTTTCTCAAGTGTTTAAGCAACTCTGTATGAAATTTATAAAAAGCATCAAGTTGCATATATGTGATATTAATAACTAGTTGTTATGATGATGCCATTTCAAAAGCTTCGCACCAATATTATATGAACAAATCTTACTTAAGTCGTGAAATACATATTAGAGGAATTGAATTCCTTTACTAAGTTTATTTACTTAGATAGTATGACAAGACAATTGATAAACACAGACAAAATTATGTTACTGCATAAATATCAAGGATGTGCATACAGCATACATCAGCTATAGATCCAGCCGTTTCAATGGCTGACAGTAGAACCTTACTGGCATAAATATCTATTCTGTAAGTTTTAGTTACAAATTAATGTAAAGTACTTATTACCTCCATTATTATTGTGTCCACATTCAAAAGCTTCTTATTAAGATACCAATGATTTATCATATAATAAAATAAGTAGTCTTTTGAAGAGACATTTTATCACATACATAATACGCATTCAAATATTAGAACAAGATTAGACTCTAAACTAATTTTAACAAGATGTAATCTACTTGAAAAGAAGAAAGAAATTAATCAAAAATTAAAGAAAAGTGTAGGAACTAAAGATAAAATAAATTAGTCATTTCGGAATTGAGAATGAAAGATGAAATTATTTATGCATTCGTCGTTTTTTTAATGGGAAAAACGCTGAGACACAGAACAATTAAATCAAAACCTAAATTGATTAAAAAAAATTAAATCAAGCCATAAAGCTAAAAATCATTAAATTAGAAAGAGATAATATATATATATATATAAGTTGAAATTCCTTCAGAGAATGGAGATGAAATTAGAAAATAAGTGATGAATAAAAAATTAAAGGTGATGACTGAAAAGAAAAAATAATGGGAATTAGCTTGAATTTGAATTAGCTTGAATTTTCTTATTAAAGTGATTGTTGTTAACAACAATCATAGAGAATAATATAATATCATAATTTTGGTGATATTAAAGTAACATTAATTATAGACACTATAACTATAACAACACAAACTAGTGTTCGTAAATTTTATTAGCCGAATTTGTGAGTTGCGACACTAAATGTACTTAGTGAGGCTGTTTTCATGTCACTGAAAATTATTTTAATTAGAGTAAAAAATCAAGAGTACACAAACAAAAATAACAAAAAGAAGATGACTTGGGAAATCTTCACATTATTTAGCTAAAAGTAAAATGAGCTAACACATACATTCGGTGCTTGGTCGATTACAATTTCAAGAAACCGATTGCATTCCGTTGTTTAGTGAACAAAAGAAAATTATTTATTACCCAAATACCTAAATTTCAATGTAATATCAAGTTACTACACAAGGTTAAAAGTTAGGCTTTTTCTCTTGATCTGAATATGTATGAACTTTGAACAATCTTTTACCATATTATATACCAACAATGAACGGATAGAATTTAAACTTTTTTATTTTTTAAATTTATTAACCATCAATCAACATGTAAATTTTTGCTAAGGAGAAGTTCACAATAAGAGAGAATTTTAATCTCAAAGTTACATATTTCCTAAAATTTATTCGCACATGTATTTATTTAATTGATATACCCACTCACAAGAAATCTTAAAGATATTGACTTTATAAAAAAAAAATAATAATTGCGTGGCATACTACCACCACTAATATATATGTGTGTGTGTGTGTGTATCACAGAATATGCTCTTATTGACTTTATAAATTGGATTAACTATGTGCACATCTTGATTGAAAATTAAGTTATGGCTTCATCAATGAAGAAGAAGGGAAGTTGTTCATTGACTTTGATTATGATGATGATGGTGGTGGGATGTACATGTTGGGCAAAAATGGCGAGTGCCAGCCCCAGCAAGTACATGCGGGAAAGGCGAATCAGCTTGAATGCATGCATGCTTTTTGGGCAACCTCCATCTCGGGTGTGTTGCCAACTTATTGGGGCTATTATGAGAGTATTTTTCCTGCCCTTACACCAAAATTGGCTGCTGTTTTCGGTGTTAATCGATCCATTTTGCTTTTCAAAACTTGTGGGAAAAGGGTACCCCGCCACTTCAGGTGAGGCAGTAAGATCTCTTTATTCGCTTCTCCACTCTGTAAACCGATTATTCTTTAAGCGCTTGATTTAGTTCTCTTGTGATAAGTGATCTTTTGCGCATATAGAGAGCAGCGCTGCTATGAATTGTATTGATTTTTTAAACATCTTGCGTCATGTGTTTTTTGATAATAGTGGATGATTAATATATATAATGAATCTCATTCGACAACAGCCAATAGCCAAAATTCCAGTCAGCACTAAATCCCCAACACAGTTTAGAAGGTGAAAAATCTATTGAGGGCTTTCATATGTTTGATTAATTGTTTTATAATTTCGTTGCAGTCTACATTTTCCCTGGAGATTCCTTACAAGAGGATAAGCTAGCTATTTTTTGTGCAACCTTGTTTATTTTCACTGGAATTTCGGCTATTTGTAACTTTCTGGATTATTAGAAGAAGATATGAGATGTGCACCGATATGTATTATTAGTTGCCTTTGAACTTGATTTTAACAGATAATAACTTGCTGATCTTGGGATTCATTGCCGTGACTTAGGAGGTTTAAAGCACCCTTTCCAAAGAAGCAAATAGTTTTTCAAGTTAAAGATTTATTGAAACTTGCTCTTTCTTCTTCTTCTTTTGGGTAAGGCTCATTATGTTTGTATCTCCACACCGAACCCCCCCCCCCCCCCTCCCCCTTCAAATTGGGTGTAACAATTTTTTTCTTTTTTCTTAAAAAAAATTTAGGTTAAGTTGTCTCTCTTCAGAGTTTTATAAAAAATAAGAATAGCAATAATAAACTCAAAGGAAGTTGCACATTTCCTCCTATGGAAGGCAACCTTAGTAGTCAATGATGGTTAAAGAATTTCAATAAAAAATAAAAAGAAAGATTTAATTACACAAAATTTTTTATTTAATATTTATTAAAAATAATGGAAACTTATTGTAAAATTTTCTAGAAGTATGATGGGTTTATGGTGGAATGAAAATATCTCAGCTCATATTAATATAATGCATATTTTTTGTTTGGGCCCCTCTTTTATATTTTTAATGTTACACCAAATTAAGTTTATTATTTTTAAAATCTCAGTAACTAGTAAACAACTCAATTGACCTGCATTGTTTCTCAATTACACTGCCGTAATATTCCAAAATCTCTATTTGATGCTAGGTTTCACACCCAAGACTTGTTTCACAGTTGAGAAAGCTGAAAATCGTTGCTCAACTTGCACTTTATTTCATTGCAGGAAGGGAAAAATGCATAAGCTACTTCTAACTCTCAGTGTCTCAGCCTTTACCTCAGTGTGCTAATAATCTCTTCACTTCCTTGCGAATTGCAAAGCTTGCAATCCCTCATTTCCAGAGACTTACTCAACCAATGGACGATCAAGCAACTTCAAGCAATTCAATTGACCAAATGGCCACTACAATGATCTAGCAACTCTCCTCCTTACCACTAACGATGATGCTGTTCGAAACATCTTCTCCTCCAACACTCCCACTGAATTTCAACCATCTTCCATCCTGATCTTCTTCGTACCGTATTGCATCTTAAGACTCATTACTTTCGGCATTGCTGTGCCTTTTGGACTCTTCTTCCTGATTATATTCATGGGCTCAACATATAGCTGCCTTCTTGGTATGGCCATGGGATCATACACCAGCATTGACCAGGGGCTTTATGCCGTTCTTGGTGCGACATCCCTCATGGCTGGCTCAATGCGGATGACCTTCTCGCTTAGTGTCATATTCCTTGAACTAACCAACAATCTCCAGTTACGTCCTATTACAATGATTGTTCTTCTAATAGCCAACATAGTTAGAGACAGCTTTAATCTAAGCATATATGAAATCATACTGGAACTAAAAGGCCTACCTTTCTTGGATGCACATCCTCAGCCATGGATGAGAAATCTAACTGTTGGCAAGCTAGTTGATGCTAAGCCACAAGTAATTACTCCGTCTGGAATTGAAAAGGTGTCTCGAGTTGTTGACATACTGAGAAACACGACGCACAATGGTGCTCTTGTTTTAGATAAGGAAGTGGTGCCGCCATCAGACTGACTAACGGTGCCACAGAATTGCATGGATTAATCCTAAGAGCTCAGCTAGTTCCTGCATTGAATAAAAAGTGGTTTCTGCAAGAAAAAAAGAGGACAGAGGAATAAGAAGTGAGAGAAATTTTCCTTGGTTGAGCTGGCAGAAGAGGTGGCTGTAACAAGCGAGGAAATGTAGTTGCACGCCGACTTACATCCTCTTACCAATAAAACTCCTTACACAAGTCATTGAGAGCATGTCAGTGGCAAAAGCTATGGTGCTTTTCAGGCTTGTTGGACTCTGCCATATGTTTATTGTGCCGAAGTATGAAGCAGCATGGGTTAGTTTATTAACCTTCTCTCGTTGATCATCTTAGCGCGATTTGTACTAACAATTCACTAGCAATAAACTCGCAGAGATGTAAACATCAGTAACCTATTGTGTACTCCATTTGCAGGTATAGTATTGGAAATATGAGTTGATATTACTTTGTTTGTTGATATCATTCATCTTTTAGTGTTCACTCGATTCTGTTCATCTGACATTATTCATAACTCTATTCATCCATCATCCAGCGTTGTTCATTGACAGCAGTCATAAGTTTGTCGAGACGTGCATAATATGCTGCCTTAAGACCAATTTCCTCTCCTTTATGAAGATTTTCCAATGCATTAAGAATACAAATAATGCAAATTGATCCCAATATTTAATGATGCTAATGTTTTAAGGTTGCACTCTAAATAACAATGTAAAATAATAAAAAAAAATTATGAAATAAACATAAATAGAAAAAGAGATAATAGAAGTTTTTCTACCCTTGAAGGCATTTATGTCTCCTTTATATAGAAAAACCCTCTATAATTGTTATCCTAATTCAATTTGAATTAATCACCCATTTTCTTTATTTAATTTAAATTAATCATGCATGAGTTTCACAATTTAATTCAGTTTAAATAATTCAATTCACATTTAAAGTTGACTTATTCAATTGTAATTTATAATTAAATTAAACACATGACCAATTTTAAATAAAATATAAAAGTGATTGCTCTCACTTCCCTCTAATGTGGGAAATTAGTATTTTGAAATATCAATAAATTCCAACATCCAGTGGTTCGGATCCTAACCAGGCAAGACTTAAGGGTTTTCAATATTTTGACGTCTTTTCCACGTCTAGAAAGATCTAAGACTGGACAAGAACACTGAAGAACATACCTGAACATTGCGAGAGCAGCTGGTTTTCCAGAGAAAAACATCTCTTCAAGTTTGTTCTTGAATTTTTATATCTAGTTTAGCTTTCTTTCATAAAGTTCTAAAGGAGAGAGGTAACATATATTCTTTTCATACATATTTGCATCAAGTGCACAAATTTTCAATTTCTTATTTCTTAGGAGAAAGATAAAGAAGATGATCACATTATTATTTCACAACAGAAAAATTAATAATGGCATACCAAATAACTTTCACTTAAACATTTTCATGGTTCCTATTCTTAGTACATTTAGATTAGCTTATCTCTCTTCTTCCATTGCTAAAAGTTCTTCAATATAATCTAAATTTCTTCTTCATGTATTAATATTGACTATTTCAGTACGTGGAATATGTTTATTTTGATTTTCTAAGTGTTTGATATGACAACTAATTTTTAACCTTTCTATCAAATTTAATTTCTGTTTTCTATTATGGCTAAGTTCTAAAACTAGATATTCTAATCGTTGAAAATTCATAAACCAATTTTTTAAATCTTCTAACTTATTTCTAATTTTTAATACTAGATTTTCCTATTTGTCTAATAATTTTATTTGCTTATTACTATCATAATATTACAAATTATGCCTTCTAAAATTAAATTCAGGCAAAGTTGTAAAAATTTAATGTCAATACTTATTTGTTTTTTTATTTCAGGAGGTAAAGGAAATGTCTAATCTAATAAAAGCTTTATATTACCTAATCTTTCTTCTAATAAAGTGTAACTGTTCACTACTAACTCTAGCTACGTCAGTTTTTACAATTTCTAAAGCACTTAAACTTTTTATGTAAGGATTGCTCCTTATCCAAGTATCAAATCTTTTTCTAAATCAATCTATGAATTTTTATAGAATTTTTCAAGATTTAAGTCAAATTTAGCAATCATGGGAAATATATGTAAATGAAGTATATCTTATAACTACTCATATAAAAATATTTTAAAACAAGAATAGAAGAGGTTCACTAATACCAAAAAAGAGGAAAGAGGAAAGGGATGGAAAAAGAAAAGCAAAATTTTTACTTAAAAATGCAAATAGCAAACTAAAGCAGATCAAACGGTGGGTCTGCTGATATTCAAAAGCTAGAAAACATAATAAAATTAAAAAATAAAATAAAAAAAATAAGAAAAAACCTTGTCTCAATAGCTCAACAGTAGCATTAATACGAGGATGATGGGCTTGAAAAACAGTAAACATCGGCAATTAGTCAAAATATTCACCATTAAATATAATATATAAAAATTTAAAAATTAGGGCCCAAAGTTAATCAACAACAAATATATAATTATAATAAAAAAAATGATACTTATCCCAACTTTAGCCGCCAATGAAATCCCGAGACAAAACACACTGTTTAACTAATCCAAAACGTACCGTTTGGCACCCTCTTGAACTTCTTTCCTTGTTCTTTCCTTCTTCTTCTTCCCTTTCACAACCCCCATCAAATGCACGGTTAGCCCAGCCACCGCCACAGCTTTCTTGAACTTTTTTCCTTCTTCTTCTTCTTCTCTTATTATAGGCTTCTATTTGATGTGGCTTAGCAGTAGTTATTAGAAATTCAAGAAATCTATTGGAAGAAATGACAAATAAGGGCTTAATTTCTTTTTCTATCTATTAGACTATTACAAGCAAGGTCAATTATTGCTTAATGTCTTCTTCTATTATTAATACGAGCAAGGTAAATTTATTTCGTTCTTCTTCCTCTGTGAATTTGGTTCTATCGTTGGGGTTCTGTGATGAAAAGAAAATCGGAAGAGAAAGTCGGTTCGATAAAATGCATGCCTCCAAAGTTTTCCTTACCGTGCTTGTGCTTGAACACATAAGGAAAAGTTTCAATGAACTCCACTTACTTGGCATGGCATTTGTATAGCTTGTTTGCTAAGACGTGATTTTGGATTTTGATCCGTCTGCTGATGGTTCCTTTGATCTCTTATCAGTGTTACGTGGCTGTAGAAAGAAAAATTTGCTTCTCCACTGTCAACTTGTTTGTGCCTTGTGCTATTTTTTGTTGTTCAGTATCCCTTTCCTTATAAATTTCCCCTTCCGGCATCGTCTTTGAATTAAGTAAAACCACGTCGTTTTACACGGGGGGAGCCCAAAAAAAAAAAAAAAAAACAAACAAAATGGCGTCGTTTTTAACCAAGTTTCGGGGTTTGATCCATGATAAATAGCAATTCTGTTATAACAAGCCTTTACGGCGAGGAATATCTTACTACATTATGAGTCCCCTCCCAATACAGTCCAATCAGAGGGCTTGTCGACGTGCTGCGGACACCCAAGTTGGCCGGACACCTCCATCCGTACTGTTAATTAGCAAAGCTCGTTCTCATAATTCAGAAAACCTAATTTGCAAAATAAAAAAATATTAATAGAAAATGAAATAAATTGAGAAATGAAAGATACATGTGTGCATACCAGTCTACAGCTATTGAAAGTGAAATCTGAAAGACCAAGACTCTTGAAAAAATCAGTAGCCTCGTCGACGGCGATCGGACGGTGGAGATTGAACTCGTGCGTACAACTAGATCACCTGAAATATTCCAAACAATTGGAATAGATAAATTAAGCGTCTTATCATTGAAATAAGGTATTACGATTTTTAATATGAAGGGGCTGCGTACGATTGGAAGTGAGGGCACTGGAGAGCGCAAGTTGGAGATGGGAGGTTGGCCGCTGGAGGCTCTAGAGGGAGAGAAGAGGGAGGGGCAGGGGGTGGTGGTTTGCCCACTGCGCCGGATGACACGCGGCAGGTTATGAGTGGAGAGGGAAGACGAGCGGTGAGGAGGCACGGCGGCATTTGTGATTAGTGAGTGCAGTTAAGCTCAGTAGTCGCTGCCCTGTGGCGGGAATGGATAAAGCGTGATAAATAAAATACCTGTAGGTGGTGCGCCGGGTCGGTTGAATTTGGAATGAGCCCGACCCCACTTAGTTTCAAATTCATTTATGAGTGGTTACATTGACTTCCATGATTTTCTTCTATTAATTAATCACTATATTTTGATTAAAACCCTTTTCATTTTTTCAAGAAACAACTCAATATAATTCCTCAAATTACCTTTCTTAATTTTCTTCCACAAAAAAATAACAAATAATAATCAGCGGTAACGATGCCCTGGTACAAAAGCGGAATCGTTTAGATCAAAAAACATCATCGTCAACGCCAATACAGAAACCAACCTTTACCCGCTACAGGCATCAGCCTCCGAGTGCATATACCGTATTATATACACCCACTACACGGAGAGAAAGGAAAGGAAATTGTAAAACATCCAACTAAAACGACATCGTTTTTCACTAGCGAAATCCTAGTACTTTTATCGCGAATTTGGAAGACTTGAAGCAAAACCCGCGCTCACAAGTCACACCAAACCGCAAGTGAACGAATGGTTTACATTAACAGTCAAAAACCGCGGAAGAGGAACCGCACTGGGAGGCGGTGAGGAAGAGAACGCCGTACCAGCAAAAAAATCCAGGTTATCACACTCAACATTACTGCTACAAACGGCGATTTGCTTCTCGGAAGCGTCCTCCTTCTTGATCAAGCCAGACGGCAGCACCGCCTCGCCTGGTTTTAGGATTTTGACCCGGCCGATCAGGAGGTTATTTTGTGAGGGTAATTTGACCACCGTCAAGGACCGAGACTGATCGTTGCCAGAGCACCGCTTTCGTCGGGGGCGATTGCTGAAGAGGTTAGAGCTACTAGGGCCAGGGGGGAATTTGTTGAAGCGAGGAGAGGGCCGGGAATTGCGAAGCGAGTCCTGAGAGTGAAGGAATGCTGTCGCCATTACGTTGATTTTCTTTCGTGCTTCAGAGAGTTAAGTGAGGTGAAAGTAAGGACTAAGGAACGACCCTTTAAGCCGAGTGTTTGGGAGTTTTAATAGATTTGTTCTGTTCCGGGTCGGTTAAGGAAAGCCACCGTGGACTGGATTTCGCGTTATCAAAGAAGCGCGCGAGCGCGTCGGTGGATGGACCTCCTTGGTAATTTTACTCTTTTATCCTCCATTTTCCTTTTAATTTTATAATTGTGTAATATTTTTCTATATTTCAATTTGTGTAAATTAAATTACAATATTAAAATATGCGTTGCGATTGCAATACCGCACCACTAACATACTCAAAGTAATAATTTGAAAAGTTCTATTAGATTTTTTAATAAATTGACTAAAAATTTTAATTTTATTCTCTTTTTGAACATGAGCGGAATTTAAATTCCAAGCTTTTTTCATACTTAGTTTAGCAGTTGAATGATACAATTTGTTTAGACATCAAATGAATCTATTCATTTTAGAGATCAAATTACAAGTGTGCACACATAATTGTTTAAAGCTGTAAAGTGTTTAAATTAGACCATTGACAAACGAGTTAATCCACTTTAGTATCAATTACAGAAAGAAATTGATCTATCTTTAATAGATTCATTTGCTTACTTCTTGAACTCATAAACCAGCAATTCAACTTGCTTGATTTTAAACGCAAAACAGCATTACACCAAGCTTATAAATAAATAGTGCGCCATTACAAATGCAAATATTGCTATGATGAAGCAGTCACTCATCTTCGCACGTGATTGGTAACTTTAGATTAGGTTTGCCCACCTCCATTCTCCTCCAACATTTCTCTCTTCCGACGAACAACATTTATTGCCAAAAATATGAGAAAATTGATCTTTTATTTTATCAACAAACTGAAAGTAATTGTATCTCCAAGACTTCTGGATGATCAAAGTGCCACAAACTACCCAAAACCCCACAATGAAACCAAGTGCCATGCTAACAAAGAGCCATAACTTGCCATGCTCATTTTCATCTTCCTCATATTCATCTCCACCAGGATCCCTCGGCGTTCCATCAATTTCAGAGAACTTTTTTGGTAATGGATCGCCACAAAGTGCTAGATTACCCTCATAAATTGATGGATCATTGAGCCTTTGAAACTGGTTCGCTTTTGGTATTTCTCCAGACAAGTTGTTTTACGACAGGTTCAAGTGAAACCATGCTTGGAGGAATAGAACCAGAAAGCTTGTTTGTGGATAGGTCTAACGATTCCAGCCATTCCAATTTTCCAATCTATGCTGGTATTTTTCCCACCAAATGATTCCCCGACAAGTTCAAGGTTCCCAAATGAATAAGTCTTGTAAGCTTCACAATCATCTCTCCTGACAGATGGTTGCTTGACAAATCCATAAGATTTACAAGGCAAAGAGTGGTATAAAATACGTACTCCCTTCTTTAACAGAATCTGGAGGTTCAACTTTCATACCACTGAAGTTTCCTACACAGGGAGGAATGATTCCTGACAGGATATTGTGTGACAGGTCCAATATGTGAATAGCGGAAAGCTTGCACAATTCAGGATGAATGGTTCCATTGAAGTAGTTAGATCGGAGACGCAAAATTGACAATGATGGCATGCTTTCTCCTACCGAAGCTGGAATGTTGCCCGATAGTTGATTGTCTCCAAGGTCAAGACTATCCATCATTGAGCAATTTTTCAGTGAAGGAGGGACTTCGCCAGAAATATGATTGTTACAGAGTATTAAAAACCTGACTGAAAGAAGAGAACCTATTGTTTTGGGAATTTCACCCGAAAGACTATTATTTGACATGTCTAGGATATACAGGGAAGAAATGTTACTCCAAAACTGAGGAATCTCACCGGAGAAATTATTGTTAGAGATGACCAATGTTAGTAATTGTTGTAGATTGCCTATGGACACGAGAACGCTACCGTTTAGAGAGTTAAAAGAGATGCCTAAGTCTGTCAGGAAGGGAAATTTTTGGCCGAAGTCACGAGGAATTGTCCCTGAAAAGAAATTATCCCTCAGGTACAGCTTTGTCACGTTGAATGACCAGAGTGGCAGTGGACCCTCGAAGCTGTTCGAACTCAAATCAACTGTGCCTGGAAAGCGAAAGCCTAAGGAATAGGAATTCTTCCCCTTAATTCATTATAAGCTACATCTAGCTCATCTAGAGTCAAGTCTAATTGCCAGAACCAATCGGGTATGGTGCCTGAAATCCTAACATTGTTAAGAACCAAAGTTGTCAGTTCAATTTGATTTCTAAGCCATGTTGGAAATTTTGGATCTAGTTGGCACGATTTAATATTGATGAATGTGAGCTTAAAAGGAGGAATCCAATGAGAACTGATGTTGAAAATCAAGGATATGTTTGTCAATTGTTTGTTTAATGAAAAGTTCTTTTAGGTTAGAGAGGTTCCTAAAATGAGTCTCAGTTATGATACCCTCCCATCAGTTCTCAGAGAGATCTAACACTTCAATTGCTAAAAGCTGTCCAAAACTTTTTGGGAATTTCCCATTCATTTGGTTAGATGAAAGTACAGTTCCTTCAGAAAGGTCAAGTTTCTTATTGATGGTGGAATTGAACCAACAAAGGAGTTTTGCCAAAGCTCAAAATATCTAAAGTTCTTACGATATCCTAAAGAACAGGGCAGATCATCGGTGAGTTGATTGAATCCTAGCTCTAATTTCTCTAATAAGCTGTTATTGGTGTATTCAGATAAACCATCAATAAAATCCATAACTTCACCACTGATACTGTTTCTAGAAAGCTTCAAACTCGGCAATTTGCAAACCTTTCCCAAATTTCTGGACAGTCAGTCTCCGAGGAATGTATTTCCAGAAAAATCTAGCTGTTGGAGAGAATTCAAGCTAGCAAATCCATCTGGGATTGTGCCTTAAAGATCGTTGGAGTTGAGATCAAGACTTAAAAGGTTAATGATGTTGAACAACCAGAGAAGTATTGTGGAGTTGAAACAATTGTTGGAGACTTGAAGGGATGTGAAATTAAGAGATAGACTGAGAGGAACACTGGGAAGATTACAATTGTGCAAGTGCAACTCAACAATAGAATGCAGCGTATTAAAAATTTCAAGCCAATATGCTACAGCATTGCTAAGATCTGCCCTTTCTAAGTTAAGGTATTTCAAGGAAGGAAGACCAGAAATCCATCCAAGGCCTACCTGATTTGGTTGATCAAGAAAGTTATTGAGATCAAAGTAAAGCGATTTTGAGAGGTTTCCAAGACTTTAAGGAAGAGTCCCACTGAAAAATGAACCAGATAAATTGAGATATCTCAGCTTCTTTAGTGATCTAATGAATTCTGAAAGTTGGAAACCTTTAAAATTATTCATGCTTAAGTCTTAAGTAATCCAAATCTTTCAACTAAAGTAGACAAGGACTAGTCTCAACCCTGAATCTATGAACTGCATCATCTTTGTATGAGTCAAAACTGTCTCAAAATGGGTTGTTGAGATTAAGCATGATGATGCTTCCAATTCTGTTGTTGCAGCTTACTCCTCTCCAGCTACAAAAATCTTCTCCAACCCAGGACGAAAGCCGACCTGAAGAGTCTATGAGGTTTTGTTTGAATTGGAGTAGTGCTTCCCTCTCAACTTCTTCATAGCCTAAACCAAGGTAGGTTTAGAGAAACTAAGTTGATTGGTTTCTGGGAGCAAAATTCCTGACAGCAGCATAAGAGAAAGCAATGCAAAAGAAGTACTATTTTCATTACGCATTGTCAAAGTCATGCCTGGCATCACCTTTCTAGAGGGGTCATATCATGCCATTCACCATGGCCCATCATTTTTTGTAGCGTGTATTGATTTGAAGAAAGAAAACAAAAGAGAAAGAAGAAAAAAATAAAATAATAATAAATAGTAGCTAAAGTTTGGCTATAAAAGGAGAAGCTTCTCCTCTTCTTCATAATCAAATTCTTCAATTTCTCTCTTCATTTATAGATTATTTAAAGAGTTCAGTGATTTGAGAGTTTTGATATATTGAAATTTTGGGTAGTGAGCTAACACTAAAATATTTTTAATTCATTTTTATTAATAAAATCATTTCCTTCTGTATTCGCTAATGTCCTGTGTGATTTTATTATATTATTATTTCTTAATTTTACTTTAGTTATATGTCTGTTTCATCCATTAATTTTTCAACAGTGGTATTACAGCTATTGGTTGTAATTTTAGAATTTGGGTACGATTTACGTAAAGGGTACTATTCATTATACAGTATTATTTCTATATATAGTAATATTCACGTATACAGTATTATTTATAAATATAGTTACTATACACATGAAAACAATAGGAGCGATCTAAGAATTTTGGGTGTAAAATAGGAAATAATGGTGTGAGTACGGTAACTATGTGATTTTGTATATATTTAGGAATGTTTTATCATAAAGGCGATAAGAACTTAAGAAGTTTAGATTTTAAGTGAGATGATTGTGATCTCTTTATTTTTTCTTAAGAACTTTTCTGGTGTGCATTTTCACACATATTCATAACTATTCACAATGGTATAGTAGCTTATGTGAAAAAAAATGACAGCAAAGTATAAAATTGAGAAGTTCAATGAGAATAATTTTTTATTGTGAAAAATGAAGATACATGTAATTTAAAAAAAAATTAGTTACTCGACAGCAATTAAAGAAAGATCTATAGAAATCATTGATGATAAGTGGAACGAGATAAATGGTAATGCAATTGCTAATCTACACTTGACACTTGCCATTGGGGTATTATCTAGCGTGGTAAAGAAAAAGATAGTAAAAGAAATATGAGATACTCTCACAAGACTGTGTCAGGCCAAGTCTTTACATATCAAAATATTCTTAAAAAGAAAACTCTATACTCTTTGAATAGTAGAATCTACAATGGTAGTCAACCACATCAATACTTTGAAGATTTTATTTTCATAATTCATAACACTGGGTCATATAAATTTTATTTTCTAACTTATCTTATTAGTTATTGTAACTAATAAATAAAATCTCAAAATTCGGGTAAAAGGTTTATGAAAATGCTGACAATTACTATTATATATTGCTTTTGTAAGTACTTTTAATACTAGCGAAAATTTTATATTAGATTGATATAAGTTTTTTCGATTAGAATTTTTTTAAATAGAGCAGTAGTAACAATTTAAACCCCTAATGTTTTCAACTTATTTAATAAATGTATATTTAATCATTTTATAAAATAATTCACTAATTTCAATAAAAAAATAATTGGATTAAAAATATATTTAAAAATAAAATAAAAACTCTACTATAATATAAAATTGATAAAAATATCAGGGTAACTAAGTTAGGGACATATATAAAAATAAAATAAAATATATATTATTATATAAAATTAATAAAACTATAAGGCATATAAATGATGTTTTCTTATTTAAGACTGACCTACACATCCCGCGGCTGGTCTACTTGTAAAACCGAAAGGTTATCCAATACAATTATATCATATTTTAGGAACCCCCATGAAAATATCCCGATCAAAAGGCTAGACTTTGGTTACGAAGATATGAAGAAGAAGAGTCTTTTACTAGTTCAATTGAGGAATATTGAATGTAAGGGTCAATTTTCCACAACAGAGGGAGATACAAACTTTTCGGAAGCTAATTAAGGGTAACTATCATTTAAAATATTTAGCTGTAGGGGAAAACGCAGTCGCTACTCGAACTTTCAATTTAATCACCTAATTGGAACTTCGGATAAAGTCACAGAACTACTTTTCCATCCAAATTAAAATATTAACTGAGGTTAAGAACTTAAGGTCAAATACTTCAATTTGCATCCAATTGTTTTTTTTCCCCCTCATGATTAATTTTCACCATCTAGCTTACTTGCAACTGAGATTTTAATATTAAAATTGTTGATAATCTTTTTTGTTTCTTCCGTTTTATAATTATTTCCTGTTATTGCCGTGTGAAGGAAATTGCAAAGGTCAAATATCAAGTTCAGAACAGGAAGGACCAAAAATACTAGACCCTTGGGGTGATTTCTTGACTTCTTTTAGTGTACTTTATATAAAAAATAAAATAAATTACATTTTTTTATCAATTCCCAGAAGAAAGTTCAATGTTTGATGATTATTATCTTTAAGCAGACATTGAGACGCTGGCTTGGAAAAGAGAACAAACGTTTCATTGAAAAATGCGACACAAAAACATAATACGCTCAAAGTTATAGGATAGCCGGGGCTAATGTGTTAATATAAAGCACATGTTAAAAGTACTTAAAATATGCAATACGTTCTTCCCTTTTTTTTCTTTTTTCCTTTTCTCCCCCTTTAGTTTGATGTCTTTGTGAGCTGATTCTTTTTTTATTTTGTTAAAAGTTTTTTTTCCCCTTCGTTTGCCTGTACGTAATAAAATCTCATTTGGTGACACCTCCCTATCTAAATACTTCTTAAATCAATTATGATATATTATTTAAATTCATATTAAATATTTACATATGCGACTCCGAAGAGTCTTTTTGAATGCATAGGTTTTGAAGGAACGAAACTTCAACGTTTTTGAGTTTTTTCCTTTTTTTCCCTTCCTGACTTACAGGGAGAATATAGAAAAGGTGCAAAAATAGTGGCCAATATCTTTGGTAAGAAATTGAAGGATAGGTAATCATTCCTATCCTTAACTATTATGTTTCCTAGTAGTGGAAGCAACTAATTGATAAATTGGTTGTATTGCTCAGCTAGTTTCTCGTAAGGTAAATATTATAGACTATATTTACTTCAAAAATAAATGTATGTTTATCAAGTTCATATGAGCTTTGTGAATCTAGATTTTTATTTGGATAGAAGTAGACTGAATTTATTAAGAATTCTATGCCTTTTGTCGTGTATGCTAGTCTCTACTTGTCCTTGCTATGTTCATTGAAATTGAACCTTGGATCCTAAAGCTGATAAAGTTGAGAACATTTTTCCCAACTATATACGCATATTTTATAATATAAAAGAATGTGTAAAAGAGATTGCTAAAAGAATCTCTATTGAGGTAATAGCTTAAAGTAATTTCCTATCTTGTATTTAATCATTTCTAAGGTAGTGGTGCATCTTAATAAATTAATTATATTAAATAATGACTATGTTCTAATTTGATAAAACAAATAATAATATTTATTTTGTAAACATGACTCATATTACATGTTTACTATAAGATATTCTTTAATATCTTTTTTTTCTTTTATTTATACACAGAGACTAATTGCAACCTAAATTGATCAATAACTTTATAACTTCAAGCATCACATTTGAAGTTTAACTTTTGGAAATTTGAAACTGACCTGATTTAATTTTATTTGATGAAACAAGTATAAGAAATTTAATTTCTCATTAGCTTGTAAATAATACTTGCATTCGCGTATTACACTTATGTTTTATGTAAATAAAAGTTGATTCTCTTCTTTTTTTCTTTTTTTAATGCCTTGTGTAGTTAATAGTACATTATAATCTTAATTGCCAATAAATGTGAACAAAGCAAAAGGCAATATCTAATTTTATATTTTTAAATAAAAATTAAAGCACTAAAAACTTAGCAGCCATTACAAGAAAAGATGGCATAATTGACAATTAAAAACTGTCAACTAAGGGTATATTTGACAGTTAAAAAGCATCAAGTATCCCTATATTAAATATCCTTATATGATAGTTTCTAAAACTATCAATTATATTTATCATTTAAAAATTATCAAATCTTTTTCACATATTTCATCCATCAAATATTAGTGACGGTATAAAATTATCATATAAATATGATTGTTTATAGCAGTCATATATCTATGACTTTCAAGAAAATGTCAATTGCATATGACCTATTCAAAATATCAAATTTTACACTTTTTTTTAAAGAAAATTACAAAAATGGAATCTCTTTGATAGGCTCCATATCATATAAATTATAACGTTAAAAACCTCATAGAACTCCAAACTAAATAATTAAAGCCAACTCAAAATCATATTCACATGAGCTGTATAGATGAAAAGTAAGATCTAGTTGAAACTATACATTTATCTAACTGTACGAGAACAAACATTGAATGTTTGAAATGTATATTTAAAAAATACAATCTAGTTTTTGAAACTATACATTAATCTAAATTCACTCTAAAATTTCAGGGCAAATTCAGTGCCAATCAATCATTTTCAACACTGAAAGCAGTACCCAGATCAATTGCAACAATTAGCACAATTCAGCCCTTAGTTAGCCTTCCCTATTGATTACCGAAGTTATCATGCAACCATATATATAAAGACATAATAATAAGATAGGAGAAACTGCAAAATTAGAAATAACATCTTCAAGCTAGAAACAATGAAATAAAAACACAAGCATCTAAATAGAGAGATGGAAATGGCAAATAAACAAGGGCCAAAACCTTACCTTAGCCATATGACCACAATTGTATATTATATCTTGCAATTGGCCCAAAACTTTACCAATCTGCAGTAAATTTAGATTAATCTAACAATATTTCATGAATATCTTAATTCCCATTTAAAAGAAAAATAAAATATTGCATTATATTCTATAAAGAATAATAGAGAAAACAATGCCCACTCTGTTATGTTATAAAAGTCAATTAGTGAGAATAAATGGAAATCTTATGACAAAATAGCATAAAGCCACTGTCACCAGATCCTTAGATTCATTTCCAATCAATCTTTCAGCCAATTAACTTAATGCAATGTTCTATTAAAAAAGCTACAAAAAAAATCTGATACTGGAAATCATACTTTACATATCGGTGCTTTATTTTCTGTGAAGATAATACTTGGACTTATAAAAAAAAGCATTAGTTCCCTCTTAAGCTGCAAGATCGAAGCCCAAATATCAACATCTAATACAGCTTCTATAATACTATGATGCAAAAGAAAACAGTAATATCATTAAGTTACCACTCGATCTAAAAGTTTAAGTTTAATGATAAGAACCTGAGGCTACAGTGTCTTACTTGTCCGTAATTAACAAAGCAGAAAATTCAGACAGAGGACAACTTAATCAAACCAGTCCTGTTACCCTATCAATTTACCAATCCACTAAAAGTTAAGTAGATACACAAGAGTCCAACAACAGTTTTAAATCTGACAAATTTATAAATAGAAAAACAGGGGCAAACAGGTACCATACCTAGTTTAGGAACCCTTAGTTCTATAAATAGTTACCAATATACTATAAAACATAATTTATTACGAACCCAGAATTAAAGCATCATTTGCTAACATAAAGATGTATCAATAACTGTAAATCAAAACAGAGTAAACGTCAATTCATTCTTGCAAGATTAAAGATACAAATTTAAATGTAATAAGATCATTCATCTATAACCGAAAGGAGAAAACTCAATCCTTACTCATGCATATTTATACAAGATGTTTATTTATTTATTAGCTGAATTTTCTATATTATTCATATAACAACAAACAATTTATAGCAAGAAGAGCAATAATACAGCGTGATTTTGCGTAATGAGTCAATTTGCACTCAAGTGTTTAAGCAACTCTGTATGAAATCTACAAAGACCATAAAGTTGCATTTATGTGATATTAATAACTAGTTTTTAAGATGATTCCATTTCAGAAGCTTTGCACCAATATCAAATGAACAAATATAAATTAAGTTGTGAAAAAGATATGAAAGGAATGAATTCCTTTATTAATTTGATTTACTTAGATAGAATAACAAGACAATTGATAAACATAGACAAAAGTATGTTACTGCATAAACATCAAGGATGTGCATACTACACCAGCTATATATCCAGCGGTTTCAATAGCGGGCGGGACAACATTACAGGCATAAATATCTATTCTATAATTTTTAGTTACAAATTAATGTAAAGTACTTATTACCTCCATTATTATTGTGTCCACATTCAAAAGCCTTCTTATTAAGATAGCAACGATTTAACATATAACAATGTAAGTAATCTTTTAAAGAGACATTTTATCGCATACATAATATGCATTCAAATAATAAAACAAGATTAGACTCTAAAGTAATTTCAACAAGATGTAATCTGCTTGAAAAGAGAAAGGAATTAACAAAAAATTGAAGAGAAGTGTAGCAACATAAGATAAAGTAAATTAGTTATTTCGGAATTGAGAATGAAAGATGAAATTAGTTGTGTATGCTGAGACTTCGAATCAATTAAATCAAACACTAAATTGATTTTAAAAAACAATTAAATCAGGGAATAAACCTAAAACTTTTCAAATTAGAAAGAGATAAGTAAAAAAAGAAAACTTATCATAATTAAATGAAAAAACCCCTAAAATACGAGAAGTAAAAGAAACTGAAGCAAGCTAAATTTCCTCGAGAGAATGAAGATGAAATTAAAAAATGATTAATGGATAAAGAATTAGAGAAGATGATTGAAAAGAAAAATGTAACAAGAATTAGCTTGAATTTTCTTATAAAATTAATCAGTTCCAATGAGTTAGAAGGGAACAAGAGGAAAGTAAATTTAGTATTAAAATGTAAAATTATATTAATGCCATATACTATTAACAATAATCATAGACACTAATACAGTACCATAGAATTTTCTAATACTATAACATCATAATTTTGGTAATATTAAAGTAACATTAATCATTGATGCTATAAAAATGACACAACCTTGTTGGGATCCATCTCATTTAGTGGTCCAAAAGTCCAAAGTATAATAAATTTAGATAATTAAGTAATTAATAAAAATTTAAAGGGACAAATAAAAATTGTCATGTAATTTAACTATAAAAGCAAGCGGCTACCATACTTACAAATAGGAAAAAGGCATGCAAAAAGGCGAGTTGGAAAAGAGAGAAAAAGAAAGAGGCTGGCTATTATAATTTGGAGACAAAGTTTTCAATCTTTAATTAGATAATTCAAGGTGAAATTAATTTTTTTTTTTAATTTTGAGGATAAGTTTTGGGCATCATTTTTTACAATTTTACTAGTCTTAATTTTTATTTGAGAAATTATCAGTTGTATACCCTTAGTTTACTCTATTATCAAATTTACTACAATAATTTCAAGGTATATTAGTCGTCTACCTTAAGTTGACAAAATATATCTGTCGTCCACTAAATCGTTAGTTGCCGTTAAATATGATAACATCATAGGGGTAATTTGGTCTTTTTAATAATACAAGTGATAATTTAAGGGTATATAAATTATAATAAGAGATTTTAAGGGTATACAAGTGTTAATTTTTAAAGATAAATTTGTCAGTTTACTATAGTTTCGTTAATTTTTAAACAACAACTAACGGTTTAGTAGATAGTAGATATATTTTGTGAACTTAGGGTGGATGATTGATACACCCTAAAAGTGTTGTAGTATTTTTGATAAAAGTATAAATTTAAGGTATATGAATGATAATTTCCCTTTTATTTTATCTTCCCTTTGACAATTATTTGAGATACCTACTTGTTAGAGAAACAATTATTAGACTGTTACTGTAAGTTAAGAATATTGAGATTCTTGATATTCATAGCCTCTAGTATTGTTTATAAAAAATTTGTGTTGTAATCCTATTAATATTGTGAAAGATTTTATTAGATTATGGTTTCATAGTTTTTCTCACTTTGAATTTTTTACACAAAATTCTATTTTTTTATGGTTGGTTTTTGCTTTGATTTTGTTGGTTTATTTATTTATTTATAGTACATATCCTATTTTAATCATACAAAGAGGAAAAGAGTTTTGTTTTTTCTTAATTTACAACTATTTAGTGGTCCCTTCCCAACAGAGTGATATCGAGCTTCAAGTTATGTTTTTTAATTACTTGTGTAATTGAGATTAAGAATCCCTCAATATGCATGATGAAATTAAAATCATGGAATTATGGTATTCAGAAGTTTAGAATGGAAAAATTGTTGTACATGAAAGGCTTATATGAATTTATTAAAGGCGAAGGAGCTAGACCAGCTAATTTAGATAATAAGAAATTGGCGTAATTAACCCAAAACGTCATCGATACTATTAGATTATGGATTGATCAAAGTGTGTAACACCATGTAGCAATGGAATTCAGGCTTGATGTTCTTTAGAGAAAATTAGAGACAATTTATGAATAGCTGATAGCACAGAATAAAGCTAATTTGATGAAAAGGATTGTTAACTTAAAAGACAAAAAGAGGTATAGTATAGTTGAATAGACTAATGGTTTTAAGACTTAGTTGATCAGTTAACTATTATGAAAATTATTTTAAATGATGAGTGACAACGACTGTTGTTACTTAGTTTTTTACCTAACAGTTGGGAGATATTAGTGGTGTTAGTCAATAATTCAGTGTCGAATAAAAAATCAACCTTGGATATGGTTATAGATAGGCTATGGAATAAGAAGTTTAAAAAAAAATGTGTTAAAGCAATTCCTTTTAATTCAAATACACTTGTTTCAAAAAAGCAAAAAAAAGTGAAAAAGGAGCCAAAATAGAAATTTATGCTAGTAAAACAATAATAACCCTAGAGAGAGATCTAAGTCCCAGAAGAGAAACCTCAAATGTTTTCATTGTCAGAAAATGAGTCATATTAAAAGGTTATGTAGATGTGGAAAAGAGAACAAGCAAAAGAAAAACGTGATGCTTGAAAAAATGACAAAGAGAACACTATAAACGTAGTTTATAGTGGTTTGGTTATTGTTTATAATAAAAGCTATGTAAATCTCACTTGCCATACCAGTGTTTGGTGATTGATTTAAGTGCTTCATTTCATATTACTGCATATCATGATTACTTCACATCTTATATTGTGATTGATATAATTCAAAAGTATTATTACTCATAAGTATAAGAGTATCTAATTATAATATAACTTGGTAAGTCTGGGGTTGAAACATAAGAAATTTAAAATCTAGTAGTCAATTTGTTAAACAAATGAAATTAACTGTAAGAAAAGAAAATATTATGAATCCATTTTAAAATATCTAAGATTACAAGATCCACTCTTAAACTTTAAATTATAATTAAAATAACTCTCTCATATTTGTATTTTATATTTATTTTACCAATTAATTGGTATGCCATTTACTTCTTAACTAACTTTTAGTATAATAAATATGGGACTAAATACTTAATGTGTCACAATTTAATTGAAGTATCAATATTATGTCAAAATACCATATAAATTTGAAAAGGTATTGATTAATATGATATAAAAGAAACTATGAGAAAATAAAATATAACAAATAAAATATATTTGAAAATTCAATTGAGAGAGAGAAATTAACTAATAATTTAAATTTTTGAGCTTTACATTTCACCTCAGTTCAGAAAATTAATCACTCATATTAAAAAGCAAGTCACTCATTTTATTTGACAAACTTTTGAAATATATTGCAAGAAAATTGATTATACACGAAAACAATGAAAAAGAAAGAAAACTTTCTCAGCTTCTCCCTTTCTCTAGCTTATGGATTTAACTCTTTGCTTCCTACACATTCCCTCTTCGCTTGCATCCCCTCGCTTTTAATAGGCGAGGAATGCAACTTCTTTCTTTCTTTTTATTTTATTTTCATATATATACATGCATTGATATGTGTGATGGCTAGGAGGCCATCACTTATTCTCTTTTTTCTTTTTTTAATTTTTAATTTTATTTTTTATTATTATTTTAAATACATCTGCTTAATACATGCTTTCCAAATGGCTCTAATAGTTGTTCTTTGTTCCTGCTTCTTGTTTCAATTCTATCTTTATTCTTTAAACATATCTACAATATAAAATTAAAATAAAATTAACATATTACAAATTAATTTAATATAAAAATATATTTGGAAAGTACAAAGATAATTTAGGAATAATGAGTGCATTAATCGACACAACAAATGAATAACTGATAATTTTTTCCTTCTTAATCACACTCCCTAACAAGCTTATTGTTACTCCTTAATAATTCAAGCAATGAAGATTTAGCAAAATCTCAAGCCTAGATTGAAAATCTTTTTTTTTAAAAAATATTTTTGTGTTTACGTTTTTTATTAGATTAATGAAAACAATCAAATGAAAGTATAAGCATTATCTCCAGCCTAAAGAAAGTCACGCTTGTATAATTCAGTTAAGTAAAAATACGTAAAATGATCAATTATTAGAGCTACATTAATCAAGCCGCTTTTAAAAGTGATATGTTAAACCCAAATCCTTATGGTTAAGAGTGACTTTCTCATGAAAGATAATAAACCTCAGAAAAATAATCACTCTAAGAAATGGTAGATTGAGAAAATAGTAAAATAATATCATGCCCTTTCACTAAGATGAAAGAATAATACCTAGAACTAATAAATAAAATAATCTCAATCAAGGAAATTATTACCAATCTAATTTATTTTTATTCATCATTACATCTTTTAGTTCATATTACCAGTTTTTACTTCAGACTATAATTTTCTAAAATTAAGAATGACTTTTAACTAAGACGTGACATAGGTTAGAGATAAGGCTATCAAAGAAAAGATAATAGGAAAAACAAAATATATGTTTAAAAAATAGAAAACTTTGAGATATTGCAATGAGCTTTTTTATTTTTTCTTTTCTTTTTTGTTTTTGTTGTTGCTGTTGTGTTTTTTTTATTTTAATATATACATTTCTTTTTTTTTTTCATAGTACCATTATTAGAAATACATAATCATCCCTATTTTCAAATATAATTAGGTAATAGAAAACATACAACATAAGGTGCTCCATACCGGAGTAGGACAAGATAATAAGTTACCAAAGAAAAATTTTTTTTTTCTCACATAAAGGCTGAGAGAGGTTAACTATAGATACTTCATAATAGGGTTAGCTTTAAAGGCTCAAAAAGATTAAAAATGACCTTTCTGTTATATTTTAGGGCTTAAAATAATATTTCATATCCACTAGTTCAATGGGCTTCCAAATGTAGCTGTATATCTTTTATTTAGATTTTTTTTAATGTGGAGATCTCATAAAATGTGACGCCGTATAGTCAAACAAGGTTATTGTCTAAAGATGATAGGTTTAAAAACTTACTAGGACTTCCCTTGACATATTTATTCCTTCAAATGGCTTAATCAATTTCAGTCATCAAATTTCTCAATTCACACTTCAATATACAAAGGGGAAAATATGATATAACATAAGTAAAGATCAAAGATAATATAAATACTAAAATTTAAAAATCATCATGTTATCAAATGTTAAAAGATCACATTGAAAAAGGAAAACTTTTTTTAAGGCAAAAAAAGCACAAAAAAATTAGGACTGATTGCAGAAACATAAAAGAGATGATTAAGAGAAAAAGAAAAAAGAACAAAAATTAGAAAATAATTTTTTAAAAAGAAACAAAACTTTAAAAAGAAGATATGTTTCTAGAGATACTATGTTCTATATTCTGCTATTTTCGACACAAATTTTTATCTAAAATTAATTTTTATAATAAAAATTAGTAAAAATATCACCAGGACTGAAACATTCTATAACTACCAACTATTCTTTTCCTTCAACTTGAAGGATACATTGGTGTAGAGTTTAAAGGACATCAGTTGGCTATTGCTAGAAAATATGTACAAATGAAAAATTAAATCTAATTTATATTTTTATGAGGGCTATTACTATCATTATCAATTGTCCAATCAAATACCAAGGTTATAGGATCTGGCCGTAGCTTGTAAGCTTACAAAAGATTAAGAACTTATTAGTAGTAATAGCACAAATGAAGAACTTTTTCACTAAAAATGGAACAAAATAATTTTTAATTGCATGATTAAGAAATGATATTAAGCCATCATAAAAGTTATTCACATCTATTAAACTAATAGGTTTATAGATGGATATTCAAATGAACCTATGTAGTAAATATAATTAGCAACTTTAAAGTTGCAAAATCTTCTGACAAGAAAATGAAAGTATCAACATGGTTTAACATTTCAGATATTTTTTCTTATATACCGTTGTGTAAATTTTATTGAACTTGCAAGTGCACAAATCTATTATAGAATAAATTAATAGTGACGAGTGTCAATCCCATGAGGAGATGGATGTTAATTACGTGTCAAATTAATTTTCTAAGTAAGTGGTTGAAACTATGGTGAAATTATCCTAAATTTTGAATTAGAATGGCGGGAAGAATTAAAAATGACAACTATTATAATAAATTACTTGGGTATCTAGATCCGCAGCAACATGCGATAGGACTTAATATTCCTTACAACCAATTAAATTATGAAGGAGAAATCCACCTCATGAACCACGCTCTAATTAATATTGTGTGAAGAACTTATCATGCTAAATAGTAATAATTGTATTATTATTATCTGTCGATGAAAAGTCAAAACATCTATAGAAGTTAGAGGGGAAGAGAAAATAAATTTACTAATTAAGCCTATAGAACATGTTGAGACTTCACTTTCAACACAATCTTGAAAGAAAATTAGTTAGTCATGTTTAAAATAGGGGTAAAATGAGAATTTTATTAAAATACGTAGAAAATACAAGATGGAAAAGAAATTATAAAAAATAAAGTTCAAAAATAAACTCAAAGGTATCAAATTAAGGGGGAAGAGCTTCCTTTTATCAATACAATGAGTAAATCATGGTCAGCGGATTAAAACAATTTATACGTACAGAATTGTAACACGTGACAAGTTATAATTGATTTAAACATATCATCAAGGCTATTATCCTATGTGTATGCATATACCGTACGCATGTTTTTCTAACCCACTAACATACTACCATATCATTGGTTAATAGTGCATACACATTTTAATCCAATAAGAATGTGACACCTCATCGACCAAGTTACGTCATCAGTCAATGCCACATAATCTGCCAATGCCATATCATTCCTCTAATCAAATACTACCACGTCATTAATCAATGTCATGTCATTGGTCAATGCCACATCATCGTACAGTATATATAAACAATGTCATGAATAGTATCATGAATAGTACCATACATGTAAACAGTTACATTTATACTTTTATTCTCCTTCTCAGATTTTCGACCATTCTGAGTTTAGATTTACTGTCTGTTTTATCATTTAATGTCTCGTTTATTATGAAATAACATGATACCCCTAAAATACATAAAATAATTAATTATAATAAAATACATATAATTAAAATCACAAGAGACTTGAATACATAAAAACAAGGAAGTTAGTGAAATTTAAAGTAAAATAACGATTTTCTCCTTTATAAATATAATTTTCTAGCACTCAACACTCCCAAATCAGCTTCTTACTAGTCCTTAGCAAATTAAGTGAAATCAAATTCAAATCCAAAATATTTTTTTTGGAACTATTGTGTTTATTTAATCAAACTTATGATAACAATCAAATAAAAATATAAGCATTATCTCTAGTCTTTAAGAAATATTACTCCTAAATCAATCATCCAGATGAATCAATCTAGTAGACTTTATCACAACTATTGTAATTAAGCTATTTTCAAGAATGACATGCCAATACCTCAAAATCTCACCGGTAATGACACTCTCACAAAGAAATTAAACTCAATAATAATAGTCACTCCCAAGAATGGTAAATCGAGAGAAAATATTAATGTAATATCACATACTCTTACCAAGATGAAATAAATATGCCTACAGTTTAGAAATAATACGATCTCAAGCTAAAATGTGAGTCAACTAATATATTTATTTTTCTCCTTATATATATATATATATAATTTTTTTATGCATCACTATATCTTTACAGCCTATGTAACTAATTTCTACTTCAGATTACAGTTTTCTAAAATTAAGAAAGACTTTTACTAAGACGTAACATAGGCTAGGGACATGACAAATAAAGATGGGAAAATAGAAAAAGAAAAATAAAATACATGTTTGAGAAAAAGTAGAATTTTTTTATAAAGATTACAAGGTGCATCTCTCTTTTTTTTAAAAAAAAACTAATATATATATATATATTGAATTTTTTATTTTCTTTTTTTTTAATAAGGCATAATTTTATTGAGCAAAATAATTATTTACATTTTTCTCAAACACGAATGGGTGATGAAACTTGTACAATATCGAGTAATATTTTAGATCAAAGTTGAGTCGAGATGATAAGTTAATAAAGAAAAGGATAATAATTTTTTTTTAAAAGCTCAAAAGGTTAACTAAGGATATTTCACAAAAGGGATGGTTAGAAAGGCTCAAACGGGTTAAAGATGGCCATTCCGTCGTCTTTTAGGACTCTAAATAATCTTTCATAACTACTAGTTAGATAAATTTTTAAATCTAGCAACACACAATATCTTTTAGAAGGTTGACTCAAAAGAAATTTAGAGATCGTGTATAAAATAATAAATTGCTAAGCTGCACAAAGAATAGGCAAAAAGGGTTACTCAAAAAAAAAATAACAGATTCAAGAACTCACTTGAAATTTATTATGACATGTATATTCCTTTAAGCAACTCATATTTTTATCTTTGACATCAACATGTAGAGCAGTAAACATGGTGTAACAAAACTCAAGATTAAGGATAATATAAATACAAAATTTGGAAGTCATTATATCAAAAAGATTACAAAATTTTTTTTAATTTTTTTATTAAAAAAATTAAGAAGATGCATTTTTAGAATCACTACATTCCATATTCAGTCATCTTCAACTAAAATTTTGAAAGTGTATATTTATAAGGGAGAAGTTAGAAAGAGGAAGTTAGAAAAATCACACTTAAAATGAAGCTAAATAAAGAAAAATGATTGAAAAGTAAATATGTTTTGTTTTTTAACTTTCAAACTAAGAAGATGTGTTTTTAGAGTTACTATACTCTATATTCATCCATCTTTGACGTAAAAAGTTAACCATAGTTAATTTCTACAATAAAAATTAGTAAAAACTTCACCATGATTAAAACATTTCACAATTATCAACTATTCCCTCCTCTCAACCAGAATGAAACATTATCCTTAATTTTTTAAAGGAAAAAAAGTAGAGATTAGAAGATATCACCTAGGTGCTATAACACAAAAGAAAATATTTACAAGTGAAAAGTTAAATCTAATTTATACTTCTTACTGCAGCTACTGCTACCATCATTAATTGACTACTCCAACACTAAAGTCCTAGGATGTGGCTCTGGTCTATAAGCTTATAACAGATCAAGTAGTTCATTAGCAATGTGATCACAAATAAAGATTTTTGTCACTGTGGAAAGAGTGAAATGATTTTTTATTCATGATTAAGAAATACGATAAAGCTATCCTAAAAGTTATTGACATTTAACAAACCAATAAGTTTTTTATTAATATTCAAATGGGATCAAGATGCTAATGTTATTATTGCCTCTAGAATTGTAAGATCCCTGGTAAAAAAGTAAAGACATCAGCATGTTCAATATTTCAGTTATTCTCCATTACATACCTGAGACGACTAGCTCTTTTTCAGTTGGTGAGTCAGACAAATAGCCAAAAGGTTTTAGGGTTATTGGGATGATACCTGACACTTGGCTCCCTCTGGTATAAGCGGCTTCTGAAACCAGTTTTGATAACCTCGGTCACCTTCTCTATAAACCAAGTATAGTTTCCTAACTGCTATGCTTCGACCAAGATCTAAGGCTGCCTCAATAAATTCTTTATATTTATCATAGTTAAATCTAGAGAGTACATAAATATTCTTGATTTAGTTGTTGGGAGTAACTGCCATTGGATACTTTTTAAAAATAATTTGTGAGTGCTTTAAAAAAAGTCATATTTAATGATCTTGGTAATAATGATTCACAGCTATAAATGTGTTAGTATGTTTATGTCAAATAACCCGTGAAGCACAAGACTCGAGAGTAAAAAAAAAAATAAAAAAAGAAAGTAAATAATAATAGCATGAAATTATTAAAAATAAAAATATAAGTGATCAAACAATAGTGAAATAAAACAACATTAAAATAAAAGGATATTTACAAGTAGTTACAACTGTGACTCATATCTTCTTTTGGTTTTACATTCAGAACTAGTTTGAACACACTCTATGGGTCAAGGATAGACTTCTCATCTAGTATTTTTACAAACTGACGAACATGATTATTTATAGTCAGATTCTTGAGACTATATTTTGCATATTCTTTTTGGAATAATGGCCATAATTGGAGTATTGCATTTTATATATATCCATTGGGTTGCGTTTCAAGAGACAAAAGGATATCATCCAATGGCTCTTTATTCAAGTCATCTATAATGAATTGAATCTTATCTTCCCTATTATCAGACATTATTCCTAAAGAACATGACTTTTTATCGCATCTTGTTCTGGTACACTTATAACAAACATTAGATAGCTTTAGACTTATTCATTTTCTTGAATAATTTTTTTACTGCAACCAGGTATGTATGCAATAAATTTGGGAGGTAACTCACCTACCACTTGCACTTTAGCTTCGATTATCCATCGAATGTCAGTAGGGATGAGACTCTTCATAATCACATGTGTTCAGACCGAGCTTTATAGATGGCGAGGAGAGCATTCTGAGAAAGTGAAGAAAATTACTTGTGAAGCTTTGCTAAGATCACGTCTCTATTTGTATCTTCAACTCATAATATCAATTATTATGAAAAACTAAAGTAACCGACGTTGATTGTCACGGAGTACCATTATTCATCGATTAGCTAGGCTAATAAACTAAACACACAAAGAAAAGAACGAAAGAAAGAAAATGTTAAAATTATTCTATTATTGAATTTAACTCAAACTCTAATTAGATGCTGTAGATGCCTCTCTTAATTTCTTTAAGATCTCTTTCTAGATTCTCAATATGGGCTACTAACTCTAGTGGTTATAGCTTCCAGATACAATGTGTTTTACAAAATCATATCTGGCCTCTGAAATGAGATTGTATACATTGAAACTATCCAAGAATGTTGAAGAGATGCTTTTTAGTTAAGACATTCATGAGGAAAAATAATAAGAGAAAACTTAATAGTTAAACACTTACACAAAAATAATTAAAAACAGAAAAGAAAAATTTAAATCACCAAAAGAAAACAAAAAAACTATCTGGTCACTTAAATCTTTTACGTTATTTTTTCTATATGATTGGTATTTGTGACATGATTTTACTTTTTTGACAATTAAATTTAAAAATTGCACCGTTTCTTGAATTCTTCAATTTAATGGTTCTATATGAAGGAACAGTATGAATAATAAATAGACCAGACCATCGATAGCATAACTTACTTAGAGAAATGTGCCTGTAAGAATTGAATAAAAATACTTTCTGACTTGGTATGAAAGATTTTCTCATGCTTTACTTGTCATGGAAGATTTTCATTTGCTTTTTGTAGTCCTTATTATTTTTGTCATTATGAATTTCCTTTGATTTTACCAGTTGTAATCTTCTTTTGAACCAACGATGGGGTCAATGATGTCAGTATTCTTTTGTTTGTCATTGGGGGAAGATGAGATGATTACCAATAATGTTTTTTTTTCTCTAAAGAATGTAGAATTCAAAAGATGAGGTAAAAATTTAAGCTCAATCTTTGGTGGCAATTCTGATGATAAGATGAGATTTTCTTTTAATAGTGCCAAATGCTCTATCTTTGTCTTCCATTTATCAATGTCCATACATGACAATGAATCCCATAAGGCATTAACCTTATCAATCGATCTATCAATATTAAAATCCAAACCAAAGCGAATTAAACATATTAATAAAGGGCCATCACTAAGGTTTAAAAGAAAAATATGATCAACTAATTCATCAATTAAATCCATATCTATAATTTCATTATTTGCATTGTGAGGTTGTTTAGTAATGTTGAAAATATTTAGTTCTATGGTCATATTGCTAAATGAAAATTGCATATTTCCAGTTCTGCATTGAATGTGAATATCGGCAGTTGTCAAGAAAGGTTAGCTTAGGATAACGAGGATGTGCTTCTTTGAATTCTGTAATAGTTAATTGTCAATTACAATGAAATCAATAGGAAAATAAAATTTATCTACCTGAATAAGTACATCCTTCACAATACCGCGAGGTATTTTAGTGGATCGATCTGTAAGCTGTAACACCACTAGAGTTGCATGTAATTCTCCTAGTCCAAGTTTCACAAACACTGAATAAGGTAATAGATTGACACTAGTTCCTAAGTCTAACAAAATATTCTCAATCATGTGGTTTCTTATATTACATAAAATAGTGGAAGAGCTTGGGTCTTTGTATTTAGAGAAATTTTATATTGGAGTATAGAGTTAACATTTCCTGTTAAAAATACATTCTTTTCAATAAGAATATTTTTCTTTTTAGTACAACAATCTTTAAGAAACTTGACATAAGATAACACTTATTTTATTACATCAAGTAAAGGTATGTTAACACTTATCTGTTTAAAGATTTTAAAAATGTCACCTGTGAATTTTTTCTTCTTTACTTTAGCTAACCTCTAGGGAAATGAAGCTTTAGGAATATATTCTCATGAGTTGGTTTCTTCTTTCTCCTTTGATGATGAGTCCTCAGCATTTATAGGTACAATTTGAGTTATTTTTATCATCGACATCTCTATTTTATTGTCAATTTCTTTTCTTTTTGGTAGGGTTATGATGGCTTTAACCTCTCCATGTTACTGAGGTGAATTGGTACTTACTTCATGCATTCTTTTAGGGTTTGGCATTGGTTAACTTGGGAATTTGTCTTTCTCAACAGTTATTGCTAGGGTTTAAATTGAAGAGGTAAGCTGGCCCACTACCTTCTTAAGATTTGAAATTGACTGGGTCTGTGAATTAAAGCCTGCTCTTATCTCATTTCTTAGTCCATCAATGGTGTTGTTTTGTTGCTCGATCATAGAGTAGGTAGAATTCTTAAAATTCTGGAATACATCCTCTCATGGTTTGGGTTGAGAATAATTTGAGTTCTAGTTGTAAGGTCTGAATAGTGGCTTAGAGGCTTGTGAAACTTGAGGAATTGGTTGCATTGGTAAAGCTGGAGTTATATATATTGGAATCCTTGAGACCATGAAAAATTGGGGTGGTCTCTTTTTCCGGGGTTATATATATTAGAGTAAGAGTTATAGTTTGATAGCTTTCTCATTACACCTATAACATTGGCTTGATCTGGTATGAGTAATGGTCATGTGACTCTGTTGATTTAGCAGCAATTAAAGATGTGATTTATTAGGTAAGTCCTTCAACCATTTTTTTAACTTCTTTGATTCCTAAACTTGACTCACTAACTTGGACCTCATTTACTCCCTTAATTCTTTTATTGTTCCTGAATGGTTGACTCTGTTGTTGGGAATTATTCGCTTGTCGCTGGAAGAAATCCTAAATTTTTTATGCACTTTTGGAAATTAGTTCTCCTCCACTTGTTGCCATTAGTCATTTTGCACATTTGACAATACTCCCTCCAAAACGTATTGGCATTAATGTCATTTTTCATATCCATGATGTAGACATTTTAAGAGTAGCCCGTTGATTTGTTCCCATGTTTCGAAAAATTGTTTGTCTTTTCTTTAGATGAACTCTCAAATTTCCCTGCGAATAGAATTAGTTTTATGAACTTGGAAGTATTTATTTAAAAATTTTGTGATCATTTGTTCTCATAATGTAATGTTATTAGCAAGTAATATATTAAATCATGAACGAGTTCTATCATTTAAAGAAAAATGGGAATAATTTGAGTTTAACGTCATGATCTGAAAAGTACTCATATCTAAAAATTTGACAAACTGCATGAAAATCATTCAAATGATTATATGGGTCCTCATTTTCTAGGTCATAAAATATTAGGAGATAATTTAGCTCACTAGATTTTAATTCAAAATTCTTAGCAGCTACATTTGGGTATCGTATACATGATGTGTTCAAATTAGCTAACAGACTGAAATAATTCTTAATTGGCCTCTCCTGTAGTGGTTCATGTTGTTGCAAATCCATTTTTAATTTTATCTTTAAATGCAATGTGTTTGTGTGTGTGAAATTTTTTTTCCAATTCTAAGTCTACAGGCTCAAGATTAGGTAATTGCAACCTTTGACCATGCATAAAAAAATGCAACAAAAATGATATCAAAATTAATAAAAATAAAGAAGATAGAGAATTTATGATACTAACCTTATCATGTTGTACCACTTTACTATGAAAATAAACTCAAGTGCTAAAAAAATAAATTAATTAAAAATAAAATAACAAGGTAAATAAAAAATTACAATGAAAAAGGACGTAAAAATTAAATTATAGAAATATCGAGGAGAGAAAAAGAAAAGAATTTAAATTATAGGAATTGCAGATTCACTTTTTTTAATTTTTTAATTTAATTTTTAATTTTTAATAACAATTTTAAAAGAAAATATTAAAAATTATTTTAAAAAATTAATTCTACCAATTAATTCCATGAATTAATTAAAACAAATTAACAAGATAAAATAAAAAAATTACCAAGGAAAATAACTTGAGAATTAATTACAGAAATTTAAAAAAATTAAATTTACAAAAATAAAATTATAGAATTATTATTTTTAAATAAGGAAAAAATACAAGAAAACTAAAAAACTAAAAAGATTAATTCAATAAATTAAAATAACTTACCTCTCCGGCAACAGTGTCAAAAAAGTTATTGTATAAATTTTATTAAATTCGCAAGTGCATAAATCTATTGTACAATAAATTAATGGTGACAAGCGTCGATCTCACGAGAAAGTTGATTTTTATTATGTGTCGAATTAATTTTCTAAATAGGTGGTTAAAATTATGGTGAAATTATCCTAAATTTTAAATTATAATGGCAGGAATAATTAAAAGTGACAACTATTATAATAAAGCACTTGGATACCTGAATTTGTAATAATATGTGCCAGGGCTCAATATTGACCAATTAAATCATGAGAGGAAAATCTACTCCTCATGAACCACACTCTAATTAATATAATATTAAGAGCTTATCATGTCAAACAGTAAGAACTGCGTTATTACTACCTGTCGATAAAAAGTCAAAATATCCAAATAAATTAGAGGAGAAAAGAAAATAAATTTACTAATTAAACTCATGGAATATTTTGAGACTTCACTTTCAACCCAAGCCTGAAAGAAAATTAACATTCATATTTGAAATAGGGGTAAAATGAGAATTTTATTAAACTATATAGAAAATATAAAATGAAGAAGGAATTATAGAAAATAGAGCTGAAAAATGAACTCAAAGGTGTTAAATTAGGGGAGAAGAACACTCTTTTTATAGATACAATGAGTAAATCATGACCAGCGAATTAAAATAATTTAGACGCACAGGATTGCAACACGTGACAAGTGTTGATTGGTTTGAACACATCATCAAGGCTATTATCCCGTGCATATGCATCTACCGTATACGCATTTTTCTAATCCATTAATATACTATCACATCATCGGTCAATAGTGTATAAATATTTTAATCCAATAAGATTGTGACACCTCATCAGTGAAAGCCATATAATCAGTTAATGCGATATCATTCTTCCAATCAAATACTATCACGTCATTGGTTGATACTATGTCAATTGTCAATGTCATGTCATCATACAGTATATATGAATAATGTCATGAATAGTATCATAAACAGTGTCGTACATGTGAACAGTGATATTTATACTTTTATACTCTTCTTAAGATTTTAGACCGTTCTAAGTTCATATTTGCTGTCTATTTTGTAATCAGATATCTCGTTTCTTGTGAAGTGACAATGATACCTCTAAAATACATAAAGTACTTAATTATAATAAAATACACATAATTAAAATCACAAGAGACTTGAATACATAAAAGTAAGAAAGTTAGTAGAACTTGAAGTGTAAAATGATGATTTTTTCTTTTATAAATATACATTTCTAGCACTCAACATATACTTAAGATAACTAACTCTTATCCAGTTGGTGGGTTTGATAAACATCTTAAAGGTTTCAAGGCCTTTTGGAATAATGGCTAGTACTTTATTTCCTCGAACAAAAATAACTTTTGAAATAAATATTAATAACCCTTAATCACCTCTTTTATATGCAAGATATCATTTTTTCTCTACTATAGCATGTTTAAGGTCTATGACTGCCTGAATAAACTCTTTATATTTCTCATAGGAAAATCCAGAAACCACACAAATGCTCTTAAGTTGTCTGTTTGAATTTGTTGCCATTTGAACATTTCTAAAAGAAAACAATTTGTGAGTGCTTGAAAGGAGCTCCTATTTAAGGACTTGATATTAGAAATAATGATAAACAACTATAAATGGGGTGGTGTGTTTTTCAAATGACTTGTGAAGCTTGTGACTTAATTATTCAAAAGCAAACAAAAGAAAGTAAACAATAAGGAAAAATGATTAAATATAAAATTATAGAAAAAAGAAATAATAATGCAAAAGATAAAAGAACAATAAAATAAAAGGATATTTATTAATAGTTGTGATTATTACTCATATTTTATTCTACTTTTATATTCAAGAACGACTTGAACTCCCTTTATGGGTTAAGAATAAGGTTCTCATCCAATTTTCTTATAAACTAGTAAATAGAGTCTTTTAGAATCATATTCTCAAGACTAAATAGTGCACTTTCTTTTTCTAATAGCTGTTATAAATTATAAATCTCACGTTGCACATATCTACTCAAATGTGTCTCAAGAAATTGTAAGATATCATCTAATAATTCTTTACTCATGCCATCTTTAACGAATTTGATTTTATCTTTAAGATTTATAGAAACCATTTCTAAAGTTTTACAATATGCTTTATAGCAATGAAGTCTTACACAATTAGAACATTTAGTGCCAAGTCGCTTAGCTCTTTATTTCTTAGTAAATGTGCTTTTCCTAAAACCAAACATGTAAGAAACAAATAGATAAGAAAATTTACCTAATAATCGAACCTTTGCTTTAATTAATCAATAGATGTAAAAAGCATTCAAATTGATCATTAGCAATTGCAAACGTCACAATAAGATTTCTAAATCTTTTTAAGAGCATTTTGAGGGAGAAAAGGAAAACACTTATACAATTTATGTTATATTTCTTCCATGCTTAATTTTTAGGGTTTCAGTTACTATAGAAAGCTAAGAATACCAACTTCAAAGTCACAGATTATCGTTATCTACATTTATGAAAGTAGAACATATCAACGAAACAAATCAAATCTTGACAGTCAAATCAAAAGTGAAAGAGAAGAAAAGCAGACGATAAATATAAATAAATATGTAACTCACTTTTGTCCTTTTATTAAATTTATCTCTAGTTCCAAATGGAGTTCATAAATACCACCATTTATGTCCGTGAGTTGTTTTTCCAATTCTTTAACATCTGATATTAACTTTATAGCCATAAGTTCCAAACAAGATATGATTTATAAACTCAAAGTAAGTTTTTTAAGTGAACTTTTACACGCACAATCTCTCTTAGGTATTTGAAGAGGAACATTCTTATATAGATACTCATGACATGTATCACAAAATAGTGACATAAAACATAATTGTCAAATAAACATACTAAAATGAAAAATGTAATGCACTCTATTCAAGACATAAAAAAATCAAACAATTCTAATAGTAAATAGTAAAACATAATAACCAAAAAGTTAAAGCAAAAAGACTTAATTAAAATTTGGTGGGTCATTTAAACGAATATTGATGTCAGCTTCACTTGGTTGGTGTTTAAGATATGATTTTAATGTTTGACCATTAACTTTAAATGTGATATTGTCCTTTGAATTCTCAATTTCTACAGCACCATATAAATATACTTTTTTTATAATAAATGGGCTACTCCACTTTGACTTTTATTTCCCTGAAAACAAATGAAGATGAGAGTTATAAAGTAAAACTTTTTTATCAATCTCAAATATTTTCTGAAAAATTCTTTTATCATAAAAAACTTTGGTTCTCACCTTAATAATTCTAGAATTTTTATATACATCATTCCTTAATTCCTAAAATAAATTTTGTTCAATTTCAACTGGTAAGTGGCAAGGTTTACCATAAACAAGCCGATAGGATGACATTCCTAAAGATGCCTTAAATACAGTACGGTCTGTCCAAAGTACATCGGTTAGTTAAATAGACTAATCTTTACGATTTGGGTTAACTGTCCTTTTTAAAATTTATTTCATCTCTCTATTTACTAATTTAACTTGACTACTTATTTAAAGATGACAAAGGGTAGCAACTTTATCTGTAATTCTATATTTCTTCATTAAAAATTCAGATGACTTATTACAAAAATACTTATCTCTATATAGCTCGAGCGATTCTAAATCTACTTAAAAGATTTACTTTTAAATAGTTGATCACAGTCTTATGATCATTATATAGATAAGGAATTGTCAATAGTAATCAAAATATATACAAATCTAAATGATGGTGGAAAAATGCCCATAAGTCAATTCTCTAACAATAAAATATTTCAATAACAAGGATAGGGCTTAGAGGCATCACATTCCAATTTGAAATAGACCCTATCATTTCACAATTTTTACACACTTACAAAATACATGTGAATCTTTAAATAATATAGGCTAATAAAATCTACTTTATAATATTTTTGTAGCTTTCTTTTTGAAGAAAAGTGGCCACCACATGCTTCAGAATCACTAAATTGAATGATTCTACTTACCTTATCCTCAGCTATACATCTTCAAAAAATTTGATTAGAATAGTACTTGTATAAATTATCCTAGTAAAAGCTTTTCACTTTGGTTAAGAATTTCTTCCTATATTAGGAACTCCAATCAAATAACATTTCCCCTATTGCAAGATAATTAACAATGTTAGCATACTAGGAAATTTTATTTATTAAAAGTAAAAACTTATCAAGGAAAGAATCATTGATTAGTCTTGTATCAATTGATGACTCATTCGTAAGTCTTGAGAGATGATCTATAACAATTTTTCAGCTCCCTTTTTGTCTTTGATTATAGATTAAATTCTTGAAGTAGCAAAATCTATGATATCAATCTTGGTTTGGCATCATGTTTGGATATTAAATATCTCACAGCAGCATGATCAAAGTAAACAATAGTAAATGAACTAATTAAATAGAAATGAAATTTATCTAATACAAATATTACTACAGACAGTCCATTTTAAGTGGTAGTATAATTCATTTAAGCAGTATTTAAAGTTTTACTTGCATAATAAATAACAAAGGACTTACTTTTTTTTCTTTGTCCCAGAATAGAGCCAATGGTATAATCACTAGTATCACACACCAACCAAAAATACAAAGACAAATTAAGGGATTGCATTATTAGAGTCTATGTCAAAAAATTAATTATCTTTTCAAATGCTTATTAACAATTTTTTATCCATTCAAATAGTGTGCCTTTTATAAGGAGGTTACAAAGTGATTTAGATATGGCACTAAAGTCTTTTATAAGCCTCTTATAAAATTCTGTATATCCTAAAAAGGAGTGGAGTTTCTAATTGTCTTTAGTAAAGATAAATTTGATATAAATTTAACTTTAGTTTTGTCAACTTCAATTCCTTTTGAAGACATAACATGACCCAAGACAATTATAAAAAAATGTCATTAAATGACATTTTTCTCAATTTAAAACAAGTCCTTTTTCTTTATATCTTTTCAAAATATTTTTCAAGTTATCAAGACATGTATCAAAAGAATTACCAAATGCAATTAAGTCACCCATAAAACCTCAAGACAGTTTTCTAACATGTCACTAAAAATGCTAAGCATGTATCTTTGAAATCTAGCAAGAGCATTACAAAGTTCAAATAGCATCCTCCTAAATGCAAATGTTCCAAATAGGCATGTGAATATGGTTTTTTCTTTGCTTCTACGGCTATAAGAATTTGATAATAGCCTGATTAGCTATTAAGAAAATAGTAGTAGAGGTATCTTATTGCTCTCTTAAGAATTTAATCTAAAAAGAGAAGGGGAAATTAGTCTTTTCTAGTGGCATTATTTAATTTTCTGTATCAATACACATGCACCAATTAGATAGAATTCGTGTTCTGATGAGTTTCTCTTTTCCATTTTTTACAATGATTATCCCTAATTTTTTTAGTACTACTTGTTTTAGACTTACCTATTTACTATTAGAGATAGGATAGATAATTCCTATATCTAATAGTTTAAGGACCTCTATCTTTACCACTTTTTTTATATAAGAGTTTAATCTTTTTTTGTGGTTAATGGATTGTTTTGGCATTTTCCTCTAAATGTATTCATTGTGTGTAGACTAAAGAATCAATGCCTTTAAGTCTTTAAAAGTCTAATTAAATACAATTTTATGCCTTTTTGGTACAAGTAGCAACTTACCTTCTTAATCATATGTGATTTGGAAAGAAATTACTACTAGATATGTTTGCTACTCTCTAAGATAGACATATTTTTATTCTTTTGATAAGGGCTTTAATTTGAGCTTTGATGCTTCCTTTTCATTTAGCTCTTCAAGTTGTGTCATTTTCTCAAAGCTTGATTGGTCATAATCACTTATAAATGCCTATGTAGAATCAAGTGTAAAATATTCATTAGCTGTATGACATTCTAATTCTTTACTTGATTCTAAAGAACTAGTGAAACAAATCTTTATAGAGTTTGTAAGGTTCTCATCCTAAATATATTTTTTGATGATTGGTTTAATGAGATCAATTTCTTTATTCTCATTATCATCATCTTTTTGGTCGTAAGAACATTTACACATGTTGAACAAATTAAGTTCTAATATTATATTACTGCAAGATAAATTCATTACTCTATTACTATAATTAATCAAGACATTAACAGTAGCTAAAAATAGTCGACCCAATATAATAAGAATTTATTTGCATTCATTAATAACTAATTCCATTTCCAAAATAATAAAATCTATAGGGCATGTGAATTTATTGACTCAAACTAACACATCTTTAATAATTCCTTTTGGAACCTTAATCAACTTATCAGCAAGTAAAAGAATGGTAGAGGTTGATTTTAACTTACCAAAATTGAGTTTTTGGTATACTTAGTAAGGAAGTAAATTAACACTAATATCAAGATCAGGTGAAGTATATCCAATTATATAATCCCCAACAACACAAGAAATAGTTGGACAACTTGGATCTTGTAGTTTAAAGTATTATTGGTTGAGAGAATAAAACTTACTTGGTTTCAAGAAAATCTTTTTTTTTTGCACCATATGTTTTCTTTTCATGGTACACAGATCTTTTAAAAATTTAACATAAGAAGGTATTTATTTAATAACGTTTAGTAGAGGAATGTTAACCTTCACTTATTTAAAAACTTCATAAATTTTTGAAATGTTGTTTGATTTCTTTAGCTTGATTAGGACTTGAGGAAATAAGGGCACATGAGTATAATTGATTATTTTTTATAGGTTAAAGATTTTACACACTCTTCCTTAATATCCAAAGTTGATTCTTTATTAAATTTACAAAGGTCCAAATTGTGTTTTTCAATAACTTTTACCACCACGAAGAGTTATAACTTATTTAACTTGGATTATATTTTAGTTTTTTATATTGCCCATTTAAGGATGCTGTTGTCTCTTAGGGTTTAGCTCAGGTTGAGAAAGAAACTTTCCTTTTCAATGCACGGTTAGAGTAGTTGTAAGTTTAAAGACCATTTCTATCAAACTGGTTAAGTTTTGCATCATTTGGTTATTGATCGACTCTTGTTTTTCAATTAATGAATGCAATGTGTCTTCTAAATTTTTTCTTAATGATGGAACATATGGTGTATAACTTTGAGGGTTTTGGAAATTTTGACATGGAGGAGTTGGTTGTGAAAGTTGTGCGTGATTATCTTTTCTCCAATTGAAATTTAAGTGGTTTCTCTAATGGCTTTTTAAAATTTTCAATGACATTTACTTGTTCGTGCAAAATTTCTCTCAAAGCTGGCAAGGTCAGATAGTCCTGCATAAAAATACAGCAGAATAAAACATACAACATGCAATATCTTGAATAAACTTTTGAAATACTAACTAGATAACCCAAAAGAGGGGGTGAATTAGGTTTCTAAAATTTCAGCAAACAAAAAACTCAAAGTGATATAAATTAAGTAATTAAATTTGAGATAAATAAATAAATAAACAATAAAACTTGAGAGATGAAGTAAGAGAGATCAAACACAATAATTTTTACGTGGTTCGGCTATCCCCGCCTATGTCCACCCCTCTAATCGAACTGAGCTTGAGAATTCCACTAAGCAAGCCTCCAAGGCTTTAAAATTTTACAACTGACTTCCAAGGTGTCAATAAAAATTTACAAGAAGAGATTTTTTTTAATCTCTTAATCTAAGTGTATCCCAACACTTACAATCACTCAAAAACAAAGGTCACAAATTGATTTTTCTCTCACATAATTTTTCAAGATTATAAATTAATGCCCAATGCCCAATGTGTGAGTAGATGGAGTAAAAAATCTATTTAACACTCAATGTAGATCATATATTCGTATATATGTGCTCAGTAGTTGTGTTGTTCTCTTTTTTATTTGACTTAGATGAACTTATTTATAGTTGGAGCTAAAAAATAGTCGTTATTCATCCTTATTGATAGAAAATGGATTACCGTTAGTCATTAACGGATAACTATTTTCACTGGTCAATGTTACCGTTGGGCTTGATTTCAAATTATCAGTTGACTGTTGATAATTACTCTTTTGCCGTTAAAATCTAAGGACCTACACAACAAAAATTCTCTATCCATTTTTGCTAAACGGTTAAGGACTAACAAAGAATGTCAGTTTGGATATTATCGGTTAGCCGTTATCTATTAACGGTGTACCGTTAATTTCCAATAACTTATAAAATAGAAAGTTTTAACCAGTTTCCTTTAAATGATAAAGGACTAACAAGATATGAAAATCTGGATATTATCAGTTAGCTGTTATATGTTAACGGTTTACCATTAATTTTTAGCAACTTATAAAACAGAATGTTTAACTAGTTTCTTTTTAATGGTGAAGGATTAATCAAGATGTGAAGATCTTAATATTATTGGTTAGCTGTTATATGTTAATGGTTAGCCGTTTTAATTCTAGTGTTTGATTTTTAGTGAGTTGTAAGACACTTGGTTGAAGATCTTAGAAAACAACCTCTCTATATTTTATTGGTTAACCGTTAAAATTAACAGTTTACTGATTATACCCAGAAAATTATATTTTTGTACAAAATGTTCTAATTTCTCTAAGGCTTGTAAACACATGCAGAGAGTTTTGACTTTTAAGAAAATATATGAATTTCCAATAACATTATCAATAGAGATTAATTGTTTCTTATCATCAAAATCAATAAACAAAACATGTATATGTTTTGAAATTTATATGATCATTTTTTTACTCTAATGCTTTGACATTTTTAGCTAAAGATGCAATTTGGCTTAGAGGTCAAAGTCTTCTTTAAAGTTGTATATGCCTCCATCAAATGGAGATGACTAAGGTTTACTTGATGACTCATAGAACTACTTATGTCCCAAATGTTAAGTAACTCTTTATACCTATCTCAACATGGTTTCTCCTAGTTTTTAAGTGAATATAGTGATTTTTTTTAAAGGATTTGTCCTGTAAGGTGGAAATTTTTTTTAAAAAAAACTGTGCTTACATTTCATCCTAAGTTCTTATGGATCCTAATCTAAGATTCTGTAACTAAGTTTTAGCTTTATCCTTTAGTGAAAAAGGAAAAAACTTAATCATGATTATATTTAATCAATATAAGTGTTACAATTTTCTTCAAATTCTCTTAATTGTAAATATGGATCTCAGATTGAAAACCATGAAAAGTAGCAGGAGTGCGATGATACCGGGTTTAAAATTAAAACATAATGCAACAAGAGAAAAAACTATGTATAACAGTGACCCTATTCTCTTAAATATAAATATGGATTCTCAAATTGAAAACCATAAAAAGTAGCTAGAGTTAGGTTTGAAATTAAAACATAATGCATCAAGAGAAAAAACTATTTATGATGGTGATCCTATTTTAGTGGGATGCATAAAGTTTCTAAAGTTCCTAATTTGTTCATGAATATTTTGCAAGGCTTTGTTATCTTAGTGCTCTAAATAATTATCAGCTTCAATGTCAGCTATATTTAAAGGTGGCAAAGATGATTTTCTAATTAATCTATCACTATTTGTTCGAGACCATCATTGCATACAATGCTAATAATGTGTTATGAATGTTGAGTGTTAGAAAGTGTATATTTATAAAGGAGAAAATCATCATTTTACACTTTAAGTCTCACTAACATTGCTACTTTTATTTATTTAAGTATTTTATTATTTAATTATATGTGTTTTATTATAATTATGTATTTTATGTATTTTAGGAGTATTACGATCGTTTCACAATGAACGAGTGATCAGACAATAAAACAGACGTTATATTTGGACTCAGGACGGTCGAAAACCTTAAGAGGAGCATTAAAGGAAAAAGTCACTGTTCACATATACGGTACTGTTCATGACACTGTTTATATATACGGACCGATGATGTGGCAACTATCTATGACGTGGCAGTATTTGATTAGACGAATTATGTGGTAACCGATGACGTGGCATCGACCGATGATGTGTCACGATCTTATTGGGCTAAATTTCTTATGTATTGTAGATCGATGATGTGGCAGCATCTCAGTGGAGCAAAAATCGTGTACACGGTACATGCACATACATAGGATTATTTACTATTCAGACAGCGTTATTGTATAAATGATGACTGTTGACTGTTGACTGTTGATTGATGACGTGGCGCAATCCTAAGCATCCGAACTGTTTTTAATTCGATGGTCACGATTCACTCAATGTATCTATAAAAAGGGAGTTCTCCCCCTCTAATTTGACACCCCTGAATTCATTTTTAAGTTTAGATTTCTGAAATTCCTTCTCCTTCTTATAGTTTCTTTGTATTTTAATAAAATTTCCTTTTTTATCCCTAGTTAAAATATGAGTGGCTAATTTTCTTTTAAGCTTAGGTTGAAGGTGAAGTCTCAACATGTTCCATGGGCTTAATTTGGTAAATTTACTTTCTCTTCCCCTCTAATATTTGTGGTTGTTTTGACTTTTCGTCGACAAATAATAATAGTCTTATCTAGATACCGCCCTGGTTAAACCGGCATCCTAGTACACGGTTATTATTATTTGGCACGATAAGCCTTTAGCACCATATTTATTTGAGCGTGGTTCATGAGGTGTGGAATCCTCTCTTATAAATTAATTGGCATTAATATGAAATATTTAGCTCATGGAGCATGTTGATACAGATCCAGATACCCAAGTGTTTTATTATAACAGTTTCATTTTTAATTATTCCCGCTATTTTAATTCACAATTTAGGATAAAATTACCATAATTTAATTATTCCCATTAAAAGAAAATTAATTCTACACATAATTAAAATCAATCTCCTCGTGGGATCGACACTCGTAACCATAAATCTATTCTACAATAGATTCGTGCGCTTGCGAGTTCAATAAAATTTACACAATAAGTTTTTGGCACCATTGCCGGGGAGATAAGTTATTTTAATTTGTTGAATTAATTTTTTTTGTTTTATGGTATTTTTTCTTATAAAAAATAATTCTATAATTTAATTGTTATAATTTAAATTTCTACAATTTAATTTTATTCTGTTATTTTTTAAATTTCTGTACTTTAATTTTTGTTTTATTTTGTTTATCTTGTAATTTATTTTAATTTTAGTTAATATATTCCTTTTATTTTTTTTAGTGCTTGAGTGTATTTCCTTGGTAATTTTTTTTTTGTTTATCTTGTTAATTTATTTTAATTAATTCGTGAAATTAATTCATAGAATTAGTTTTTTTAAATAAATTTCTTTTGTTATTGCTTTCTTTAAAAAATTATTAAAAAATATAAAAAAATGAATCTGTAATTTAATTTTAGTAATTTAATTTTTTTAAATTTTAATAATTTAATTTTTTTGTAATTTGTTTAAATTTCTATAATTGAATTTCTGAGTTATTTTTCTTTATAATTTTTGTTGGTTTTGTTAATTTATTAATTCTATGAATTAATATTTTTAAGTGATTTTTTTGTTATTTTCTTTTAAATTTTTTCTGTAATTTAATTTTATTTCTTTTTCTCTTCTTTATATTTCTGTAATTTAATTTTTTATTTTTCGCGGTAATTTATCTTCTTATTTTATTTTTAGTTAATCTATTTCTTATATTTTCTTTTTAGCACTTGAGTGTATGTTCATAATAAGGTTATAATAACGTCACAAGGTTAGTATTGTAATTTCTCTTCTCTTTATTTTTATTTATTTTATTTTCATTTATTTTGTTCTTTGCATGCATGGTCGAAGGTCATTATCACCTAATCTTGAACCTTTAGATTTTCATTTGGAAAAAATACTTCGCACGCACAAACACACTGTTTTTCAAAAGAAACTTGAAATGAAATTGTAAAATCAGCAACCAGAACCATAAAAGAGGCCGTTTAAGGATTATTTTAGTTCTTTAGCTAATTTGAGCACATCATGTATAAGGTGCCCAAATGTAACTGTTAGGAGTTTTGAATTAAAACCTAGTGTGCTAAACTGTCTCCCCATATTCTATGGCCTAGAAAATGAGGACCCATATGATCATCTGAATGATTTTCATGCTATTTGTCAAACTTTTAAATACGAGAATTTTTCAGATGATGATGTTAAACTTAGATTATTCCCATTTTCATTAAAAGATAGAGCTCGTTCATGGTTTAATACATTACCTGCTAATAGCATTACATCATGAGAACAAATGGTAATTAAATTTTTAAATAAATATTTCCCAGTTCATAAAACCAATGCTATTCGCAGGGAAATTTTAGAGTTTACCCAAAGAGACGACGAGCAGTTTTTCAAAGCATGAGAGCGATTTAATGGGCTACTCTTGAAGTGTCCACATCATGGGTACGAGAAATGGCACCAATGCCAATACTTTTTGGAGGGATTATTGCCACATGTGCAAGAATGGCTAATGGCAACCAGTGAGGAGAGTTAATGTCCAAAAGCGCATTAGAGATTTGGGAATTTTTCCAACGGCAATTAGATAATTCTCAACAACGGAGTCGATCACTCAGAAATATTAGGAGAATTAAGGGAGTGAATGAGGTTAACATTGGCGAGTCAAGCTCAGGAATTAAAGAAGTCAAAGAAATGGTCGAAGACATTGCTCAACAAATAGAATCTTTGACTACTACTAAATCAACAGAACCACATGACCATGACTCATATTCAGATGAAGCCAATGCCATAGGTGTCATGAGAAAACCACCAAACTACAACCCTTACTCCAACACATATAACCCTGAATGGAGAGATCACCCCAATTTTTCATGGTCTCTAGGATTCCAACAAAATGGACCATCAGTTCCACCTCCACCGATGCAATCAGTTCCTCAAATATCTCAAGCCTCTCAACCACCATTTAGACCATACAATCAGAATCCAAACCATTCTCAACCTAAACCATGGGAGGAGACATTCCAAAATGTCAAAAATCTTACTAACTCCAAGATCGAGCAACATAACCGTACCATTGATGAATTACGAAATGAGATGAGAGCGGGCTTCAAATCACAAGCCCAATCAATTTCTAATCTCGAGAAAATGGTAAGCCAACTTGCCTCTTCAATTCAAACCCTAGCAATGACTGTTGAGAAAGGCAAATTCTCAAGTCAACCAGTGCCAAACCCTAAAGGAGTGTATGAGATAAGTACCAGTTCGCCACCGTAACATGGAGAGGTCAAAGCAGTGATGACCTTGCGAAAAGAAAAAGAAGTCGACAATAAAGTGGAGATGCCAAAATCAACTCAGATTATACCTGTGAACACTGAGGAATCATCAACAGAGGAGAAAGAGGAAACCAACCCACGAGAATATGTTCCTAAAGCTCTATTTCCTTAGAGGTTAGCTAAAGGGAAGAAAGAAAAATCCATAGGTGAGATTCTTGAAATCTTCAAATAGGTAAGTGTTAACATCCCTTTACTTGAAGTTATAAAACAAGTGTCATCATATGCCAAGTTTTTTAAAGACCTTTGTACTAAAATGAGAAATATTCATGTTCAGAAAAAGGCTTTTCTAACAGAAAATATTAGTTCTATACTCCAACATAAAATGCCTCTAAAATGTAAAGATCTAGGCTCCCCCACTATCTCATGTAGTATAGGGAACCACACAATTGAGAATGTTTTGTTGGATTTACGAGCTAGTGTAAATATGTTGCCTTACTCTGTATTTGTGAAACTTGGACTAGGCGAATTACACCCAACTTCAGTGGTGGTACAGCTTGCAGATCGATCCATGAAAATACCACGTGGTATTGTGGAGGACGTGCTTATCCAGGTAGATAAGTTTTATTTTTCTATTGATTTCATTGTAATTGACACTCAACTAGTGCAGGATTCAAGAAAGCATATCCCTATTATATTGGGTCGTCCATTTTTTACAACTGCCGATGCTCACATTCAATGCAGGACTGAAAATATGCAGTTGTCAATTGGCAATATGACTATGGAACTAAATATTTTCAACATTGCCAAACAACCTCACAGTACTGATGATGAAATTGTAGATGTGGATTTAATTGATGAATTGGTTAATCATACATCTCCTTTAAACCTTAGTGATGACCCTTTTACTGACATGTTTAACTCACTTTGGTTTGGATTTTAATATTGACAGGTCGATTAATGAGGTTAATGCCCTATTGGATTTATCGCCAAGCATGGACATTGATAAGTGGAAGACAAGGATAGAGCAATTGGCACCATTGAAAAAAACTCTCATCTCATCATCAGAATCACCACCAAGAATTGAGCTCAAACCTTCACTCGACCCTTTGAATTCTACATTCTTGGAAGAAGAAAAAATATTGTTAGAAATCATCTCATCTTCTCCTTATTACAAATAAAAGAACACAGACATCATTGACCCCATTTTTGGTTCAAAAAAGAGGATACAACTGACAAAACCAGAGGAGATTCGTAACAACAAAAATGCTAAGGACTACAAAAAGCGAATGAAAATCCTCCGTGGCAAGCAGGGCATTAAAAAATCTTTCGTACCAAGTCAGAAAGTATTTTTGTTCAATTCTCAAGGGCACGTTTCTCTAAGTAAGTTACGCTCTCGATGACCTGGTCTATTTACTAATCATATTATTTTTTCACATGTAGCCATTAAATTTAAGAATCCAAGAAACGGTATAATTTTTAAAGTTAATGGTCAGAAAAGTAAAGTCATATTAGGAATACCAACCATGTAGAGAAAACAGCACAAAATATTGAAGTGACCTGACATTTTTTCTTTTCGTTTCCTTTCTGTGATTTAAAGTTGGCTTTTTTATTTTTCATTATGTTTATGAAAGTGTGTCTGTTTAACTTTTAACCTTTTATTTTTTTATCATTTTTCTTACGAATATGTCAACTAAAAAGTATCTCTTTAGCATTCTTAGACAGTTTTGACGTATTCAATCTCATCTCAGAGGTCAGATACGATTTTATAAAACACATCGTATCTGACAGCTACAACCACCAGAGTTAGCAGCCCATGTTGAGGATTTAGAAAGAGATCTCAGAGAAATTGAGAGGGGCATCTACAACATCCAATTGGAGCTTAAGGTAAATTCAATAAGAGGACGATTTTAGTTTGTTTTGTGTGTTTTAATTTATTTTCCTACTTGTGTATTTTAGTTTACTTTGTGTGTTTAAATTTTGTAACCCCGGTCAAGTGGCGGATAACGGTACTCCGTGACAATCAAGTCGGTCACTTCAGTTTCCCATAATAACTGATATTCTGAGATGAAGGCATGGAAAGAGATGAGATCTTAGCAAAACTTTACAAGCGATTTCCTTCACTTTCTCAGAATGCTCTCCTCACCATTTATAAAGCTCGGTCCGAACGCATGCGATTGCTTATGAAGAATAACATCCCTACTGACATTCGTTGGTTAATCGAGGCAAAAGTTCACTTAGCAGGTGAGTTACCTCCTAAATTTATTACATATATGCCTGGTTGTGGTAAAGGAAATTATGCACGAAAATGACGAGCTCGAAGACTTTCTGTTGCTTGTCATAAATGTGCTACAATGATATGCAATAAAAATTCATGTTCTTTAGGAATGTTGTCTGATAACAGAGAATATAAGATTCAATTCATTAGGGATGACTTGAATAAGGAGTCATTGGATGATATCCTTTTGTCTCTTGAAATGCATCCCAGTGGATACGTCCAACATGCAATACTCCAGTTATGACCATTATTCCAGAAAGAATGTGCAAACTATAGTCTCGGGAATCTGACTATAAAAGACCTTATTTGCCAGTTTATAAGAAAACTAGATGGGAAGCCTATCCTCGACCCATAGAGGGTATTCAAGCCGTTTCTGGAAGTAAAACAAGAGGAAGATGTGAGCCACAATCATAACTATCTGTAAATATCCTTTTACCTCTCTATTCTTTTATTCCACTATTATTTATATTATTGTTTTTAATAATTTCATTTACTTTTTTTCTATTTGACTTTTGAGCCATGTGCCTTATACGTTAATTGACATAATGTCCCATAAAAAGCTGTAGCCAACTGTCACTAAGGTCTTTAAATACGAAATTTTTTTTACTGAGCACTCACAAGTTGTTTTTAGCAATATCTTAATGGCAACTATTTCCAGTAAATAATTCAAGAACATTTGTGTGCTTTCTGGGTTTCATTATGGCAAACATAAAGAGTTCATGGAGGCAGCCATGGATCTTGGTCTAAGAATAGCAGAGAGAAAATTACACTTGGTGTATGGAGGAGGTGACCGAGGGTTATCCAAAATGGTATCAGAAGCTGCTTTTGTCAGAGGTAGCCAAGTGTTAGGCATCATCCCTCAAATCCTAAAACCTTTAGGTTGTTTGTCTCATTCACCAACTGGAGATGAATTAGTCGTCTCAGGTATGCAAGAATGAATAACTGAAATGCTCAATCATGCCGATGCTTTTATTTTCTTTCCAGGTGATCTTATAACTCTTGAGGCATTAATGACATTAGCATCTTGGTCCCATCTGAATATTCATCAGAAACCTATTGGTTTGTTAAATGTCAATAACTTTTATGATGGCTTTCTCGCATTTCTTAACCATGCAATAAAAAATTATTTCATTCCTTCCTCAGTGAAAAAAATCTTTATTTGTGCACACACTACTAATACGCTACTTGATCTGTTACAAGCTTATCAACCAGAGCCAGATCCCAGGGCTATTGTGTTGGAATGTTCAAATAATGATAGTAACAGTAGCAGTAGTAAGAAGTACAAATTAGATTTAACTCTCCGCTTGTAAATATTTTCTTTTGTATTGCAGCACCTAGGTGATGTCTTCTAAACTCTACTTGTTTCCTTTCAAACATTGAGGACAATGTTTTATTCTAGTTGGGGGGAGGGAATAGTTGACAATTGTGGAATGTTGAACTAACCATGACTAACGTTTTGAGTAGAAACGCATATTCTTAGTTAAAAAAAATTTATGTCTTTTTTTTCTAACCTTTCATTTTTCTGCTTTATAAATATATGTTTTCAAGTTTTTAAAGTCAAAGATGGCTGAATATGGAGTATAGTGACTCTAGAAACGCATTTTCTTTTTTAAAAAAATTCATTTTTCTTTAATTTTTCTGCATGTATATTTTCTTTTTATGTTTAGAATAGGTTGGGGGAAAGAATTCTGTTAAAAAAAAATTGTGAGTTCTTGGTATTGGATGATATAATGACTTTTGAATTTTAGTATTTGTATTATCTTTGGTCTTGAGTGATGTTACACAATGTTTACTATTTTACATATTGATGTTGGGGATAAATATGAGTTGCTTGAAAAAATACACATGTCATAATAAATTTCAAGTGAGTTTTTGAGCCTATTAATTTTTCTTGGAGAGTAACATTTTTTGTCTATTCTTCATATAGCTTAGTAGTTTATTATTTCGTATATGATCTCTAGATTTTCTTTGAGTCAACCCTTAAAAGAAAGTGTGTGTTATTGCATCTAAATACCCACCTAATTAGTAGATATGGAAGATTATTTAAAGTCCTAAAAGATGATGAAAGATCATTTTTGACCTGTTTGAGCCTTTCTAGTCATCCCTATTATGTAATATCCATAGTTAGCCTTTTTGAGCCTTTTATTTTTTAAAAAAAAAAGCCTTTTCTTTATTAACTTATCATCCTAACCTACTCCAATTTGGAGTATTACCCGATATCATACAGGTTCCATCCACCTATTCATGTTTGAGAAAAAGGATAAATAATTATTTTGTTCAGCGAAGTTGTGCTATATAAAAAAAATAAAAAAAGAAAAAAAAGATGTACAATAGCAATAAATAAGCAAAATGTATCTTATAATTTTTAAAAATTCATGAACTTTCTCTCAAACAGAAATATTTTGTTCTCTATTTTTCTTTCTTTGTTAGCCATGTTCCTAGCCTACGTTACGTCCAAATAAAAGTCCTTCTTGATTTTAAGGCACGATAGTCTGAAATAAAAACTAGTTCTATGGGCAATTAAGATGTAGTGATGCATATATAAAAAAAAATAGAAAAAAAATGAATACATTGGGTTGACTAATACTTTATTTGAGATCGTATTATTTCTAAGTTATGGGCATATTTTTTCATCTTGGTGAAAGTGTATGATATTTCTTTATTATTTTCTCTATATTTACCATTCATTGTAGTGACAAAATTTTATTGGGATTAATTTCTTTGTGAGAGTGTCACTACAACCGATGAGATTTTGGGGTTGGATACGTCATTCTTGAAAGTGGTCTGATTACTATTGCTACAACAAAGTCTGCTGGACTGATGCATATGGATGGTTGATGTGGGTGTGATATTCCTTTAGACTGGAGATAATGCTTGTACTTTTATTTGATTGCTATCATTAATCTGATTGAATAAACACATGTGTTTCCTTTCAAAAAAATTTTTTTTGAATTTTATCTTCGCTTTATTTGCTAGAGACTAGCAATAAGCTGGTTGGGGGGTGTGTTGAGTGTTAGAAAGTGTATATTTATAAATGAGAAAATCGTCATTTTACACTTTAAGTCTCACTAACATTGTTACTTTTATTTATTTAAGTATTTTGTTATTTAATAATATGTGTTTTCTTAAGAGGAGCATTAAAGGAAAACGTCACTGTTCACATATACGGTACTGTTCATACATATGGTACTGTTCACGACACTGTTCTTATATACGGACCGATGATGTGGCAACTACCTATGTCGTGGCAATATCTGATTGGACAAATTATGTAGTATTGACTGCTTATGTGGCGTTGACCGATGATGTGGCATCGACCGATAATGTGTCACGATCTTATTAGGTTAAATTTCTTATATACTGTAGATCGATGACATGGCAGCATCTCAGGGGAGCAAAAATCATGTGCACGGTACATGCACATACATGGGATTATTTACTATTCAGACGGTGTTACTGTGAAAATATTGACTGTTGACTGTTGACTGATGGCGTGACGCTATCCTAAGCATCCGAACGGTTTTTAATCCGATGGTCACGATTTACTCAATGTATCTATAAAAAGGGGACTCTCCCCTCTTAATTTGACACCTTTGAAATCATTTTTAAGCTTAGATTTCTGAAATTCCTTCTCCTTCTTGTAGTTTCTTTGTATTTTAATAAAATTTTCTTTTTTATCCCTAGTTAAAATATGAGTGGCTAATTTTCTTTTAAGCTTAGGTTGAAGGTGAAGTCTCAACATATTCCATGGGCTTAATTTGGTAAATTTACTTTCTCTTCCTCTTTAATATTTGTGGTTGTTTTGACTTTTTGTCGACAAATAATAATAGTCTTGTCTAGATACCGCCCTGGTTAAACCGGCACCCTAGTACAAGGTTATTATTATTTGGCACAATAAGCCCTTGGCACCATATTTATTTGAGCATTGTTCATGAGGTGTGGAATCTCCCCTTATGATTTAATTGGCATTAATATGGAACATTTAGCCCATGGAGCATGTTGATGCAGATCTAGATACCCAAGTGCTTTATTATAACAGTTTCATTTTTAATTATTCTCGCCATTTTAATTCACAATTTAGGATAAAATTACCATAATTTAATTGTTTCCATTCAAATAAAAATAATTTTGCACATAATTAAAATCAACCTCCTCGTGGAATCGACACTCGTCACCATTAATCTATTCTATAATAGATTCGTGCGTTTGCGAGTTCAATAAAATTTGTACAATAATGAACAAATTAGTGATGCATAAAACAGTAAATGAAAATTGCAAAAATAAAAAAATTGAAAATTCAATGGCAAGTAGTAATAATAATAATAATAAATGTGAAATAAAATAAAAAATTTAAAATAAAATAAAATAAAATAGGTAGTTAAACCAACCATGAAAACAAAGTAATTAAAAGAAACAATCAATAAAATTTTATACAGTATTTTAAAACCAGATATATAATAAAACATAAAATAAAAATTAAATAAATTAATGCATAAAAATAAAAAAACTAAAATTAAAATGATATACAGTAGAATTGACAATATAAACAAGAAAATTTAAATAAAAACTTATGTGGTAAAACCAACCATTAAAAATAAATGTGAAAAGTAAATTATAAAAATTAAAAAAGAAAAAATTATAATTTTTTATTTTTTATTTTCTACCAGCCAATTAAATTTAAATTATTTAAAAGTCCAAGTCCAAGTCCAAATCTACTTTGTCTATAAAGTCCAAAGTCCAATGAATAAGGTAAAGTCTAAACATTCAAGTTCTAATTCGATTTTAGCGATTGATTTGTAAAATTTTTAGGTTAAAATATTTTCATAAATTTTTTGGTAATTCTATGATTATGACTTTGAAAAGGGAGCTAACTGAAATTTTATGCAATAAATGGGTAAAAGCAAACGAATGACGGAAGGGAGGATGCATACCACGTGAACTGAAAAGAAAAAAATAAAAATACAAAGAAATAAAATTGCCATTAAATTTAAGAAAATTCCTTGGCAATAGTGTAAAAAACTTGACATAATTTAAAAGTATTGTTACTCCGAAATATAAGAGTATCTAGTTATAATATAATTTAATGTGTCTTGAGTTGAACCATGGGAAATTCAAAATCTAATAGTTAATTTGTTAAACAAATGAAATTAATTGCAAGAAAAGAAAACACTAAGACTCAATTTAAAAATACGCTAAGATTATAGGATCAACTCTTGAATTTCATATTATAATTACAATAACTCTTTCATATTTGTATTTTATATTTATTTTACCAATTAATTATCATGTCATTTAATTCTTAACTGACCTTTAATGTAATAAATATGGGACCAGGTACTTAATGAGTTATCACTTAATTGAAGTGTCAACATTATATCAAAATACCATATGAATTGAAAAAGATCTTAATTAATATGACATAAAAGAAACTGAAAAAATATAACAAATAAAATATATTTAAAAACTCATTTAAGAGAGAGAATTAATTAATAATTTGAATCCTTGAGCTTCACTTTTCACCTCAGCTCAGAAAATTAGTCATTTATATTGAAAAGTAAACCACTCATTTTATTTGACAAACTTTTGAAATATATTATAGAAAATTAATTACACACGAAAACAGTGCAAAGAAAGAAAAATTTCTCAGCTTCTCTTTCTCTCAGGCTCGTGACTTTAGCTCTCTGGTCCCTATACACCCCCCCTTGACTTGCATCTCCCTCCCGCCCATCACACACTATTTCCCTTATTCTCTTTTTCGTTTATTTGTTTTTTATTTTGATTTTTTTATTTGTTTATTATTATTTTCAATACATTTCCTTAGTAAATGCTTTCCAAATGGCTCCAACAAATTTTTTTCCCACTTCTAGTTCCAATTCTATCTTTATTCTTAAAACATTTCTATAACATAAAATTAAAATAAAATTAGCATATTACAAATTAATTTAATATGAAATATATTTGGAGAGTATTAAGATAATTTAGGAATAATGATAGCATTAATCTACACAAGTGAATAAATGATAAATTTATCCTTATTAAATGTGTAAACTTTGGTGTTAATCAGTGATTATGGCTATGTTCGGATGGGAAATAGGGAGGCATATAAGATTGTAGACATAGGAGATATTTCCTTAGAAACCAGTGTTGGCTATAAATTGTTGCTTAAAGATGTTAGATATGTACCAGATATTCTCCTTAAATTGATCTCTATAATAAAGCTTAAGGATGATAATTATATTAACTAATCTGGTGAAGAAAAATGAAAACTCATGAAAGGCTCCATGGCGTTAGCTAAGAGAGGAAGGTAAACAATCTTTATGTCATGAAGGCTAAGATCAAGAAAGTGGTTGTAAAAGATCTTGACATTGAGACACGTTACAAAACATTTGGCTATACTGGTGAGAAAGACAGAGAAACTCTTGCTAGAAAAAAATTTCTACTTAGCTTCAAAGATATATCCCACAAGAATTGTGTTTATTACTCAATTGAAAAGGCACACAAAGTAGCTTTTAAAAGCTTTTGTCCATCTACAAAGTCATAAATTCTTGATTTGATTTACATTGATATTTACATGATTCAAAGTTGATTGCACTTTTATTTTATGAATTTTATTGCTAATTGTTCTAGAAAAGCTTTTACTTTGAAATCTAAAGACTAAGTGTTTGATATGTTTAAGTACTTTCATGTTTAAACATATCAAACACTTAGTCTTTAGATCAAAGACCCCATAGTATCAAAGACCCCACAGTAGAATATTATTGCAGAAATGATAAATAAAACAATTAAAGAGACATTCAGGTGTATACATTCTTATGTCAAGCTTTCCAAATCTTTCTGGTAAAGAAGACTGCCCAAAAAAACTGTACCATTAAGTAATATTGTTCAATCTTTCTGAATAATTGAGCAATATTATAGATTTCATAGAATTAGACTTGAAAAAGCTATACCAAAGACTTCATAGCAGAATGGTGTTACAAAAAGATGAATAGAAAAATTGAAAAAATGGTTAGGTGTATACTTTCTAATGTAAACTTCCCAAATCTTTCTGGATAGAGGTTATGTGTACTACATTTGACTTGATTAACCTTTTCTTTTCAGCTCCATTAGATGGTGATGTATTCTAAAGAGTTTGGACTAGGAAAGATATTTCTTATAAACATTTAAGAGTATTTGATTAAAAAATATATGTTCACATTCTTAAAAATGAAAGACTGAAGCTTGATGAGAAAGCTAAGGAATGCATTTTTTTAGTAGGCTATGGGGCTATAGGCATGAAGAATTTAGGTATAGATTATAGGATTTAATGGTAAGAAAATTGATTAGAAGTAGAGATGTTGTATTTCTTAAAGATCAGATGGTTAGTGATATAGAAAAGAGTGACGAATATTAGCCATATCTAGATATTTCTATCATTCTAACTTTAGTTTCTTCACATGTAGTTCATGATGATTATGAAAAAGGTTGAAAGGATAACAATGATGGTTCAATAGAACCAGTTAAGCAACAACCTTTAAAACCACTTGTACCTTTAGTTAAGTAAAAAATAAGAAGATCTATTAGAGAACGAAAACTTTCCATTAGATATCCTTCATATAAATATATGATGCTTATAAATAAAGAGGAGCTAAAATATTTTCAAAAAGTCATGTCTCATTAGTATAAAAATGAATGGGTTAAAGCCATATAAGAAGAGATAAAATCTTTGAATGAGAATCACACTTATGACTTAAGCGAAACTGCTTAAAAGAAAAAGGGCACTGAAGAATAAATAGGTTTACAGGTTAAAGATTGAAATTAACTCACAATAGTAGTACAAGACTAGATTGGTTGTGAAGAGTTTTAGTTAAAATAAAGGTGTTGATTTTAAAGCAATATTTTCTCCTGTAGTGAAGATGTCATCTATCTAAGTTATTCTAGGATTATGTAACACCTTATGTTTACAATTAAAATAAGGTGATTTAAGAAAAACTTAGAATCTCAATACCTTTTGTATAGATACAGATTTTAAAATAACTCTATTTATATAAAGTAAAATATAAAACTTTGTTATATAAAATCTTTGTTACAAAATGTAGAGAATTATTTAATATACGTATCTCAAAAGGACTCTGTAGTTGCATAAATAGACTTGTGATAATTATATTTAGATAAAAAAAATAAATGAACCCATCATACACCTAAGATTTATTATGCTCATATGCACTTTGCCTTGATTGGAACTTAGTATAAACTTGTCCTACATATTATTTCCTGTATTGTAAGGACTATGTGAGCTAATATTGAATAAGATAATACATTGATGCGTGTATGAATTACTATACACATGAATGACTTGATGAACATTAAGTCTTTAAAAGAAATATAGAACCATGTTAGGGCCTTAAGGGTACTGCACTACAAGATTGGCATTTTTCCTTCTTTTAAAACTTGTGCTTAGGCTATATTTATTTATTGATTTTTTGGGCATTACATATTTCTATCTCCAAAAGACTATTATTTACTTAGCTTTAAGGCTTGTCCTTCTTAGAAACTTTACCACCCTTATAGTAACAACCACCCATGAAATATATATATTCAATGTAAGGTAAGAACATCCTAGCATCCATCACAAGATATAAAGGATTATTTAAAAACTAATTTAAGTATAAAAATAACTTTGTTTTTACAATGCAGTTAAAGTGTTACTTACATTTTCTTCTTGACTTCTTTAAAGCTCCTTAACTTATGGATTTATATACTATTGATGTTTTGACTTAGTATAAAAGAAGATTGAACTTTTAGGATTTTTGGAGAATGAAAAGACTATAGGATATTTATAGGATTTCTTAAAGCCAAGGGTAGGATTTTACCACTATAACTCTTGATTAATAGTTGAGATTCATTCCTCCATAAATATCTTGATAAATTCTAAAACTCTTGGATATTTCCATTATAGTTCTTATTGCATCATCACTTATATCATGGCTCATGTCATCATAATTCTAAAATTTCTAAACATTTCTACAAACATATCTTATTACATTATCGGTTATGTCATGGCTTATGTCTCACATTTTAAAATTTCTATATATTTCTATAAATATCTCTTATTATATCATCACTTATATCATCGCTTGTGTTATTATTACTCTAGTATTTACAATGATGAATATTTTTATATTATTGTTATTATTATTTTAGTACTTAAGAGGATTCGTTAATTAAAATCAATTCTACTATATTCTAGTGTGAAAGTTAGACCTCATAAATTAGCAGCTAGCTTGAACTTCGAGATTAAACAACTTAATGTAAAGATAGCTTTCTTATACAATGACTTAGAAGAGAAAATATACAAAGAGCAACCTGAAGGGTTCAATGTCAAAGGCAAAGAAAAACTTACTTACAAGTTGAAGAAAAGCTTATACGGGATAAAACATACACTAAAACAGTGGTACAAGAAGTTTGATTCTTTTATAAAGAATCATAATTTCAGCAAGACTGTGTGATTATTGTGTTCTTGTAAAGAAATTTGGTGGTAATAATTTTATTATTCTTTTGCTTTATGTGGATGACATAGTGAATGTTGGCTAGGATATTAGTAAGATCAATAATATGAAGAGAAAGAATAGCAAATCTTTTACAATAAAAACCTTAGAACCAACAAAATAGGTTCTTGGCATGAGGATTTTCAGCAATAGAAAATCTAGGAAGTTACGGTTATTTCAAGAAACATATGTTGAAAAAGGTTCTTAAAAGATTTAATATATATAAGGCAAAATTTATTTGTTCTCCATCTACAAGCCATTTCAAGCTTAGTTCTCTATATTGTTCTACAAATGAGAAAGAGAAGCAATAGATGAAAGAAGTTTCTTATGATTCAACAATTGAAATTTTAATGCATATCGTGGTTTGCATAAGACAAATATTGCTAATACAGTTGGTGTAGTTAGCTGTTTGCTCTTTAATTGCAACAAAGAGCATTGAACAACATGTAAAGTGGATTCTTAGATATCTCAGAGGTACTTCTAAAGCATGTTTATATTTTGATGGTGACAAACCTGTATTCCAAGTGGATAAAGATGTAGATATGGTAAGAGATGTTGATTCCAGAAAATTACTATTATGATATTTTTATAAGAAGCATTTCCTGTATTTAACAAGCAAAGAATTTTGAGAGCTTAAATTATAAAAGCTCTTAAGAGTTTAGTGAGTGAGAGTATTGAGTGTATTAGGATTTTAATAGTGAGACAAAATATTGTAATACTTATATACTCTCCATCACCAGTAAAATAATTTTCTTTCATCGTCACCCATTACATAATTTAAAAGTTGAAGAACGTGAATTCAAGATCCTTATGTGACTTTTGTCTTAATATTTCTCAATTTTTACTTTAATTGTGTGTTTACTTTATCTATCAATTTTCTAATAGTGATATCAAAGCTATTACCTGTGTTTTTTTAGAGTCAAAAGAATTATTCATGTACACGATACTGTTCATGTGAAATTGTGGGAGCAATTTAGGAATTTTATAGTGTAAAGGAATAGTGACCTAAGTAGAGTAACTGTGTGGTCACACATTTAGGAAAGATCTATCATAAAGGTGATAAGAACAATTCTGTTCTTTTTTAGGAACTTTTCTGCTGTATATTTTTATATGTACAATCATTCATAACTATTTAACATAGTACACTAAATTACATATGATATTTATGAATGAAATGACAGAAAAATTCAAAATTGAAAAGTATAACGAGGAGTAATTTCTTGTTGTAAAAAATAAAATGTGATTAATTTAGAGGAAAAATAATTGCTTAAAAGCAATTAGGGAGCTTTATAAGAATCAATGATGACAAGTGGAATGAAATGGATAGTATTGTAATCACTGATCTATACATGGCTTTAGTGGATGTAGTGTTATCTAGTGTGCTGGAAGAAAAGAGAATGAAGGGTATCTAAAATACTCTCACAAAATTGTATAAGGCAAAATCATTGTACAATAAAATCTTTTAAAGAGAAGACTATACTTTTCGAATAGCAAAAACAATATCAATAAGCAGCCATATCAATAACTTTGAAACTTTATTTTCACAACTTATATCATCGGGTCATAAAATCGATGATACTGAACGTATAAAGCTTCTACTTCAAAGTCTACCTAACTTATATAATTAGCTTACCATCAATCTGATCAATAATATCATAATTAAGTACCTAGTCTTTAATGATGTTGTAGCCTTTATTTTAGAGGAAGAGTAAGTGCAAGAACAAGAAAAATAGGCAAGCAGATATACAGCAAAGAAAAGTGCTAATGATGATAAGAGAGAGATCAAAGGAGCATGGGGCCTAAGGGATTCATAATCATGATAAATTAAAGTCAGAAAGTAAGAAGAAAGTCAAATGTTACAAATATAACAAGATAAGATACGTCCAGAAAGAGTATTGGAGTAAAAAAATGAGAAGAAATGGTAAAGATTTGAATCATCAAATACTTAGAGGTGTGCAACAAGCACATCGGATGATAGTGACATTTTGTACAACAAGGTAACAATGATTTTAGGAGACAAAAAATGACTATCTGATGTTTAACTCATAGACTTAATAGCTTTTTAGCATATGACTTCTCGGAGTGATTAACTTTATAAATATGAACTTATCTCTGAAGGATCTGTATATATAGGTAATGATCATATATTAAAGATTGTCAGTATTAATACAATCAAGATAAAAATATTTGATAGTATAGTACATCCTATTGAGGAGCTACAATATGTCAAAGGCCTGAAGAAAAATCTAATATCTTTAGAATAAATAAATAGTCTTAGGTGCAAAACTCATATAGAAAATAAGATCATGAAGATTGTTAGAGGTACACTTATATTGAGGATGGTAGAAAAGACTAATACAAATCTATTTATGCTTAAAAGAGAAACATTATAGAAAACTAATGCATGTGTAGCGTCAAATAGAGAAAAGTCAGCAACAATGTTTCACCTCAAACTTAGTCACATGTTGAAACGAGATTTGAAGATGCTCCATAAATAAAAATTGCTTTCAAGGTTCAAATCAATTAACTTACTATTTGCAAGCATTGTATTATATAAGTAAGCAATATAGATTGAAGTTTAGCAGATATGACGCTAGAAGTAAATTTATTCTAGATTGATTGATTCTAAAGTCTTAGGAATCGCCAGTTATATCCTTAAGAGATGCAAAGAATTTGATTTTTTTTATTGATAATTATTCAAAGAGATGTTGGGTGCATCAAATCAAGAAAAAAATTAGATATATTTTTAGTGTTCAAGTAATGCAAAGTATAGGTAGAACTTAAATATTAAAAAAAAAAGATCATGTGTTTGAGAATAGATAATGGTAAAGAATATATAAATGGTGAGTTTCTTGCTTTCTATAAAATAAAGCACAGAAGTAGAGCAAATCCATCCCTTTTCTTTAGAAGCATTTTCCTTTGTTTACATAGCACAGAATTTTGAGAGTTGAAGTTATAAAAACTTCAGATTTTAGTCAGTGAGAGTATTAAGTGTATCAGAATTTTAGATAGTGAGATAAAATACTACAATTATTGTATACTCTATATCAGTAGTAAAATATTTTTCGTTTGTTTTATCTCTTGTACATAAAAGTCAAACCATTTAAAATTTAGTACCTTATGTGATTTTGTTGTCTTAATATTTCTTAATTTTCTCTTTACTTGTGTTTCTACATTATCTATTAATTTTCTAACAATATTATGGTATTTATACTCTAAAATTTACTCTGAAGACTCTAATTTTAAAAATTTTATTTATTATTAAAATATCCATAACTAAATTTACTGTTAAGGGCAATTTATATAATTAAAAAATATTAAATTTATTACTCATTCATTTAAATTCAATTAAATAAAACATAAAACTTAATATTGAACAATTTTCTTTCTTATTGGATTAAACTCTCTTTGTATCTTAACTTATATATATTTCATCTCCAACTGTTCACAACTTTCAACAACTCCCGAGTGATATCATAAGATCCTTAATGAATAAAATCAATTAGCTACAAGTTATTTTCCGTTATTGGTTATTATTATAGTCTCCATTTGACGAAGAATTGGAGGAAACGATGGACCGTGTAATCTTCGATTAATTGTCTTAAATATTGACATAAGAAGAGTATGTTGTAAATGATGTAAATATATATATATATGTACCTTAATCAATTCCTTATATGATCTTCTTTTCTTTCCTAATGGATTTAGAAGTAATTCAGAATTATTTTGGTATTTTAAAGAGTATGCTGAGTAAATATTTATTTTTAAAATTCATTAAGAGTATTTTGAATAACAAAGTGTTTAAAATATTTTTTAGAGTGTAACTATCTTCATTTTTTTATTATTACTATTTTAATTTTATAGTTTTCATATTATACTCCCGTAAAGCATGATATTATTGATGAGCTGTATTGTTTCCTATACAAAGAAAAAAAAATTATATTTAACCTATTGACTTTATAAATTACAAAGACATACTATTCCCACTACTAAAAAAAAATCAATCAATTAATTAATTAAATATCATAGAATATGCTATTCCAGCTTGTTTGTATATTCAATGCTTACAATACTTTTTTGGTAATAAAAAATCTAATTTATTAGGAATGGTTTTACTTACTAAGTTAACGACTCATTCCTCGTCATTATTTTTTATAGATCAAGTTTCTTATTGAGAGGTTTACTTAGCATTGAAGTTAAAGATTTGATTTATTTTACTAGTTAAATAGAAGGGGGAGTAAATTCATGATTCCTTTAAATTTATTTTTTATATAAACTTGTAATTTGAGAGATTTGAGACTTTGATATATTTTTATCTTTAAGAAATATTATTTAGTGTTAGACATGGATTCGTGGTTTTAATTGAATAAATATTTGAGGTATTTCAGTTTAAAAATTTTTGTCTAAGGATTTTAATTTATAAGTAACATCCTTCTTCATGTGCTCCGCACATATTACCTTAGGGTTTTACGGATAACCTCTTTCACATAATGATATTGATGAATGTGCTTTATTTAATCATGATATATTTGGTTCTTTGCTAGGAATATCATGCTTTGATTACATAAAAGACCTCAATGTTCTCCTAGATTACTCTTAAATCTTCTAACAAGCCTTTCAATCAAATAGCTTCCTTTACAACCTTAGTTGCTTCCATATATTCTGCTTTTATAGTAGAAAGAGTAATTATTGATTGTAGAATTGACCTCTAACTAATTAGACCTTTACCTAATGTGAATACCTAGCCTATTGTTGACTTGTCTACGTCTCTAGCAAAATCAGAATCACAATACCTAACACATTACTGACCAAAATCCTTCTTGAATAATGACCCAACATTAACTGTCCTATATAAATTTTGGAAAATTTATTTTAATATAAGCCAATGATTCTTACCCAAATTGTGCATATATCAATTAACCATACTCATAGCTTGAGATGTGTTGGGCCTTGTGCATACCATAACATACATAAGACTACCCACACCACTAACTTTAGAACACGAGCCATGTAGTCACGCTCCTCTTGAGAAGTAAGACATGAAGAAGAGTTTAATTTGAATTGAGCAACTATAAAAGTAGAAACTAGTTTAGGTTTTGTCATCCATACCAACCTTTCTAGCACTTTCATCAAATAAGACTTTTAAGCCAACAATACACTTTTATTTTTTTGTCTCTGTAAATCTCCATCCCAAGTATTCTTTGTGTATTACCTAAATCTTTCATCTCAAACTTAGAAGCCAGTTTCTTCTTTAATCTTTCAATCTCACCTCTATTCTTTAAAGTTATAAGCATATCATCGATATAAAATAATAATTAGATAAAAGCTCTATCCCATAGTCTTCTAAATAAATACAGTGACCTTTCTCATTCTGGAGAATTTTTGGCCTTCTATAAATTTATCAAATCTTTTGTACCACTACCTTGATGATTGTATTAATCTGTAAAAAAAGATTTAATCAATCTACATATATAATTCTTATTTATAAGAACTTGGAAACCACAAGGTTAAGTCATTTAAATATTTTCCTCTAAATCTCCATGTAAAAACATTGTCTTAGCATCTAATTGAGCCAATTCTAACTCAAATTCAACTACTAAAGCAAGTAGGATATGAATGAAAGTATGTTTTACAACTAGAGAACATACTTCATTACAATAAATACCTTTATTTGACTTTTTACTACGAGCTTTGCCTTGTATCAAGAAGTTGTTTGATTTAGAAAATCTTGCTTGTTGGAGTAGACCTATTTATTGTCAATAACCCTTTTTTTCTCTTAAATAGTTCTATAAGTTTGATTTTGATGAAGAGATTTCATTTCTTCTTTCTTGGCTAATTTCTAATGATCACTTTTAGTACTATATAATGCCGCACTAAAAGAGTTATGGATGTCGTCATCCATAGTTAGAAGTGCATAGTCTACCACCATGTCTTTAGTAAGCCATTCAGGATTTTTTATTACTCTTTTTAATCTCCTTATTGTTATATTGTCATTTTCATCTTCTACATCATTAGTTGTTTCTTTCTCTTGTGGAACATCAATAAAAATAATTTTTTCTCCAACTCTTGGGGTCTCCTCCAAAGTTGAAATCTTCTCTGATATAGAACTAACTAATACATATAGAGTTGCATCAAACTCCACCCGTTACAATATCTCATTGGTCTTATTCTCTACCTGCTGAGAACTTGAAGCCTTCAGCATTAAGGCTTCATCAAAAGTAATATATCTGTTATACACAAACTTTTTATTTTTGAGATCCCATAACTTATAGCCTTTAATTCTACCGTTTGAATCCTGTAAAGATAGCTTTTCTTACACGAGGATCGAGCTTATCATTTTTTACATGATAATAAGTTGGACATTCAAACACATAAATAGAGTTATAATCTTGTACATGCTTCCAAACCATATTTTCATAGGAGTTTTACCTCTAATTGTAATAGAAGGTAACTAATTTATCAAGTGACTTGTGTAGCTCACAACTGTTAAGTGTTAGAAAGTGTATATTTATAAAAAAGAAATCATCATTTTACACTTTAAATCTCAGTAACATTGCTATTTTTATTTATTTAAATATTTTGTTATTTAATTATCTATATTTTATTATAATTATGTATTTTATGTATTTTAGGGGCATCAAAATCGTTTCACAATGAACGAGTAATCAAAAAGCAAAACGGATGTCATATTTAGACTCAAGATGGTCGAAAACCTTAAGAGGAGCATTAAAGGAAAAAAAGTCACTGTTCACATATACGGTTCTGTTCATATGTACGGTACTATTCACAGTACTGTTCAACTACCTATGACGTGGCAGTATCTGATTGGACGAAGTATGTGGTATTAACTGCTTATATGGCGTTGACCGATGACGTTGCATCGACTGATGATGTGTCACGATCTTATTGGGCTAAATTTCTTATGTACTGTAGATCGATGACGTGGCAGCATCTCAGTGGAGCAAAAATCGTGTGTACAGTACATGCGCATACATGGGATTATTTACTATTTAGACGGTGTTACTGTGCAAATGTTGACTGTCGACTGATGACGTGGCGCAATCCTGAGTGTCCGAACTATTTCTAATCCGATGGTCACGATTCACTCAATGTATCTATAAAAAGGGCGCTCTCTCCCCCTAATTTAGGACCCTTAAATTCATTTTTAAGCTTAGATTTTTGAAATTCCTTCTCCTTCTTGTAGTTTCTTTGTATTTTAATAAAATTTTCTTTTTTATCTCTAGTTAAAATATGAGTGGTTAATTTTCTTTTAAGCTTGGGTTGAAGGTGAAGTCTCAACATGTTCCATGGGCTTAATTTGGTAAATTTACTTTCTCTTTCTCTCTAATATTTGTGGTTGTTTTGACTTTTCATCGACAAATAATAATAGTCTTGTCCAGATACCGCCCTGGTTAAACCGGCACCCTAGTACAAGGTTATTATTATTTGGCACGATAAGCCCTTGGCACCATATTTATTTAAGCGTGGTTCGTGAGGTGTGGAATCCCCTCTTATGATTTAATTGGTATTAATATGAAATATTTAGCCCATGGAGCTTGTTGATGCTGATCCAAATACCCAAGTGCTTTATTATAACAGTTTTATTTTTAATTATTCCCGCCATTTTAATTCACAATTTAGGATAAAATTACCATAATTTAATTGTTCCCATTAAAAGAAAATTAATTCTGTACATAATTAAAATCAACCTCCTCATGGGATCGACACTCGTCACTATTAATCTATTCTACAATAAATTCGTGCGCTTGCGAGTTCAATAAAATTTGCACAACAAGTTTTTGGCGCCGTTGCCGGGGAGGTAAGTATTTTAATTCGTAGAATTAGGTTTTTTTCCTTAATATTTAATTTTTGTAATTTTTTTGTAATTTATTTTTTTCTTCTAAAAAAAATTAGATTTGAATTTTATTTCTTTCTCTCTTCTTTATATTTGTATAATTTAATTTCCATATTTTTTTTCTTTATAATTTTTTTAATTTATCTTGTTGTCTTTCTTTGTTATTTATTTTAATTTTAGTTAATATGCACGTAATTTCTTTTCACTATAGCTATTGAGTGTATTTTCATTGTAACAACGTCACAAGGTTAGTGTCGTAATTTCTCTCTCCTCTTTATTTTTATTTGTTTTATTTTCATTTATTTTATTCTTTGCATGCATGGTCGAAGGTCATTATCACCTAATCTTGAACCTTTAGATCTTGAATTAGAAAAAACATTTCGCACGCACAAACACACTGTTTTCCAAAAGAAATTTGAAATGGATTTGCAAAATCAGCAACCAGAACCACAAGAGAATCCATTTAAAGATTATTTTAGTCCATTAACTAATTTGAGCACATCATGCATAAGGTACCCAAATATAGCTGCTAGGAGTTTTGAATTAAAACCTAGTGTGCTAAACTATCTTCCCACATTCTATGGCCTAGAAAATGAGGACCCATATAATCATCTGAATGATTTTCATGCTATTTGTCAAACTTTTAAATACGAGAATTTTTCAGATGATGATGTTAAACTTAGATTATTCCCATTTTCATTAAAAGATAGAGCTTGTTCATGGCTTAGTACATTACCTGCTAATAGCATTACATCATGGGAACAAATGGTAACTAAATTTTTAAATAAGTATTTCCCAATTCATAAAACCAATGCTATTCGCAGGGAAATTTCAGAGTTTACTCAAAGAGACGACGAGTAGTTTTACGAAGCATGGGAGCAATTTAATGGGCTACTGTTGAAGTGTCCACATCATAGGTATGAAAAATGGCATCAATGCCAATATCTTTTGGAGGGATTATTGCCACATATGCAAGAATGGCTAATGGCAACTAGTGGAGGAGAGTTAATGTCCAAAAGCGCATCAAAGATTTGGGAATTTTTCCAACGGCAATCGAATAATTCTCAACAACGGAGTCGATCACTCAGAAATACTAGGAGAATTAAAGGAGTAAATGAGATTAATATTGGCAAGTCAAGTTCAGAAATTAAAGAAGTCAAAGAAATGGTCGAAGGCCTTGCTCTACAAATAGCATCTTTGACAACTGCTAAATCAATAGAACCACATGACCATAACTCATATTCAGATCAAGCCAATGCCATAGGTATCATAAGAAAACCACCAAACTACAACCCTTACTCCAATACATATAACCCTATATAGAGAGGTCACCCTAATTTTTCATGATCTCAAGGATTCCAACAAAATGGATCATCAATTCCACCTCCACCGATGCAACCAGTTCCTCAAATATCTCAAGCCTTTCAACCACCATTTAGACCATACAATCAGAATCCAAACCATTCTCAATCCAAACATGGGAGGATACATTCCAAAATATCAAAAATCTTACTAACTCCAAGATAGAGCAGCAGAACCGCACCATTGATGAATTACGAAATGAGATGAGAGTGGGCTTCAACTCACAAGCCCAATCAATTTATAATCTCTAGAAAATGGTAGGTCAACTTGCCTTTTTAGTTCAAACCTTAACAATGACTGTTGAAAAAGGCAAATTCCCAAGTCAACCAGTGCCAAACCCTAAAAGAGTGCATGAAATAAGTATCAGTTCGCCACAGTAGCATGGAGAGGTCAAAGCAGTGATGACCTTGTGAAAAGGAAAAGAAGTCGACAACAAAGTGGAGATGCCAAAATCAACTCAAACTGTACCTGTGAATGGTGAGGACTCATTATCAGAGAAAAAAGAGGAAACCAACCCACAAGAATATATTCCTAAAGCTCCATTTCCTTAGAGGTTAGCTAAAGGGAAGAAAGAAAAATCCACAGGTGAGATTTTTGAAATTTTCAAACAGGTAAGTGTTAACATCCCTTTACTTGAAGTCATAAAACAAGTGCCATCATATGTCAAGTTTTTTAAAGACCTTTGTACTAAAAAGAGAAATATTCATGTTCAGAAAAAGGTCTTTTTAACAGAAAATATTAGTTCTATACTCTAACATAAAATACCTCTAAAATGCAAAGATCCAGGCTCCCCCACTATCTCATGTAGTATAAGGAACCACACAATTGAGAATACTTTGTTAGATTTATGAGCTAGTGTAAATCTGTTGCCTTACTCTGTATTTATGAAACTTGGACTGGGCGAATTACATCCAACTCCAGTGGTGTTACAGTTTACAGATCGGTCCACAAAAATACCTCGTGGTATTGTGGAGGACGTGCTTATCCAGGTAGACAAGTTTTATTTTCCTGTTGATTTCATTGTAATTGACACTCAACCAGTGCAGGATTCAAAAAAGAACATTCCTATTATTCTGGGCCGACCTTTCTTGGCAACTGCCGATGCACATATTCAATGCAGAACTAAAAATATGCAGTTGTCTTTTGGCAATATGACTATGGAACTAAATATTTTCAACATTGCCAAACAACCTCACAGTGCAGATGATGGAATTCTTGATGTGGATTTAATAGAAACACTAGTTGATAACAATTTTCTTTCAAACCTTAGTGATGACCCTTTGCAAACTTATTTAACTCACTTTGGTTTGAATTTTGATATTGACTGATCAGTTGATAAAGTCAACGCTCTACTTGACTCAGCACCATCCATGGACACTAATAAATGGAAGACAAGAGTTCAACAACTAGTGCCATCAGAAAAGAAACTCAGCCCATCATCAGAATCACCACCAAAACTCGAGCTCAAGCCATTACCCTACTCTTTGAATTCTCCATTCTTGGAAGAAGAAAAAATATAGTCAGAAATCATCTCATCCTCTCCTGATTACAAAAAAAAGAACACAGACATCATTGACCTCATTTTTTGTTCAAATTGGAGGATACAACTGGCAAAATCAGAGGAGATTCGTAACAACAAAAATACTAAGGACTACAGAAAACGAATGAAAATCATCTATGACAAGCAGAACATTAGAAAATCTTTCACACCAAGTCAGAAAGTATTTTTGTTCAATTCTCAATGGCACATTTCTCCAAGTAAGTTACACTCTCAATGGTCTGATCCATCTACTGATCATACTATTTTTCCTCATGGAGCCATTAAATTTAAGAATCCAAGGAACGGTGTAATTTTTAAAGTTAATGGTCAGAAAAGTAAAGTCATATCACGAATACCAATCATGTGGAGAAAACAGCAAAAAATACTGAAATGACCTGACATTTTTTCCTTTTGTTTCCTTTCAGTGATTTAAAGTTTTCTTTTCTATTTTTAATTATGTTTGTGAAAGCGTGTTTGTTTAACTTTTAAGCTTTTATTTTTTATCATTTTCCTCACGAATATGTCAACTAAAAAGTATCTCTTTAGCATTCTTAAACAGTTTCAACATATTCAATCTCATCTCAAAGGTTAGATACGATTTTATAAAACACATCATATCTGGCAGCTACAACCACCAGAGTTAGTAGCCTATGTTGAAGATTTGGAAAGCCAACACCGAGAAATTGATAGAGGTGTCTACAACATCCAATTAGAGCTTGAGGTAAATTCAATAAGAGGACGATTTTAGTTTGTTTTGTGTGTTTTAATTTATTTTCTTATCTGTGTATTTTAGTTTGCTTTATGTGTTTAAAGTTTGTAACCCTGATCAAGTGGCGGATAACGGTACTCCGTGACAATCAAGTCGGTTACTTCAGTTTTCCCATAATAACTGATATTCAGAGACGAAGGTATGGACAAAAACGAGATTTTAGAAAAACTTCATAAGTAATTTCCTTCACTTTCTCAGAATGCTCTCCTCACCATTTATAAAGCTCGGTCTGAATGCATGCGATTGCTCATGAAGAATAACATCCCTGCTGACATCCGTTGGTTAATCGAGGTAAAATTTCGCTTAGCAGGTGAGTTACCTCCTAAATTTATTGCATACATGCCTGGTTATGGTAAAGGAAATTATGCACAAAAACGACGAACTTGAAGACTTTCTGTTGTTTGCTAGAAATATGCCAGAATGATATACAATAAAAAATCATATTCTTTAGGAATGGTGTCTGATAACAGAGAAGATAAGATTCAATTTATTAGGGATGGCTTGAATAAGGAGTCATTGGATGATATCTTTTTATCTCTTAAAACGCATCCTAGTGGATACGTCCAAAAAGCAATACATCAGTTATGGCCATTATTCCAGAAAGAATGTGCAAACTATAGTCTCAGGAATCTGACTATAAAAGACCCTATTTGCCAGTTTGTAAGAAAATTAGATGGGAAGCCTATCCTCGACCCATAAAGGGCGTTCAAGCCGTTTCTGAACATAAAACCAGAGGAAGAGTGAGCCACAATCACAACTATCTGTAAATATTCTTTTACCTCTCTGTTCTTTTATTTCACTGTTATTTGCATTATTATTTTTAATAATTTCATTTACTTTTTTTTCTTTTTACTATTTTCTTTTTTACTTTTGAGCCATGTGCCTCACACATTAATTGACATAATATCCCATACACAATTGTAACCAACTGTCACCAAGGTCTTTAAATACGATTTTCTTTTTACTGATCACTCACAAGTTGTTTTTTAGCAGTATCCTAATGGTAACTACTTCTAGTAAATAATTCAAAAACATCTGTGTGCTTTCTGGGTTTCATTATGGCAAACATAAAGAGTTCATGGAGACAGCCATAGATCTTGGTCTAAGAATAGCAGAGAGAAAATTGCACTTGGTGTATGAAGAAAGTGACCGAGGGTTATCCAAAATGGTATAAGAAGCTACTTTTGTCAGAATGAGCCAAGTCTTAGGCATCATCCCTCAAATCCTAAAATCTTTTAGTTGTTTGTCTCATGCACCAACTGGAGAAGAGTTAGCCGTCTTAATTATTCAAGAACGAATAACTGAAATGCTCAATCATGCCGATGCTTTTATTTTCCGTCCAGGCGATCTTACAACTCTTGAGGCACTAATGACATTAGCATCTTAGTCCAATCTGAACATTCATCAGAAACCCATTGGTTTGTTAAATGTCAATAACTTTTATGATGGCTTTCTCGCATTTTTTAACCATGCAATAAAAAATTATTTCATTCCTTCCTCAGTGAAAAAAATCTTTATTTGTGCACATACTGCTAATGCGCTACTTGATCTGTTACAAGTTTATCAACCAGAGCCAAATCCTAGGGCTATTGTGCCGGAGTGTTCAAATAATGATGGTAACAGTAGCGGCAGTAAGAAGTACAAATTAAATTTAACTCTCCGCTTGTAAATATTTTCTTCTATATTGTAGCACTCAGGTAATGTCTTCTAAACTCTACTTCTTTTCTTTCAAACATTGAGGACAATGTTTTGTTCTGGTTGGGGGGAGGGAATAGTTGATAATTGTGGAATGTTGAACCAACCATGACTAACTTTTTGAGTAGAAGATGGCTGAATATAGAGTATAGTGACTCTAGAAACGCATCTTCTTAGTAAACAAAAAAAAATTTGTGTGTTTTTTTTTCTAACCTTTCATTTTTCTCCTTTATAAATATATGTTTTCAAGTTTTTAATGTCAAAAATGGCTGAATATGGAGTATAGTGACTCTAGAAATGCATCTTCTTTAAAAAAAAATTATTTTTCTTTAATTTTTCTACATGTATGTTTTCTTTTTATGTTTAGAATAGGTTGGGAGGAAAGAATTCTGTAAAAAAAAAAAATTATTTTGTGTGAGTTTTTTTTATTGGATGATATGATGACTTTTAAATTTTAGTATTTGTATTATCTTTGATCTTGAATGATATTACACCATATTTACTATTCCACATATTGATGTTGGGAAAAAATATAAGTTGCTTAAAAGAATGCACATGTCATAATAAATTCCAAGTGAGTTTTTGAGCCTATTAATTTTTCTTGGAGAGTAACCTTTTTTGCCCATTCTTCATGTAACTTAGCAGTTTATTATTTCATACATGATCTCTAGATTTTTTTTAGTCAACCCTTTAAAAAAAAGAGAAAAAAAAGTGTGTGTTACTGCATCTAAATGCTTACCTAATTAGTAGATATGAAAGATTATTTAGAGTCTTAAAAAATGATGGAAGGCTATTTTTGACCCGTTTGAGCCTTTATAGCCATCCCTAATATGTAATATCTATAGTTAGCCCATTTGAGTCTTTTATATATAAAAAAAAATTTCTTTATTAACTTATTGTCCTAACCCACTTCAATTTGGAGTATTACTCGATATTGTATAAGTTCCATCCACCTATCCATGTTTAAGAAAAAGGATAAATAATTATTTTGTTCAACAAAGTTGTGCTACATAAAAAAATTAAAAAAAAAGAAAAAAAAGAGAAAAAAAGAAGAGAAAAAAGAAAAAAATATACAATAGCAATAAATAAGCAAAATGTATCTTGTAATTTTTAAAAGTTCTTGAATTTTTTCTCAAACATATATATTTTGTTTCCCTATTTCCCTTTCTTTGTTAGCAATGTCCCTATCCTATGTTACGTCCTAATAAAAGTCCTTCCTAATTTTAGGGAATTACAGTCTAAAATAAAAGCTAGTTATATGGGCAATTAAGATGTAGTGATGCATATACATAAAAAAAAATGAATACATTTGGTTAACTAATACTTTCATCTTGGTGAGAATGTATGATATTTCTTTATTATTTTCTCTCAATTGATCATTCATTGTAGTGATAAAATTTTATTGGGATTAATTTTTTTGTGAGTGTCACTACAACCGATAATATTTTGGGGTTGGATATGTCATTCTTGAAAGTGGCCTGATTACTATTGCTATAACAAAGTCTGCTGGACTGATGCATATGGATGGTTGATGTGGGTGTGATATTCCTTTAGACTACAGATAATGCTTATACTTTTATTTGATTGCTATCATTAATCTGATTGAATAAACACGTGTTTCCTTTTAAAAAAAAAGTTTTGAATTTTATCTTCGCTTTATATGCTAGGGACTAGCAATAAGCTGGTTGGGGGGTGTGTTGAGTATTAAAAAGTATATATTTATAAAGGAGAAAATCGTCATTTTACGCTTTAAGTCTCACAAACATTGCTACTTTTATTTATTTAAGTATTTTGTTATTTAATTATATATGTTTTATTATAATTATATATTTTATGTATTTTAGGGGTATCACGATCATTTCACAATGAACGAGTGATCAAACAGCAAAACGGACGTTATATTTGGACTCAGGACGGTCGAAAACCTTAAGAGGAGCATTAAAAGAAAAAAAGTCACTATTCACATATACGACACTGTTCATACGTATGGTACTGTTCATGACATTGTTCATATATACGGACTGATGATGTGGCAACTACCTATGACGTGCCAGTATCTGATTGGACGAAGTATGTGGTATTGACTGCTTATATAACGTTGACCGATGACGTGGCATCGACCGATGATGTGTCACGATCTTATTGGGCTAAATTTCTTATGTACTGTAGATCGATGACGTGGCAGCATCTCAGTGGAGCAAAAATCGTGTGTACAATACATGCGCATACATGGGATTATTTACTATTCAGATGACGTTACTATTTAAACGTTGACTGTTGACTGATGATGTGGTGCAATCCTGAGTGTCCGAACTATAAAAAGGGCGCTCTCTCCCCCTAATTTAGGACCCTTGAATTCATTTTTAAGCTTAGTTTTTTAAAATTCCTTCTCCTTCTTGTAGTTTCTTTGTATTTTAATAAAATTTCTTTTTTTATCCCTAGTTAAAATATCAGTGGCTAATTTTCTTTTAAGCTTGGGTTGAAGGTGAAGTCTCAACATGTTCCATGGGCTTAATTTAGTAAATTTACTTTCTCTTTCTCTCTAATATTTGTGGTTGTTTTGACTTTTTGTCGACAAATAATAATAGTCTTGTCTAGATACCGCCCTGCTTAAACCGGCACCCTAGTACAAGATTATTATTATTTGGCACGATAAGCCCCTGGCACCATATTTATTTGAGCGTGGTTCGTGAGGTGTGGAATCCCCTCTTATGATTTAATTGGTATTAATATGGAATATTGAGCCCATAGAGCATGTTGATGCTGATCCGGATACCCAAGTGCTTTATTATAACAGTTTCATTTTTAATTATTCCCGCCATTTTAATTCACAATTTAGGATAAAATTACCATAATTTAATTGTTCCCATTAAAAGAAAATTAATTCTGCACATAATTAAAATCAACCTCCTCATGGGATCGACATTCGTCACTATTAATCTATTCTATAATAGATTCGTGCGCTTGCAAGTTCAATAAAATTTGCACAACAACAGCCTCAGCATAAAACTTTTATCTAAACTAGCATTAGATAACATACACAGTACCTTCTCTAGTAAAGTACAATTCATATGTTCAACCATACTATTTTGTTGTAGAGTATATCTTACTATGAAATGACTTTTTATACCCTCACTGTGGCATACTTGCAAAAATATATCAGAAGTATATTCGCCTCCTTACCAAACGCAATACTTTGATCTTTCTATTAGTATGAGTCTCCACCAATTTCTTTCATTTCACGAAAATCTCTAAAACCCCATCTTTTGCTTGCATGGTGTACATCCATATATGTCTAGAGAAATTATCAAGAAATGATATAAAAGAATGGTTTCCATTAATTGATATAGTCTTGGTTAATCCCTATACGTCACTGTGAACATATTTAAGGATCTCACAAGTATTATGATTAGCTATACCAAACTTAACCTTTGTTTTCTTGCCAACAACAAAATGCTCACAGAATTCTAGTTTACAGGTGTTGATACCTTTTAAAATCTATACTTCATTAGAGTTTGTAAAGACTTTTCTCGAACATGTCCTAATCGTACATGTCATAATTTAGTGGTGTCACTATATGCCTCAAAAGCATTAGCTTTATAAGTTATACCTCATTTTAAATAGTATCAATTATGACATCGAATTCCTTATAGAATCGCCATAGCCTTATATATAAACTTCATCATGCCATCTTTAATAGTAACTTTGTAGCTTTTATCCTCCAAAGTACTAACAGAAGTTAGATATGACAGAAATTAGATTTTTCTTTAAAGTTGGAACATATCTAACTTCTTTCAATTATCTAATAATTTTATTAAACATTTTAAGCCGAATTATTCCAATCCTCATTATGCGACAAGGTTGATCATTCCCCATCACGATTGCCACAGATTCTAAATCACAAAAATCTGTAAACTATTTCTTTAAAGGACACAAATGATAGGCTGCTCCAGTATCAAGTATTCATTCGCTGGAATTGACTATGTATGCTATAACTGTAATACTTAGTAAATAATTAGATGTTCATTTTTTCATGCTATATTTGTTGTTATAGGTTTTTTCCCATCTATTTTTTTAGCCTTTGGCAATCCTTCTTCCAATGACCTTTTTCATGACAAAAAAGCACACTCATCTCAGGCTATATTTTTATTTCTCGATTTAAAGTAAGAATTCTTTCTACCACGTTTCTTCTTTTTCTCCATCCACCTTTCTCTGGTTAGCAAAGCTTCAGACAATGCCCTTTTAGAATTTTTATCATTATTTCAAATTTTTAAATTGATTGATACTATACAAACATCCTTAAAGATGATTACACTTTTTTCATAAAATAAAGTAGTCACAAAATGGCTATATTCTTCAAAAGTGAGTGTAGAAGAATCATAGCTTTGACTTTATCTTTAATATCTTCATCAAGATTCTTTAAATTTACAAACAACTTCTCTAACCTTGAGATATGATCATGCATTAACATCCCAAGCTTCATTTGAAAGCCATATACTTGGCTCATTGTATAAAGGCGATTTTCTAGACTTTTCAGCAAGTACTTTTCTTCCAATGTACACCACAAAATCATTGCACACTCTTTATTTTTTACTAGATATTTCACTTCTTTGGTCAAACAAGATTTGATTTAGCCACAAGCTTTCTTATTCATACAATCCCAAGTTTCTTTATCATACAAGTATCGTTTTTTTTTTTAAACAACATGGAGATAGCACTCACAACTTCATGCCCTCACATGCTAAAGTTGATTTTCCTAACAAACTTTTCAACATCGATTTTCTGACCTTCTAAAATAGGTGTTAAGAGGCGACATGACAACTCTCACCTCTCACCTACAATATCGCTTGAAATAGTTTGAGTAGATCGCTCTCTACTCTTAGAAGTTTCTCTTTCTACCATTTTCTCAAAAAACTTTTTCCACTTGAGAGGTCAGTTTCTATATGTATATACGCATGAAAAAATACACCAAAAAAGTTTTTTAAAAAAAACTTGAAGGTCACACTGGTCTCATTTAAAACCCAGTCTCCTTAGGTTCTTTTCACTTTTATGCCAGATCTTTCCTAAACATACACAAATTCATAACACTACACAAGCTATTGAACCTCCCAATGAACTATTGCCTTTACTATATTTGTGAACAGTACCCTATATGAATGGTACCATATACAAAAATAGTACCACATAAGTGAATAATATCGTTTACCTAAGTATGAACCATCGACTTTGATACCACTTGTTGTGCGTGAAATTACGAAATCAAATGCACCAACCAATAATAGAAAAATAAAAAAATATAAGAATTTTACGTGGTTCGATAAATATTCTTACATCCACAGGAGTAAGAAAAAATAATTGTATTATTAACAATTATTAGAGTACAAGATTTGATTAAAGAAACCTCATTTCCCAAATCAAATACACCTAATACTCTCACACACTTGAAAGGAAAAACCTCTCAATTACACATACTCTCTAATTACTCACTCTCAATAATTCTTCACTTGAATTGTTTCTTTTAAATTTTAAGATAATATGGAATGAAGAAAAGCTCTCTATTTATAGGCACCAAGCTTGCACCTAACATCTAATTTGCATGCAATTATTTCAATAATTTCGGCCACGATTTCTACCTTTGAGAAAAAACTCTTTCAATTGCAACAAAAGGTCTTTATAAAAATGTCTTGGATTTTAGCACCGAATGGAAAAAAAGAATGCACACAACTTCGCCTTCAATTTCTCAAAGTTTGTAAAGGAAAAAACATGTGAATTCAATGTATGTGAGCCTAACATTTTTTTCCTTTTGACTTTCTAAAACACAAAACTTAGGATTTATATACTAAGGCATTTAAATTGAGAATTAACTTATTCAGTTGTCATTTTAGCAAGATTTACCAACTAATCTTACTAATAGGCTTTTAAGTGATAATTTCAAAGTCATATGTGATAAGTTAAGATCTTAAAACTAATTTTATAATAATGATCCACCAATATCAGTCAATAGTTAAATTTTTTAATTAAAAGCTAAATACCAATCAATGAAAAAAATTGATTGAATTAACTTGGTCATGGTTTGATTTTGGCTTTTTGTTTGATTTCCCATATACATTGCCTATTGAAGGTGTAAAAAACATTTCAATAGAGTAGATTAATAGATTTAATAAATGAGAGTTGAAATATACTTCTAACCTTCATTATTTTAGTTATTTCTCTCACAAGTGAACCTCAAGCTCTAATTAGTTTGTGTTTTAATAACTAAAAGTGGATTCTGATAGAACATTTTAGGATCTCTATTAGGTTACAAGCCCTTGTTAGTTTGCATTTTAGTAATTTTAAATAAATTCTAATAGAGTATTCATGAGCTCTATTAGTCTAGTAATAAATTGGCCAAAAGATCTGTTTCCTAATCTTTTAGCCCTTAGTTATAAGTTGAAAGATTGGAATTGGCAGGGGAGTTAGAAACTTAGATCAAAATCTCATATATTCAAATTTTATAATTCATTTTCCACCATTGGGTCTATAATTGAATTTTATTCTTCATTACTTTGTGCAACTGATTTTATTGTAATCACACACTGCTAATTACTATGCTTTCTAACTCAATTTTATGATTCATTTCCAAACTACATATTTAAATCACATGATTTTTATTGTAGTCACGTGTCAACTTTTATCTAAATCTGAATCTATAGCATCTTTGCTCACTTTTAAAAATAATTTTGAAATATTCCTCAATGCATAAGTTGAAGAGTAAAAAATAAAACTAAATGCAATTGTTGTCAAATTTAAAGTTTTTAATGGACAAACTTTGACATTTTGGATGGCATTTGGAGTTTTTTTTTTCAAGAAATAGTAGCCAAAACTGTTGAAAACCATTAAAAGATTTAGTACAATAATGCAACAGTTTTGCCGATAAATAAAAGGCACTTATTTCATTTAAAGCATCCTAAAAGTGTAGACATGTGAGAGTTTAGACAAAAAACTCTTTGAAAGAGTACAGATAGAGAGATCTATTAAAGAATCCAGAGGAACAAAGCACCTATAATTAAGCTATTAGAAAGTTTGAGAGAGCATTCCCTTAGATATTAAGTTAGATGATACACTATTTATAGAGAAGTGAGATAATGGATGCCTCGGGGAAATTACTTCCTTTAAGAGCATGAAAGAGTATTGATTGTATTTAGATATTTGAGAAATAAGGTTTCATTATCCAAATTTATACTCTATTAATTGTTAATAAAATAGTTATTCTCTCTTGCCTCTGTAGGTGTAGGCTTTGTTACCAAACTACATTAAATCTCATATCTTTTTTTTAAATATTTAATATATATTAATTCTACATTTTCCTCAAAAATGGTGTTGGACCATAACAAATGACACTCTATAGTACAATAAGTGGTATCAAAGACAATGATTCATACTTGAGATATATATCACTATTCATGTATATATATTCTTTATGAATATATTGGAGCAAATGGTTTATACTTGCTATATATGTCATTACTCACATAAACATATTGTTCATAAATATGGTGGAACAAACAATTCATACTTAGGGTATATGGTATTATTCACATATACAACAGTATCATATACTTAGTAAACCCAGTGATTCATATTTGAAGGGAATAGTTATTTGTATAGTAATTATAATTTATGCATGTTTGAGAAAATTTTGACCAAATAGCATAGCTCCTGAGGAGTCTAATGCATTTTTCACAAGAACAAACATAAAATAGACCATTTCCTCTCAAGTGTGAATAGTTTTTCAATGGGAAAGACAAATGGAAGATCCACTTAACTTTTATGGAAGTTATTCGTATGAATGCTTGATTAAAGGAGTATTCCCAGAGGCAAAACTAGTCATCTCATCATGTAATACTAGTTGTAAAAAGCCAAAAGATCAATTTTGAAAAATTTAATGAGAATAACTTTGGTATATAATGTATGGGATTATGGATTTTTCAACTTGAATTAATCTTAAGGTTGTTGTTAAAGAGAAGAGACATAAATATGATAAAGATATTTGACTTTTGATCAACTTAAGTCTTGCTTGTTCAGAAAAACGAAATACATGGTTCAAAATAATGATTGTGTGATTGCTTTGTGTTATACTTTGGATAAAACGAACTTACGAGATGCCAAAAAATTGCATTAACAAAATTAGCCAAATATATGACTTTTGAATAAAGCTGAAGTGTCAATACACGCGCATATATCAAGATTATTTGAAGAATTTTAACAATAAGTTCAAGAATAAAGTCAAGATTATGATTTTACTACATTCACTTCTAAAATAACATAGTCATTCTGTAATTACCTTGATATATAGAAAAATCATAATCATCCTTAAATATGTCAACATCATATTGACTAAATTAAAGATTCAAAATTATGATAAATATTTCAAATGAGCATCGTATAAAGCTTTAATAATTAGAGGATGAATATAAAAAAAAAAGGATGAAGCATAGTGGAAAAAATTCTTAAACCAAATCGAGAAGTAGAATAACCTAAAATAAGTGTCCTTTAGTATAAAAGATGTCATTAGAGGAAAGATTGTTTGAAAGCTCAAAAGAAAACAATAAAAAAATTAGCAACATACATAGGATGTGATATTGTCTATTAATTTTCTATTATGCTTATGGCGTATATAGTAAGTTTAAATAAGTGGACACTTAAAATCGAAAGAACCTATGATTTGTGTTCCTTCCCAAAATTGTTTGTAGTTTTGTAACATGGAAGATAATATAGTTGTGATAAGAAGTGGTCAACCTTGTCACAAAAATAAGATGGCGACAGTTCAATTCAAGACATTTAATGAAGTGGTTAGAAAGATGGAAGAATTTATATATGTTATAGCTACGAAAAATTATCTAATATTCTATAGATGCTTTAAAAGCTAAGGCTATAATGTTACAATCAAATATGACATAATGAAGTTCCTACATGTCCGATAGAAATTTTGTGAAAGGTTTATGTCTGATAACTTGTATTATTGAAAGAGAAGTACAATTGATAATGTGAACATTTTTTAGTGCATAGTGACACCACTATGCTATAGTATGTATGACTAGGGATATGCATGAGAGAACTCTTTGCAAATTAAGATAAGGCATGGACTTTTAAAGGTGCCAAAACATACAAAAATGGAGTCTTATGATCATTATTTGGTAGGTAAAAAGAAAAAGGGTCAAGCTTGGCACAGTTAATAATGATTCTTGTAAGATCTTTTAATACTCAGGGCAATATATGGGAACCTACCAAGGCTATTTAGTGGTAACCAATATTGAGCTTAATTTATTTTCTCAACATAGGTGTATGTATACTATATAAGCATAGGATGAGACTTTGGAAATGTTCATGAAATGAAAAAAAACTACTAGAGGCTCAACCTAGTAGAATAATGAAAGTATTGTATATTGATAAACAATGGTATACTTATGGCTCATTCTTGTAAATATGCTAAAATGAGACTCTAAAATGACATTTCACTAGGAGATATACTAGTGTGGCTAAGCATAAGGACCATACTTTACTGAAGAAAGTATGATATGATTTATCTAATTCTAGTTTAGATAAAAAGTTTTAAACTGAAGATGTAAACTATGCAAGTCAATTAGAAATTGGATTTGTATTTTTACTGTAATTAGAGGTAAAACTCTTTTAGAGATGTGGTCTGAACAATATACTCAAGACTATGATTCCCTTTATATGTTATCTTTATAGGATTCAAAAGTGGGCCTTTGAAATCTTAAAGATAAAAAGTTTGTATTTTATAAAGATGTCATTTTTTTTATAGAGCTTTGATGTAGAAGGCTTCTAGTTCTCATTAGGTGGAGAATAAGACCAACTAGATATTACAATGAAAAATTTTTGATGCAACACCATATGACTATATGGTTCTCTATAAGAGAAAAGTCCCATTTTAAAAACAATACTAAAATTTCAAAAAGTATGTTATTTCTTTTAATGTCTAACAAGAAGAAGAAATAGTTGATGATTTAAATAATATTGATAACAACAAAAAGACTAAAAAGAGAAACTCATATGGTTTACATAATAGTAGCCTATATGCTTTTAGTTGTTGATAATAACACTTCCAACACTTTCATATGCAATGGAAAAAGTGATCAACAAAAGTTAGTCATAAAAAAATAGGTGGTCTCTTTATGAAAATCAAACTTAAGAGCTCATAAAGCTACCTAAGGTATTGAAGGCCATTGGTTACAAATAAGGCTAAAGCAAGAAGTAAAAATCTTAAAAATAAATAAGTCTTGCTTATAAGGCAACACATATAGTAAAAAGATTTGCTCAAAAAGAAGTTGTTTTCTCTCTCGTTGTGAAAAATACTTCTATTTGTATCTGACTTGCCTTAGTTTTAAAATATAAGTCAAAGTCGGCTCAATTAAATGTTAAGATATTACTCTTATATAGAGATTTGGAGGAAGAGATCTAAATTACTTAGTCTTGTAGTTTCAAAGTTGCTGAAGAGAAAATCATGTATGCAGGATAGTTAAATCTTTATACAGATGGAAGTAATAAAGGGATAAGGATACAAAAGATTCGATTAAGGGCAAAATTCACCAAGAAGTAAATAAAATCATTGTGTTCACTTCAAAAAATTACAAGATGAATTTTTTCTCATTTATTACTCTATGTCGATAAAGAGCTTATACCTTCAAAGAAAATAGATAAAATTGAAGAAACAAATGACTTCTAAGTTTGAAATGAAAGAATTAGATGATTTACAAAGAATACTTAGGTTAGAGACTCTGTAAATAAGGGAGAATTAAGCATGAAGTTAACTTAAGGGTTTATTTTAAACAAGGTGCCAAAAAGGCTAGATATAAATGACAAAGAATAACCAGTTTGTGCTCCTCTAGCTTTTAAGCTCTTCTTTATGTCTTTGTCATCAATTAAAGCACTAATAAATGGCTCATGTTCTGTAAGCTTATACTATGGATAGTCTTATAGATGTGATGAACAATTTGCAATAATATGGATTCTCCAATAGAAGTATGGAACAATTTGTGAGGCATTTCCTTTAAGAATTGTAAACTATGATTGGCTTGATCCTTATAGTTAGTTATGTAAGTAGTGAAGCAAACAACCATTTTCGATCCTTAACAAATGATTACTTTGGGGATAATAGTTCATTGATAATTAGCTCTATTTTGGATAAATTTTTGCAGAGGTAGAAAATTGTTAGAGTAAAAAATGGAACCACACGTAACTACCACCAAATTTAAAGTTTTGGTGACAAGATTTTCACATTTTTAGATGTCATTTAGAGATTTTCTTTTATATGAAACATGGTTGAAATTGTTGAAAACCATTAGAGGATTTGGTACAATAATGCAACCATTTTCCCTATAAATATAAGGAACTTTTTTCATTCAAATATGCCAAAAATGTTAAAGTGTGAGAGGTTAGGTGAAGAACTCTCTAAGAGAGTGCAGAGAGAGCTTTTTGTGAGAGAATCCAAAGAAAGAAAGCATCTACAAGTGATTTCTTAGAAAGTTTCAGAGAGCATTTCCTTGGTTACTATGTTGGGCTTTGCACTATTTATGAAGATACGTGTCTTGGCAAAACTGCTTCCTTTAAGAGTGAGTAAGAGTATTAAGTGTATTTAGATATTTAAGAAATGAGGTTCCATTATTCAAATTTTTACTCTATTAATTATTAGTAAAATAATTATTATTTCTTACCTTTGTGAATGTAGGCATTATTGTTGGACCATGATAAATCTTGTGTTCTTTTTTTTTTTTTTGGTGAATATTTAGTGCGTATTAATTCTGCATTTTGCACTCAATGGTACTGGATCACAACAGATGATGCTTCCGCAGCGCAAAAATGCGGTGCTACATCATGGCCACTTCTTTATAATTATAGTAAAGCTTTTGGTATTTCGAAATTTTAAAATAAGCTAGTAGATTGTATAATGAATCAGTTGAAAAATAACAATAATTTTGCTGTTTCTAATATTTTGATTTTTCCATCATCTAAAACATTTAAAACAGAAACATAAAACATGCCAAAATATTCCCACACACTACTAAAATGATCAAAAAAGTTAATAAGTTTCTGAGATATCAAATGAAATGTAATTGTATAGGATCCATCAAATTACGAATAAAAGACTTTAATATTTACGAACTTGGATACCATAAACTCAACTGCATTACTTTATCACAAAATATTTTTGCTTTTACAGTAATCAAACTTGAAAATAACAGAAGCAAATACAATTCCAAACATCACTCTCAAGAAGCAGTTATTCAGTCTCAAAACTTGTTTAGATCACACCTTTGCCCAGTTTCGGCACTTTTCCGACATCTTCTCAATAGACGAGCAACATTTAATGAGACAAATGTGAGAAATAGATACATCGTTTTATCAACAACTGAAAATAAGCATCTCTCCAAGACTTTTTGATGATCAAAGAACCAAAAAATCACCAAAAACCCACAATGAAACCAAGTGCGATGCTAACAAAAAGCCATAACTTGTCATGCCCATCCTCCTTTTCATCATCTCCTCTGCTAACCGGCTACCTTCTACCATTTTCAGGGTACTTTTTTGGTAATGGACCGCAACAAAGTGCGAGATTTCCCTCATAAATCGATGGATCATTGAGTTGAAACTGGTTCGTATTTGGTATTTCGCCGGACAAGTTGTTAATCTGCTTGGAGGAATAGAGCCAGAAAGCTTGTTTGTTGATAGGTCTAGAGTTTCCAACCATTCAAAGTTTCCAATCTGTCCAGGTATTTTTCCCACCAAATGATTGTACGACAAGTTCAAGGTTCCCAAGTGAACAAGGCTTGTAAGTTCTGCTGGTATTTCTCCTGATAGATTGTTGCTCGACAGGTCCAGCAGATTAACAAGTCGCGCTCACTTCCCTTAGTCACCACTCGCAGCCGTCCCTCGTACTGAACTGACTTTCGAGGTTCAACTTTCATGCCACTCAAATTCCCTACACAAGGAGGAATGAATCCTGACAGGTCCAGTATGTGAAGTCCAGAAGGCTGCACAATTCAGAAGGAATGGTTCCGGTGAAGAGGCTGGATCGCAGACGTAGAATTGACAATGTTGGCATGCTTTCTCCTATCCAAGCTGGAATGTTGCCAAGATCAAGACTCGCCATGAAAGTGCAATTTTTCAGTGAAGTCCAGAAAGGCTATTGTTTGAAATATCCAAAATATAAAGGAAAGAAATGTTGCTCCAAATCAGAGGAATTTCACCAGACAAGTCATGTTGGAAATGACCAATGTTAGTAATTGCTTTAGATTGCCTATGGACTTGGGAATGCTGCCATTCAGAAAGTTGAAGGAGATATCGAAATCCGTCAGAAAGGGAAGGTTTTGGCCTATGTCATCAGGAATTGGCCCGGAAAAGAAATTATCCCTTAAATACAACTTTGTCACATTAAATGACCAGAGCGGGAGAGGACCCTCAAAGTTGTTAGAACTCAAGTCAACTGTGGCTGGAAAGTTGAATCCTAAGGAATTTGGAACCCATCCTCGTAGTTCATTATAAGCAGCATCTAGTTCATCAAGTGTCAAACTCAACTGCCAAAACCAGTCGGGTATGGTGTCTGAAATCCTTGCTTTGTTAAGGACCAAAGTTTTCAGCTCAGTTTGATTTCTAAGCCAGGTCGGACATTTTGGACCGAGTTGGCATGATCTAAGGTCGATGAAACTGAGTTTAAAAGGAGGAAACCAATAAGAACTGATGATCAAAAGCAAGGTAACATTTATCGAACCTTTAGTTAGTGACTGTGATGACTCTATAGTTAAAGACGGCTCTTTTAGGCTTGAGAGGTTCCTAAAATAAGATTCAGTTATGAAACCTTCCCATCTGTTCTCGGAGAGATCCAACACTTCAAGTGCTGATAGCTGTCCGAGACTTTCTGGAATCCCATTGATTTGATCAGCTGCGACGTACAATTCCTTCAAAAAGGTCAAGTTTCCAATTGATGGTGGAATTGAACCCAGAAATGAGTTAAAGGTATCTTAAGTTCTTAAGATATCCTAAAGAAATGGGAAGAATGCCGGTGAATTGATTGAATCCTAACTCTAATTTCTCTAATGAGCTGCTATTTGTAGATTCAGATAAACCATCAAAGAAATCACTCACCTCACCACCGATATTGTTTCGAGAAAGAATAAGTGTCCGCAAATTGCACAAATTCCCCAAATTTCTAGATAACTCACCTCCAAGGAATGAATTTCCAGACAAATCAAGCTCTTGAAGTGAATTCAAGTAAGCAAATCCATCTGGGATATCACCTTGAAGGTCGTTGGAGCTGAGATCAAGACTTCAAAGGCTGGTAATGTTGAACAACCAGTAAGGTATTGTGGAGTTGAAACCATTTGTTGGGGAGATCTAGCACTGGAAGGGATGCGAAATTAAGAGTTGGAAAACTGACAGGAAGACTGGGAAGATTACAATTGGGCAAGTGCAACTCAACAAGAGAATGCCGCTTATTAAAAACGTCAAGCCAATATGCTGCAGCCTTGCTAAGAACTGCGCCTCCCAAGTTAACGTATACCAAGGAAGAAAGAACTGAAAGCCATTCAATGTCTATTTGATTTGATTGATCAAGAAAATTATCGAGATCAAGATAAAGCAAATTTAAGAGGTTTCCAAGACTCTGAGAAATAGTCCCACTAAAAAATGAGCCAGATAAATTGAGATATCTCAGCTCCTTTAGCGATCCAATGAATTCAGGAACTTGGAAACCTGTGAAATTATTCTTGCTCAAGTCCAAATATTCCAAATCTTTCAACTGAAGCAGAGAAGGACTAATCTCGCCACTTAATTCATGCCCTGCATGATCCTCAAACGAGTCAAAACTGTCTCGAAATGGATTGTTGAGATTGATCTTGATGACCCTCGCGGTTCTGTTATTGCAGCTTACTCCTCTCCAGCTACAGCAATCTTCACCCACCCAAGATGAGAGCTGACCTGAAGAGTCTCTAAGGGTTTGTTTGAACTGGAGAAGTGCTTTCCTCTCAACCACTTGGCAGCCTGAACCAAGCTGAATTGTTTCTGGGTGCAAAACTCCTGATAATAGCAAAACAAGAAGTGCCGGGGTTGCACTTTTGTTATCACCCATCTCAGCAGATTGCAACAGAATGCTGCGTCATTTCACGACCGAAGAAATTGTTTACGTATAGAATTCTAAGGCTCAAGTGGGGCGGTGGTCTTGTGGTCGACCTCACAATTCGAAGACTTTAATAAACAATGCTTGTTAGTCGTTAAGGTTGACTTTCGGCATTTCAAGTTTTCTACGTGGCAGTATAAAACTCATCTTACAAATAATATAACAAATATTTTAATATATATAAATAATTAATTTTGATAATTCTTAAATTCAATGAATAAAAATAATTTTAATTTAAAATGAGGTACGGGGATAATAATAATTTGAAAAAAATTTTATTTTTATTTATATATTTACTTATTTTTTTAAATAAGTCCTCATTGATATTATATAATTAAAAGTTTTGTCATTTATCTTTTCAGCGTCTATTTTTAAAACTTTATAAAATTTTTATTATATTTTTTACAAGGACCCAGTTAAGGTGCAGTTTGCTGCACCTTACGCCTCAAATAACAAATAATATTATGGGTCTCACGGCACTGTTTATTGTTTGAAGCGTAAGATGCAGTTACAAAGATCTAAATTATTATTATATTCATAAAAATTTATAAATTTTTAATATATTTTTACACCTACATTTATAATTTCTTATAAACTATAAATTTATATTACATGTTGGTGACCGAATCTCCTTATTATCTGTGTGGCTTCCCAGTGTTGCATTTGATAATTATATGCTTATGGGACCGGACTCTAAATGAAATAAAAAAAACGTTATGTCTTTTGAATTAATTAATTGGTGTCGAGAGAGGTGACTCTTGATCAGTTATTAAAGAACCATTTTCAATATATAAATATTGAAACCATTTAACTTGTTAAAAACTAAAAGAAATTTTAAATTTACAGGAGGAAGACTGTCGCTTGTTTCGAATGAAGAATTAATGTGATCACCTCCACCGCTTCATCAGACTCGGCATCTGAGACTGTTCCAAGCTGGTAGTTACTAACACCAAAAAAGAATTCATAGATTCCAGGCAAAGAAACGTTCAAATCAAGCTCATTCAAATCCAAGTCGAGCGGAACCCTTGAAGCAAAAAGATGAGGATTTGGCAAATCACCGATCAGTACGGGGCTTTAACAGGAGCCAGGGCCATACCTCCACTCCATCTGCTCCTGAAAACATATATTTCATGCAATGTGATAAATATGGCTAAAAAAATTGGAAAAGAAAAAAGAGAACTTTGACAAAAGCACAAAAGTTACATGGTCCATGTTCTTAACAGTTCCTTAACAACTTTTACATTTATAATATTAAAAAAATATAAAATAAATTAAAAAATTAAGAGATTAATTGAGTAAATAATTTAATAAATTTAAAAATTAATAAGTTAAAAATTTTAATATTGAAGATCATAATATATTAAAATAAGAGATCATTAATATAATGAATAAAAACTCAATAGATATAAGATCATATAAATTAGAGATTCAATAAAATAAAATAAAATAAATTATTAAGCAATTTATTATTAAATTCACTATAAATATAAATAGAAAACTTCAAAAAAAAATTGAAGCTCTATCAGTATTATTACTTGACTGCAGCTTGGGGTTTAAAGTGAAACTTAAAAATTTATTGAGATCTTTAATGATTTTCATCTTTTGTTAGGATTTAAAAGTTTTTGGCGGTAAGATACAGTGAATATAAGATAAGGTTTGCCTACGTTGAGACATACGTCAAGTTAGCTAGAAATCCATTAATTAGTGCGCAAATGGCCTTTTTTATGAAACTTGCCGCTTCAACCAATTTATGGAATGGTAATTTACACTACAGTACCTGTAGTTTACAAAAATCATCATTTAAGTCCGCCTAATTTTGGTTTATTTTCTCTTTTTTTATAGACAAGTCATCAATCATTGACCATGAAATAATTTAATGAAGTCTGAATATCAATTTTACCCATGATCCAAATATAAATTAAACTAGAAAAAAGTGAAATAAAAAAATTAAAGTCTATATTGGGTAATAATATACTTAAGGCAAATGTTAAGTTATATATGATGTAACTTATACTACTCACATAAATAGTAAATGAGTCCAACACCATACACTGTTCATATAAGTGTTGTAAATTACATCCAACTATAACTTTGGGGTTCTCTATACTTAAATAAAGACAAATCAACTTACTCCCTGAAAATATATATTTTCCTACAACGACCTATGCCCAATATAATCAACATTGAAAGGATTATACTTCGAGTCAGTTTTACAATGAAAAATTACCAAAATTGAGATAGAAATAAAAGACCAATGTATCACTATTTTAGTAATTTACATGATTGAAATTTGTTCTTGAATCCTCTTTAGAGCTTAAAAGGTTGTACATATAAATATATTTACTTATAATGGTGTATGATTTCATTCTTATACAATAGCAATCAATCTATACTCATACTTCATTCGGGTGTCAAGAGAAGCTCGTATCAAAGATCGATAAAGACTAAAGATTCATATTTCTTTATACACATTCCTATTATAAACCTAAATATTGGAAGCATTATAACCCTCTCCTAGATGGAGGCTTCTTATTTCATAATTACGTAATGGATTTGGAATTACTCACACCTTAAATGCTTTCAAAACTTTTAAAATTTTAGAAGAATTAACAGTTAAAGTGTTATGGTTGATATCAATTGAGTGATACATATTTTCAACAAATATAAAAAAGATTATACAATTTTTAAAAAAGTAATAATATAGTCATAAACTCTTATATGAACTTTTTTGTACAAATTAATATGGCATTATTTAATTGGTTAGACTATATATATCTTGGTTCATATGATTTGTTTTAATTATTTTATAATTTTATTCAACTAATGAGTTAATACCACATCAGTTTATACAAAATAAATTTGTACAAGAGCTTTTTACTGTATTATTATTTTTTTAAAGAATAGGTAAATATGTGATAAATAGTTAACTTTTATGTTAACTTTACAAAATTGGTTGTCTTTTGGTGAAATGACATTTCTGTTCCTGTGACTTTGCTAAGTAATAAGGCTAATATCATGTGGGTGACAAATGTTTCAAAATTATCACACTTATGACAATTATTTCAAAAATACTCTTACAAATGACAAATGACAAATTATTAACTTCTATAATTAATTCCAACGAAAGTGAATAGTTAATAAAAAAATAACATTTCTATCTTATTCATTGATTTTTATTTTCTTTTATAAAAAATATAAATTGACTCTAAATTTGGGCTTTTTTAGGGCTAAATCAAACTAATATTTTAAAAAAAATTCTTTCATGAACCTTGAAGCATGATATAATTTTTTTTTTGACTCATTACTACGAATTTTGCAAATGTTAGACTCAAATCTTCAAGAATCCAATATGACGGCTTAGTAGACATTTGTTCTTTCAAAAAATTGTTCATAGCAACCAAACTATATGCCCAATCTAGTAGCAATAAAATATCCATACATTTCACAACAAAACTCTTTCAATATCTTTCTCTCATGTTCTTTATCAATTAGAATATTTTTGTATTGTTAGAGTTAATAGCAAAAGTTAATGGCTTGTCTCCTGTAGGAGTATTTTCAAAACAATTGTTACTTGTGAGATAAAGGTTGATATATGCATCATCTAAGTAACATTAACCTTTTTTTATTAAATAAATTAATTGTTCCTACTTTTGCCCTTTTGTCATTACGATTAATGGCAAAAATTAACAATTTATCACTTATCTGCCTATTTTTTAAAAAATTATATTACTTTTCTGATATTTGTTAAAATATTTGTCACCCAGATGATATTAGTCCATGGTCTTATCAGCAAAACATAAAATCAATGAGGACTCCAATGATGAGTTTTATAAAATAGTGGTTTATACGATTATTTTAATAACAACAGGGCCTGCAGTGTAAATTACTCGTCCTAAAATATTATGTTGATGCAAACTAAGTATACTCTCCTTTTCGAAGAACATTAATGTAAGGATTATAAATTATTTAATAATTAATTTTTAAGAATATACGGGATTTGCGGTCCTAACTCTTACTTGATTATTCCTTTTCATCGTTGACTTCCGAACTTGCTTTGATTTTTTATTATCTCTGGATGTATGTGATTTGCGAACCTCCATGTCATTAGAAAATGAGAGTATTTTCAGACTTTAGCTCAAGTGGGCCATTTTTAATCCATGCCTATTAAACATCATCAAAGTCACTAATTTTAGTGTCAAGAATTTGTTAATTGGCCACGGATCGGAATCCCACTGATAAGCATTAATCAGAACTTTATTATCATAACGAGATTAAAGACTAATCATGAACGTTATAGTATAGGACTAAGTCCCGAAATAAGAAAACAGATGGTTAAGTTATTAACAAGTTCACCATAGTCCATAACCATAAGTAGTAGCGTTCAAAATCTAATTTAATCCTAGGAAACTCATTGATCCAATCCAATCCAATCAAATTTTGGTTGGATTAAATTTTTTGATTGAATTGGTTTGAATTGTAAATAAAAAATTCAATATTATTGCATTGGTTTATGGATCTACACATTCAAATTTAATATAAATCAATCCAACTAATTAATTTTTCTTTTTTTAATTTATGTTTGAAAAAACATATCACTTTTATATTTAACTTACTGCAAAAAAAAAAAACCAACTTTCCTCAAAAATATAAAATAAAACCATTTTGTATAACTGTAAATATACAATAATAATACATAGTACAAATTGCAATCTGCAATTAATATTTGCTTTGGATATTCAAATTTCAATTACTTTTTTTTCAACCATATAATAATAAAATACATGAATCATAAAATATTAAAGGAGTTGATTTTTTTTTCAATTGTTAGTTTTTAGAATTCTAAAGAGCAATTGATGATCTTTATTTTTAAACTTTTACTCTAACCAGATTAATTTGGTTGTAATTAATTGAATTTGACGAAATATGATAGATTTAAACCATTGAGCATCCCTAACCATAAGTTCAATATTGATATTTGATTGGGCCCTATTGATGTAACAAAGTATAACTCAGATATTTTATTAGGATTCATAATCATGGATAATTTGGTTTATGAATATTATATAAGTCATAAGTAGGGCTAGTAATAATATGATAAACTAGTCTATCTAAGTTGGATATCCTTGTTTTCAGAGTAAGTAGATTGATAATATCCATTTAAAATCTTTTGAATATGGTATGGATATTTTTTAAAATATCCAACTGAATATTGGAGGGACATAAATATTAGATGGGTATTTTATATACAATCTATTTACTCGATTTTAGGTTAAAATTTTATATTTTATAAAATTAAATCAAAAAAATAAAAACTAATGTCACTTCCCCTTTCATAATTTCAAATTTAACAAACCCTAGATTATCTCTATTCACTTTCATACGCCAGTTGCTCATCGCTCGCCGACCATTGGTATCGATCTAGCCATCGTCGCTTGCGGACCATTGATATCAGCTTGCACTTGTTGCTCGTAGGTGATTGATATTAGTTTATTCATTTCAAGTTCTCCAAAATTCACAATTCTACTGTCTCCTCTCGAACATTACCGCTTCCTCTTCTTATTCATCATAGCAATTTGTAATGAGTAACATAGTTACCTTACTTACATTTATTGTTGAGAATTTTACAGATTTAAGTTCAATTTTTTACTAAAATGAACCATTTGAGAGTTTGAAAATCATTGCCTCATAAATAAGGTAACTATATTACCCCAGACATTTATATTTTAATCAAATAGTACGTGGCAATGGTTTTTAAATAATCAAATGGATAATTTTAGTCAAAGATTAACTCCACTGGAAGAATTTCTCAACGACAAATATGAATAAGGTAACTATATTACTCTAGACTCCAATATTTCAACACAGTCGAGAATCAATAGGAGTTGGTATTAGATGTTGTTTGAGATTGGTAGATATATGCTGGTTGATCCAGTCTCTATAATTGCTTCATAGTCTGTTTTTAGTAGTTTTGGTTGATTTTGAATCGTACATTGTGGTAAACTTTATCCAAGTACTTTAGAGGCCTTAATGTAAGGTATAAAACTAATTTAATTTTGATCACTTTTGTTTTCTTTCCATTTTATTAGTATTTGAAAAAAAAATGCAACTTTTATAGATAAAATGATGACTGGAGAAGAAATGAGTGGAAAAGTAATTGATAATGATGATGAAGAGCCATGGCCATGTTTTGAATAGTGTTGTTGTTGTTGTTGTTGTTGTTATTCTATGCTTCATGCTTGTTACAATGCTCAATTATTTATAATCATGGTCATCTTACTTGTTTAAATTTGTAGATTTCTGATAATGGTCAGGTTGGAGACTGAAACCTTAGAAGTTATAGGTCATGAACAAGGCTTATTGAAAAATGAAACTTTTGTATAAAGTTTAAAGTTAATTTGTAATTTTTGGATTATAATTCTTTTTATGAATTTATAGTTCTAGTATTTGTTATTTTAAATGTTCATTATCTAATTTTACATCAAAACTTGATATTGGTATAGCTATTTTATATTATGTTATTTTAAATGTTCATTATCTAATTTTACATCAAAACTTGATATTGGTATAGCTATTTTATATTATGTTATTTTAAATGCTCATTATTTAATTTTACATCAAAACTTGATATTGGTATAACTATTTTATATTATGGTTGTATTCATTTCATGCTTTTGTATTTTTTTAATTTAAAAAAATTAGATATGCATGACTATTCATACCTATATGGATATAAGGATTTTACTAAGTTATACTTATATGGATATAAGGATTTTACTAAGTTACAACAAGAGTAACTCACAACTCATATAAAAATACATAAAAACTTATAACACGACAATGGCTCCCAATGTTTTTGTACTGGTTATTATGAGTAGACAATTTTAGATTCGAATTAGATTCTGATGAATCTGATGGAAAAATATTCATTCGATTCCAATTCAAACCTTAAATCCGATCCAATCCAATCTAAATTGAATATTTCAAGTAAGTTTGGATTTGGACCAATTCGGATAAGTTCAAATTCCATATTGTGTTTTGAATTCCAAAATTAATTTGGATTGAATTTGGATTTGGAACCATTTTGACGATTCTCAAAAAAAAAAATTTATTAAATCTATAATTAATGAAAACACAAATAATGTGAACTATCAAAAAAGAAAAGAAAACAAGCCGACAATTGAGGATCATCACCATATTGATCTATTGACAATATGGCATTGATATATGCTAAGAAAACAAGCTGACCATTTATGTACAGAGTTCCATTCACAAGTAATGAAAACCTTCAAAATGAAAACAAGCTCCCTTCATGCTAGGCTACAACTACATTTCCGAGTATATAACTTCCTTCACCAAAATGAAAACCATCATCACACAGATAAATATTTACACGACCCAGCAAAACACAAACAAAATCCTCCAAAAAGATAAGGTCAGTACTACTACTATACTCTTCCACAAAAATCCTATTTCCACATAACAGTTTTCAATAATTGCAATAAAGCAACTAAAAAAATACACGAGGGGGCATTGCTAATGGTTCAATCAGAGAGTCAGCAGCATTTACAAATCGAAACAGAAAGGTTAATGTCCTTTTACACAATATCTGCCTTCGTACTTTGGCTGACATACGAGTAAAAGGGAAAGCAAAGATAGCATGAAATTAGATAATTGAAATACAAATCGTTGGGAGTTGTCATGCATGGGGATTAGTGGATGAACATGAACAAGTAGCTGTTAGCTGCTCATCTAGAACTTGACCTCGGTCGCGTGTGTTGTCGGTTTGAAGAACGTCCTGGCGGCTGGGTTTCATTCGGTTTCGTTCGGACTTGGCCGTGGATGTGGTGTGGTTGTGCGTCTGATTTCAGTGGCTTGTTTTGTGGTCGCGCGACTGGGTTTCTTTCGATGGGCTGCTGCACTTGATCAAGACGTGGCCGGATTTCATTCGGTTGGGTTTTCTCTTTCCTTTTTTTTTTTTTTTTTGGGGGGGGTGGAGATATGGCTCGTAGGTGTGGTGTGGTTATGGCGGGTCTGGTCTCAGCCTTTAAGTGAATCAGTGGTTGTTTACTTGATTTACGAATTAGACTTAGGTTTTCATTTTATTTATTTCTATTCTTTTAAAGCAACAGTGCATGTAGATACGATTGGATTGTTCGGATTGATCCAAGTTCAATCCAAACCGAACCAAATGCGATTGGATTGCACGAACCACATCCGATCAGATTTGAAGCCAAATCCGAATCCTATCCGATCTTATTCAGATCAGATCAGAACAAATCGAATATATCCAAATTTAACCTGATGCCCACCCCCATGGGTTGTAAGTTACTTTTGTTGCATCTTAACTGGAACCATTGATATAATTCATGTTTACATCCAACATTTAAAACTAAACATGAATATGGATGAATCTATCGTAAATAATTATAAATTTACACGTCGATAGAAAATATCCTTATCCAATTGGATATTTACTATCCCTTCTCTTCAGTCCCAGCCTTTGGTAGTTTTGCCAAACCTTCATTCTCTTGCTTGTAAGTCATATCATTTTGCCCTTGACAAGCCTTCACTCTCTCACCTAGGTACAGCAATGGGCCAAGTTGGGCTCGGGCGACCTTATAACTGAAATAAAGGCCCGAACCTTAAAAAGTCGAGTCCATTGAACTGTTGAGCCTAACCGGACCCGATTTGGGTCAGGGTCGGGCTCGGACAAATTTTGTTGGTTTAGTGATTAAAAAAATGCCAGTTCACATTCGCTTCTTTGGATTGAAATTGCTGTCAATTAACATTGTTCTTTACTTAAATCATTTTGACAGAAGAGCCCAAACATTTAATCAAAGACAACAGAAAAAAAATCCAAGAATGCATATCCGTAAAATTGAAAAAAAAGATAAAAAGTTAAGTTCTGGGGTACGAGTACATAGGAAGCATTATCTTGATCTGTTATCATACTTGGTTAACAATTCGACATCATACTAAGAAATAAGAAATTCAAAATGGCCAATTGAGTTCAATAAAAGGTAAAGATTTTAGTAGTGTACCATCGTGGTTGGTGGCTTGCGCGACAGGAAGCGGCGTTAGTGATGGAACCCTCTATCGTGCGCAGCTGTCGTGGCGAGAGTCGAGAGTTCGCAGCTAGTTGGTTGGCCGAAGGTGCAAAGTCTAGTTGGTTGGCAAGGGGTGACGCGTGATCGCATGAGTTCGTGCCACCATTTACTGCACTGAGCGAGGGTTGGCGTTGCCGGATTGGTGTGGGCGACATGAAACAGCTGCTTCCCCTAATCTCTTCAGTGTGTGAGACACGTGTGAGGAACTTCGGTTTTTTTTGTGTTTTGTTTCATGCGTGTGAGATCACGCACGTGTTGTGTGTGTGTGTGTGTGTGTATATATATATATATATATATATATATTTTTTTTTTTTTTAAGTGCAAGGATTAGATGGAGAGAAGTGAGACATGAATCTTAACCCGAATTTAATAGAACTTCAATATTTAGACCTGAACCCAACCCTTAACCTGTAAACTTCGGTCAAAACCTGGAAACTCTCCACTGGGTCAACGGAACCAAAAAATTGGATTTTTTTACCATCCCATGCTCTTTAGAGTCCTGAATCGAATGTGCTGAAGCTTTTACGTTTGGTGAGGTTCTGCGTACATTTAGGCTATGTTTGGTTGGGGGTAGAGGAGTGGGGAGAGAAAAAGAATTTGATTTCTTTTCCACTTTCCATTGACCGGTTGGACCAAATTTAATGGAATTAAATTTTCATTAAAATTCAATTTTTTATCAAATTAAAGAATTTATATTCTTTATTAATGGGTAAGGACTTCAAATTCCTAATTTATTGGAAAATTAAAATTACAATATTATCCTTTAAATAAAATTAATTTAAAATAAATTAAAGTGTAAATAATTTATATTTATTTTCTTAAATTAGTAGGATAAATTTATTTGAAAAAAAAAGTAGTTAAGTGGCTCACCAGAGACTTGCCGAAGACTCGCTGAAGTTTTACCGATGCAAATTATCATCATCAAAACTGGTACCAATGAAATCCTCGTGGGATAATATATAATTCTATAGAGTTAGAAATGTTAATATATATTACTATTAACCTTAAATCTTGTTTAAATATTTAAAAATTTTTTAACTCTCATATTTCTAACTAGATAGTGTATTTTTTATAAAATTAATATTTTAAATGAGTAAATAACCAATTTCTAATTATTATTATTATTATGTATTTATCGTGATAAAAGATAGCGGTCAACGTTGGTCAACAATAATGACCAACATCAGTTCAACAGTGACAGCTGTGGTCAATTACCGTTCATGACTTGATATTATAATTTTTATTTTAAAAAATAAAATTCTTTATTTCATTAGATAATTTTAATAGGCTAACTTATTATTATTTTCAATGATTATAAATATTTAGAAACTATATTAACATATAACTAATTATGCAAAGTTACTTATTTTAATTATAAAATATTAATGAATTAATTAAAAATATAATATAAATTAAATGTTTTGTTATTAATTTATTTTTTAATTAAATTAATTCATAATTTAACAATTTTTTATTTATTAACAATATTAACATTAAAGATAATTGGTAAACTTGTCCAAATAAAAAACATATAATTTCTTTTCCTTTAAAATTAATGCGAACCCAAACAATACAATTAAATATTGCACTCCTCGCCTATCATCACCTCTCTACTCCTCTCCTTTATTCTCCTCTCGTCTCATTCCCTTTCTTAAAACCAAGCATCATCTTAGTAACTGTTTTATTGCTGGATACATTACAAAATGAATATGTTGCGGGATTAGATATTGATTGGCACACTATAATTCCTCAACAAACGGCGTGACTTTCCCCACTTTCCCAACTGCATTTCATTGACATTCCTGGTTGCAAGGTATAGATAACTCTTCAAAATCACTAACCCGCTAATCAAAAAAACTTTTCACTGCCGATGTACAGAGACAAAACATCAAACTTTAAACAACATGAATCCAACAACAGCCATACAACTGCTTTCTCGATTTAGCGTGCCTATTTTCCAAATCAGGTTTACAACTGATAAAAAATAATACTGTCTTAAGGTCCAGGATTGTTAGTACAGGAGAGAAGATGATCCAGGATACTTTCTTCACCTTTCAGCAGTTGAAGATGATATAGGAAAATTCTTTGCCTTGCCAGTTATCATGGGAGATCCTTAACACCTATACCCCAGATAATAATCACATTCTGCATTCTTCAGCTGAAATCTCACAAGCTTAAGACCATTCTCACTACCTTGAACCTCAATCAGCTCAACCATCTTGAGGTTATAGGTCAAACATGAAATAGCCTTGTCCATTTTTCCTAAAGCAATGAAGTATGATCCAGTCCTCACCATAAATCTGTGAACTGACAAGATATTGCAGACTATTGAGCCTGGAAAAAGAAGAAAGATAGAAAATTAAATTTGCAAGCAAAGCAAAAGCGGGGACAACACCTAACTTATAATGTAATCGCCTTTTGCTCCCTTTCCTAGAAGAAACAGAGGTTAAAGCAGCACCATTGTAACCAGCTAACGGATTAAACCATGCTGAATGAACAATTTTTATTTATGCTCCTACTGGCTGTATGACTATGCCGAGCAATATTGAACCATTGAAGACATTCAACATATGAATTACAAGGGTGAGACCTAATGTGTATGTCCACTTGCATAGTCATTTGAAAAGAAAATTTCCAGATTTCTAGAAATAGTATACCAGATGCCTACGTTATAGACATGTCAGAGAGTTTATGGTGACACTCCAGCAAGGTTAGTAAATAGGCCTCATCTCTGTTGATATAACTTCTATTATCAAAATTGTTTTAAGGGAAAATTTCCCAGAGTTATACAATCTCTCATCTCTACTTATAATAGACCTTTGTGGGATCAATTCCCTTGTGTAGGATTTGGACTGGTATGGCATCTAATCTTGAAAGGTGTGATATGAATAGTAAATGTCGGTAACAACCAACGGAACAAAAAATCCGTATGGTACTACTCTCTGGCCATGACCTACCTGGGGAATTGCCAAATCTAACAAATCTTTCAAGACAAGGCAGCTAGAACCTGTCACTCAACTGTCAGACCGAAAATCTACCAGTGAGCATTGGAGGCCTATCTAAGCCTGTATTATGAAAATGGTTTTTTTCTTGGCACATTTTGCCTATCTAAGCCTGTATTATGCCCTATATCCTAAAAATGCAGTAAAGAAAGAATCTGCAAATGCAAAAATTGAACTTATATGTAAGAACCTAACAATAGTATTTAATCTCAAACAAAGCCAGAGCACAATAAATGAGTCCACTAAAGAAAATGGAAACCAACAATAACTTTCTTATAACTGAAAATGTTCCACAAACAGTAAAACCATCACCCAAAACATAACTCTTAACACCATCATCAAACTCACCATCTACCGCTGTATATTAAGCATAGCTTTGGCCTCATTCTGCTCTTCAACAAACTCTTCAGTCGCATACTTCTTCAACAACTCCATCTTCTTCCTCTCAACAACCATCTTCTCAATTTCCTTATCGTCAGGCAATGGCACATGCACCACAAACTCCCTCTCCTTCTCTTTCCTCTCTATCTCCATTTGCTTCATCCTCTCCTCCAAAACCACATCCTCTTCTCCCTCCTTCAAGATCTCCTTCAATGGCACCATCACGCTCGCCTCTTCCCTGCTCTTCACCGTCTTCATCACCTCCTTCTTTATCTCGTCCAGCCTCTTCCACTCCTGCACCGCATTAGCACGCATTTTCCTCTCTGCAGGCCCTTCAACTCTCTCCAAAACTCCATCTTCATCATCCCTGTACCCATAATAACTTGCATCAATCCTCTTATAAATATCATACCTAGTCCTCCGCTTTCGCAGCTCCGGTGGTTTCTCGAACAACTCCCTGACACCTGGCAGTTTCTTCGCGGCGCCAAAATAACGGTACCCGGGCCCACGCCCGCTAGGGTTTGGGACGTCTACGATGTTCCCTTCCAAATCCGTCATTTTAGCAAATTGTTTGGTGTAATTGGGGCCGCCGAGTTCGACAATACGTCTCTCCCAGTGCACCTTCTCGCGGATTAGTTTGTTAATCTCATCGTTGAGGTCCCGGAGCCGGTGCTCCCCGAGGCCTTCGTTCTGGATCTCGGCCACTTTGCGGCCGATTTCTCGCATGATTTGCTGCCGCCATTTGTCGGCCTCGCTGAGATCACGGCACTCAGAGGCTAAATACGGACGCCGTTCTTTGGGTTTCTTCTTCTCTTCTGCCTGTAGCGCGATGTATCGATTCAGCATCGACTGAGCTTTCTCTTCGTTACGCGCCATGGCTCCGTTTCTGACTCTGGATTCGCTAGTTTCACTGAATAAACCCACAAAAAGAAAAAACCCTAATTTTTAATTTTGAGAAGAGATTTATCACTCAAGCCGGAGCAACGAAGTTTGAATGCAAAATAGGCGACCAGAGTGACGGCGAAGAAGGAAATAAATAATATTATCGCTGTATAAATAATATTTTGGGAATTACTATTATCTATTCTCTTCTCTCTTTCGGAGAGGATTCTAATCTATCATAATCCAAAATCATCTTTTATTTTTTATTATTTTAATATATGTAAATTTATTATACAAAAGACCCGGTTAAGTTGCACCGTAGCCATTTATTTATATGAACAATATGTTAGTTTATAGGTTGCTTTCAATAAGGTGAAGGTTTTTTTAGCTCAATTTGTTTTTATAAATATTTAATAAGTATTTTACTTTTCCATTGTTATTGTTAAAAATTTGAAATATTTTCAGTTATTGGTAAAAATTTTACAATAAATGAAATTATTTATTTGTTTCATCTCCTTACGCATATAATGTAACATTGATATTTAATTAATGATACCATAAGAACTTATTGTTAAATGTTTTAATATTTTTTAAAATATTGAGGAGGTTGTATTAGAAAAATTATATTTTTGGACTTTTTATCTGAATAAAAAAAGTCTCTTTGAGAAAAAATATTTATTTCACAATATCTCTATTAAATACACCTATTTCTTAAACTATAAAATTTATAAATAAGCATATTATTCATATTATAAAACTTAATAATAATAATAATATATTCTTAGGGTGTGGATATGTCTACCCCGTTACTTTTATAAACCTACCTCACCTAAATAATATAATTACAATAAATTCACATCATTTTATAAAATTACAAATTAATAATAAATTTGAGCAATTAATTCATTAAATCACCCTTACTAGATTTTTTTTTCTTGTTTGACTTAGATTCTAACAATTTTTAACTATTTAAGAATGATTTAAAATAAATTTAATTTGACTATTTTACCTTTATAATGTAAAATAATTAAATTACTCTAATTGTTCAGGAATATATTATTGTAACTAATTGTTTAGGAATTTAGTTTTATGTTTTATAATCTAATATGTTTTATATAAAATGTAATAATTTTTAATACCATGTATTAATTATATGTTGTTAGTTTAATGTAATATTAATAATATATTAAAAATTATTATTTATACATCATTAACATATAAAAAAATTTGTATAAAAAATAATTAAATTTAAAATAATTTTTTAAATAAATCCTATTTTTTATTTATAACATAAACACAATACCTATTATATTTATATATTAAAATATATTTATATTTAAACTCATTCAAATTTAAAAAAAAAATCAAACACATTCATATTTCAAAAGTTTATAAAAATCAAACGTTTCGTACTGCACCTTTCTCTCTCTTTCCCTCCCTCCCTTCCTCCCTCGGTGTGAAGTCTTTTGAGGCAAACTTGGAGTCCTATGAATTATGACATTCTGCACTTTAGACTTTTTAGAGGCGCAACATGCAAGTCTTATCCTTGTGATTATATTTATTAATTTATTCTAAATTCAGAGGTCATGTTTGCTATATTGCGTATTGCCCTAAAAATAGTCACCGTACCCACTAAATAATCAAATGATAATGATGAGTTATCACCAATTCTCCAATATTTTGCATAATGTCAAAATCATTTTAGAAGTATTCAAAGTTATGATCGCAACCTTAAAGTTGTACTCGCCAAAAATGTTAGTCAACAGATTGTCGGGTTAAAAAGAAATCCTAGACGGAGTCATGGAACTCAAGTTGCCCAGATGAACAAGTAAACATAAACACTGTTTCCAGTCATCAAGAAACAAATATTTTAACGAGATAATGCTAAACAATCTATGAAGCATGATATAAGCTTGCACGAGGGATGTTCGTTTCACCATCAGAAGCACTTTCGCAAATCAAACATGGGAAACAACCAATACATTCAGCCCATCTTTCTTGATCTCCTCTTAGGATTCTTGTTTTTCAACTTCATCATGCTCAGCTCTTGCCAGAGTATTGCTCGTTGCCCGCAGAAAGAGAAAGAAGCGCTTCTAAAGATCAAGGTAAGCCTAACAGATTCTTCAGGTCGACTCTCTTCGTGGACTGGAGAAGACTGCTGCAAATGGGCTGGTGTCGTCTGTGACAATGGCACGGGAAATGTTATTCAGCTCAAACTACGCAGCCCGCAGAATCCTGACAGTTTTCAGGACAATGTAACATATTATCAATTAGAAGGTGAGATCAATCCATCTCTGCTCGAGTTGAAGCACTTAAGTCACTTGGACTTGAGCTTAAACAATTTCCAAGAAAGCAGAATTCCAAACTTCCTCGGTTCACTGGAGAAGTTGAGGTATCTCAATCTCTCTGGTGCATCCTTTGCTGGAAAAATTCCTCGAAGTTTTGGGAATCTGTCAAGCTTGCAGATTCTTGATGTCAACACATTTTATTATTCGTCGCTGGAAAGTGATGACTTGGAGTGGCTCAGTCGGCTTTCCTCTTTACAATACCTTAATTTGGAAGGTGTGGATCTCAGCAAGGCTGGAAGCAGTTGGGTTCAAACCACTAATATGCTTCCTTCTCTTTCTGAGTTGCACCTGCCAGCTTGTGGGTTATTCCAGTTCCCTCCTCTTTCAGTGGTCAACTTTTCTTCCCTCTTAGTTCTTGATCTCTCAAGCAATGATTTCAATTCATCAATACCCGAGTGGCTGTTCAACATTAGTAGGCTTGCACATCTTGATCTCAGCGCAAACAATCTCCAAGGCAATATTCCAGATGTATTTGCCAATATGACTAGCCTCAGCGAGCTTGATTTGTCTGAGAACTCACTTATTGGGGGTAAGATACCGAAGGATTTAGGAAGTCTCTGCAGTCTGCAGAATCTTGATCTTTCTGGTAATAACTTGGATGGTGAGATAACTGAATTCGTAGATGGTTTGTCTAAATGCACCAACAGTAGCTTAGAGTCACTGGATTTGGGGCAAAATAAACTGGGTGGATTTCTTCCTAATTCTCTTGGACACTTGGAAAACCTAAGATTCTTCAACTATGGGGAAACTTGTTCCGGGGTTCAATCCCAGAGTCCATTGGGAACTTGTCGTCCTTGAGAGAACTTTATCTCCCCAATAACCAAATGGATGGCACAATTCCAGAAAGTTTGGGAAAACTATCTCATCTTGTTGTCTTAGATATTTCCGGGAATCCATGGATTGGGGTGGTGACAGAAGTTCATTTTTCGAACCTCAAGAACTTAAAAGGAATTGCATATTGCCAAGTCCTCCTTAGCGCCACGGCTTACCTTGGTGTTCAATGTGAGTCCCGAATGGGTTCCTCCTTTTAAACTCAGATACATGAGGCTGAGATCATGTCAATTGGGCCCCAAATTCCCTGCTTGGCTAAGAAATCAGAATGAGATGCAAACTTTCGTACTCAGAAATACTCAAATTTCAGACACCATACCAGAGTGGTTTTGGCAGTTAGATTTATCGCTGTATGAACTTGATCTTGGTTATAATCAGATAAGTGGCAGAGTTCCAAACTCCTTGAAGTTTTTTCCCCAGTCTACTGTGTACTTAAACTGGAACCTATTTTCAGGTCCTTTCCCACTGTGGTCTTCCAATGTGAGTGCCCTATATTTGAGCAACAATTCTTTTTCAGGACCAATTCCTTCAGATATTGGTGAAAGAATGCCCTTGTTGACAGATATGGATGTATCCCAAAACCTCCTTAATGGTACGATTCCTTTATCCATCGGAAGACTAAGTTCTCTTACAACTCTTTCAATCTCCAACAACAATTTGACAGGACATGTTCCAGAATTCTGGAATGGTCTGCCATTCTTGTATGCCGTGGACATGTCAAACAACAGCTTATCTGGAGAGATACCACGTTCTATGGGTTCTCTACGGTATCTTAGGTTCTTAATGCTGAGCAACAATCGTCTGGCCGGGGAAATCCCTTCGACCTTGCAGAATTGCACAACCATTCGTACTCTTGATCTTGGAGAAAATAAGCTTTCAGGTAACATTCCAGCATGGTTAGGGAAAAGCACTTCTCTATGGATATTACGTCTGCGATCAAACTTGTTTTACGGAGACATTCCCTCACAGCTATGCAGTCTTTCCTCTCTCCACATGTTGGACCTTGCACATAATAATTTGTCCAGATCAATTCCCTCGTGTATTGGGAATTTGACAGGTATGGCATCGGATATGGACTCTGAAAGATATGAGGGGAATGTTTTGGTGACAACCAAAGGAACAGAATACTGGTATGAGTCGACTCTGTATCTAGTGAACAGCGTTGACCTTGGTTACAACAGCTTATCTGGGGAGATACCTGATCTGACAAACCTTTCAAGACTTGTCATTTTGAACTTGTCCATGAACCACTTGACAGGGAAAATTCCAGACACCATCGGGAGCTTAGAACGATTGGAAACTCTAGACCTCTCCAACAATCAACTTTCTGGAGCAATTCCGCCTAGCTTGACTTCTTCAACTTTTCTGGCTCACTTGAACCTGTCGTACAACAATCTTTCTGGTGAAATCCCATCAAACAATCAATTCCAGACCCTCAACGATCTATCCATTTATGAGGGCAACCCTGCACTTTGTGGATCTCCACTACCAAACAAGTGCAGTAAAGGCAAGGAAACATCTGGTTTCACCGAAGGAGATGATGAAGATCGAGATGACTTCGACAAGTTGTTGTTTTACAGCAGCATGGCAGTGGGATTTATAGTGGGGTTTTGGGGAGTTTGTGGAACTCTAGCAATAAAAGAGTCTTGGCGGATTTCCTATTTTGGATTTGTTGACAAAATAAAAACTAGGCTAACGTTGCTTGTCTTCCAGAGAGAATAGACCAAATCGATGCTTTGTCTTGCTACAGTTATACTTAGTTCTCAATGTTGCCTGTATATAAAGGAAACATTCCTTGGGATGCAATAAAGCAGCTATTTCAAGTTGGGGCATAGACACTAATAATCTTAATTTCTAAATGATGAAAATGGGAGGATAAAACAAACTCATATAATTTAAATTTTTTTCAGCATTCAGACTTCATTGAGCTGCAATACACTGTGGCTCAATCGATACAATTGGCTTCTGTACATCCGTGTGAATATAATTGAACCACAGGAGGTAGTAGACTACAAATGGTGCTAATATCTAAAGTCGTGTCTATTAGCATTCCCATTTCCATTATTTTCATGGCATTTCAGGGATTGATGGCTTCATTTTGTTGAATATTTGCCATCAAGGCAACACATGAGGAAAGCAGTTAATGGAACATGAAAGCTCCAATTGCAAGTTGCAAGAGAAAGCATATCATAGCACATTATTGAAGACTATGGCATTTGTGCAAACAAAAACTAGTGAAAAGAAAAACGAGAACAATCATCATTTATACTGCAAGGGGGTCTCCTCTGAGACTTTTTTCTTCTTTGTTCCTTTTTTTTTTTTGGTCTTTCAGGAAACATGCTTCCCTCAAATTTCAAAACACTGATTTAAGTTATTTATGGGGAAATCACCCTATTTGATAATAGGTAACAATCTTCACTACTTGGCCTTCACCATATCAATCATCAGTGCCAAAGTAACGATTGCCAAACTCTACCATACCAGGTATCACAAGGAATTCTTAATTCAAAGCAACATCAGTCTCTGAAGTGATAATTTTTAGTGATGGAAACATTTGCAAACTCAATGGATTCCTTCTGGAGCCTGAAATTAGATCATATGATTAGTACATTAAATGAAGGATGTATCACAAACCAACAAGTATGTAAATCAGTTGGCATGAAGTTGTTCTAACTTAACCAAAGTTTTCAGTTTGAAACTTAGGAATGTAACTATCTTAAATACTTGTTCGAAGAGTTTTGCTATCCTAGTAGTCCTACCTGGCTCGGATCTAAATTAGTCAAGGCCCAACGTGATCTTCAGATACCATATGGTTTAATACATAAAAAAGAAAAGTAATGAGAACCATTTACAGAGATGAGATTTAGCAATGTAATGTGGGATTATAGAAATCCTTTCTTTATCAGTAGTTGAATAGCTTGGTTGGCAAAGTTCTCTATGAGGAAAGCAATCAAGAATGGTTTCAATTATCAACATAGGTAAATAGTGTCCATCATATAATGATCTAATTGGCAGGCACAGAGGATGCTGTTAAAAGTTAAGAAATGTACGCTAGCATTGTATTTCCTTTTATCTCAGCTTCAAAAAGTAGGTGATTTATTTATTAGTCAATCAATAGCTTGTTTGCAATCACCTTCCTTTATTGTCAGTATTTAACTTTCAAAAAGCACAATTTTAACTAACCATTCGGTGATGTTTCAGAAAATAAACTTGAAAACAACAGCTTTGTCCAATATAGAAGGGATCAGCCACTCCACTCATCAAACAACAGTCTCAAATATTTTTCAACAAATAAATTAGTTATGACATTACATTGCTCTCTTTCTTGAATTCCTTCTATTTAAAAAATGATCCTCTTATCAGAAGAGGGGGAAAGAGAGATGCCTACAACATAACAAATTATTAACAGATACCAAGAAAAAAGGAAGTGTGAAAAAAACATCAAGACTACCTGTGGCAAGAACAGGATGAATAAGCAGGGCACGTCTTTCTAAAATATCATTGGGTAGCTTCTCATAGATAAGCTGATTGTATTGAAACCAAAAATGCATTATTAATATTAATTCAATTTATTCATATAGAAACAAAGATGTAAACACTCTTTCTAGAAAATCTTTTCTACAGCAAATTCTATTGATACCTATTTGCCATTGTCTCCATCACGTCGAATCAGAATTTTTTCAATTTTTATTCCTTTCTAGTATGCATGCTGAAATTCTAGCTATGCAACCTATGAGGGGGAGTGAATTGAATTTCTAAAATTTAATCAAAATAAACCACACAATAATTTAATCTATTGTCCTAACAAAATTAAAATAATAAATTTGATAAAATTCAATAATAAAAAAGTAAAAGAAGAGAAATTAAACATGAGTAATTTTACATGGTTCAGTAATCCTCACCTAAGTCCATGCCCCCAAGCAAACCAAGCTTGAAGATTTCACTAATCAAGCCTCCTAAGGCTTCAAGTTATTTACAATTGACTTTGTTAGCTTAAATGCTACACATAATGTAATTTTGATGATAATAAACATGTGTCTTAATTATTTCAATTAATAATGTATTTCACATTTTCACTAAGTTCTTGAAGGATAGTATTTATACAAGTGAATCAAGTGAAATCAATTGCAAGATACTCAACGAACAACGGCTCGATTAAGAATAAAGTTTAGAGCTCAACAGACTTATTATTACGATAATTCCTTGTAAAGCCAGTATGATTTAATTTATACTTGATTTAGCAATTTGTGAAGCTATAGATTTTAATCAATTAATTATTATTTTTTATTAATCTAAAGTTTTGATCATAAATCAAGTATTTCATGCAAACTAATTGATTTTCTAAATATGGATTAAAGTGAAAAAGTTTTGTAATATTTGATTTTAATAAATATTATTTTAAAATGAATTTAGGTTTATTTATAAAATTTAAAATATTTTTTGTCATATCATAATTTTAAAAAATTATGGGAATGAGAAAGATTATTTAGAAATTTTGAAATTAGACTTGTTTGTAAAGACTTTTGTCATTTTAAGTTATAGTACAATTATAGGAATATGTTGGGTAGAATTATAATTTTATGAACAGTGATACTGTAGCAAATTAAAATTATTTCGAAAATGGACCAATTTACAAAGTTTTATAAGTTTTTAGGTTAGAGTATAATTATAAAAAAATTTAGGTAAATTTATAATTTTATGAATAGTACTATAGCAATATTCAAATTTAACGGCAACTTCATTGTAGCAAGTGGCTAACTGCTTGAATATAGAGGTTAGCCACTTTGGCGCTGGAATTTGCCTATAACGGCTATTTTTCAAGTAAAAACTATAAAAATCTAAATCAAACTCATTTCCAATCTCTTGAACAATAAAAAACAAGTTCATATATTATTGATTGAACTTCAAACTTACAAATCATCATCATAGATTGAATCATTATTGAGCTATAATTTATTCATTCACTCTTAAAAAGAGATTTTCTTATTATAATCTTTAATTTCTTATCAAACTTGTGAGTGTATAAGTGTGAAAAACACTTGGGTGAAGGGGTTTGAGGAATAATCCCTGAATTGTAAAGGTTTATTGACACCTTGAAGTCAATTGTAACGAACTTAAAGTCTTGAGAGCTTAGATAGTGAAATCCTTAAGCTTGGTTAGCTTGGAGGTATGGACGTAGGTGGGGATTGCCGAACTATAAAAATTCATCATATTTGCTTTCTCTTCCCTTTCTGTTTTATTTTTTAGCATTATTGAAGTTGTTGTTTTCAATTTTATTAAGGCATTAGATTGAATTGTTGTGTTGTTTGTTTTGATTTAATTTTAGAAACCCAATTCACCCCTCCTCTTGGGTTGCATAACTAGTATTTCATTTAAGAGCTTGCTTCTCTTGTTAGGACTTAACCGTCTAGAGTAAAAGATATATAGCAATCCAAAATGAATCCACATTTAGGGAAAGACAATCTATAACGAGACCATCATTTTTTTATAGTAATGACTATCTATATTGAAAGGTCAGATAGGAAAAAGATGTCATTAAATTTTAAAGGTATGAATGCTTTATTTTGTGCCTTAGATAAAAAGGAATTTCATAAAGTTTCAAATTGTTCTAATGTTTATGAAATTTCAAAAAAACTTGAAGTTGTGTATGAGGAGACTACAAATGATAAGGCATCTCATATAGTGTCAAATTTTACACTTATGGCAATTGGAGATGAATTGAACAATAAACCTGATGAGGTGAATGATCTTCTTACTTATAATGAGTTGTATGATTCTTTTAAGAAATTACATGATGATTGGTTGAGAATTGGTAAAAAAAATGTATGCCTTAAAAGAAAATGTTAGAACTTTCAAATGAAAATGATGCATTTCAAAAGTGTAATGATTTATTGAATAAAAAGATCAAGGGGTTAGAATTAGATAATAAAGCTTTGCATGATAGAATTGCATCAATTAAAGATAAACAAAATACTTCATATGAGCATGAAAAATTGCCTGTTGATGAATAGTTGAGAGAAAATGAAATGTTTAAGAAAAAGAATAATGAGCTCAACGGAATTGTGTTGAAGTTCACAAATGATCAAAAGAACTTAGAAAAATTACTAAGTACTCAAAAATATGTATTTGATAAAGATAAACTTGGGTATAAGCCTAACTTGAAACAAAAATATTATAAGAATTATTTTGTTAAACCTACATCTATAAGTGATTATAAAATTGTTTGTTATCATTGTAATAGAAATGGTCACATGAGTTATAGATGCCATGTTAGAAGAAATGCATATAATGGAGTTGAATATGTTTGGGTTTCAAAAGAAACTATTGCTAACACTTAAGGACCCAAAAGTATTTGGGTACCAAAACAAACAACTTGTATATTCTTTTGTAGGTACCATAATCAAGAGATGGTAGAGAGTTCTTTGATGAAAGCTTGTGAGGATAATCACCTGACCTTGATCTAGGAGAAAAATATGAGACAAGATGATTTAATTGTTTTGGTAACAATTCTTTCCATATTGATTTTGTTAAATGGATTATATGGATGAATGATAACTTGAGTTTGTGAAAATATGCTTGTATGTTTATATAATTGAATTATCAATGTGTATTATATTGAGTGCTTTATTATGATACATAGATAGATATATATGATGATATCATATCAACTTATCAAGACACATTTATTTGATTTTGATGATTGCATGATCTTCGATTTCGTCTTCTTAATTGTCTATCACCATATTTCATTTCATATATTTATATTTCTTATTTGTTCATCATTCATTTATAAAATTAACATTTATGATTTATTGTACTTATAAATTTGATCACTTATTGTTTTAACTCATAATGATAGCAATATCTTAATAGTTATGTTGATTTTGATGATCTATATATTGTCATTATGTACCTATGCTTTACTTAAGTTTTGATGATAAAGAATGTGCTTTCATGATTACATTATACTTGATGAAGTTTGTTCTTATAAGATCTATGATTAGTGAATAGGTGCATTTTTTATACTTTATTGATGTATTATTGAGAATGCATGTGATGACAAGATTTTATTTATTGGTAGTAGATGTATAAATATATATACAATTAATATAGATTGTGCATCTAGTCATGATAAATGTTTTTCTGCATTACATGATGATAGTTGGTTATGGCATAGAAGACTAAGTCATGCAAGCATGGATTTGATTTCAAAATTTTTGAAAAATGATTTAGTTAAAGGCCTTCAGAAAATTGATTTTTGAAAGAACAGAATTTGTAAAGCTTGTCAATTCGATAAGAAAATCAAAACTTCATTAAAAAACAAGAATTGTGTTTCTACTTCAAAACCTCTTCAATTACTTCATATGGATTTGTTTGGACTATCTAGGTATGCTAGTCTAAGTGGAATATATTACGCATTTGTAATTGTGGATGATTATTCTAGATTTATTTGGGTATTATTTTTAGCCAATAAAGATGATGCATTTGAGGCATTTAGAGTTTTTTTTTGTAAAAGGTTCAAAATGAGAAAGGTTACTATATTACTTGTATTAGAAGTGATCATGGTAGAGAAATTAAAAATCATGCATTTGAAAATTTTTGTAATGATTTAGGCATTGAGCATTAATTTTCATTAACTAAGACTCTACAAAAAAATAAAGTTATTGAGAGAAAGAATAGGTCTATTCAACAAATGACTAGGATCATGTTGAATGAAAATGGTTTACCAAAATATTTTTAGGCCGAAGCCGTCAACACTGCGTGTTATGTTTTAAATCGTGTGTTGATTAGACCTTTTTATATAAGTTTTGGAAAGATAAAAAACTCAACATTGGTTATTTTAAAATTTTTAGATGCAAATGTTTTATTTTGAACATAAAAGAAAATCTTGATAAATTTGATCCAAAATCTGATGTTGGCATCTTTCTTAGTTATTCTAACACAAACAAAGCTTATAGAGTTTATAATAAAAGAACTTTAGTTGTAGAAGAGTCTATGCATGTTGCATTTGATGAGTCTAACCCTCTATCTATGGAGAAAGTAGTTGTTGATGATGATGCAGAGGGGAAATTACTGCAAGGATCCATACAAGATAAACTAAAGAATACGCCACCTAAAAATCAAGATGATAAACAAGAAGAAGAAATAAGCATGGAGCAACAAGAATGCACTTATCAAATACTCTCGAAGGAGTGGAGGTATGTTTCTTCTCATCCTAAGTATTTAATTGTAAGAGACCCTACACGAGGTATAGCCACTAGATCATCACTTAAGAATACATGTAAGTATACTGTATTTATTTCTCAAATTGAACTAAAATCCTTTGCGGATGTAGAAAATAATGAATTTTGTATTATGACAATGTAAAAGGAGTGAAAATAATTTGAGAGAAATAATGTGTGGAAATTAGTTCCTAAATCGGAACATCAATTCATCATAAATGAGTATTTACGAATAAAATGGATTAATCTGATCTAGTTGTTAGAAATAAAGATAGGTTAGTAGTTCAAGGATATAATCAAGAAAAATGAATTGATTTTGATGAAACATTTACGTCAATAGTTAGATTAGAATCCATTCGAATATTATTAGTGTATGCATGTCATAAAAATTTTATTTTATTTCAAATGGGTGTCAAAAGTGCATTTTTAAACGTTTATATTACAGAGAAATTTTATATAAAACAACCCCCTCATTTTGAAAATGAAAAATTTTCAAATTACATTTTTAAGTTATCAAAAGCTTTATATGGATTAAAATAAGCACCTAGAGCATGGTATGATAGACTTAAAAATTTTTTGTTGGAAAATGATTTTTCAATAGGAAAAGTAGATGCTACTCTTTTTGTTAAGCATAAGAATCAAGATATTCTTATAGTTTAAATTTATATAGATGTTATTATCTTTGGTTTTACTAATGAGTATCTGTGCAAAGGGTTTTCAACATATATGAATAAAGAGTTTGAGATGAGCATGATGAGAGAGTTGAAATATTTTCTTGGATTGCAAATAAAACAAAACAATAAGGGAATATTTATCAATAAAGCTAAGTATATCAGAGATTTGCTCAAACGTTTTGGAATTAATAACTCAAAAACCAAAAATTCTCCAATGAGCACAACAATCAAGCTTGACAAAGATGAAAAAAGTAAAGAAGTTGATATCAAGATGTATCGAGGTATGATTGGTTCTTTACTCTATTTAACCGCTAGTAGATCTGATATCATGTTTAGTGTATGTTTGTGTGCAAGATTTCAATTATGTCCCAAGGAATCTCATTTGCTTATTGTGATAAGAATTTTCCATTATTTGAATGGAACCATCGATCTTAGCCTTTAGTATCCTAGAAGAACTTATATAGATTTAACTTATTATTTGAATGCTGATTTATTGGTTATAAGGTTGATAAAAAAAGTACTAGTGGCACTTGTCATTTCCTTAGGTCATGCACTTATTACCACTGAAGCTGAATATATTACCTCAGATAGCTGTTGTATACAAGCTCTTTGGATGACACAAACACTTAAAGCTTATGGCATTAATCTTGAATAAATTTCTATCAAGTGTGATAATACTAGTGCTATAAACCTATCAAAGAATCTCATTCAGCATTTTAAAACCAAGTATATAGAGATTAGACATTATTTTTTGAGCGATCACGTTCAAAAAGGTAATATTGCATTAGAATTTATCTCTACGGAAAAACAATTTGCCGATATTTTTATAAAACCTCTTTGCAATGAATAATTTTCAAAAATTCAGCGTGAACTTAGGATGATGAAATTTTCACATGAATATCTTTAATCATGTTATTGAGACTATTATAATTGATGGTTTGATGATTATTGATGTTTTAATACATGTTTAAGCATGATGAATGAGTGATATGTGTAAATTGTTGATTTTTGAATGTTTACATATGTTTTAAATGTGTAAAATTTATACTTGATTAATGAGTTAATTGTTTGAATTTGTGATCTTTTAATTGTTAATTATCACAATTCATGAATGAAAATGGCTTTTGAAGTGTTTCGGAATCATAAAATAGTCTTTGGATTGATCAAACTAAGCCGAAAACAAATATTGTATAGCAAAGATAGAGGCCAGGCGGCTAGCTACTTAGAAATGAATCCAAACCAGAAAGTAAGCCGCTTGCCCTAAGCGACTAGCCACTTGGTCACTGATTTTTACCCACTTTTCTTCTTTTTCCTTTGTTCTTCACTTGTTCTCCATTCTCTCTCTCTTTAAGCCACAAACCTACGCTCATTTTCTCTTAAATCTTCATCATTTTTCACTCATTTCCTTACTAAAATCACTCACTCAAATCATTTTTTGACCATTAATCCTTCATTACTCATAATTCAAATATCATTTTTCTTCCTTTTCTAAATCAACAAATCAAAATCCAAGCTTATCCATTCCTCTCTCTACCATTTTAAGTGATGAAAATCTATCTTTACTCAAACCACAAACATATCTTGCCTTAAATCATCTCTAGGATTAATTTTCTTGCTTTAACAACACTCATTTCACTTAAAATCTTAGAAGTTAGAATTTAGTTATTTAAGCTTGTTCTTGTTTTAATCATGGTGAGTAGTGAGAAATCTAAGGGAAAGCAAATATCCAAGAAAATAAAGGAGAATCATGAAGATAATCCGGAGTTTATAATGACACATATATCAACTATACCTCTTCAAAAATAATTTGTTGATCTTTTCATGTCAAGGTCGTTAATTACTCCACATTTCATCAATCTTCGTAATTTAGATAATTTATATATTTGTGATAAATCTCTTAGTGCTTTACTTGTTACAATGGGGTGAAAGAATGTTTTAGTCATTAAGGAACCATATTATGAGAATTCAGTTCTAGTTTTCTATTTGAATATGGTTATTTCTTCGCAATTTTTAAATAGAGTTATTACCAGTGTTAGGGGAATTCCTATTGAATTTGATATTGAGGATTTAAATTAGAGGTATTTTGATTTCAATCACAGTTTGAAGCTTTTCAAATTCAATCCATTTTCGAACATCAACGCCTCTTTGAGCAACAGTAGTGATTATTTGATCAGCAACAATACCTATTTGTTTAATAAAAGCAGATTCTTAATGGACAGCAATAACTTTTTGTTGCTCTTGGTTTTCCACCACCATCCACTTCTTCATATCCACCATCTCTATAGTGCCTTATTTTTAATCATCTCTCACTCAGCACTACATCTTTATATATATTGTTATATTAATTATAGATGCTTATCATGAGGTATTTGGATTTTTTTTATTTGTTACTTGGATATGTGGTTGATGTTTGCTGGATAGTATCAATTTTATAACTCTATGATTAATTGTATGCTTAAATTTTATATGTTTCTTGATTAACCATTTATGTTTATTGGTCTTTCTTGGTAATTTTGATGATGAAGGGGGAGAAATAATGTATTTTAAATTTCTTGAAGACAGGTAATGCGTATTTTAATCTTAAGGAGTTTGTAAATATTTTTGAAATATTGAGGGAGAGTTTTATAAAATATTATGGATCATATAATAAGGGGGAGTTATTTTAATATATTGATTCATGTATGTCATGTATTGAGGGGGAATATAAATGTCAAAATACATGAGATGTTTGTCATCATAAAAAGGGAGAAATTGTTAGCTTAAAGGTTATACATAATGTAATTTTGATGATAACAAACATGTATCTTAATTATTTTAATTAATAATGTATTTCACATTTTCACTAAGTTCTTGAAGTATAGTATTTATATAAGTGAATCAAGTGAAATCAATGGCAAGACACTCAACAAACAACGGCTTGATCAATAACAAAGTTTGGAGCTCAACGGACTTATTATTACGACAAATTCTTATAAAGTCATTATGATTTAATATATACTTGATTTAGCAATCTGTGAAGTTCAAGATTTTAATCAATTAATTATTACTTTTCATTAATCTAAAATTTTGATCATAAATCAAGTATTTCATGCAAACTAATAAATTTTCTAAATATGGACTAAAGTCAAAAAGTTTTTTAATATTTGATTTTAATAAATATTATTTTAAACATGAATTTGGGTTTATTTACAAAATTTGAAATATTTTAAGTCATATCATAATTTCATAAAGTTGTGAGAATGAGAAAGATTATTTAGAAATTCTGAAATTAGACTTGTTTACAAATACTTTTGTCATTTTGAGTTATAGTACAATTATAGGAATATGTTGGGTAAAATTATAATTTTATGAATAGTGATACTGTATCATATTAAAATTATTTCGAAAATAAACCAATTTATAAAGTTTTATAAGTTTTTAGGCTATAGTATAATTATAAAAATTTAAGCAAAATTATAATTTTATGAATAGTGTTATTGTAGTAATATTTAAATCTAACGGTAACTTTACTATAACAAGCGGCTAACTGCTTCAATGTAGAGGCTTGTCGCTTTAGTGTTAGAATTTGCCTATAACAGCTATTTTTTGAGTAAAAACTATAAAAACCCAACTCAAACTCATTTCTAATCTCTTGAACAACCAAAAACAAGTTCATAAATTATTGATTGAGCTTCAAACTTACAAATCATTGAATTATTATTGAGCTATAATTTGCTCATTCACTCTTAAATAGCGATTTTTTTTATTGTAATCTTTAATTTCTTATTAAACTTATGAGTGTATAAGTATAGAAAACATGTAGGTGAAGGGGTTTGAAGAACAATCCCTGAATTGTAAAGGTTCATTGACACCTTGAAGTCAATTGTAACGAACTTGAAGCCTTGGGAGGTTTGGATAGTAAAATCCTCGAACTTGATTGGCTTGAAGGTGTGGTCGTAAGTAAGGATTGCCGAATCACGTAAAAACTCATCGTGTTTGCTTTCTCTTCCCTTTCTCTTTTATTTTGAGCATTTTGAAGTTGTTTTCAATTTCATTAGATTGAATCATTATGTTGTTTGTTTTGATTAAATTTTAAAAACTCAATTCACTCCCTTTTTGGGTTATATAACTAGTATTTCAGACTCGAAGGTGTCAAGAAATCTTTACACTTAAAAGATTATCCCTCAATCTCTTACCTCACGTATTTTTTATACTTAAATACTCACAAAATTTATAATGAATTTGAAAAATATAACAAATACTCCCTATCTAGAGTTGATATATAAATGATAGCTAAATGAAGATTTAATTTATGAAAATTTGTAAATTGAAAGCTCAAAAAATAATATATATACTTGTTTGTGCTTGCTCAAGAAAGAAAAAATAAGTTTGATTTGAGTTTATATAGTTTTTACTTGAAAAATAAATGTTATAGGCAAATTCCAATGTTGAAGCAACTAGCCTTTATATTTTACCATAAAAATACATTTCCCAAAATTAATATATGTATTACCTGTCTTTAAGAACTCAAAATACATGATTTTTTTCCCCTTCATCATCAAAATTACTAATAAATTATGCAAAGACTAACAAATATAAATTGTTAATCAAGAAACATATAAAACTCAAGCATACAATTAACTATAGAGTTATAAAATCCATACTATCCAGCACACATCAACCACATATCCAAATAACAAATAAGAAGCATCCAAATATCAAACAATAATCATCCTCAATTCACAATTAAAACAACAATGTATATGAAAATGTAGGTGCATAATATAATAGAGAACTAAGGTAAAATCCATAAGGATAGCACATTATAGAAGTGGTAATTTAAAACCCAAAAAATGCACAAATTCGTTTTGTAAAATAATGAGTGAAATGGATGACTTTAAATTGATTATATTGATCCAAGAGACAATGGATGGTGTTAATTTGATCCAAGATGAGCTAGAAAGAACTTTGATTGAAGAGAAAGAAATGAGCAAACTTAGATTTTAATATTAAGATTTAGAGAACCAAGTGATGAATGATGATTGGAGAATATTTAATGAAGATTAAATGCATGAGTAATGATTTGAATGATTGATTTTTTTATAAAAATGAATGAGAAATGAAGAAAATTTGAAAAGAATAGCCATGAGAAAGGTTGAAGAAAGTAAGATAAAAGAGGGGAGATGAAGGAAATGAGGGACAAACCCGTGACCAAATAGCTAACCACTTAGGGCAAACGGCCGGCCACTTGCTCTCGGGTTTGCAAGCAAATTCCAAGGGACCAGCCGTTTGGTTCAGACGGCTAGCCACTTGCCTTAAGTTACTAGCCGGCTATCCTTGATTTTTTATATGATTTTGCTATCCGGATGAGTTTTGAGCAATCCTAAGATCATTTTATGATCCCAAAGCACTTTAAAAGTCATTTTAATGATAAAACATGATAATAAACAATCAAATGATCATGAATTCAAACATATAACTCATCTATCGTATATATATCACACAATTAGGAAATGTAATAAGTGCTTAAGGATTACAAATTCATGCATATAATTTATTTATCATGTTTAGGCACTCCATAATCATTAACAATCATCCATCAATTAATTTTAATAGTCTCAATAACACGATTAAAGATGTTAATGTGAAAATTACATCACCCCAAGTTCATGCCAAATTTTTGAAAATTGTTCTTTGCAAAGAGGTTTTGTAAAAATATCGACAAATTATTTTTCCATAGAGACAAACTCTAATGTAATATCACCTTTTTGAACATGATTACTCAAGAAATGATGTCTAATTTCTACATTCTTGGTTCGAAAATATTGAATGGAATTCTTTGATAGGTTCATAGCACTAGTATTATCACACTTGATAGGAATTTGTTTAAAATTAACGCAATAATCTTTAAGTGTTTGTTTCATCTAAAGAGCTTGTACACAACAACTACCTGTGGTAATATATTTAGCTTCAGTGATTAAAAGTGTAATTGAGTTTTATTTCTTACTGAATCATGAAACAAGTGCATGACCTAGGAAATGACAAGTGCCACTAGTACTTTTCCTATCAACCTTATGGCCGACAAAATCAACATCCGAATAATAAGTTAAATCTATATGAATTCCTCTAGGATACCAAAGATCAAGATCTATGGTTCCACTCAAATAACGAAAAATTCTTTTCACAGCAAACAAATGAGATTCCTTGGCACATGATTGAAATATTGCACACAAATATACACTAAACATGATATCGGGTCTACTAGCGGTTAAGTAGAGTAAAGAATCAATCATACCTCGATACATCTTGATATCAACTTCTTTACCTTTTTCATTTTTGTCAAGCTTAATTATTGTGCTCATTGGAGTATTTTTTATTTTTTGAGTTATCAATCCCAAAACGTTTGAGCAAATCTTTGATACACTTAGCTTGATTGATGAATATTTCCTCATTGTTTTGTTTAATTTGTAGTTCAAGAAAATATTTCAACTCTCCTATCATGCTGATCTCAAACTCTTTACTTATCTATGTTGAAAACTCTTTACATAAATATTCATTAGTAGAACCAAAGATAATATCATCTACATAAATTTGAACTATAAGAATATCTTGGTTCCTATACTTAACAAAAAGAGTAGTATTTGCTTTTCCCATTGAAAAACTATTTTCCAACAAGAAATTTTTAAGCCTATCATATCATGCTCTAGGTGCTTATTTTAATCCATGTAAAGCTTTTGATAACTTGAAAACATGATTTAAAAATTTTTCATTCTTAAAACCAAGATGTTGTTTTACACAAATTTTTTTATAATATAACCATTCCAAAATGTACTTTTGACATCTATTTGAAATAAGATAAAATCTTTATGACATGCATATGTTAACAACATTCGAATGGATTCTAGTCTAGTTACTGGCGCAAATGTTTCATTAAAATTAATTTCTTCTTCTTGATTGTATTCTTGAGCTACTAATCTAACTTTATTCTTAACAACTACACCAGATTCATCCATTTTATTCCTAAATACCCATTTAATACCTATGATTGATTGGTGTTCTGGTTTAGTAACTAATTTCTACACATTATTTCTCTTAAATTGATTTAACTCTTCTTGCATTGCCACAATCTAAGATTCATCATTTTCTGCATCCATAAAGAATTTTGGTTCAATTTGAGAAATAAATACAGTATGCTCAATTCATAAGTGATGATCTAGTGGTTACACCTCGTGTAGGGTCTCCTAAAATTAAATCCTTAGGATGAGAAGAAACATACCTCCACTCCTTGGAGAGTGTTTGAGAAATACCTTATTCCTACTTCATGCTTGTTTCTTCTTTTTGTTTATCTTTTTGATTTTCAAGTGGCATATCCTCTTATTTATCTTGTATGGATCCTTGTAGTAATTCTCCATCTGTATCATTATCAATAACTATTTTCTCCATAGAAGTAGGGTTAGACTTATTAAATGCAACATACATAGACTGTTCTATAACTAAAGTTCTTTTATTATAAACCATATAAGTTTTGCTTGTTTTAGAATAACTAAGAAAGATGCCAACATCAGATTTTAGATCAAATTTACCAAGATTTTCTCTTATGTTTAAAATAAAATATTTGCATCTAAAAACTTTAAAATAACCAATGTTGGGTTTTCTATCTTTCCAAAGCTCATAGGAAGTTTTTTTGAGATAAGGTCTAATCAACAGATGATTTAAAACATAACACGCGGTGTTGACGGCTTTGGCTCAAAAATATTTTGGTAAACTATTTTCATTCAATATGGTCCTAGCCATTTCTTGAATAGACATATTCTTTCTTTCAATAAATCTACTTTATTTTGGAGTCCTAGGTGATGAAAATTGATGCTCAATGCCTAAATCATTGCAAAAATTTTCAAATATATGATTTTCAAATTCTCTACTATGATCACTTCTAATGTAAGTAATAGAGTAACTTTTTTTATTTTGAACCTTTTTATAGAAAACTCTAAATGCCTCAAAGACATCATCTTTATTAGATAAGAATAATATCTAAGTGAATCTAGAATAGTCATCCATAATTACAAATGTGTAATATTTTTTACTTAAACTAGCATACCTAAAAGGTTCAAACAAATCCATGTGAAGTAATTGAAGATGTTTTGAAGTACTAACATGATTTTTGTCTTTGAAAGAAGTTTTGATTTGTTTATCGAATTGACAAGCTTCACAAATTTTCTCCTTTTGAAAACTAATTTTCGGAAGGTCTCTAACTTAATCATTTTTTGAAAATTTTGAAATCAAATCTATACTTGCATGACCTAGTCTTCTATGCCATAACCAACTATCATCATATAATACGGAAAAATATTTGTCATGAGTAGATGCACAATCTATATTAATTGTATATACATTTAAATACCTACTACTAACAAACACAATCTTGTCATCACATGCATTCTCAATAACACATTTTGATTTATTAAAGATAACTATATAACCTTTATCAAGTAATTGATTAATGCTAAACAAATTATATTTTAAATTTTCAATCAAACTCACATTCTCAATAAGAGTAAAAGAATCTTTACCAGCATTATCGATACCTACAATCTTTCTTTTTGAGTTATCTCTAAAAAATACATCTTCACTATTTTTAATCTTAATAAAGCTTGAAAATTAAGAATAATTCATTTTCATGTGTCTCAAACACCCACTGTCTAAGTACTATTTGTTCTTCTTTTTCTTCAATTTCTACAAGAAATTTCAAATCTTAGATACCTAAATCTTTTTGGGTCTTTGAGTGTTATCAGTGGTTCCTTTTGGAACCCAAACATATTTAGCTCCTTAGTATGCATTTATTTTAACATGACATCTATAACTCATATGACTATTTCTATTACAATAATAAAAAACAATCTTAGGATCATTTGTAGAGATAGCTCTAACAAAATAATTTTTATAATATTATTATTTCAAGTTAGGCTTATACCCTAGTCTACCTTTATCAAACACACATTTTTGCGTGCTTAGCAATTTTTCTAAGTTCTTTTGACCATTTGTGAACTTTAACACAATTTCATTGAATTCATTTGTTTTTTTCTTAAGTACTTCATTTTCTCTCAAGAATTTATCACTATGTAATTTTTTATGCTCATGTGAAGCATTTTGTTTATCTTTAATTGATGTAATTCTATTATGTAATTCTTTATTATCTAATTCTAGCCTCTTGATCTTTTTATTTAATTAATCATTGCACTTTTACAATGCATCCTTTTCATTTGAAAGTTCTAACATTTTCTTTTTAAGGCATGCATTCTTTTTAACAATTTTCAATCAATCATCATGTAATTCCTTAAAAGAATTATGCAATTCATCATAAGTAGAATCACTTACCTCATCACGTTCATCATCTGACTCATTTCTAATTGTCATAAATGCCAAATTTAACACATCATGAGATTTTTCTTCATCACTCGATTCTTCTTCACTATCATCCCAAGGTAGCTACCATGACTTTCTCTTTTAATTTATTGAGAAGTGGGCACTTCGATTTTATATGGTCAAGCTTCTTGCATTCATAGTACATAATCACCTCCTTATTCTCTTTTTGGTTCTTGATGTTTTTAAATTTTCTTCGCTCAATGGGTTTCTTAAAGAATTTTTTATATTTTCTTGTTAGAATAGCCATCTCCTCATCATCCAACTCGCTATCCTCATCACTCACATGTTTTAAGGCTTTAAAATTGATGTTTTTCTTTTTCACCTCATTTCCTCTTTCAACTATCAAATCTTCCTCATAAAAAATAAGAGAAATAATTAGATTATTAATAGGCAATGTATTTAAATTTTTATCTTCCTTAATGGCAGTCTTCTTAGGCCTCCGTTCCTTTGGTAGTGATCTAATGATTTTCTTAACTTTCTTGCTATTAAAAATGGTCTTCCCTAGTGCTCCTAGAGTATTTATTATATCCATGAATTTAGTATACACTTTCATTTTTTTCATTTAAAATAATTCATATTATTGAAAGTATCTACTAATTTTGGACTCTTTCACTTGATTAGTACCTTCATAAACAACTTCAAGTTTGTGCCAAATTTCAAAGACACTTTCACAACTAGAGACTCTATGAAATTCTTTCTTATCAAGAGCACAAAACAATGCATTCATAACTTTAGAATTTAAAAAAGCTTTTCTCTTTTTCAATTCATTCCATTTTAATGAAGGTTTTGGAATATCATCTTCTAATTCATTTTTAGTCATTGGCATAAATGGTCTACCATAAACAACTTCTCAAATTTTATAATCTAAAGCTTGTAAATAAATTTTCATCTTAGTTTTTCAATATGGGTAGTCATTACCGTCAAAGAACGGTGGTCTAGTTATAGATTGTCCTTCCCTAAATGTGGATTTATTTTGCGTTGCCATGGATTTTTAACTCTAAATAGTTAAGTCCTAATAAGAGTACCAAGCTCTCATACCAATTAAAATTCCAATTATACAACCCAAGAGGAGGGTGAATTAGGTTTCTAAAATTTAATCAAAATAAATCATACAATAATTTAATCTATTGCCCTAACAAAATTAAAAATAATAAGTTTGATAAAATGCAATAATAAAATATTAAGGGAAAAGAAATTAAACACGAGTAATTTTACGTGGTTCGGTAATCTCTACCTACGTCCACGCCTCCAAGCAAACCAAACTTAAGGATTTCACTAACCAAACCTCCTAAGGCTTCAAGTTATTTACAATTGATTTCAAGGTGTCAACAAGCCTTTACACTCAAGAGGTTATACCCCAATCTCTTCACTCAAGTATTTCCTATACTTAAACACTCATAAAGTTTACAATAAAATTGAGAAATACAATAAATACTCCCTATCTAGAGTTTATATACAAATGATCACTCAATGAAGATTTACAAATTGAAAGCTTAAAAAATAATATTTATACTTGTTTGTGCTTGCTCAAGAGAGAAGAAATAAGTTTGATTTGAGTTTATATAGTTTTGACTCAAAAAATAACCGTTAGAGGCAAATTCCAACGTCGAAGTGGTTAGCTCCTACATTTTGGTGGTTAGCTACTTGCTACAGTGAAGTTATTGTTAAATTTAAATTTAACTATTATTAAATTTAAAGTTTGCTACAATAATATTGTTCACAAAATTATAATTTTACTTATAACTTTTTATAGTTATACTATGACCTAAAAACTCAAAAAACTTTACAAATAGATCCATTTTCAAAATAGTTTGATGTTACTACAGTGTCATTGTTCTCAAATTATAACTTTACCTTAAATATTCTATAATTGTACTATAACTCAAAATGAAAAAGTATTTATAAATAAGTTTAAGTTTAGAATTTCTAAATAATACTTCTTGTTCCCTCAATTTTCTGAAATTATAGTATAGCTAAAAATATTTTTGATTTTGTAAATAAATCCAAATCTATAATGAATAATTCTTATTAAAAACAAAGATTATAATTTTTTTTCATTTTAGTTCACATTTTTTTAAAAAATAATTTGTATGAAATACTTGTTTATGATTGTAAGACTTTAACTTAATGAAAAATAATGATCAATTGATTAAAGCTTAAGCTTCTCAAATGCAAAATCATGCATAAATTAAATCACACCAGTTTTACAAGAATTTTCATAATATTGAGTCCGTTGAATTTCAAACTTCATTCTTAATTGAGCCCTTGTTCGTTGAGTGTCTTGAACTTAATTTTACTTATATAAATACTATCCTTCAAAAACTTAGTAAAAATGTAAAATACATTAAAATAATTACGATATATGTTTGATATCATTAAAATTATATTATGTGTAACTCTTTTGGCTAACACACGCAATACATTTTCCATGCTTTCACTCCTTAATATCACAATAGAAACATGCTAGCATATATCAAAACAAGAAAAAAAGAAACTTGTTAAAATATAATGTGAGTAGAAAATTCCTCTATAAAGCTCTATGCCAAGCTTCTAGAATCACATGCTGAAGATTAGACTTGAAGGTACATCAGAGTTGTAAGATTGAAATTGGCGACACCACTCTAAATTCAAGTACAAATGCCATCAAACAAATTGAGAAAACAAAACCTTAGTGAAAGACTGAAAGCTCACCTTCAAACAATGGAGACCCCATATATCTTCTTGCAAAAATCAAACCCAATACGAATTGACCCTAATATAAACTAACAAAAAATTTTTGGAGATATTAATTTTAGGCTAGACTATTGTAAAAATGAAACAAGACAATAGATAATTTGAACTGATAACAAGCAAATATACTAGGTTAATAACACAAACACTACATGGTCAGAAGTAGCAATAAATAGAAAGGAGAGTGCGAGGGTTTTAAATTCTAAAAAATCAACACATTGACAACCAATAGTAGAGGCACACACATTTTCACAAAGTTAATGCATTGAATAGTAGAAATAAGCTAAAGCCATGCTATTCATTATTCCTAACACGCTTGTTGGAGTGACTACCTACTTCTCAGTGAATGGCAAAGAGCCAAGGCCATGTTCTACAACCTGAAAGTCAAAATAAAGGAAACAATAACATTTTTCAGCACGTCTAAGCCCTTACTCAACACAAACAAGCACATGCGTGCACATGTAGTAATGAATTTCAATTAAACATTGGAGACAAAATTTACCTACCGAATAAGTTGATCTGAATAAAATAAAAAATCACGCTTTGATATTACCTAATCTTAAATCATTGTATGCATACCTCTTATCTGAAACACGGTTCTCCCATATGAGAATAAACTAAGAAAATTGATAAGAACCTTTTATAGCTAAAAAGAGTAACTAGTAAACGAACTCCATATCATACTACAAAGCTTGGCATACAGAAAAAAATTCTAAAAGCAAAGGTATCTAATCCATATTTTTGTTTTATTATAGAAATAAATCCAGAAAATTAAAATTAAAAAGAAAAACAATAACACAAACAGATAAGAAAATAAAACTGAAATGTTGACTGAATCATATACACATTGGGATATATTTTACAAAGCTAAAGCTACAATATCGGGCCTCAATGTTTGAAATTTTAACGGCTTATAAATACAGCCATTGGATTCAAGTAAAATGAATCCAATGGATGATTTTGAAAAGAAACAAACAAAAAGGAAAAAAATGGGCAACTGAAGCAACCAGTTCCTAAATACTGCAAATCATGTTTCAACAGTGTTTCCAATCTCTAGTAGAAATCACAAACCTATAATCTGTAATTTTCTTTTTTTCAATTTCTTTGCTCATCACTTGAAATTGCATCTCTCTCTCAAATCCATCACTTTTCTATTCAATTTCTTTACTAATGACACAAAATTAAAGTCACCATCTTGCTCACATCAAACAACCAATTCAATCCATCAACTTTGGTATTTTGTTTGTGCATGGGAGAGAGAGTGAGAAAGCTATTGCTTTCTCAATAGGTGACCAGTACTCCTGTTGCATTGTTATCTTCATTATTAGCCATTGAACCTCAATAGTCATCACCAAAATCATTACCATGAAAGCCCAAGCTGTGAGTGAAGCTCTTCAAAACAGTTGAAATGTTTTATTTTTAATTTTTTTCTATACAAATTTTCCTTAGATGATTAATGGTTTTAAGAGACGATTAATGGTTTAGGAACATGAAATTGGCAAGAAAAACATGAGAAAATGAGGGGTTGCAATGAGAGAGAAGGCAGGTTTTGAGGAGAGAGAAGATGAATAAACTAAGAAAAGTTATCAAATACATTTCTATCTAGAAATACACTCATTCCTGGAAGATATCGACTAATTGTTATCAAATAAACGATGAATTGTTATCTTTCAAAATTAGAGTAATATCTTAATGAAAATTATCGGTTCTCTATTAGGTCAATAATAATTCACTATTATTATCTAGAATTATACATACAGTTATTACTTTTTCCTTTAACTCTTGTTATAAATTCAATTGATATTACATTCTTTTATGGTCTATTTTATGATTTGAACAATAGCACATAGTTATAAAATGGAGTGCACATAAGCTAGAAGGAAAGGATCTGGTCAAAGAGCATAGATACAAATTTTATAATTATAAAATAGTTGCTTTAGTTAAAGTTCTTATAATAACTATCAATTTTGTTGATGTAACTAGTTGAATTAAAATGTTGTGTATTGTAAGCATGAAGCAGAAAAGGTCAAGCAACAAAGGATAAAAAACATTTGTAAACCATAATTTTTGAAAAATGAAAGAAATTTAAAGAATGAGAAGTACTGATTTGGTACAATGCCTAAGGACCAAAGTTCAAATATTGGTGAAAGCAGCATTGAAAAAATAGATGAAGAACAAAAAATTTAGGATAAGCATATCCAATGTAATTTATCTCCTTATTATGTCAATAGAATCACTAAGGTCATTTCCACATTGTTGCCTGACCACTAAGCTACAATTAGAGAAATTGACTTCGAAAGCATGTTAAAATTACAATGTGGACGCCTGAGAAAAGACTTTTGTGAAACATTTATCCAACAATGTGACACAAAAAGGCATTGTATAATTTTTTCATAAGAGAGAGTTTTGTTTAAGTCCCATAACCTTCAGTATCATAATAGGGATCAAAGATGAAAGGGAACCCATAGATAGTCGAGAAGAAGTGGATGATATTATTGAACTGCATGCCAAGTATTAAACGAGTGGAAAAGAAATTGAAATAGCCATAGTTAGTGAAAGATTGATAGTTATGAAAGTAGTGATGATGACTTTAAGATCATGTTTTGTTTGTTTCTTTTAGAAACTGTATTGTGTCTCACAAGTGCTCACTACAACACATCAATCTTGATGTATTTGCATGCCTTAAAAGATGTGCAGTTAATCAAGAAAAAGAATTGGGCTATATAGTGCATCAAATTTCTGTGTAAGGGTATAATGAAGTATAAAGACCATCAAGTGAAGTCGATTAGTGGTTGTGTTGTTTTTAGAAGTATATTTAAGAAATTTTATATGCCATAAATAATTTGACAAATACAAAAAATAAAATGATGATGTAATTTTTCTTGTTATGAACAGTTATTCTACTTTAATGATGTTTTATATGATTGGTGTTCCGTGGACAGAATAGTATGCCCTATTAGTATATGAACCAAGGAAAATATTTGAAACTTATTAAATTAGTGGAAAAAGTTTTAGAACATGACAAGTAATGAGGTTTGTATTATTCTTTATCTTGTTCATACATGTATTCAATTTTATTTAGGGTAAATTGAATATGTTTTTATTATCATTATGTATGATTACTATATTTATTTATTTTAGGTTTCAATGTACGAATCAAATTTTTTGTAGCTTGAGAGAAATTTTACTTATTTTGAACAAATCCAAGATGCTGAGGCGAGCGTTGTTAACATGGAGGTAGCTTTTAGGGTGCTAACAGAGTCTGTCTAAAGAATTGAAAACAAAATGGATTCGTTCAATGTGAGAATGGAAATGGTTAGTAAGTCTTTAGAGGAATTGAGATAAAAGTCTTCGATTGGAGCACTAACAAAACAACCATTTGATCCATCGCCGACCTTTAATATACCAGAACCAACATGTCCAGTTGGGAAAATTGAGCCAACCACTGATGGAAAAGACAAAATGATAATGCATAGCAATAAGGACTCTGTGGATCATAGATTAAACCTGAACCTCAGTAAAATAATAGACTGGATCGGGGATAAGAGAAGTAATCGGTGAATTTTGCTAAGATCCCACTCACTTTGTCGCAGGTTATATCTCTATTCCACCACCTAATCTCTGAGATGAGATACAATTTTATAACTTCGTTTTCTAAAATTTATTTCAATGATAATTCACTAATGAAATTTATATATATATATATATATATATAAACGAAGTAGTTAAACTTACTCAAGAACCTCAAAAATCCACTAGTGTCAGTGTCCTACGAACCTGACCAAGTAAGAATCATAGGCTAGGCTAGTATCAACTTTCACCACATGATCAAAGGTCGTGAGAAGAAAATCAATAATCCAGTTACGCTAGATGAATTGAAGCGTATTCAATATACTTTTGACAAATAGGCTGATGGAAGGTAAAATTCATAACAATAAAAATAGTTTTGTGTAAATGGTTGTTATGTTGTATGACTAAAAAGTTACTGTGTCTTGTCTTTAGTGAAATCATTGTCTCTAGTTATGGCAAAATTCTTAACCGACATTCTTTACTGACTCTTTTGCTTGGGGCTTATTTATGTGGAGAGGTATTAGGTTTTAACATTTGGTGATGTCACGGTATATATTTGTCTTTTATTATATATCTCAATCTGTGTGATCACTTTTAAGTGTTTTCTACGAAAGTATATCACATCACCCTCATTCAGCAGATGGTAAAGAAAAATGTGCCAACGAACTAGTATTTACCAACAAGATATTCTGCGAGTCTCCCTAGTACCTTTTGCATTGTATTTTTGTTTCTTTATTAAGAACTTCCTCATGCAATGTCGTCTTTATTATGTGTAATAATCAGTTCTAATGATCGGAGTTGAGGTGGATTGTTTTGCAAAGGTAGCTAGATATGGAAAGAATTATATGCAACAATTGCATAGGTGTCAAAAGGTTAGCTTCTTAACCTTTTACTTATTTCAGTTTATACTAGTGTGCTTGGTGTGTGACATTGACAACTATAATGTTAGGTTTATGTGCCAATAAATGATGAATCATCTTATTGGTATCTATTGATCATGAACGTCAAAGATACAAGTGCAGAGATATGGATCCTCTTTTGAATCCTCCCAATGATAGAAGACGGCACAATCAAGTGATCGCATTGTATTTCAGTCATGTTTTCTTTTCTCCTAATTTATTTTATATTATTAGTTAGGTATATTGTGTTATATTTACATGCATAATATTGTTTGATTTTTGACATTGCGGACAGCTATATTCTCTAGATTCGATTCTACAGCCCCAAGCAATATGCAACACTTAAAGTTCCAAGACTTTCTAATCAATAGGAGCATTGGAGTTCCTAAGCAAAGGAATGGATATGACTATGGGGTTTATGTGATAAACTATATGGACAGCCCAGAATTCATTCCGAAGAAACCGTTAACTTTGGTACGACCATGCCAAACTTGTTTAATGGTTGAACTCAAAATTTTACAGAATTGATAATTATATGAAATCGTTAATTATATGAAAGTAATTTTTTTTTCTTTAAAATTGAGCAGTACACATTTGAGGAGGCACGGGGTAGGCTAGCCATTCAACTTATTAATTCTGTATTGAATCAGAATCAAGATAAACTACTGAAACTGGCCAATGTTAAGTTTGTGAATCATATTGCAATAGTGAACCCTGTATCCTCTCAAGTGAAAAAGCCATCTCATCAACAAAGTGGCAACATTCATAAGAAGACAATTTGTTGTGAATTGTTTGAAATGTGTTGGGAGGTGATAACATGACTTTTTTCTTGTCTTATTACGTAAGATAGCTATAAAATGATTCTTGATTGAAAATGATCTTTAAATTTATAACATGGTTATGTATTCTTAGCTGAGACATTATTACTTATTGTATATGTTTATATCCCATCATTTGATATTAAATTGCTTGTCAAGTTGGTACATGATAGTGGAATTGAAATGGTCATACATATTGACTCTTTATAATGCTTTGATTTTCCACTATTTAATGAGGCCTTCAATAGAAAGCATTAGCAAATTGGTTGCTTGAATTAGCTATGAATGTTCGATTGACACCAGCAAAGGCTCTATGATTCGGGGTACTTAGTGAATTGAATACACAAAACAATTACCATCGACACTGAAAATCGATACCATAAAAATTACTTGCTATTAAATGTGCAATAATGCAATGCCGAATGCATTAAGTTAATTACTGTAAAACATTAAACACAAGATAAACCACATAAGACCAATATTTCACTTTGTAATTAGGTTGAAGGTACAAGTCATAAACAAGGTTTTTTAAAAGATGGAACTTTTGTAATTAGGTTGAAGTTAATTTGTACTTTTCGGATTAATATTTCACTTTGTAAATTCATAGTTCTGATATTTTTACTTCGAATGTTTATTATTTAATTTGATATTAGAATATGATATTGGTTTAACTATTTTATATTATTATTATTTTCGTTTCATTTTTTGTATTTTTTAATTTAGTAAAAATTAAGTATCCATGAACATCCATTCCTAGATGGATAAAATCCATATTCATATCCAATATCAACAACTGAATATGGACATAGACGAATCTATCATGAATAATTATGGATTTGCACATAAATGGTAAATATCCGTATCCGGCTTGATACTTGTTATCCCTTCTCATGAGTTGCAGTATTTTGCAGTTTTGCCAAGCCTTCATTCTCTTGCTCATGAGTTCCAGCATTTCGCAGTTTTGCCAATCCTTCACTCTCTAGCTGGGGTCCTGAATCTGCCGTGCTCAAGCTTTTAAGTTGTGCGTGTATTTAGAGGCTCCTTTATTTGCTGGATACACATTACAGTTAGTGTCACTTCACTGGGCTGCTAAATTTCCATGAGAAATTTCATTTGCTAATTTCGGGCCACTTTAATGATCGGTAACCCAGCCTGATTGGACTCTCGTTAAGATTTGCTGTAAAAACTATCAGCAGTGTAATTTTTAATTAATCCACCGCATTTATACAAGCATACGGATGATAGAAAACAGCAACAATCATTAGACTGTTTAAAGAATCACCGAGAGTTATGCAGAACATGCAATTAATCGAATATGCAGCCACAAATAGTTCTAGCTTCTCTTAACTAAAAAGCGTGGGTAAGGAGGAGCAATCTAGTAAGCATTTTACAAAAAGAAAAGAAAAGGTTAACAGGATTCAAAAGGCCTGCAAACACATTAGAAACTGGGTATGTTGCTGGAGTAGATATTGGCATACTATCATTCATCAACAGATTCCCTGACTTTTCCAACTGCTTTTTATTGAAATTCCTGGTTGCACGATGCAGATAACTCTTCAAAATCCCTAAATAACACCAATCCTCACTAATCAAGAAATTTTTTTCTGCCGATATGCAAACACATAACATCAGACAACTTAAAATAACATGAATCCAACAACAGCCGACTGCTTGTCTCTTTTTAATGTACCAATTTTCCATATCAGGTTTGTAGCTGATGATGATGATAATAATAATAATAATAATAATCTGTCTAAGGTCCAGGATTGTTAGTATAGTAGCGAAGATGATCTCAATACTTCTTCACCTTTCAGCAGTTGGACATGATCTAGGAAATTTTTTGCCTTGCGAGATATCATACCGGAGATTCTTAACTTCCATCTCCCAGATAATAATCACTTTGTGGAAGACATGTCCATTCTTCAGGTGAAACCTCACGAGCTTAAGACCATTCTCACTAACTTGAACCTCAATCGCCCAGCCATCTTGAGATTATAGGTCAAACATGAAATAGCTTTGTCCATTTTTCCCAAAGCCATGAAATATGATCCAGTCCTCATCATAAATCTGTGAAGTGACAAGATATTAGAGAGCTATTATGCCTGGAGAAAGAAGGAAGATAGAAAATTAAATTTGTAAGCAAACGAAAAGTGGAAGCAGCGCCTAACTTGTAATGTAATGGCTTTTTGCTCCCTTTTCTATAAGAAACAAACAGAGTTTAAAGTAGCACCGTTGTAACCCATGCCAGAAGGACAAAATTTTATTTAAACTACAACTAGCCTTAAGACTATGCTGAGCAGTATCCATCCATTGAAGACATTCAACATATGAATTACAGAGGTAAGACCTAAGGTGTATGTCTACTCACATACTCATTTGAAAGGAAAATTTCCAGATTTCTAGAAATAATATACCACATGCCTATGCTATAGATATGTCAAACGGTTTATGGTGACACTCCAGCAAGGCTAGTAGAAAGGCCCCATCTCTGTTGATATTACTTCCAATACCAAACTTGTTTGTTGAAAAGCAGAATGAGGCCATCTAACGGTGTCTATTAAGCATAGGGCTGGCCTCATTCTGCTTTTCAACAAACTCTGCAGTCACGTACTTCTTCAACAACTTCATCTTCTTCCTCATAACAACCATCTTCTCAATCTCCTTGTCATCAGGCAACGGCACGTGCACCACAAACTTCCTCTCCTTCTCTTTCCTCTCTATCTTCAATTCCCTCATCCTCTTCTCCAAAACCACATCCTCTTTCCCCCTCCTTCAAGATCTCCTTCACTGAATAAACCCAAAAAATAAAACTAATTTTTAATTTTCAGAAGAGATTTATCATCAAGCCTTAGCAACGAAGCTTTAACGCTATATAGGCGACACTAGTTATAGCAAAGAAGGAAAAAAATATATATTATTGTTATATAAATCATAATTTTATGAATTATTATTATTTAATTCTTATTATTTATTCTCTTTCGAAGAGGATTCTATTTCTATTCTATTATAATCCCTAATCATTTTCTTTTATTATTTTAATAGATGTGAACTTATAATGTAAATAATATAAAGTTTTTTTTTATTAAAGTAAAGATTTTTTTAGCTTAATTTACATTTATAAATATTTAATAAGTTTATTTTCACTCAATTAATACTTCATCACTTTTTAATTATTATTCTTAAAAGTTTCATTTAAAGTGATGAGATGAGTCATTCATTGGTAAAAATTTTATGGTTAATGAAATTATTTATTTGATTCATCTAGTCATCCAAAGAATATAGCATCGCTGCTTAATTAACGATATCACAAGGAGTGCAGGGTTATTGTTTGTAACTTGTCTATGATTTTCTAATAGTCACATTAGAAAAAAATAAATTAGCTTTTATTTAAATAGAAAAAATTTTGATGGAGAAGTAAATCTTATATTTCAAAAAAATCTCTATTAAGTGTACTTATGTTTTAAACTACAGAGCCTAATCCATTTTTCTTATTTTGATTAACAATGACATAAAAGTAAAATAATCATATTTAACATATTTTTTAATTTATAAAGAAAAATAAGATCCCACTTATATTTAAATATTTAAAACAAAACTAATGTATCATTCAAATATTTATATTCAAACTCATTTATACTTAAAAAAAATTGACACCAAAAAGTAAAGAAACAATAGACTATCAAACATTGTCTTTTTCATAATAAATCCAGTACAAAAATTTATAAAAATTAAATGTTTCCTACTTTGCACCTCTATCCCTTCCTCCTAGTGTGCAATAATCAATGAGGCAATATTTTTCTTGTAAAATCAAATCTAATGTTAAAGCTCAAAAAGAAATAAATGCTTATTTCATCCTTATATTTTAATATAATTGTCCATTTGATCCTGATAATTAGAAGAAAACCTTAAGACATCCCCTACTATTAATGATGTTACAATCATGTCCTTACTTTCTTTGTCCTTTTACAATAATACCCTTCCAACTATATTGTTGGGGATTTTAGTGAAAAGAAAAAATCGATAATTAATCATACTAGCCTTATAAGTAACATAAAAATTTGCTCAAATTTTTATATTATTATTTTATTTTTAAGATTGACTTAGTAAATTAATTTTTTATAAAATAATTATTAGTAAGATAACTACATAGGTAGAAAATACTAGTTCTTTAATATTGTTGTTTATTGTTAATTTGCTAAAATTAACTTTTTTAAAGATAAATTAATCAATATCAAAAATATTATCATAAAATTGAGAAAAAGTAAAAGTAAGAATGTAACATATTTAACTGTAAGAGTATTTTAAGGTATTTTTAAAAATTATAAAGACTAAACTGACATTTACGTTAAAATATAAGGACTAATCAAGTATTTATCCAAGATCGTTTATTAATTAATTATTAGTCTAGATATTAAAATGTTTGCCAAGAAAGTACTACACATTAGACATGGAAAAATTCATTTTTAATTTTCATTCAAACTAATAATCATGATAATAAATAATAAACTAGATTGAATTAATATTGTTTGCTTGTGTAATATATGTTGATGCAAATTTTATCTCAATTTATTATGTGATAATTCACCCAGGATGATCCCCTCAAAACTAGGCTTCCTCTTTGTTGGATTTGACAACAATGAATTTCTCCTTTGGGTTCATCTTAATGGACCTTTGAGTGTTCTCCCAGGAGTCCCTTTCCTTAGGAGATGAGGATGTCCTTATTTCATGATGCTCTAACAAACACAAGAAAGTGATCAAAGGGTTGGTTTTGCCAATGTAAATCTTTTAAAAATTAAGTCAATCATTGAAATTTTAGAAATATGAATTGAGAGAGAAATCTGAAGAGAAAGTCAACATTTTCCTCTTGAGTTAAATTTTTCTTACTTTCAAGTGAGAATATAGGACCTACATATTTGCAAAATTGATTTGACTTAAAGTATACTTAAGTATCATTGTTTATATGACATCTAGTGACATTTATCTTCTTGTGTGCATATTGATTGACACATGGATATCTAAGCTTTTTTATGTATCAAAGGGGAAAACTCATAAGCTCTTAAAATGATAGGAATGTTGGAACTTGAGTGGTTTGTTCTAAGATAGGATACTAGAAACCTTATAACCTTTGAGAGTTTATCCTAGAATCCTGAGATCTAAGCACCTTAGAACATTGGAATCTAAAAGATTTATTATAGGTGGTTTGTTATTGGAAACTAGGAGATTTATTCTAAGTAATTTGTATTAGGATGACATCATAGGAACCTTGGAACTTTTAGGGTCTTGGAGTCTTACCATCTAGGAAGATGGTTTGTCTTAAAATAGATTCCTAGCAACCTTGGAATCCTTTAGGTCTTGGAGTCCTATCTTTTAAAAGTTTTATCCTATGTAGTTTGCCCATCCCATCATGGGCTAAATTTAATCCCTAGCTGAGCCTATTTTATTTTTGGTCCATCAGTTACATTTTTAAGTCTAAAATTTTTTAAGTAAAAAATTTGAATTTTTTTTTATTGATTCTAAGTTTTTCTCCAAGAAATTTTGTCCTTAAATTTTATCGTAAGAGGATTTTTCTTCAAGAATTTTATCCTTGAATTCTATCCTAGGATGATTTTTATCCAATGATTTTTTTTGGTCTTTTAATTCCATCCTTAAGAGATTTTTTCTCCAAGGATTTTTCCTTAAATTCTATCCTCAGAAGGATTTTATCCTTGACTTCCATCCTGTAAAGGATTTTTCTATAAGAAAAAAATTTGCCCCCCTTCAATTCCATCTTGAGGAAACTTTTTCTCCAATAATTTTTATCTTTAAATTTCATCCAACGACGATTTTTCTCCAAGGATTTAATTCTTGAATTCCATCCTTAGGAGGATTTTTCTGCAACACTTTTTTACTTGAATTTCATCCATACGAGGACTTTTCTCCAAGGTTTTTTATCCTTAAATTCCATTCTAAAAAGATTTTTCTCCAAGCAATTTTATCCTTAAATTTGATCCTTAGAGGATTTTTCTCCAAGATTTTTTTCCCTTGAATTACATCTGTAGAATTTTCAAGAGAAAAGAGCATAGATTAGAGAGGAAAGCTCTCAAGTTTCAAAGAGAGGGTAGTGATTCACAATGCTTGACAAGGGCATTCATAATGGTTATAATAATTTTCCAATGACATTTTGGTGAACTTTTGGCAATTTTCTAGCAATTTTACATCGACTTTTTAGTGATTTTCTAATGAATGTCCTATGATTAGGGAATCAAAATAAATACAATTAAGATAAAATGCTATAGTAAATACTAAGCAATATGCATATATCAGTCAAAAATCTATTAAGATTGTGTATCACTCAACTACAATCAATTTCATTTCTTGTTTTGTACAGAGTTTGTTTTAACCTCGATTTCTACTTTTCCTTAGGTTTTGAGGGCTTTTGAATCCATTTATGACATTGATACAATCATCCAGGACCTTGAATATAGGTAAAATTACAATTTTTTTTCTTTACACCTTTTTAAGGTTTCTATTCATTCTAAGCTAAAAAATACCACTTATTTTATTAACCATAAAATAATCAAAATACCCTTAAAATACATAAAATATTTAAACTATAGCAATACATATAATCAAAGTTTAAGGAACTTAAATAAATAAAAGTAAAGATGTTAATGAGACTTAGATTACAAAATGATGTTTTAACTTTTATAAAAATATACTTTCCAGCACTTAATAATTAACTACCAAAAGAAATGTAAAATATAAATATGAGAGAGTATTATGACCATAATTTAAAAACCAAGAGTGAATCCAATAACCTTAGCATTTTTCTAGATTATTCCTCTTAATCTCATTTTCAACAATTAACATTATTTAATAATTTACCACTAGAATCTTTTATTTTCTATTGTTTGATCTCAGATTCACTAGTTATTTTATAACTAAACACTCTTATATTTAGGAGTAATCATTACTTTTAATTTGTGCCAAGTATTTTGGCACTATTGTTGGGAAATTTTCCAAATTTTATTTTAATTTTATTTTTTCATTTCTTTTCTCATTTAGCATTTTTTTCATTATATTTCTTTCTTCGTTATTCCTTTGTTAAGTTCTCATACTTTTATTTATTTTCTTATAAAATTTCAATTATCACCTTTTTGCTCTTGAAATTACCTGATTACCTATAAACATATGACAAAACTTCATTTTGATCCAAAAATCATTGCAAATAAATCCAAAACCAAATTGCAACTTAGATCTTTGAATTATGACTTATTCTTTAGACTATTGGACTTTAAGAACCAAATGAACATGGTCTTTGGAATTTAAAAATTACAATTATGGCCTAAAAAATTTAAAATGACTACATAAAAAATGGTAATTTTTAAAATTTGTTTAAAAAAAGGTCCAAGTAAGTACTTCTTTCTATTCTCCCGTTAATTTTATTTTTGTTCATTTTTTTAATTTATTCTTCAATTTTTTTAGTATCTTTTATTTATATGACTTGTGATAATTCTATAAATTAAGAGTTATCATGTCACTTTTAAACTTAAATCAATAACACTTAAAGAGTAAATAATATATTTTGTATTGCATTTTAGTTACATTTTGCAAGAGCATCCATTTTAGTTTATTTCCAATAAAAATTAGTTTTTTTAGAATAACTTATGCTTAGATTGTATGCATAATTGTAACTGACCGAAAGCTTAAATTTCAAGGAAGGAATCTTACCCCAACAAAATTGCAAAGAAAAGGAAGAACTTGGCTATAAAAGAATTAAAACAAGTAAGAAATAAAGAGAATGTTATAGTACCATACTATAGCACAATAGTTTTAGCAATCTTAGAGCATTGACAAAGAAGATTTCATGGAAGATAACTTAAAGATTACGATTCAAAGTTTCTAAAAATGGAAGATATGTGCCACAGACTTTTGGTCACCTAATTTTGAGTTATAAAAAGAGCATGCATAAGAAGAAAAGAAAGTAAGTTGTCGCTCAAGGAAAAATCAAATAGAAAAATAAAAGAAAAATGGAAAATAAGAGAGAACTAAAGGCTACAATAGAGGATTCACAATAGACAAGAAGGAGAGATCACAAGATTTAACAAACTTCAACTCTTTATCATGTTTTCTATTTATTTTGAGGAATGTTTTTTACGACTGAAACTATCTTATTTTCTATTTTATCACAAATCATGGACTGAATTTTGTTATGGTTAAGTGATAAATTATCTTAATAGATGATTGATTAGCATATACATGTTGCTCTATGTTTACAGTATTTTATCTTAATTGTATTTATTTTAATTCTCTATTTTATATAACCACCCATTTAGTAGATTTAAATAAGAAATCTCAAAAAGGTCTGACTTAGTAGATCTCATTAAGATAATACTTGATTTTAGATTGAGCTTTTGAAATTGAGTTAATCTCAATTTGAATAAAATCATACTTTATCTAAAATTAGTGAAGAACTAAATATAGAGATTTACTTTCTAGGGTAAATAGAATCTAGATCAATTAAGGCAATATTTATTATTGGCATAATAATTAGTCACTGTTAAGTTGCATTAAATATAAGATATCCAATAGGCAATAGCTGAGAATGTATAAAGAATTCTGTCTAGTATTGTAGTAGATGCTATAACAACACGTTTTCAATTAGAAAAATAGTCTACACTATTTACTTAACTACTTTATTCCCATTAGTTACATCTTTATGTTGGATGCGAGACTTTATTTATTAATTTTTCATTTTAATTATTTTATTAGTTTCATAAATTATCTTATTTTAGTTTAGACCAAAACTGCACTATTAAGGTTGCTACAGCAAATCTAATAATATTAATCTCTATAGAGACTATCTAAATATTCATCACTATATTATTTGTTATATATACTTGCACATTAACACCCATAGTATTAGAAATCACACACCAACTTGTTCTTTAATAAGGCCTATATGGTTAATATTTTGTTAATGAGTTGTTTTTTGTTTAAATGGCTAGTTTAACCACCTATTAAGTTATTTAATTTTAGATAATTAATTTTTAATTTTTTATTATTTTTAATTTGAGCAATTTTTATTTAGAATCTCATGCATAATTCATTTGTTTGTGCATCATTTTTCTTAACTTAATTTGCTACACACACATGTCATTAACATTGTATGAGATGTTAGTCTTATACAGATAGTGGAAAATTAATCAAAAAATCACCTTCATCACTAGCAGACATGACTAACATCTAACACTGATAACTTTTTAGAGTAGGGAGATGACAAAGCCTTATAAAATCTTTATGACTAACCTAGATACTAAGAGATTTCATGTATCCAATTAGAATATGAGCACAACCATATATAGTTTTTTCTCCTGATGCTTACTGTTTTAATTTCCAACTTAGTACCATTTAACTCTTATCTACTTTTTATAGTTTGGAATCTAAAAGCCCATACTTGCAATTGTGCGAATTTGAGAAACTCTACAACATTGGCACTAATTAAAATTGTAGTATGATTATAATCAAGCTTAAGTTTTTTCCTTTCTCAATAAAGCAAAAAGCTAAAACATGGCTATTAAACCTAGGGAAGGCAAAATATCTAGATATGCCTGGAATTTATAAAGATTTGAAAAATCTAAATCTAAAAAAAACAGGATTCGCATAACAAAAAATGCAGATTTGAACACTAAAACTTAGAATCCATACGGATTTGAATTTAAACTAGAGATTAATTCATTTGAAAATTTGAATATCTGAACCTATATTATTTTATAATTAAATTATATACTAAATTAAAATTAAATGAAAATATATAAGTTGAATGACAAAACATAATAGGATTAATTAAAAATTATGAAAGTTAAATTAAATTAAGAAATATATCGACATCCACATTTTACATGGATTTTTAGTGTTTTTATAATTTTATTTTTGGATATACGGCGATGCTAAACTTAGATTTATATTATTTTTTATATTTAAGTGATATTGTTGTTTTTTTTTAACTTTATGCATTGCACGTTATTCTAGTTACTAAATTGTTGATTGTTTAAATATGATTGGATTTTATTTGATATCATTAGGTAAATTATTGACTTTTAAATTATATTTTAAATTAAATTTTAATTTATGTAGATTCTGATATCTGGACTACACACTTGCAATTTATACAAATATTACCTGCATTTGGATCTATAAAAAAAATGCAAATCTGGATATAAAAATATCATGCACCTACATCTTCATCTAGATCCAAATTTTACTATCTCAAATAAAACCTTAGGTCAAGATCGATTAGAACTTAGGATGAAATGCAAACACAATTTTTAAAAAAATTTGCACCATTCCACAAAAAAAAAAATTCTTTCAAAAGACAGATAACCAACTTAACTTAAATTAAATAGTTGGAAAGACCATGTGCCAATGTTAGAATAGGTACAAAGATTTACTTAACATTTGCCCATATTATAGTTTTGAACATGAAGGTTAGTGTGATGCTTTTATGAATGATGACATTCAAAAAAGACAGGTTGTCAAAATAATGTATAACGATGAGTTTACAGGTAGAAGCCTTAAAGCTACATTATATTATCTTCACCATAAAGCAGAAAATTTGCAACACTAGGACACAATTCATTCTTATAGATCATTAAACAAATCTCAATCATCTCCATCTGGTGGAAGTATGTACAACCTTACAAAAGACTCTCACCTTTTAAATTTACATTGTTAGCTAGAAAAGTCAAAGCATTAAAGTTGAAAAAGAGTGTTCATGTTAAATATGTTCAAGATAGTTCATGTTTGTAGTTCCATCAATCATTTTAAGTAGGATTGTCCGACCTATCAACAATGAATGTTATAGACAATTTCAAAAGGCTAAATCATAATAAATACTCATAGATTCTTTAGCTTTAATTAGAGAAATCATCTAAATTTTAGTTGGAGAAATGACAATTATACACAATTTACACAACCAACTCTTCCATATCAGAGATTTCAAAACTACCAAATTACCCATCCTATTTCTCACCACCAAAAAAAAAAAAAAACTCTTGAAGATATATTGCATTCATTCATTAAAAAATAAGAGTTCATCAATAAACAAACCATACAAACCTAACAAATCTCATCTCTAAATTTACATCAGCCTTTATTAAAGAAAAAGGTAAGTTTCTTTCTTAATCATAGTCAAATTCTAAGAGCCAACAACATCCTCAAATGGATAATACAGGAAGCCAAAACATGAACTAAGTGAAATTAGATATAACATTTTATGGTGGTATAGTTGTCGAAAATACATATTTGATCCTTGTAAAATTAGTAAAGAATTAATTTCAGAGAGTATAGAAAAGTTTGACAAACTTTAAGCCGATAATGAAATAATCAACTGTTCTCCTTGTACCCTTATTTCCTTAAGCATTAAATAAGCAAAAGAAAATAAACCACAATCTTGAAATTTATGAAGTTTTTAAATAAGTGAATGTCAACACTTCTTTATTAGTTGTTCTTGAATAAGTGAATGTCAACACTTCTTTATTAGTTGTTCTTGAATATATATTATCTTATGCTAATTTTTTTTTAAGATCGATACACTGTCAAAAGGAAACATAAAATGCAAAAGAAAGCTTTTCATATAAAACAGATAAGTTCTACTCTTTTAACTAGTAATACTTTAAAATACAAAGATCCTGCTTCTTTAACTAATTCTTGCATTATTGAGGATAAAAAAATTGGTCTTAACGTTAATTTGATTCCTTACTTAGTATACCGATAACTTAATCTTGGTAAGCTAAAACTGAGCTTAACTATTCTCTTAATTACTGATAGGTCAATTAAGGTACCAAAAGGGATAATTGAGGATGTATTAATCTGGGTCAAGTGCTAATAAATGCAAGAAAATTCCTATCATATTATTTCGATCCTTTTTAACCATGACTAATGCTTTTATTAATTACAGGAATAGAGTGATGAACTTATCTTTCAATAACATGTGTAAATAATCTCATAAGAAATAAGATGAATATAGTAAAAATGAGGAAATTGAATTCATTGATCCTATTATTGAGGAACATATTTAGAATGAAAAATTCACAAACTTTATGAAATTTCGTTTTGTTGGTTTATTTAAATTAAGTAAAGAACTAGAATGTAACACTGCTAAAATATGCTTTATACTTAGTTTTATACAAGTGCCTAAAGGTAACAGTAGCCGATTGAACTTTAAAGACTTGATACAATTTAAAGATATAAAACAAGATTAAGCATATAAAGCTTGAATTGAAACCCTTATCAGAAGAATTAAAGTTTATGTACTTAGGAGATTAGCAAATCTATCTTGTGATAATTTTATTCCCAACTCACAAGTGACTAAGAAGTTAAGCATTTGATACTCTAAAAAGGTACAAGACTACAATTAGTTAGACCTTAAAAGATTAATCATTTAATTTGCACATATAAAATACACTTAGAGGAATATGCCAAAACAACTAGTTGACCATAAAAAAAGACTTAACTATTATATGAAAAAAGTGATAAATAATGAGATTGTTAAACTATAAATGTAAGAATTATCTAACTTGTCTCTAACAGTAAATGGGTAAGTCCAATATAAGCAGTACCTAAGAAATCTTGAATAATTCTAATAAAAGATAAATAGGGTATACCAATTCTAATAACTCTAGTTGGCGCACGTGCATTGACTATATAAAATAAAACGATGCAACTAGAAAAGACCAATTTTTCTTTCGACTTTAGACTAAATTTATGAGAGAGTGGTACGACGCCTCTACTGCTACTTTCTTTATAGTTGCTCAAGCTATTATCAAATTTCTAATAATCTTAAAAGACCAAGAAAAGACCATATCTACATGTCTATTTAGAACATTTGCATTTATGATAACGCCATTTGGACTTTGTAATACTTTTGTAACATTTTCAATATCTTTGTTAAGCATTTTTAGCAACATGGTTGAAATTGTTTAAAAGTTTTTATGGATGGCAATTGAGAAAGACCATTCTTTTTTATCTCATGTCAAGTTTTATAAGAGGTTTATAAAAGACCTAAGTGCCTTATCAAATCCACTTTATAACTTATATTAAAAGATAATATTTATATAGGCTGAAAATTATCAAAAAGCCTTTGAAAACATAATCCATCATTTAACATCAGTCCTTATAATGCAACCCTTACTTAGCTTTTATATTTTAAGCTAATGTAAGATGTTAGCTATTATGAGCCCTTTGTTATCTATTATGCAAGTAAAACTTTAAATAGTAGCAAATGAATTACGCTACCACTAGAAAAAGATTAATTATTGTAATATTTGCATTGAATAAAATTTCATCACATTTAATTAGTTTATCAACTATTGTTTATTTTAATCATGTTGCTATAAGATATTTCATTGCTAAATAGGAGGTCAAGCTAAGATTAATATGATGGATTTCGTTGCTCCAAGAATTCAACTTGACAATCTAGGACAAAAAAGAAATAAAAAATGTTATTATAGGTCGCTATCTAGTACTTGTAAATAAGTCTTTTATTGATACGATAGCCATTAATAGTTCTTTCCTTAATGAACTTTTGTTATAAAATATGTCTTGATATGCTAACATTGTTGATTTTCTTGCAACTAGAGAAATGTCATCTCATTGGAACTCCTAGGATAAAACAAAATTGTTAACAAAGGTAAAAAATTTTTACTATAATGATCCATACATATTCAAGAATTAGTGTAATTATATTTTTTGAAAATACATACCAAACAATAAAGTAGTGTCATTTAATTTTGTCATTCTTAAATATATGCTGGCCACTTTTCTTTAGAAAAGACAACTAAAAAAAATTGTAAAATATATTCTATTGGCCTACATTATTTAAGGGTTTGAATGTATTTTGTAAAATATGTGGGAATTGTCAAATATTAGGTATATTTCAAAGCAAAATATGATGCCTTTAAGTCACATCGTTGTTATTCAAATATTTGATTATTGGGGAATATATTTTATGGACCCTTTCTATAATCATTTAGATTTGTATATGTTTTAGTTGTTATTGGTTAAGTTTCAAATGGACTAAAGGGACTAACACAATGATCATAAAACCGTGATCCATTTAAAAAAATATATTTTGAGTAAATTTAGATTCCTCTAATTATTATTAGTGATAGAGGAAAGTTAAAGTTAAAATAGAGTTATCCATCTATTATAAAAATATATATATCTATATGGAACCTTAGAAATTGAGAATCTAAATAATGGTAATGAATTCAAAGTAAATGCACAAAACTGAAACTATTCTTGGAAAACTCATCTTGTTCCTTGTTTTTGTTTTTGTTTTTGTTTCATGTTTTCATATTTTTATGTTTTTCAAGTTATTTAATTCTTATATCTAGTTAAAGTGCAGATAATGGTACTCTATGATTTTTATAGTTAGTTTTTTTATTCCCCTGCACTAATTGATACCTCAAAATCAAGCATAAAAGAAATATAATATAAATTGCACTAATGTTTTTCTTCTCTCCCTCAAAATGCTTTAAAAATAAATTGCAAAGCTCATGTTCAACAATTAAGTTTATTAATGTCCATGGGATTTTAGTTGATATTCATTTGATAATTGAAGCAAAAGTTTGATTGGCAGATGAATTTTTTGATCCATTTACCTCTTACAGGCTTGGATTTCGTAAAAGCACTAGCTGAAAAAAAAAAAAAAAGAGATAAACGACTTGGCTCTAAATGTTATAAATTTACAAGACTTTCTTGCCCAACATACTCTACAACTTCAAGAATGGTTTTTGAAAATCGTGAAGACAAAATTAAGTTCATTTAAGATGGCTTGTATAAAGCATTTTTAGATGATACCTTGCAATCTCTTGAGATGTATACAAGTGACAATGTGAAACATAGGATTCACTATTTATAGACAAAATTCTTAAAAGAAAGTACATAATTTAGTCATGAGAATTTGTCCCTAAAAATATCCATTTGCTAATTTATAAGAAAATTAAATGGAAAGCCTAATCACAACCTATAGAAGGTATTCAAACTATTATTAGACATAAAATTAGAGGAAAATGTGATCCACAGTCACAACTACCAATATATGTTCTTTTTTATTTTTCTATTATTACTTTGCTTTAACGTTGTTGACTTATTTATCTAACATTTCCTACAGTAGTTGACTAATTATCATTTCAACTATTTTTTACACTTTATTTGACAATTGCCAACCTTTGTATTATTATCATTTATACATCACCTGTCTTAGATTTGTAAATACTTTGTTATATGTGTCTCTTTCTTACATGATCAAAATCTTTAAAAGAAAGAAAATTATATTTGCAATAGTTCTAATTTGACAACTTGAAAAATATTTTTTTTATTTTTTAGATGAACTTCTAGACATACTTTAAATTTTGTTGATGCAACCAAAGACTTTGAAAGGGTATTGTTTGAGAGAAAAATACATTTGATACATGGAGTTGGTGATCTTATATTAACAAGGTTGTCTCACAAGCTACAAATATAGGAAGAAGTCAAGTTTTTAAGTATAATCCCAAAAGCCTTAGCTAGAGTAAACATCATCAGAAAAACAAACAAAGAAAAGCTCATTGTCACAGGTATACATGAACGTCGCATTGCATGTAGACCTAGCACTTTAAAAAAAAATTCACAATTGTGTCCCAAGCACAACTAAGTAGGATTATTGGATATAAATCATTACAATGGTCTTTTGATGATATTGTGAAGCATGATTTCCTTTCCTTTTTATCATGAAGAATCCTTCCTTATCCTTGCCAACACTACTGCTGAATTAATTGATCGCCTATAAGAATATCAATTTAAAACCAACATATTCAGTTATCAATTAGACTGGTCCGAAACTAGTAGCAACAAGAAGCACAAAATAGTGGACTTAAATCTTTATTTGTAAATTTTTTATACATATATTTTTAGATACTAGCTTTATTTGTTTGTAGGTGTTTATTTTCCTTTCACATTTATTGGTGCAGTCTTCTATACTTTACTTTTTTTTTAGATATCGAGGAATGTCTTGATTTTTCTAAAAGAAATGGATATTTGATATAGTATGCTTTTGTGTGTTTGTTTGTTTAAAAAAAAAATCTATATTTGTTTCACTTTTTTAAAAAAATTATTTTCTTCCAAGTAACCAGTGTTTATTCAAAACTGGTAGATTAAAGAGTTCGTTCCGTTATTTCTAAAAGGCATCATTTTCTTTATCTTTTATTTTCTAATAAAGCAATTTTTTGTTCTTTTCTTTTCAAAAAAAATTAAATTTTTAAGCTCTTTTTTTTTAATAGCATTTACTTATTCATTTTGTTTCATTTGATTATCCAACAGTTGTCACTAAACCATTCCAACACACACCCCCATGATACATATGTATGGATTGTAAGTTATAGTAGTTGAAATTTAGTTCTTTTCATTTGTTGAAGGTGATGTCTAAGACAGTGGAAAAAGCTTTGTTATTAAAAAAAATCAATTTTTTGCTTTGTAATCAAGTATCTTGCCTAATTAGCAATGATTGCTAGCATAAGATGGCAAAGTTTTGGTTAAAAAAAATCAAGAAAGCATTACTTTTACCTACTAACCAATCATCTTGCCTAATCGGTAGTGATTGCTCATGTAAGATAGAAAAGTTCTGTAAAAAAAATAATAAATAATAATAATAGCATCAAATATGTTCAGTTTTGCTATGAAATCTGAGTAAGAAAGCCAATACGAGTATTTTAACATCTAGGACCCTAAGGCCAATTGGTATTATAGTCACTAACTCAAAGATCGCTACATGGGCTGAAAATTTATTAATTGTTTATTTACTTGTAAACAATTCACTGTTCGATGACAGAAGCCCCCAATGAACCTTAGAATAAAATTATTGCACCTTTTTTGATGAAACACCATAAGTTTTGTCTTTATTTATAATTATGCACAAAAGGATGTTATTAATATCGAGTCTATGATTTTAATTTTTTATTTTCATTTTTTTACTTTCAAAAAAAGGGAGCTCATTTATTAATCGTCTAAAGAGGGAAAGAGTATTAGACATTAGTAGTAATTTAATTATGAAAAACTAGCAATAAATTAGCTAGAGAGTGTGATTAACGTTAAAAAGTGTACATTTATTAAGTATATTAAAATTATTATTTTGCACTTACAGTACTGATAACATTAACAATTTCATCACTTTTGCAAATTCCTAACCAATTTTATGAATTGTTTATTTTCATATGCTTTTAAGTATGAATTTTGTATTTTATAGGAAATCCCTAAATTATGATGCTTAAACCGAAAATTTGGACACAAAATTTAGATTCTAAATACTCAAAAGCTTTTAGAAGAATAGCTAACCCTTTGATTAGGTATTATTTCTTAACAATTGAGATCTTGCTCCATGTCCAAGCTCACATGCATCTTATTGTACTAGATTTAACACGTCAAATTAGCTAGATCAACAAGTTCAACAATTGAGCTCAATCCCCTTGATAGATGAACAAAAAGGAGGTCCTACTTTGACCTCAATTTTAGCCATTGATTATATTAAATCGAGCGATCCATAATGGTTGCAATTTTAGACCCTTGGATTCTGCTGAAAAAACTCATATAAGGTTGTGATTGTAAGCTCACCAAAAATATCATTTAAATACCCACACTTGATCACTCAAATTTGTCTAAAAGAAGAGCTCTTACAAATTACTTGTGCTAGTTTTTGGAGGAAAAAAAAAATGAGAGAATTGCATGGCAAATTTTAGGGGTTAGCTTTTTGAGTGTAAATGTAGCCTGAATTTTAGCGGGGGAAAAGCCCTTATCTTTACCTTTTGTTTTCAATCTTATTGTATTGAACTTTACAAATTTATTAAATAAAATAAATATTTTACTTTTAAATATGAGTGATTAATTTTTTAAGATAACGTAATTTTTTAAGATAACGTGAAAGATGAAGTTTAAAAATTTAGATCATGAAATGAATTACCCTCTCAAGTATGTTTTAATTTTATTTTCTTTATTATATATTTATAATTTACGTTCCTTTTTACCAGTTACTTTTATATCATATAATTTATAGATATAAATTTTGTTTGAATGTAAATGGTATTTTGACATGATGTCAATACTTTAATATAACTTTGACACGTTATACACTTGATCTCATATTTATCCATACAAATAATTAGTTAAGAATTAAATGTTATAATAATTAATTAGCAAAAGAAATACAAAATATAAATATGAGATAGTATTATAATCATAATTTGAAAACTGAGATTGGATCTCATAACTTTAGCAGTTCTTTATTAATTTCATTTTAACAATTAATTTTTATTTAATAATTGACTATTAAATTTTTAACTTTCCTTAAATTCAACCCTAAATTCACTAAATTATATTATATTTAGATGTTCTTATTCTTAAAAGTAATCAATACTTTTGAGTTGTTTCAAAGCTCAAATTCGTGTCACTCACAAATACAATTCCATCTACACAATTATTTTTCTTGTTATACTACTTGATGGCACTTCTGAATCCTTGAACTATCAAACATTAAACAATTTGACATCTGTTGTCACATAGAGAGAAATTCTCTCTCTCTCTCTCTGACGTAATTGGGCAATGTGAATGACCATTTGACCATACAACCAAAAATGTTGACGAAAACTTACGTTAAACTGTTCGAGTTAATTTTGACAAGTGCGAGAGAGGCATGGGACCGTCCAATTCAATTTAGGCTGCAAGTGGGGAGATCAACCAACATTTTCTCATCTTGTCAAAGAAAAAGAGATAGAGAGAACCATTATTTTATGATGCTTGTCAAATTTAAATTGGAAAATGTTGGTTATGACATAATATCATAAAATATTATAAACTTATAATACAGAATTTATGTTAATATTTAAATAAATGTGAATGACCATTTGATAGAGTTCGTAATCATTGAATTATAAACTTAAGTTGCTTATGACATAACATCAGTATTGTAAAGCATTCTATAGCATGGTGAATACGTGAAAAAATTTCTTTACAATATTGTAAATTTGTAAATGATGCGTCCGCATTCTATAAAATATAGAATTTATGTTAGAAATGAAATGAAAATTCTCATTTAATCCTTATATCTTGACTTAATTGTTTATTTAATTTTTATATTTTAAAAAATATCTTAACACATCCTTGCTGTAAAATATATCACACTCATTTTCTTTCCTTTTATAATAATATCCTTACAAATATTATGGCCTTCACAAAAATATTAACGAAAAGAATAGATGTTAATTTATTAAATTAGCAATAAAACTAACATAAAAAATCATGTTATTATTTTACTTTTAAGATTAATTTGTTAGATTGATTTTTTATACATAACTATTAATAAAATTGTTGCAAGAATTTAAATATTGCTTCAAGTTAGTTGATATTAACTTTTACTGTAAATAAATTAAGGCAAGACCATTGCAAAATATTAATTCTTTCATACTGATATTTATTGATTAATTTATTAATAAATAACTATTAGTTGATTTTCTAATTAAATTTTTATAGATTGATTGATTAATGTCAATAATATTATTCCAAGTCTCTTATTATTATTTAAGTAAAGCAAAAGTAAGTATTAGAATGTAATATATTTAATTACAAAGTATTAGAAATATTTTTTTAAAAATATAAAGACTAAGGTATCGTTTATTTTTAAATTAGAGTGGGAATCTTGAGATTAAGAGTGTGGAATAAGATTGGGAGTAGGTTGTTTACGTACACTTAGAATAGGAGTATTGAATTAAAATTAGAATCTAATTTTGTGTTTACATTGTCTTGGATTGGGAGTTAATAGTTTTAAGTTACAATTTTATCTTTATTTAAAGAATTAAAATTTTTAATTATAAAGTTAATAAAAAAATATATTTGAAAATTAAAATATTTTATTTTATTATATTTGTAAATTAATAATAATTATTAATACTCTTAACTATGTAAATTATAATTTTTTTGAATTTTAATTTTAATTATGTAAATAAAAAATTATTAATAAGAGCAACACAAATGAAACATTAATACTAATAATATAGTATGAAATTAATATTTTCTTAAAATAAAATATTTATTATTATTAATCACTAATATTAAATAAATATAATATTATTATTTTTAAATAAATATAATAATATTATATTTTTAGATAAAGATAGCATATAGTAATATTATTAATTATCTGTGAGTATAATAATTTATTTTTAAGTAATTTTAATTTTATATTAATGTAAATTATTATTTTTAACTAAATATGATGGTATTATATTTAATGAATATTTAATATTATGATCTTAAATGAACATAATTTATAAAATAAAATAATATTAATATTTAAATAAATATGATATTGCTTATTTTATTGTACTAAATATAATATTTTATTAAATATTATTTATTTTATTTTATTAAATATGTTTAAAATTTAATCTTTTATTAAACATATTATCTAGTAAATATGTTTAACAAATATAATTTATAAAATAATATAATAATAATATCTATTTTATTTTATCGATAAATATAATTAATAATATTAAATATATTTAATAAATAAAATTAATAATATTTAATAAAATATTAATTTAATAAAATAAAAATAATATCTTATTTATTTTAATAATATAATAATATTATTTTATAAATATAATTACTAAATATTATGTTTAATAAAATATTAAATATTAAAAATATTTAATAAAATATTAATTAATTAATTTTATTAAATATAATATTTAATTAAATTTATTTTTTATTTTATTAAAGGTAATTATGGAAGGGGGAGAATGAATTCTCATTCCCACCTCTCTCTATAAAAACAAAAATCTTATTTCCTATTTTAAAAAAAAAATAAATCCTACAAAATATAATTTCTACTCTCCTTTTAAATCATAAAAATAAATACTAAAATAAAAAATACCTATATTCCTCACTCGCACTCTAAAGAAGCAAATACAATATAAATATATTGCAATTGTAACACTGGGTTTGCGGGGCAAATTAGTCCCGTGATTCTACGAATGACGACAGTCCGTACTTTAGACCACCGCAATCTGAAAGTGCAACTTGCCAAAAATATCAGTCAACAGATCGTTGGGTTAAATGGAAATCCTGGACGGAGTAATCGAAGTCAAGCAGCCCAGATTGACAAGTAAATACAGACACTGTTTCCGGTCATCAAGAAAGAAGTGTTGCAACAAGATGATGCCAGACAAGCTATGAAGCATGTTATAAGTTTGCACAAAGGATGTTCATTCCACCATCAGAGGCACTTTTGCACAACAAACATGGCAAACAACCAATATATTCAGCCCATCTTTCTTGATCTCCTCTTAGGATTCTTGTTTTTCAACTCCATCGTGCTCAGCTCTTGCCATAGTATTGCTCGTTGCCTGCAGAAAGAGAAAGAAGCGCTCCTAAAGATCAAGGTAAGCCTAACAGATCCTTCAGGTCGACTCTCTTCGTGGACTGGAGAAGACTGCTGCAAATGGGCAGGTGTCGTCTGTGACAATGGCACGGGAAATGTTATTCAGCTCAAACTACGCAGCCCGCAGAATCCTGACAGTTTTCAGGACAATGGAACATATTATCAATTAGATGGTGAGATCAATCCATCTCTGCTCGAGTTGAAGCACTTAAGTTACTTAGACTTGAGCCTAAACAATTTCCAAGAAAGCAGAATTCCAAACTTCCTCGGTTCACTGGAGAAGTTGAGGTATCTCAATCTCTCTGGTGCATCCTTTGCTGGAAAAATTCCTCGAAGTTTTGGGAATCTGTCAAGCTTGCAGATTCTTGATCTCAACACATTTTACTATTCGTCGCTAGAAAGTGATGACTTGGAGTGGCTCAGTCGGCTTTCCTCTTTACAATACCTTAATTTGGAAGGTGTGGATCTCAGCAAGGCTGGAAGCAGTTGGGTTCAAGCCACTAATATGCTTCCTTCTCTTTCAGAGTTGCACCTGCCAGCTTGTGGGTTATTCGAGTTCCCTCCTCTTTCAGTGGTCAACTTTTCTTCCCTCTTAGTTCTTGATCTCTCAAGCAATGATTTCAATTCATCAATACCCGAGTGGCTGTTCAACATTAGTAAGCTTGCACATCTTGATCTCAGCGCAAACAATCTCCAAGGCAATATTCCAGATGCATTTGCCAATATGACTAGCCTCAGAGAGCTTGATTTGTCTGAGAACTCACTTATTGGGGGTAAGATACCGAAGGATTTAGGAAGTCTCTGCAGTCTGCAGAATCTTGATCTTTCTGGTAATAACCTGGATGGTGAGATAACTGAATTCGTAGATGGTTTGTCTAAATGCACCAACAGTAGCTTAGAATCACTGGATTTGGGACAAAATAACCTGGGTGGATTTCTTCCTAATTCTCTTGGACACTTGGAAAACCTCAAGATTCTTCAACTATGGGGAAACTTGTTCCGGGGTTCAATCCCAGAGTCCATTGGGAACTTGTCATCCTTGAGAGAACTTTATCTCCCCAATAACCAAATGGATGGCACAATTCCAGAAAGTTTGGGAAAACTATCTCATCTTGTTGTCTTAGATATTTCCGGTAATCCATGGATTGGGGTGGTGACAGAAGTTCATTTTTCGAACCTCAAGAACTTAAAGGAATTGCATATTGCCAAGTCTTCCTTAGCGCCACGGCTTACCTTGGTGTTCAATGTGAGTCCCGAATGGGTTCCTCCTTTTAAACTCAGATACATGAGGCTGAGATCATGTCAATTGGGCCCCAAATTCCCTGCTTGGCTAAGAAATCAGAATGAGCTGCAAACTTTCGTACTCAGAAATACTCAAATTTCAGACACCATACCAGAGTGGTTTTGGCAGTTAGATTTATCGCTGTATGAACTTGATCTTGGTTATAATCAGATAAGTGGCAGAGTTCCAAACTCCTTGAAGTTTTTTCCCCAGTCTACTGTGTACTTAAACTGGAACCTATTTTCAGGTCCTTTCCCACTGTGGTCTTCCAATGTGAGTGCCCTATATTTGAGCAACAATTCTTTTTCAGGACCAATTCCTTCAGATATTGGTGAAAGAATGCCCTTGTTGACAGATATGGATGTATCCCAAAACCTCCTTAATGGTACCATTCCTTTATCCATCGGAAGACTAAGTTCTCTTACAACTCTTTCAATCTCCAACAACAATTTGACAGGACATGTTCCAGAATTCTGGAATGGTCTGCCATTCTTGTATGCCGTGGACATGTCAAACAACAGCTTATCTGGCGAGATACCACGTTCCATGGGTTCTCTACGGTATCTTAGGTTCTTAATGCTGAGCAACAATCGTCTGGCCGGGGAAATCCCTTCGACCTTGCAGAATTGCACAACCATTCGTACTCTTGATCTTGGAGAAAATAAGCTTTCAGGTAACATTCCAGCATGGTTAGGGAAAAGCACTTCTCTATGGATATTACGTCTGCGATCAAACTTGTTTTACGGAGACATTCCCTCACAGCTATGCAGTCTTTCCTCTCTCCACATGATGGACCTTGCACATAATAATTTGTCCAGATCAATTCCCTCGTGTATTGGGAATTTGACTGGTATGGCATCGGATATGGACTCTGAAAGATATGAGGGGAATGTTTTGGTGACAACGAAAGGAACAGAATACTGGTATCAGTCAACTCTTTATCTAGTGAACAGCATTGACCTTGGTTACAACAGCTTATCTGGTGAGATACCTGATCTAACAAATCTTTCAAGACTTGTCATTTTGAACTTGTCCATGAACCACTTGACAGGGAAAATACCAAACAGCATCGGGAGCTTAGAACGATTGGAAACTCTGGACCTCTCCAACAATCAACTTTCTGGAGCAATTCCGCCTAGTTTGACTTCTTCAACTTTCTTGGCTCACTTGAATCTGTCGTACAACAATCTTTCTGGTGAAATCCCATCAAACAATCAATTCCAGACCCTCAACGATCCATCCATTTATGAGGGCAACCCTGCCCTTTGTGGACCTCCACTATCCAACAAGTGCAATGAAGACAAGAAAATATCTGATTTCACGGAAGGAGATGATGAAGATGGAGATGACTTCGACAAGTTGTTGTTTTACAGCAGCATAGCTGTGGGATTTATAGTGGGGTTTTGGGGAGTTTGCGGAACTTTGGCGATAAAAAAGTCATGGAGGCTTGCCTATTTTACATTTTTTGACAAAATCAAAGATAGGCTAATCTTGCTCGTCATCCAGAGAGAGTAGACGAGAAAAGCTGTGTCTTGCTACACTTTATTTAGTTTTCAACGCGGTTTATATGTCAAAGAAACATTGCAACGCAATAAAGCAGTGTTGCTTATATGTCAAAGAAGCATTCCTTGCAACGCAATAAAGCAGCTATTTCAAGTTGAGTCATAAACATGACCTTAATTTCTTAACGTACACAACGGAAGGATAAAACAAACGCGATCAACATTAATTTTTCCACCATTGAGACTTAACTTGAGATGCAATGCGCCGTCGCTCAACTGATACAAATTGGCTTCGCTACATCTATGTGAATATAATTGAACCATAAGAGGTAACTACAGGTATTACTCATATCCAATGTCGTGTCGGTTAGAGTTCCCACTTCCAGCATTTTCAAGGCTTTTTCATTTTGTTGAATCTTGCCATCAGGCAACACATAAGCAAGGGAGTTCATGAAATATGAAGGCTCCAATTGAAAGTTGAAAGAGACAACATATCGTACCAAATATTGAAGATTACTGCATCCGCGCAAACAAAAATTAGTGAAAAGAAAAATAAGAACAATCAGCATTTGTACTATATTTTGCAAAGTGGGGGTCTCCCTCAGACCATCTTTTTTTTCCCCGTCTTGCTAATTTTTGGTCTTTCAGGAAACATGCCTCCCTGGGATTTCAAAATATTGATTTATGTTATTTCTAGGGAAATCAACCCATTTGATAACAGGTAACAATCTCCACCACTTGAACTTCACCATATCAATCATCAGTGCCAAAGTATCGGTCACCAAACTCACCCATACCAGGTATCACACGGAATTCTTCATTCAAAGCAACATCAATCTCTGAAGTGACAATTTTCAGTGACGGAAAACGTTTGCAAACACAATGGATTCCCTCTGGAGCCTGAAGTTAAATCATAAGATTAGTACATTACATGAAGGATGTACCATAACCAGTAACGAGAACCACTTACAGAGATGAGATTCAGGAATATAATGTAGGATTCTGGAACTCCTTTCTCTATAAGTAGTTGAATAGCTTGGTTGGCAGAGTTCCCTATAAGGAAAGCAATCAAGAATGGTTTCAATTATCAGCCTAGGTAAATAATGTCCATCATATAATGATCCAGCCATCAGTTACAGAGAATGCTACTAAAAGTTAGGAAATGTATGCCAGCATTGTATTGCCATCTATCTGAGATTCAGAAAGATAGGTGTTTCATTTATCAGTAAATCAATAGCTTATGTTAATCACCTTCCTTTATTATTAGTATTTAAGGGAAGATACAGTTTCAAGGTAACTTCCAAAAAGCACAACCTAAACTAACGATTTGGTGATGTTTCTGCAAATAAATGTGGAAACAACAGCTTTGTTCATTGTAGAAGGTATCAGCCCCTCCAGTCATCAAACAGCCTTCTCAAATATTTTTCAACAACTAACTTAGGTTACGACATTGCATTGCACTCTTTCTTGAATACCTTCTGTCCTAAAAATAAGCCTCTTATCTGTAGAGAGGGAGACAATGATGACTACAGCGTAACAAATTGTTGGCAGACACCAAGAGAAAAAAAAGTGTAAAAGGACTTCAGGGTTACCTGTGGCAAGGACAGGATCTAGAAGCAGGACATGTCTTTCTGAAATATCATTGGGTAGCTTCTCATAGATAAGCTGATTACATTGAAACCAATAATGCATTATTAAAATTAAGTCAATTTACAGGAAAAAATAGGGAAACACTTTCCTTCTGGAAAATCTCTTCTACAATGACTTATATTATCTACCTGTTTGCCATTGTCCCCATCACGGTGAATTAGAATTTTTCCAATTTTTATTCCTTTGCAACATGCACGCAATGCATTTTCCATGCTTTCACCACTTAACATCACAATAGAAGCATGTTAGTATATATCAAAGCAAAACAAAGAAAGCAACTAAAATAAAATTGAAGTAGAAAATTCCTCTATAAAGCTCTATGCCAAGCTTCCAGAATCACATGCTGAAGATCAGACTTTAAGATTCAACAGTGTCATAAGACTGATATTGGGAGCAGCGCACTAAATTCAAGGGCAAATGCAATCCAACTAACTAAGAAAACAAAGCTTCAAAACCTCAGTGAGAAGCTGAGAACTCACCTTCGAACAATGGAGACCCCACATAGCTTCTTGCAAAAGTCGACACCAGTATACACCGACCCTGATGTAAAATAACAGAAAATTTTTCAGCATTATTAATTTGAGGCCAACTAATGTAAAGAGGAAACAAGAAAATAGATAATTTGAACTGATAACAAACAAATATACCACGTTAATCAAAACAAATACTGCATGGTCAAGACTAGCAAAGGGGGAGAGAGAGAGAGAGAGAGAGAGAGAGATAGAGAGTTCTAAATCCTTAAAAAACAACACATTGGTAAACCAATAGTAAAGGCACACATATTTTCGCTATAGGAGAAATGAACTAAAGCCTTGCTATTCATTATTCCTAACACACCTGTTGGGGTGACTACTTGCTTCTCAGTGAATGGCAAATGGCCAAGGCCGTGTTCCACAACCTGAAAAGTCAAAATCAAGGAAACAATAACATTTTTCAGCATGTCTGAGCCCAAAACTCAACTCAAAGAAGCACATACGCACACATATAGTAATGAATGTCGGCTAAGCAATTGAGAAATAAATTACCAGCCGAATAAGCCGATCTGAATAAAACACAAAATCATGCTTCGATATTCCCCGGTCTCGAATCAGCGTATGCATACCTCTTATCTGAAACACAGTTCTCCCCCATGAGAATAAACTAAGAAAACTAAGAACCTTATAGAGTTAAAAAGAGTAAGCAGTACATGAACTCCATATCATACTACAAGGCAAATAGGAAACTTCGAGATCACAATTATTATCTTAAGTCAGTGCAGATGCCCTTTCACGGGCACTGACTTCGCATACAGTAAAAATTCTGTGCTGAGCATTAATGAGCAAAGGTATCCATATTTCTGTTTCATCACAGAACTAAACCCAGAAAATAAAGTAAAAGGAAAATCAATAATACAAACACATTAGAAGATATACCTGGAATGTTGACTGAATCACATACACATTGGGATATATTTTGCAGAGGTCATGCTGACCAAGCTTTGTGTGGATATGTTGCACAATTAAATCAATGGCAACATGGTTATCACCTCCCCGGGGTATAATTACATCAGCATACTTCTTTGATGGCAGAACAAAATCATCAAAGGCAGGTTTCACAAACTTGGCATACTGCAAATTTGGCATAATTCAAACAATCTATCTTACCAATTAAAAAATAATAAGAAGTTTAACAAATTAAAATTAAAGAGGCTTATAGATCATATTTCGGATGGTAGCAAGTCTCTATGGAAATTAGAACCATGCAAGAAATATAAGACATAGTGGCTTTGGAATATGCATTCTATAATTAATCACAGTGAGAACTCTTCTTTAGATGCTTAAACCATTGTTAACAAACATATCTACTCATAATGATAGGCTATCGCTTTAGCACAGATAAGCAAGGAAAAGGGAAAAAAACCTTTCGTCTTATTGAATTACCAATAGGTTCTAAGTAAAAAATTAACTAAAATACGCTGTATGTTAACTGAAGATCAAATAAAAAGCCTTACCTGTTCAAGAACAGAATCTACGTCTCTGCCCCTCTCAACTGTATCACGTCTAATTCTACGTGCAAGCCTCACATCAGCATCTACAAAATAAGTATCAACTGTCAATATAAGATATTGAAACGACAGAGCAATTGCACCAGCAAGCAGAGCATGACAGATGCAACAAAATAACATTCTGATGAGCTATTCTACCATACTATAAAAGCCAACTCTCTATAGATCCAAAAGCTACCCAACTGAAAACACATAAACACACAAAAACAAATGATACAAATCAAGAACCATTAACCTGGCTTAACATCAATGATTTTAGGCAAAATAAAAGGACACCTATTATGTTATCTTCACGATTGTCCAATATGGTGAATCTATAGAATCAAAAGAACCTATTTATGAGAAATATGAAGTGTACAACACAGTTTTTCCTTTTAAAACAAAACTGAAGTGTGCATCACTAAAGATCCTATTATCATACCAAATTTTGGAAGCAGCCTCTGAAACAAGTAACCATACAAATGAGTATTCATGGCCATTTGACAGCTGAACACACAGTTAGCAACCAGAAACAGATTGGCAAGTCTGCAGAAAATTGATTCACTAATTACCAATTAGAACTCACAGAATAATGTAGAAATTTTCCATCAGCTCTAGAAATTCCTTAATTTTATAAAAAGATAAAATTTATGTTTGCTTTACTTCTATTCCTTATCTGCTGCCAAAGATAAATATATCAAAAGAACTATCTATTATATATTTGTTATTAAAACTAAACTCGATGACATGAAGCATCCTTGTTGCCAAAGAAAAATATCACCAAAAAAATATTTATTACATATTTCATACTAAATTTAAACTAGATAACACAAAGCATCCTCTTTAAAAATTGGCAGAAATTCAAATCTAGAACAGCAAATACATTTAAAACTGACACTAGGAAAAAAGATTCAACAGGATGGAAGAGGTCAAACCTGTGTCAACAAAAATCTTCATATTCATCAGGCTGCGGACACGTTGGTCATGAAATACCAGAATTCCCTCCAAGATAATAACATCGGAAGCATTGACCTGTCAAAAAATTGAGAATATGAGGCTTAGTATCTTCTGCCTCCTAAGGTAAAAACATCAGATGGTCACATTGTCTCAACTTTTATTAAGTATATACCAGTCGAAAACTATCTGAACAGCGCCGATGTTTCTTAAAATCATAGATTGGTACTTGGTATGGTTGCCCAGATTTGAGGGTTTTAATGCAATCTAGAAGCTGCTCGGTGTCAAAAGCATCTAGAAGAAGAGCAACATAAAATAAAAATTGAGTGCAGTATAAATATGTTTTGGCAATGCAAAAACACTAATAAAACAGTAACAATTAAACTAAAAAACAGTAAGAAAAAACAACAAAATTAAGAATCCAACCACAGTTGTTAATTACCAGGATGGTCAAAGTTGTACTCGTGGACACGTTCAGATTCTTCAGGTGTCAAACCACGGTAGAACGAATCCTACAGCAGGCACAATAAAAATCAAATCAGAATACAAACACATTCCAAGAAAACAGTAAAATGAAGTTAAAAAGAAAAAGAAAAAAAATAATAACAACAAACCTGATTGACAAGCACTACACGGTGATCATGCAGTTGTTGGATGATCATATCACAAACAGTGGTCTTACCTGAAGCTGTACCTCCGGAAACTCCTGCACAATTTAAAAAAAAAAAATCATATTAAAAGACAATATAAACAATTTTATCACCAAACATGCACAAGATTATGAACCAATAAAGTCTTGAGTATCAGCAAATTGCTTTAAGAATCAATAGAAAGCACTTCCAAATCGCTTGAACCAAAAAAACGAACAGAAATCGGTTTCTCATAAATAAAAATAAAACACGTGCCAAATTAAAACCTAAAATCTACTCATAAAGTCCAAAGAAATGATTCCTCAAGAACAAGAAACACCAAAATCCACTCATCAGAAATTGGAATTAGAAAAAAGAAAAAGAAAAAGAAAAAGTGAAAGAGTGGAGGAGAGTCAGTTACCGATAACAAAAGGCTGTTTGGGAGCGTTGACGTCGGCAACTGAGGGAGCCGAAGCGGCCGAAGCTGGAGGAGAGGAAGTGGGGCCGTCGATGCGGAGGCCGGAGAAGTGGGGTCCCGAGGCCTTCTCCATCACGTAGTCAATCGACGTCGTTGCTTCCGGCATAGCTCCCAGTCAGTTGCACTTAATATATAAGAAATGCAAATTCGCAGAGGAATCACAAAAGTATCTGAAAGCCGCGTAGTGTTGATTCGAATTGAAGAAAGACTGAGACAGCAAAGGTTCTTGTTCAGTGGCTTCTTTCTCACAACATTCTTTTCTTTTTATTCCGAGTCCGGTGGCTTTTATAATTTCGCCTTATTTTCCACTTGCTGCCAATTTTTTCAAATTTGTTCATTTAAAAATCTTTTTATTACTGCTAAGTGTTCGATCGTTAAGGAGTAATGTACAGTCGTAGAGAGGGGAATCAGTATATGCCGCGCTGATGTTCGCGTCGTTATTCGTGTCGTCTTTCTATTGGTAAAAAAATAAACAAAAAGAATTTTTTTTTAATTTAGTACCTGTTTAATATATGGCCAGCCACGTAACATCGTCAACTTTTCTGATTACTTTGGATGACGTAATATTGTGAAAACAAATTTTTCGATGTTGAATTTCTTAAGTTTACATTGGATATTTAATTAATGACGAGGATTTATTTTTTATTTTTATAGTTTTTATTTATATTATCAAACAGTATTTGATTAAGAACTCTGCAGCACTTGAGTCTTATCCAAATTTTAAAATAAACTTAAAATGTTTTGGCGTCATCTAATGCCAACAACACAACCAACGCCATAAAATATTGCCCATGTGACATTTCCGAAATAGAAAAACAATTTATGTCTAACAAGCCATTTCGAGTGAAAAATTAGGATTTTGCGTCTGAATTGAGTATTGAAGCATCTCTTTATGCTTGACATGAATTGGTATAGAAGATTATATAAATAAATGATGGATCAAAACTTCTTGTGTTCACACTAGGTTGGTACTTTGCCTACAAAAATTTATTCGCTATAAATAATTTTACAGTTAATACGTAATGTTCTTAATAAAAATAAAAAATTACTATGAGTAGTAGGTGGGTTCAATAAAAGAGGGGGATAAAAATGAAATTAACAAATCCCTATATAAGTATCCACTAACCTGCTTAATTTTTTTTCTTTTAGTAGTTTAAGTTTTAATATTTATTTAAATATAAGGTAAGAGTAAATTTAAACTAAACATAAAAGTAATATATAAGAAAATAATGGTAATTAGATGGATGCTAAATGAATGAGAATGTGTAATAAAAATCTTAATTCTTGGAGCTTCGAATTTAGTATTCACTTAGATTGATCGTGGGTACAATTCTTAGAAGCTAGTTTTTGGATTGTGGCTCTTTGTTCTTTTACATTTTAAAATAAAGTATTCCTGATAAATTTATGTATTCCATACTTAAATTGAAGAATTTAAATTGATATATTTTATATGATAGTTTTAGTGGTAAACTTCAATTCACTTCTATGATAAAATGATAATCTTCAATTTATCCCTAAATGTGAGAAAACTACAATTTACTTCACATTTTCATTTAGAAGATAAGGGCAAAGAGGGACAACATTGATGATATTTTTTTTTTTTTTATTCTTCTTAGGAGTAAATAGATATAAATTGATGTTTTTACACTTTTCAAGGGGTAAATTGAAAGTTGTTATTGTAAAAAAAGATAAATTAAAGTTCAAGATTATTTTAATGTTGAGATTTTTATGTTCTCATTTACATTGCTGAAAATTATAATTAAGAATGTCATAGGTATTCTTTTAGGCCATGTTTGCCTGGCGTACAAAAGTGGGGAGAGGAAAAGAATTTGATTTATTTTCCACTTTACGTTGCCTGATTGGACTAAGTTTAATGGAAATGAATTTCCATTAAAATTTAATTTTCATCAAATTAAAGAATTTGTATTCTTTATCAATGACTAAAAATTTCAATTTCCTTATCTATTAAAACACAAAAATTCTAATATTATCCTCCAAACAAAATTAATTTTAAATAAATTAAAATACAAAATAACTTATATTTATTTTCTTAAATTAATAAGATATATTTATTTGAAAAAGAAAAAGCAATAAATTGACTCATAGAAAGTCATGGGAGACTCGTCGGAGACATGCTTTACCATAAAATCGGTAGTGCGATCCTCATGAATCGATCGACAATTCTATGTGGTTAGAAATGCTAATATATGCTGTTATTTATCTCAAGTCTTGTTTAAATGCTTGAGAAAATTTTAACTCTCATATTTTTTACTACATATTGTATTTTCTATAAAATTAACATTTTCAATGAGTAAATCATCCATTTCTGATCATTATTATGTATTTAACACGATGAAAAAGGGTGGTCAACAACTCCGGTCAATGATAGTCAACCACAGTTAATAGTGGCAACATAGGTCAATGATAATCAACGTGGCGGCTGTCCATGACCTGCTGATGTAATTTTAAAAAAATAAAAATTTTTATTTAACTAAGTAATTTATAGATTAAATTAATTCATAGTTTAATTATTTTTTATTTACTAACAATATTAATATCAAAGGTAGTGGGTATATTTGTCAAAATAAAAAATATATAATTTATTTTCCTTTCAAATTAATATGAAACTGAACAATAATAATTAATTTTTACACTCTTTTTCTCTCATCACCTCTCATTACCTCTCCTTTCTTAAAATCAAACGCCATCTTAGGGTAATTTTTAAATTTATACTTTGAATTATGTCATATATATTTTTAGAATAATTATAAAGTCATAAATTCTTATACAAAATTATTTTATATAAATTAATATAATACTAACTCATTAATTAAATAAAAATATAAAATAATAAAAATAAATTATATAAACTAAGAGATATCTAATCTAACGAATTAAATCATGTCACATCAATTTGTATAAAAAAAATTTATAAGAATTTATAACTATATTATTACTCATACTTTTAAGTTTGAAAACTCACAAAAAATCATTTGGCACTAATGCAAGTTTAGAAACTTTTGAAAACCTAGAGTGGCAAGTGAACGATCCCAAGCCCCTATTTTATGGAATAGACCCAATCCTTTATAGGTCGGCCTAGTTTTGGACGAGCCTAACCTGTTGGCCTTGGATGGATTTAGACTTTTAAAATATTTATTTTTTATAATTTAACATTGTATTTAAAAAAAAGCATTCCCTCCCTTAAAAAAATTAAATTTGTACAAATTTACAACCTCTAGCATGTAATTTCAAAGTGTTCAACCTAACTCTACTCATAAAAAGAAAACCAAAATAACAAAATTCACATCACCTTCCAATAAACACTAGCAAATTATCATAAGATAAGTACTTTATATAGTAAACTTATATTGCACTTAGACAACTATTGCCCAAGAGTTACTAAATAAGTTTATTGAGTTTCTTGGCTAACTGAGTGAAGTTGCTTGTGGAAGAGCTAGAGAGAATAGTGAACAAACGAGCTAAAGAATAAATATATTATTGACAAGTGTGCGCGGGTGTGCGCATAAGAGTTTTAAAAGTTTTCTTTGACTTGCTGTTGTTACTTGTTTACTGTCAAGTGTTATATCATATTTGTACGTAGACTTACCTACTTTTAGAATATTGTAAGTTTAGAGAGTTCTCAAGGACTAGATATCTTATGCCTAGCAATACCTATAATGATTGTAAAGAAATTTATTTACAAGCTATAAATACTCCAGCAAATTCTCAAGACTTTTTAACTATGCACAAGTGCGGGAGGTGCTAGAGATGAAAACTTCTAGAGACAAGCCATGCTAGTACACCTTGAACTTGTAAAATTAGCCTCTTTGGCCAAAAGACTTAGATGATCCGTCACAAAATGCTAACATTGTAAGTTTATAAGAAATTACAAGTCTATAATTCCACAACCACAAAAGATATCAATTCAATATTTGTGAGTCGTCTTCTTCCCTAACCTTTAATTTCTCTTCAGTAAAAATTTCCTCTACAGAAACTCCACCTAAAAAAAAGAGTGTGAATATAAGTTATTTTAGGATTTTTTTTTCCCCCTCACTCTCTACTCCCACCTCGTGACCATTTTCTACATCTTCCTCCTCAAGGATCAAAAGTAAATCAGAAGGGTTTGACATAATAATCATACATAAAATAATAATCATTACTAAGTCAACTAATTTAACATAAAATAAAAAATTAACGATTACCAAAATTTATCTAACTAAATTATTCTAAAAGAATAGAGACTCTTAAATGATTCACTAACTAGCAACTAAATTAGCAATTAGTAAAAATTTATCAACACAGCTAAATAAATCAAGTAATCAAGACAACAAACCGTAAAAGCGGTTAGGCCCAAGCACGACTTTATTGCTTAAGCCCAGCCCATGACAAGTCCGTAAAAAGTTTGGCCCAGATCTAGGTTTCATTGATTGCAGGGACCCAACACTAGAATATGGCCTTTCAAGACTCAATATTGGGGGCGGCAAGTTTTTAGCTCCGAGACAAGACTAAGCGATACTGGAGCTTGAATCAACGTAATATTTATTTATTTTAAGAGAGATGTTGATTTTTATCCACAAAAAAAAAAAGAGTTGTTGGTTACTTCATACAATGTCAATTAATTAAATAAAGACAACAACAATTAGCAATAAATGTAAAAATCAAATGAATATATAATAGTTTGTCCTTGTGTTGTTTTATTTTATTTTGATCTTTTGCAAAATTCTACAACTTATACGCAAAATTAAATTCTCAAATAAATATATAGTTTCTTTTGTCTTCTTTATATTCACACTTCATATTACTATTTTAATTTTTATACATTCTAAATATTGAAGTCGCACATTCATCAGTTGAATGATTAATTTATTAACTTAAAAAGGCTTTTATTAATTATTACTCATCCATCATCCAATTCCAATAGACCTTCTTACAACTTTAAATTACCAATTATATTAGTGAAAATGATGTAATAAAGAACAATTTAATTGCCCTATGGGCTTGATCTAGTGATTTTTCATTATTTTTTGATTAATCACTTGAATTTGATTAGAAGTTGAATTGTTTTGCCCAATCCTACTTTTTGATTAAAATAAAAATAAATAATTTGACCCGTGGCATATTATCGTAATATTGCCACGCATCTGTGTGCAAGGACAGAATATTCGGGATTGAATAGATGCGTAAATGTTAAATTAAAATTTGGCTCATGTATTTGTAAATTTTATTTTCTGGCCTTTCCAAAATAATTCAAAAATTATTATTGTTGTTGTTGTGTTTTACTACTTATTTTTAGTTAATTACTTTCTTATACAGTAAAAAGGTATTCACAGAATGACATAATAAAATAAATATTAACAACAACAAATAAAATTATTATACTCAAAATAGACAATAAATGTGGGGTTCAAAATATTTCAAAGTCCTGCTCTCGGCTCACTTGGTCCAAGAAGTAAGAGAAATTGTTGCTATTGCTTTGTTCATTTGTACCCAACATCATTTGCAAGCCAAAAATTTTGCTTTCTAATTTCTCCATGCAATTTTCAGGATTTTAGTTCCCAACGAAGGTTTTGTGGACTCGCATGCATTGCTTCAAGCTCAGAAACTTATTCCCATATAATTAATGACTTGAATTACTTGCAGTAATCTTTCAATGAAGCCGTCGTCGGAATTTTGCTTCACAGAATATCAAATGCATCATTACGTTTAGAATAAAGATTATGGATAATCAAGAGAATCCAACGGAGGTTATTGACAAGGATACCGCGTCGGATGATGATCATCATTTCACCATTTCAATCAAGTCATTAGTGTCATCACTAGAGCACATGATGGCTGATGATAACATATCAATATCTTCCAATTGTTGCATTTTCAGAAACCCAGTAATACTCTCGTGTCACAACCAAAAAGCATTCGCCCCCAACGGATTTTCCGTCGGCCCATTTCATCACGGTGAAGACCATCTCAAATTGAACGAGAAAATCAAACTCAAGTACTTACAAGGCCTCCTCCGCCGCTCGCCGGACCCAAAAGAAAAGCTGTCGGAGCTGTTAGAAGGAATAACCTCGGTGGAGGGGCTGGCCCGCGAGTGCTACGCCGAACCAATCCGATTTGACAAAGAAGAATTCGTAAGGATGTTGGTGGTCGACGGATGCTTCATTATTGAATTGTTCCGTAAGTATTCCAACGAGGTAACCAAAGAACCCGACGATCCCATTTTCTCAATGGCTTGCTTAATGGAGCTTTTGAATCATGATTTGATCTTGCTTGAGAATCAAATCCCTTGGTTTGTTCTTGAGCGCTTGTTTGTGTTGACATTGAACCAAGAAGTTTCCGGAAACATGGATCTAATTCGACTTGTGCTTCAGTTCTTTCAAGGGTTATTTTCGTTCGATAGAATGCAAATAAATTCGGACCAGTACAGGAGCCATAAAATCAAACACATTCTCGACCTCTTACGATATTCTTTAATTCTACCCATACGTTCCGAAAAATACACCGAGAAAAACGCCGGATGGGAACCCTTCAGCTGTGCTGCCAAGATCAACGAGGCCGGCATCGAATTCAGTCGGAAAAGAGACTACAGCACTATCCTGGACATAAAATTCTACAATGGGATTCTTGACATCCCACCGGTGGCAATACACGAGGCCACGGAGACAATCTTCCGAAACCTCATCAGCTTCGAGCAGTGTTACCCGAATTGCGACCCGTTTGTCACGTCTTACGCCAAGTTCATGGATAATTTGATTTACACGACGAAGGACGTTGATCTGCTAACGGAGAAGGGCATTCTGAACAACTGGTTGGATCCTGACGACGCGACGTTGTACTTTAACAAGCTGTATAATGATACACATGTGAAGAAGTTTTATTATGATGACCTCTGCAAGCAAGTGAATGAGTATTGCAGAAGCTGGTGGAACAAAACGAGGTATTTTTATATGCATAATTATTTTGGTACGCCCTGGGCTGTTGTTTCTCAAATTGCTGCTACGTTCTTGCTGTTGTTTACGTTCTTGCAAACTTATTACACCATTGTTGGTGTGGAGCAAAAGCCACTTAGAGGATCCACGTACTCCTGATTTGTTTCAGGTTTTAGCGAGCGAACGTTTAAGACTGATCTGGATTTTGAAGTTCTCTGTTTGAAATACTATCGATTGTAAAAGAAATTAATTAACAATTATTTTTGGTTTAATATTTAGTTAGTTTTATAAGTGAATTTGATCTTGTTGATCCTAATGGTATGTGTTTTTCAATTGGAAATTGAAATTGTAGTTTAAACAAAAAAAAAAAAATTGCTGCTCATGTCTCACATATTATCTCTCATTTGATCCTGATTGGATTTCGTTTTGCGAACAGAAGTAATTAATAAAAGTCTAAACAGCACTACATAATTTGTATCTTAATTATGTGATTCTTCGGCAACTGTTTAATTTGATTAGAAACTTAACTTTTATGTGTTAACAAGGCATTTCTTTTTTCTTTTTTTTTTTGGTTTGGAGGGGGGTTATTTGGATAAAAGAAATAAATCTTAACTTTTAAGATTTATTTCATAATAGTAAAAATGAAAAATTAAAATTTCTAGACTCTACTAAAGGAAATACTGGACGGGTAGATTTGAAATATGAACAGATAAATATATGGCGACGGTAAATTTGATTAAGGCTTGAATAGAAAATTTTGGCAGCCACAGGTCACAAATAATGTAGTTTTCATCTAATGTTTTGAAATAATATACTATGAGTCAAAATTGGACCAGTGTCCGAAAAAATAAATGTCGAAAATTAATTTTTTAAATAAATAAATTTAATATCCTTACATGAAATTAATTGATTTGAGTCTCATGAGAAAGAATTAAAGATGTCAAAAGGGAAAATACTTGCAAAATTAATTAACCAAGCCAATTTATTTTACTCTTCTTTCAATCAAGAAGAAAGAATATTAGAAGCAAATATGACTATAATTTATCCCCTCAAATAACCAAACAAAAAATAATAATAATAATACCTCCGTGCTGGAACTCAAATTTAAGATACTCAGAACATATAAAGCAAACTGCTGGCCAATAATGCAACAACAAGTGCAACAAAGGAAGCGAAGGAATTGAAAGCCGAAGACGAAGCCCTTGTATTTGAAGCCGGTGATGATGATGAAGAAGAAGTCGATGCTGGAGTCGAAGGCGCGGTGCCGGAAAAGGTGGTGATCTTGACCTTCATGCCCTGTTCGCAGTGGCCTGATGTACCGCAAGCAAAGTAGCGTGTCCCAGGCTTGTCCAATTTTACGACGTCGTTTCCACTGTTCATTGAGTCTTTTGGTGTTCCCAGGTCGCAGCTCTTGTAGGCACTCTCACTTGGGAGTTCTACCACGCTGTGGAGCCCTGCTGTGTACTTGAAAACTGCACACAATATGAGTTAACTTATTTATGATGGTCATTTAATTAATGGATCAGGATTCTCTTTTGATCTGAATTTAATGGTATGAGACTAAAAGGGTAAAGCAAACGTACCTATTTGATCACCAACCTTGAATGTTTGGCCAGACGTCCATGAATTGAGGTCAACTGATTCGTCCCAGCCTTGGCTACCACCTACAGCATGTTGTGCTGCTGAGGCTTCTTTAGCTGTCAATGCAGCAATGATCAACACCAAGAAAGCTCTTTTGATATTCATTCTCTCCATTGCCTTAATTTCTCTTGATCATTTCACTTTTGACTTGTTGCAACTTCTCTAGCTATTTGTATTTCTATATATATATATATATATATATATATATAGAACAAATGGTCCTAGCTGTCTTTTTCATTATATTTATATTTCTTCCTTGTAATATGGTTTTACCATAATCCGGAGCATTGATTACTTGCAAGAGTCTTCAAAAGATGAATCCCGCAGTTACCATTTTGTCCTGGAATAGCAATTATTTTATACTACACTAATTCTTCCTTATGGCAGGGGCATTTTGTGAAAAACTGAGTTCACAATCAGGTTTGCCCGCAAAGCAAAATCTATTTGGTTAAAAGGTCACTGACGCTTGGCGTTGAAACTAAGCCATCGCAGCAATCATTTTCAGTTGAGGGCTTACTTGGATACTTAATGATTTAGCCATTTCGGCATACAGCACATTACACAGATATCAGATTTAGACTTCCTCCAGATTTAGAAAACAGCTTGCACAAGTAAAGCTTGTGTTGGGTGAGCAGTTGTAATCATTGTGTACATATGGTTAATTAATAAACACACACACACACATTCGTATATATAGTTTTACTTACCGCAGGCGCCCTCATTTTTTTCATGTGAATATGTTGCCAAGCCATGCTATTTAACAAATTCGGTTTTTAATGTTATCAAACTGCATGGTTTCATATGCTGCATTAAAAAAAAAAAAAAAAGAGCTCCTGCACCTATATATATATATATATATAGAAGGCTTTATTAGAAGGGAAAGATTATTACAAGAATAAAAGAGGATACAAGACTCAATAGTTTCAAGATTCAATGGTTAACAAACTACTAGAAAGTCTCTTTTATAGTCACTGAGGAAATTTCCTTTTACTGTTTATATCATTATATCTTATCTTTAAACAAATCTTACTTTATAACTCATTATTACTTTACAATACATCCTTATTCTTAGGGAATCTTGTTTTACAATTCATATCATGTGATGCATGTAACTTACACACTTGTCACTTATTTATTAATAATTATTCACCATTACTTCCGCTGGCATGACCCATTATTACTTTCGCCTAATTTAAACTATTACTAAAATCACTTCATGCAGGGTTTCGCTTGTAGACATAATCTTTTTCTCATTCATCAAATTTTTTACCAAATAATTCTTCATCATCCATTGGTTCCAGTAATGGGATATTTTTTATGGTTTGCAGTAGCTATTTTGGCTATAGTCAAATGTCTTCCTTGTAGTTTATCTGCCAGTCTAGTTCTCCTTCAGGTAATCCTGGAGATGGACATGGTGGTGTTATTTCTCCTTGTTTGCCATGTTGTCCAAGCCAATCATCATAATACCCTTGTATTCCTAGTTCATAGTGATCATCACCATGGATTTTTCAGTGCCTGATTTCTTCCTTATAAAAATGATCTGGCGTCATCTGAGTACCAATGATAAAGACTATGGGTATTGTACATGGGCTTCATTTTGTAAATATCTAATAGTGCTCTTCTTGCACACAGACAACTACTTTACATAACATAACCATCATCCCACATATAGTTGTGCTCTAGTACTTTAATCAAAGATGGTTTGTCTCCTTCCCATATATATCTTAGTTGCACTATAATGACAATACTTTGAGATATTTAGAAATCATTGATTAACCTTTGTGTAAGAGGGTCTTAAAATATGGGAGCAAAGAACTATCTACCCTTAGCATGCCTTCTTTTTTTATGAATAAGGTGTGGTTGAAATAGTATAGCTATAGGATACAGGCTAAAATAGCACTCTTCTTGGATGCAAACAACTGTTTCACATAACATGATCATCATCCCGCATATGGTCGTGCTCTATTACTCTGATCAAAGGTGGTTTGTCTCAGACTATGTAAATCTTAGTTGCACTATAATGACTGTACTTTGAGATGTTTGGAAACCACTGATTAAACTTAGTGTAAGAGGGTCTTAAAATATAGAAGCAAAGAGTTGATCAAACCATTTACCCTTAGTATGTCTCCTAATTTTATTAATAAAGTGATGCTAAAATAGTATAGCTATAGGATATAAGCCGATCATCAACCAATAAGCATAATATGCCATGGGTGGTGCCTCACATATCACGATGTATCCCTTATTGGTATCTTTATCGATCACATTATGGAAAACTACATGAACTTGGTAGTTACCAATAAATAAGTGACAAGTGTATAAGTTATATATATCACATTATATGAGTTACAAACTAAGATTCCTTAATAATAAGGATGTACTGTAAAGTAGTGTAAAGTAGTAATGAATCATAAAGTAAAACTCCTTCAGATAGGTGTAATGATATAAATAGTAAAATGAAATTCTTTTAGTGCTTATAAAAGTGACTCTTTAGTAATGTGTTAATCATCAAGTCTTGGTGCTGTTGACTCTTAGAACTATCAAGTCTCGTATCCACTTTTATTCTCCTAATAATCCTTCCCTTGTAATAAAATATTGCATTATATTTTCTTATTTATATTTTGGTATCAAAGCCAACACTTCCAAAAGGAGTTTTCTATATTTTTCTATAATGGAATATGCTCTATGGTTGCCAATTCAATCGGATCCTTCGATAAAAAATATTTAAGAAATTAAAGAAAGCTTGTTTCCATATCAGGTTATTTAGCCAAGAGACATATAGAAAGGGTTCTTTTGAAAGGTGCAACATGCAATTATTAAGCCAAGGAGAGTATATTTCGGGCTTATCACTAGCAAAAGGAATCTAGATATACATACATACATATGCATATATAGTCAAAATTTTAAAGTGCAAAATCATTTGAGAAAACACATAAATCACGTGATTTAAACGCTTTATGTTTTAAATTTTTAAAACCTCATGATTTTAAAATTTTCGTGAATATTTCCCACACTTTAAAATTTTAGACTAGAAAACTGCTATATATATAAAATCCTAGCAAATCAATGAAGCCAATAGGGTTTTAGGATCATAGTATGTAATTTCTTGTAGCTAATTAATTATTGAAACATTTAAAAGACTTTGGTGAAATGATTCGTATCATATCATAAAGGTTCAATTTTCTAGTGAATAATGATTAATTATCTATCAAGTAATTAATTAATTAAAGTGTAAAAGAAAATTTATCAGGCGTAGCTCTTTTAAGAACAAAAATTGTAATTATTGATTAGTATTGACGTTTAAAGAAAGCTACAACTTGATTATACACAATATCCTTGGCATTGACACCCATGATGAAATCTGCGTGTGCATAGCTTTTGATGAATTGAACACCAAGCTTGTCCCCGTCGTGAAACTTGAAACTGTCGAGTAAATTCTCGACGTCTCTAACATCAGCAAGTGCATCGTTGCCTCCATAGCTGACGAAGAGAGGAAGGTCACGGGGAATGTTGGAGATATTGTATATGGGTGGTCTAATTTCCCCGTAATGCACTAGATTATAGTCAGGCCTCCCATAGTTGAACTTTGCAATTACCCCATCTCTAACAACTGCATCCAAAATTAAGTGTTATTAGTACCCCAAATACTTTGTCACACTATTGCATTCTTACCAACTTCTTTCAGAAAGAATTTCGAGACACGTGTGCAGCTACCCATAAGATGCTTGATTTTTACCAATTACTAGTACTTACTTTGAGCCAAGTGCACCATGTTTTTGGTTGATGTTGACTGAGGTTCATTTCTCAAGAAGAGATCGACCGTGGAAGAGTTGAGACAGCAATTTCTCCCTGGCGAAAAATTCATCAATTAGCCCAAAAATTCAATGTGACTGTAAAATATTTTCCCAATTAACAAATTTGAAAGCCCTCTCAAAATGCATTGCAGAGTAGTAAGACAAAATCTTAATTGAACTGAAAAATATCACCAGTAAGTGATGTTAATAAATCGTAGCAGTTGACCACTGGATTAGCGCAAAGTGTCTTGAGAAAGTCAGCCACGGGTTGCCTGTTATCAGGAAAACAAATTATTAATGAAAATTAATTAGTCTTTTAGTTCTTGGTAATTAATTCTTACCCTTTTGGATTGAACTCAGCCAAACCTAATAATGTAGTAATCTGTCAGAATAAACCAAAACTTAAATTAATTAGGAAATGTTGTTATACTTATGTGCTTTGGTCGAATTAATAATCTACAATAAAATTCATTAAACTCTGTTACCTCCCCGACAAAAGATTTGGCAGCAATAACACCAAGAGCAGTTCTCATGTAGCTCAAATAAGCAATTGGGCTCAACAGGGCAGCTGATTTGAGCTTCTCCACTTGCAATCCTTCTGAGAACGATGCCAACGCTATAAGAGTTCCCTGTTAATCAATAAGTTCGCATATTGCCCATTTATGAGCTTGATCAATTAATTAAAGAAATTTAGGCTAATTACTGATTTATTGTATTTAATTTGCACTCATCAAACTAAGCGATCTTTGTTTGAGTGATGTTTGTAGGCTCTATAAAATATTGTGGGATTTAATTTTTTAATTATAAAAATAATTTTTTAAAAATATAAGTAGAGAAGACGTTTTTAAAATATTAAAATGAATTTTTTTTCTTTTGAAATATGAACAAAATATATGTGATTTCTAAAAAGAAAAGAGTTAAAAAAAAAATTACACTCACCAATGAATGGCCCACGTAATGAATCTTCTGCCCAGTTTGCTCGTAGACATGGTCAAAAATAGCTGGTAAATCATATGCCACAAGTTCATCCCACGACCAATTCCAAAATTCCTGCGGATCGCTAATTTTGATTAATAACATGCAAATTTAATGTTTTAGGTTGAAAAAAAATAATAATGAAAAAAATAAAATTCAAAGAAAAAAAGAAAACCATTTGACTGGGGTCAAGGGAGGTGTGACGTCGGCTAAATCTGGTCCCTCTAGTGTTAGCAATCCATACATCAAAGCCATGATCAGCTAAAATCAATGGTAGATTTTGTTCAGGCGGATTAAGCAGCCATGTCAGTCCATCCTGCACACCAACAAACAAAATCAACCTCTCGATCAAACAAATCAGAACTCTTAGCGCAAACACAGACGAAATTAGCAGCCAAAATAAATATATCTGTCTGCCGCCTCAAGACTCCTTAAGCTGTGGGCTTTGCCTACGTAAGGAAACTGACAAATAACAAACAGGCGTCCATGAAACGCATGTGAATGTCATGTGGCCTTGCAGCAAAGCTAACATTAAGATCTTGATTTCTGGGCCCTGTTCTTTTTTTAATTGGAGCCTCAAATGGTGCATGTATTTCAGCACCATCAGAAGATGTAGCCCAGTGATGCTGAAAGAATACAAGAAGTAACAGGGACAAAGAATCACAAGACTCTTGCCTCGGAAATCAAAATATGCCAAACGAAAATCCTTAGCTCGTGTCTATCTATTACTCTAAGCCGGGCTCAAAGTCCACCTGCTTTGCTTCTTCACTTGGCGAATGGCAAAAGTGAGTGTTAACACAGATCATCTTCTAACTTTTTTGAAAAAGAAGCTTTGCCTTACCTTAGTAAGCTGTTTATATTATCCCTTTACTTTACCAAGAGACGGAAAATTTTCTCTCAAACTTCTTGACCCGCAAGTAGTTTTTAGAGTATAACAAGCATGGGGCAAGCACGCGTGGTGATTCAATTCCAAAAGGGCATGCTCGAACCTGGACGCTTTTGTCAAACAATAGTAGACTTGACTTTGAAAAAATGTACTAACCGGGGCTGGCCATATAAAAAACAACTTTTATCATTTTCTTTCCTAACGAACCTTGATTACATGTTGAGGGAGAGAGGCAAAATGTGAAATTCGATGGCGCAAATCAAGCAACCTTCTACTGAAAAAACACCTTTTTTATTGGCTTTTTTTTGGCGCGTTTAGCTGATTTCAACTGCATGATGCTCATGAGTGAGAGAATTCTACTTGCAAAGTTTGCTTTAGGACAAAGTAATTATTATTAATAATGACACTTTCGGGAACATGGGTTGATGGCACATGTTAATTATTTAATGTCATTATTTTGACCAGAATCATGGCAATTTCAAAGCACCAAACTGTGGCTTGGACTGTTGGACAGGGTACTTGGACTTTGCATCTGTCATGTTGTTAAACCCAGAATCAGGTTTTATACTCAGTACCGAGTGATTCCAGAAGCAGGCACCAGCCCAATGTCCATTAATGCTACATAAGGCAGCTGACTAAAGATATTTATTAATGTGTGACTAAGATATTAAGCTAATTAACTCACCACTAAGACCCCATGCTGTATTAACACCGGTGGCCTCTCAGTTTGGCCTCCACCGGCAATACGGCCTCCCGGTATCCTCTGCAAGTTAAGAATGTACCCATCTTTGGTTGTCACCTGAAAACAAATGTGGCCCACATTAAATAATCATTTCGTATGCTAAAATTCAGCCAATCAATTGGACTATGCAACTGTACATTTAATCTGTGTGCTCTTACATCAATTTCCTGGCACTCGTAGCCATGTATGATCACAGAGGAAGCGCATATGCCAATCTCTTGTGTGGCTGTAGCATCCGCGGCTCGACCAAACCAACCCCGACTCGACCCATACGCAGAACGGGGATCGAACACCGAAAGGGCCACCACACATAAGATCAAGAACAGGCCACGGAGAGCCATATCTTGCCTTGTTTTGCTTATTGCTTAGCAGCTTGGCTGTGAAGACATGACGATGATACTTGTCCTTTATATATGTGATGCTGAGGGGGTAAATAGAGTGGGAAAGCAATTTTTGTTTAGATTATCTTTATTGGCCTATAGAACTGATTGCTAAAGCATTTTTGGAATGGGTTCGCGGGTCCCAGCCTTTGCTTTTGATTCTTATCGCCAACAAACCAGATATTTGTATACATACGTAAGAATTTGTACATGCATATCCAATCCAAATCCATGAATCATGATTGATATAACCCTAAAAGCAAAATGTGAAATGATAATTTCGATTCCCAAAGCTAAACAGATTGCACTTGATAGAGAAGGACAAAACTTAATTTGGCAGAACTTCTGGACTGAGGGACTGGATGGATAATGGAGGTTACAGGGGAAATGGGGCATTCGCCTTTACGTGTATAAGAATAATAAATAAAGATTCATTGGGTCCAATCCAATAAACGGCTACAACAGATTTTAAAATCAGTTTGTGTTTCAATAAGCGATGATGACTTCATTTGATGTGGAATTGCAAGTAACTTCATGTTACTCTTCGTTCTAATAAGTAAAATCGTGTCATTCATTGAATATAATACTTGTAACATAGCTTGTACAGAACTTTTGGAATGTCTAGGGTTACTGCGAAGAAGATATGCAACAGATCAACTATTGTATTTGCACATTTCCAGATGTAATTTACACAAGGTCGAGCCCCAAGTAAACCCTCGAATGCTATAATTTGTGCCGAAGGCAAATTCTCACAGAGTGTCAGTGACACCATGCTGCTTTTAGAGCCTTTTGCAGTACCCCGAGTCAGTGCTACCAATTTCAAATGGTCTAGAATCGTGTGGGAAGAGCATCAGAAGGCAGGGGCATAGTTAATGGAAGGTGCGATGGATAAAGGAATAGAGAAATAAAGAAATAAGGAACAAGGCATGTGCCAAAAGATGCCCACCCACCCGTCAATTTCATTATCGGTGTCTTTTGACTTTGCAAGCGCCTATGCCTTTTCAGTTTTCACATTGCTGTCCCATAATCAGATGCAGTGTTGTAAATGTTAACTTTACAAATTGCTCAGTCTTTCACTCTCTATATCTTTATGCCTCCATCACTAACTGTCCGGAAAAAGCAACTAATTAACATCTGAAATTCTTAACTCTCATATGAAGTGAGGATGGTTTGTAAATTGCAATTGATGCACTCGGGCCCTTGCTGGCTTTTCAGGAAGGCCAGCGTCCACAGCACTGTTGTTCATTTATTGGGTGAAAAAAAGAAGTGGGCAACCGTAAAATCGGGGCATGGCCTATAGGCTTTCATGGAAATTGCGGGGAAAAGGACTGTTAGCCCCAAATCTTGTTAATTTTTAATTTATTTTAATTGAGAAAAGGGTAATATTGTATATCTCAAAAAAAAAAAAAAAAAGACTTGCTTTGACAAGAAATGACGTATAGAATTTTCAAAATCATCTTCTTCCTTAAAATTACGACTAGCAGGATTTAGAGGTTATATCTCTTTTTTAAAAGATTTAAGAGGTTTTATGTTCTTTTTCCTTAAAAACAGTTAAAGAGTCCTTTTCCGTAAACTGTATTGTGACCAGATATAGAAAGAAGCTGGCTTAGCTCTTTGCAGCTCAAGATAACTAGCACACCAACTATTCAACTATTTCGATAATGGTCATTCTTTGCAGCATAAATTAGCTAAGAAAATATTCCAAATGAATTATAAATCCACGCAGCAACAGCAATATACTTATCCAGACAATAATCCTCCACCTCCCCAGCAGTATATCCTGAAATTCACATTGTTTTGGAAAACCATTTCAGAAGAGTCCCACCCAACCTGGCAAAAGCCTACGAGTATTTTACAACTAGCAAGTTCCACTGAACCTAGCACCATCCAGCAAGCTAGACGTTGACAGGCCACAACTAAAAGCACAACTATATATGGCAGAGCCAATCCAGTGACACAATTCTGCAGTAATCATGTATACTGACAATGTTACAACACTAAATTGACAGCAAAATGAGAAAGCAATAAACCAAAGTGTGAATCATGCACTTATTTATGAAAATTAGTAAAGTTCAATAAATATAATGGACATGCAGGCTGAAAAATTTTATAGCAAACTGAAATTTACAAGTAGCAAAAACATATGAACACTATGTATATGTAGCCCTCACTTCTTTAACACATCTGTGCTCATTACTGGGTCATTCACTGATTCTCCTTGTAAAACTCTTATTGTAGTACTTACCTATTACATACATCCTCATGCAAGCCCACTGATATCAAACATCTCCTTGGCTCCATTTTACATATCCTTTACTCCAAAAATCCCATGAGGGCTTAAAAAGTGTAATATAAACTTTACACAAATGTGCGGTGAGTAAATTAGAATTCGTCATCTGAGCTCACTTCTCTTCCATCTACATAGCACTTGTGCGCCCAAATATAAGGTTAACCATTTACAGCTATGGCAGGACTCATCTTCTTCTTCCTATCAGTAGAATTACGACACGACACAAAGCTTGGAAGGCAACATTGTGCCGATCTCATTGGCTTCTCCTCCATCATAGAATCTCCATTAGGATTCCTTTCACTACCACAGACAGAATTAGTTCCAGACACATATGGGGTACCATTTGCTGATGGAAGTAAATCAAGTATAGTTGTCCTAACTTCAGTCTTCCCATTGGCCATGTTTTGGCTACCTTGGGTGTTTTGTTCATCAACATGTTGGTCTTCTGAACCTTCTCTAATACTTTGCCGGAACAGTTCAGCTAGTTTCGGTTTCTTTCCTGATGGGGATGGTTCAGAGATAGAACCAGGAGTTTTGTCCCGCGGAGAAGTGCTGTTGACTTGAGGAGTCCCTGCAAAGTTGTGATGGACTGGAGTACTGCCACGAGATGGGGTAAAATCTGCATAAATAGTCAAAATAATGAGAAAAGGAAAAAGGAACATCAACACTTCAAAATGAATAACAGATGCTCAGCATTAAGTTTCTTCAACACAGCAAAGTTACTACTGTGAAGAGACTCTAATTATCAGAAGACAGGAACACTGGCTTCTTCAGTTAGTATTCAGTCCATTATTCTGATTTCTGAAAAATGAAACACTGGATTATGAGTGTACATATTTTCACAGAATAACTCTAGAAATGGAAAAAAAAAAAAAATACAGTAAGCTTGCAACACAAAACAGTCAGAAATCCTTACCTCCATTGACACTGTAAAAATCATCTTCGCAGTCAGAATCTAGCCATGGTTGAGAATCAAAAAAGGTTTCCTCTTTACTACCTGCATAGAAATCAATATGTGCTTCAAATTTAAGCAAAAAATGGGCTAGAAAAGACACGAAGAAAAGAGGTAAGTCAATAAATTAATTGTAAATTGTATTTGATAAGAACAGATGTAGACATACATTAGTACATTCACAAAACAAAATACAGCTATTAGATTTATCAAGAAGATTTTTCTCTCAGATTCTTCATTCATTTCTTATGCATTGTGTCAAAATTCCGGTCAGAACATAAGCTACTCCTAAAACCCAGAAGCAACCAACCTTGTCATCCAATAGGGTCCTAGGTAGAAAAAGTTAAGTGTCAATTGGAAAACAGTTCATAACTGGCCAGTTTGAGAATCAGCAAAGCCATAACAATTTTAGATTGCAATATCTTAGTCCTCATTATGCTCAGATTGAAGTGAATGGACTCATTAATTGTTCAATCTCCATATGTATTGTAGATTCGATCCTCATTCCTATTTTCCTTTCTTTTCTTTTTTTTTTTGATAACCCAAATTTGCGCACTGTCAGTAGGGTGGCCCAACCCCATGACTCATGAGACAAGAAAGGGTGGAATTTTAAGCTCACCGAAAGGATCAGATCTGAGACCTCAATACAACCAAGCATCAGATCCCACGCCCTCAACCAACTGGGCTGTACCCCTTTGGGGGCACAAGTAAGATTCAATTTGGGGCTATTCCAAAGAATCATCCAAGGAGTTTTAGAGACCATAATACAACTAGCATCTTCATATATCTGAGGTGTTTCTGTCAAGGTCATAAATCCTCCACAAGTTCTCACGAAAATCTATCATCTCATTTAGCTGTCACATTCAATACCCCACAGTGTGGCCCATCCATCTCTCAGCCTTCCTCAAGGGCAATAGCTACTGACTCCAACATGATTTATGATCATCAATGGAACAATAACTAAGGCCCCTTTTGTGTGTTTGGGGGGGGGGGGGGGGTTTCCAAAGGCTAAGACAACACACAACACTGCAATCCACATTAAATACAGGCAGAAGCCAGAAGATAAGCTCCACACATCAAAGTTCTGCAGGCACAGGGCACCTGGATTTGAATAATTTAGAAACTGCCACATGTAAGATAAAGGTTCCTATCAGCTCTGCTCAGTGCTCACTCCTTATATCATCCATCCAAATTGTGAATGTCAACAAGTACATTCTTAAATCTGTCTTTTCTCTCAACTACATTTAATATGGATTCCTGATAACTGTCAAAAGGCCATCATCTAGCTATGATCCCAACAAGAGTTTATATGAATGTTGTCTAAAACTTCGTTGAAGTTATCATGAACGAGTAAAACCTTTGCTGTTCTCAAAAGCTTGGAATATTAGTTCTTAGCCCAAATATTTTGTCGGCCATACTTTTAAAATTCGTCCAACAAAAGAAATTGTTTTGAATTATTAAATTTAGTTATTTAAACGAAATAACTCCTCAGAACTATCTTAAATTGTGTTCTTTATGCTATTAGCAATCAAAAAATAAAATCAAATCAAATTACAAAATATTCAAGTATGCTATTAAGTAAACAATAATAACCCTTCAATCTCAATTATAAGCTACCTAATCAGCAGGCATAAGAAACTGTCATCAATTCTTTCCTCAAGAAGTGCTCAAAAAGGACAGGGTACCTAATGCCAACTGACAAAACCAAATCACACTCTATTGGCAAAAGCAAAACACACAAAGAAAACTAAAGCAGCAAAATGATGAAACAACCAACACAGGGGGACAAAAAGATGATTACATAATTAAGCTCAAATAAAAAGCAGTGTTGCATGTAGTTGGTGGTACTCGCTATACAAGTGAAAGGATTTACAATATCATTTAGTTCGTAGCAACTTTTATGGATGAAAAGTAACTACTAATTTTAAGAGCAAGAAGAGAAAAAAGAAAAGATTATATAAACAAAAGTAATTAAGATAACCAAAAAAAATTGACAAGTAAACAAAAAATGAACCCACAAATAAAAAATAATAATAATGAACTAAAACTCCATCAATCACTATAATACAACAAAAAGATAAACAAAACAAAACCACCGAAAGGGCATAATTATTTCATATGCACATCAATACCATGCAAATAAAAAAATAAAATATATTTAAAAAACACACAACAACAATAATTGACATCATCATATATTTTTGTTTTTAAACCCAAAACTAAATTAAAAAATAAAGAGATTGATCAGTTGCTATCTACTACACTCATCCATTGACATAAGATAAAAGCTTCCACAACCCAGTTCAGATCATCATCAAAACATCACTAAACAAACATTAAAAACAAAACCAAGATTATCATTCGATTGCTTTGACTCCCAACCAATATAACAAAAGAGAAAAGAGGAAAAAAAAAAAAAAAAGAGATTGAAACTCTAAAAGAATACCAAACTCTCTAAACGCGTTGAGTGGCGCCGCTTGTTTCACAGGGGAAGGTGGAATCGCAAGCTTCTCCCTTTTGGACCCAAAAGGTGATGACAAATCCATTTTCATAGCAGCGGCTGAGTCTGCTGTTCTCTTGTGTGTTGATGATACGCACGAACCCATGTCTCTAAATTCTCTTTTATTTAAATTGAAAAAGAAAAAATAAAACTAAAAAGCCAGTGACGCTCTTAGCATCAGAAAATCTTCTGCTTTAGAGACACCAGAAGAGAGAGAGAGAGAGAGAGAGAGAGAGAGAGAGTTATACGAAACAAGACCCAGTATCAGTATGGAGTTGGTTCTGGCGTTATGTTAAAGAGGAGTGCAAATTGAAAAATATGGAGAGACCCAAATTATAAAAAAAAAAAAAATTCTAACAGAGAGTGAGGGCCTTGAAAGCGACGTTAATGACTTTTAAAAGTACTGCAATTGTATAAAATTTCTTTTTATTCTATTTCTTTATTTATATTCTCTAAACATAATTGTGATAAGTTTAAATTGATTTTTGAGATTTAAATGGTAAATAAAAAGCTGTAAAAGGTGTTTGAGCTTGAAGAAGTTTTAGAATATATCGAAATTATTATATTTAATTAATATATATATATATATTAATTAAATATAATTATTAATTATAGGATAGTTTATATATATACACATTGGGTGTAATATCTTTAATTTATTTTAGAATTTTTTAAATTTAAGAGCATGGCATATCCCTCTAATATTAATAAAATTAAATATAATAGACCCTAATTATAACACATCAATAATAAAAATAAATAAATAAACTACATAATTAATTCTTAAAAGTAATTATAATATTATACTCTTACAATATTCTACGTTACGACTTAAGGGTAAGAAAAAACAGCGAATCTTGCCAGAAAAGAGATTAGCCCAATATATATTTTGGGTGTTAATTCGGGGAAACGAATCTTGTGTACATAATTAGGTAATTAGCTTCTAATTTTACTTATACATGGCATCATTAGGTAGTGATGGCTAAGGATCACATGGGTTGTTATGAAGGACAAATTTGATTAGATAGTCAGTAGTTAATACCCCACAATGATATCTTTGTTTGCCAAGCACAAAAGTTGGATCAAATGCTAAATCAGATTCAACCATATAATTTAATTTGTGACAATATAATTCAGGAAAATAAGTCAAATATTTAAGTCAGAAGGTTTAATTTTCAAAGTCTCCAAGTTAATCAAATAATCTGATGATCACCCCATTAATCATGCTCTTAGATTAGCCGCATGATGCAAGATTCTTCTTCAAAATATTCAATCTTCCTCGGTTCATTTGCAGTCCCCAAAATAAAATAAAAAAATCAAAGTGATGAATTTAATTTTAAAATTTTATGGGAATTCCCAATTTTTTTAAAATTTATAGGTCACTTACGGCCTTTGGAGTTTGGGAAATGGCATGGATCTTGCTGAAAATCGTATGATTAATCGTCATTTAGTTACCTCTTTGCATGAAACTAATTAAATGAGTTTATTTTATTATTTCTTTGAAATAATAAATACAAAAAAAAAGGATCGCATCATGCCCATGTATTGTATTTAACTAATCTGCCCAACGTAGCATGGTCTATTACTAGGGTATTAGCTATCAAAATTAATCAATGAAGAATCAATTTCACCAAGTCTTATTCTAGCCACACAATCTTGACCCAATCTTATTCAGAGTATGAGGTATTAAATTTACCCACGCATAAATTATGTAGAGTTTTCTTTTCCTCTTGATTTGAAACCACGTGGGGGCTTGAGAATTGAAACATAATAAATGGATATTTCCATTAAATTTAGGGAGACAAGATCGAATGTTACTTTGAATTCATCCTTTTACTTTGAATCTCATTCTTCATCACCTTTCAAATTGGGGAGATATTTCTCATTTGTTTTGGGTTTGAAATTGACGTAACACCCAAAAAAAAAAAATTGAAGTAAAAGAAACATAAAGTGAGGGTTTTAAAATTTGCATATGGTGACTTTTGCCAACTAGCAAGAATATAATTCTCATAGATGTTAATTTTTTTGGCCACTTAAGCTTGAGTTTATCTATTGACTTTAAACAAGAATATATGTGATATCCGCCAAAAAAATAATAATTATTATAATAATAATAAAGAATCATGCATTTAATTTTATAAAATGGTGCAAAGTCGAGTCAATTGAATGGCAGCTAAGGTTTTACAAAAACATTGTAATAGTTCTTAATAGAACAATTCAATTTGTTTGACGTCTCAATGTAGAAATTAAAAATAGGTCGAGGAATTAGTTCTTAATAGTGTTATTCAATTTTTTTTTCCTGTTTTAAGATATGACAAAAACAATATTTATTAAAAAAAAAAAAAGGACAAGGCAAGCTTGAAGACTCGTCGGATAAATGAAATTAATGAAGACATTAAAAGTCACAATCACTCTTCAAGTTATGGCCTACAAATCTCCTCAGAGACAAATTTCTAAATGTGGCCGATAACTTTAGTTGAGTACGATTGAAAATGATGGCACTTGCCGACGTCTAAACTAACATAATCTGTGCCACTATTAAATAGTGTAAGCTTTTTATATTTACCATGAAATTAATCATACAATTTATGCCATGCAATAAGTTCAAGCATAAGTTTTGAATGTCACGGTGACAATGACATTGGTAATTTGAGGATTCTGAAGTTATCTCATTGTTTGTTGTTTAACTAAATTATTCTACTTATGGGAACTTTGTTTAGTGTAAAGTCAGAGGAGGAGCTTGCAGTTTCTCTATTCAAGGGTTCGGTATATATCTTTTTCATAGTTTCTTTTTGTGTTTACATATTTGTTTTGCTTTTTTGGATTATTGTCCTTTTAAGAGTTGTTTGGTGATCGTTTCCTTTGGTTGAAAGGGTAAAAATAATAACATTGCTGTCGCAAGAAATCGTTAAAATGAAAATGGGATTTATTTATGGATATTTATCCTTGTGAATAATGAAAATTTTATCCTTGCAAGAAGATAGCGAAATGAATTTATAGAGGCCTGGGAAAAAGTACTTGATATTTTATCATTTTTCATGTATCTTAAAATTTTATCCTTCACAAAACTATCACCACACGAAAAAAAAGTAATCACTAATGTAATCATGATTCATTTCATGGTCCTTTTCCAGAAACCACCACTGATTGGTTGTCACAACTTGGACCATGAAAGTGTTTATAATTTATTTTTTTCTTAAAAAAAATAATCACACGCGCGCGCCCACACTCATCAATTCTAGCTTTTGAACTTTTTATTTTGGACGGAATTTCATGGACAGAACCCGACCAATAGTAGTCGAATCTCTAATAGTTCAGTTTTTTTTTTTTTAGAAGAAACCAAGATTTTCATTTCTTAAAATAAGTGATTAAGTACAAAATATTTTCTGGAATAACATCCAACCGGAGAACTACATTAGCTTGGTTAAGAGCTGTTTTTGCTAGACAATGTATAGTTTTATTATATTCTCTCAAAGTATGTTGAATTTTGCACTGTTGTAACCTCATTAAGATAGTTTGAATTTTAAAAATTATCCAAAAGATCTCAGTTTGTGTATCCTTTCTATTTCGCACTAAGTATACTACCTCTTTGGAGTCTGTTTCGATAATTAGAGATAAGCAGCCAGCTTTTTCTGCAACTTCCAGCCCAAACTTTATGGCTTCCGGTTTAGCAAATGCTTCACTGCCAAAATGTTTTGAAGGCCTTATAGCCACTACCTTGAACTCTCCTTCTGAATTTTTGATTACCACCTTCAATCCTTCCTTACTTTGGTTTAATCTTACTGCAGCATCTACATTTACTTTGAACCATCCTGCTGGGGGAGGTCTCCATTGTTGACTTTGCCTTCTCTACTTGAGCATAGGTTCAGTTGCTAAGTTTTTTTAAAAGCCTGCAATATTGTTTCTGCTTTTGCTATTGATAACTGTGAATCTTCTTTCTTGTTGTTTAGAATGAGAAGATTCCTTGAGTGCCAAGTCACCCAACATAAAGCAATTATCAGCTCCATATCAAATTTACTTTTCTTCCCTGCTAGTTCCACCAGCAAACTTAACACATCCCTACTTTTAGATTGATTAATCTCTTCACCATAGTTAATGAGACTCCTCATTTTCTGGGCACCCTTGCACTGGAAAAAAAAGCACGAAAAATAGTCTCCTCTGTCCTTCTGCATCTCTGACTCCAGGGGCTGTGAATCACCTTTTTCCTCCATAAATTCACAGCTGATGGCAATAAGTTTCTAGCAGCTCTCCACATAAAGATCTTTATCTTTGCTGGGATTTTTGCAGCCCAAATCACAATCCAGGGGACCTTCTTGTTCTCTGAGCTGCTTGGTTGGTCTGGGACCTTCAGCCTAAGGCCACTTGATAGCCACTCTTAACTGAGTACTCCCTTCGCTTGTCGAAGTGCCACAAAGGTTTGTTTGGTTTTGGTGTTGATGGTAGAGGAATCTTCAGAATCTGCTCTGAATCTTCTTTCATAAAATTCTCCTTCCATTTATTTTCTTCATCAATTAGCTCAGAAACTGTAGAGTCTAATGGAAGCTTTGGAGCGGAGAAAGGTTTGAAGGTTGAAGGTCCTTCCGCATCCAACAACTATGATAAGTTTGGACATTCCTTCCATCTCAAATTCTCCATTTGAGCCCCTTGTATATGACTTCTCTTCCCCACAGAATGCTTCTCCAAATAAAAGATGGTTTTGATCCTAACATCGCTCCTAGGAAATCAGCATCTTTGAAGTATTGAGCTTTAAGAACCCTTCCACTAATGACTTGGGGTTTTGGATGGTTCTCCAGCCTTACTTCGCCGCTAGAGCTTGGTTGAAACAGGTTAAGTCCTTGAATCCCATTCCTCCTCTACACTTTACTTGACACATGTTTTTCCATTTTGCCCAGTGTATAGTCCTCTACTCTAGTTTTGAATTCCACCAAAATCTGGTCATGGCCTTTTGGATATCCCTACATAATCCCATCAGCAGTTTAAACACACTCATGGCATAAGCAGGGACTGCTTGCGCTACGGCTTTAATTAGCACTTCTTTCCCATCTCTTAAAAACAATTTCGAATGCCGATTAGAGATTTTACTCAATATTCTAAGTTTGATGTCATTAAAGAAACTCATTTTTTTCCTCTCCACCATTGCAGGCAGTCCCAAAATATTTTTCATATTTAGACACCACCCGAAGTGAGTTTAAATTTCAACACATACGCATACGTATAGAGAGTTGATTTGGTTTGCAAAGTCGGGTAAGTTAATGGTGTGCGGGATCGAAATAATACACGTGCATTATACACGCACACATGCACATACAAATACACAACGCAATGGTGCTCACGTATATGTGGAATAAAAATACAGATGAACTAGAAAATAAGAAAAATTTAAAATCTAATGCATTACTTTTCATCTTTTAATACATTAAAGTTCGTACTTTTCCATCTACTGCGCACATAAATTTTTCATGCAGACCCATGCACGGCTCTATGTGTGTGTAGATATAAGTAATTATTTAATAATTAGGTTTCTTAAATTATTAAAGTAATAAATAGACTAAAAGACAAATAAAACACAGTGAAAACGAAAAAGAAAAAAAAATTAAAAACTCTTCTCTTCGAGAAAGGATTATTTAAGAAAATCTTATATAGCATAGTTTTATCTGGACTTCTGAATTAAAAAAAAAAGTATTAAAAAAATATTTGAATGGTATGATCTCTTCGTCATGCCAAAATGAACTGAAAGTCTATGACCTTGTTGTAAATTACTAATTTTAGTTTCTAGTGTTACCATGCAGCTTAGACGTTGATAAAAAAACATCGAATTCAAAATTTTTACTACAGTAAATGCTAGGTCGAATTATTCGATTACGTTCGCGAATGAGATAATATTTTTAAAATATTATTTATATATTCAATTAAGATAAAGCCGGTTAGCACATTTGTGGGGGGTGGGCCAAATTTTCCATGAAAATCCAAAGAAAAATGTGAGAGATGTTTTGAACCGACCCCTACTTTTTCTTAATGCCAAATGCCGAACAAACAAAATGTTTAATTCAAGAAATTCATCATCAGCCATTTCCCATTAATCAAAGAGCAAAACAATTGTTGTAGCTTTACGTTGCACACACCTACCGCCCGCAATCACATGTCATATTCAAAAAAAATTATCATTATCTTATATTGTACGCATTTGGATATTTGGCATTGTATGCAAGATAATTAATTAATTTAAATCAAATCAATCAGCTCTTTGAATGAAGAGAGAATTTTTTTAAAAAAAAATTCATGCAAAAGATGCGCCACCCACGTGGGCTCGCTTTCTGCCAAATGCTCTACCTAAATTTTCAAAGATTAGATAATGTTTCGGCTGTTTCATTATTTTTACTTTGGTTGAAGAAAATTGTGCTAAAATATTAGTTGTTTAACAAAATAAATAATGCAACTGCCGAATCAGCATTTTGCAAGTGTGGATATTTCTTTGCCCCCATGATCCATGGCCCATTTACCATCTTCTGCCGTTGACAAATGCATCACAGTCCATCAGGAAGGGCCCTTGATCGTCTGTCTCATGACCCACTCCAAAGTTTTTAAATTCCATCGCCGAAAGGTCAAAGACTCCAAGCCTCTCCAGCAAAAAGTCCAAGTCCAGCAGCCACGTTAGACTGTTGGCCAAGTGGCAAGTTTGAGGTAAATTTTAAGCGTAGGATTTTTATTTTTATTTTTATTTTTTGGTAAACGTGGTTAGAATTATAATATTCTACATATAGCCATGTAGAGCCTAAACACAATATCTCAGCCATTTTCACTATTGGAAATTTAGAATAGATAATTTGCTTGAATACATTAGGCCTTTATTATAGGAAAGAGGCATTTTACTTAATTTTTCCTAAATAATAAGAAAATATCTTAAAAGATAGGAATTAGCAGCATGAGAGAGTTTTTTTATTTTAAATTATCCCATCTTAATTCATACAACAATTTAAAAACAGAGAGAGAGAGAGAGAGAGAGAGAGAGAGAGAGAGAGAGAGAGAGAGAGAGAGAGAGAGGAGAAGTGGCTTTTAAGAATTTTTGATAAAGATGGACTATTTGAACTTATCAATTTACTCTCTACACCCTCTTTTTAATTAAGAATTTTTTTTAAAAAATTACTTAATCAATCCTTACTTATCTTTGTCTTCTCAATTTCACAAATTCTTATCAATTTATTTAGATATATTCATTCAAATATATTCTTTTAACTACAAATTATTGATATAGTTAAATAAGAGAAATAATTTAAAAATGAACATTAGCAACTTTATCAGCCTAACAAGTTAATGAATACAAACATTAATTTTCACTAAATATAAAAGCTAATAAAAAAATTCTTATACATAGAAAGCATGGAATAAAGATCGTAATATACTCAAAAAGACCATAAAAATGAACTTAAAAGAAAATGAAATTGAGTATATAGTTTATATAATATAAGAGAAGAGAGAGAATACATAATTGTAAGTAGAAAAAAAAAATAGATTAGGGGAGGATAATCTTAAGATTTTAAAATTTTAATAATGAATTAATTTTTTAAAATGGGTGGAAAGAACAATTTAGCGTGTTCAAATAAGTCCATACTTTTAAAAATTAGCTTTATACTTAATTCAATTTTACATGTATCCTTACAAATGCATAAAAATATAAAATTATTTTTATTTAATTAGGAAATAAAATCTCTTTAATGACGTTTGGTTGGCAGGAGAGGGGTGTAGAAAGGAGATGAATTTGGTTTCTTTTATGATCTCTTTTGTTTTTTTGTTTTTTTTTTTATTGGTCCAAGTTGACCGGAAATCAACTTCTAAAGGAATTTAAAATCTACAAAACTGAGGAATTTTAATTCCACACCAATGGATAAGGAGTTCAAATTCCTTACCAATTTTAAAACAAAAATTACAGTATTATCCTTTAAATAAGTTAAGATACCATATTAAATAGTTTAATAGAAGTAATTATATCTATCATCTAATTAATTTGAAAATATTAATATTCAAGAAGAGCAACAGTCACCGCCCAACCACCGCTGTCGACGTGATTTTTTCGTCTTTTTATGCCAATTAAACTTTCAAGAACCGACCTACTACTTTAGGGCAACGAAAATGGCATTAGATATCTTTTTTGGGCTCAATTGTCATTGTAAATATTTGAGAAACTTTTAACTCTTCCATTTCCCATACAAAGGTAACCTTTTTGGATCATTTTATCTCTCAATTAGGAGACTGTTAGATTCTGAATATTTTGACGTAATTTTGGGGACGAAGAACTCTTCTGGCGTCAGTGCAGCGGCAATGTGGCAGCTTTCCAACAGTTTTTCTGGCAGCGTTAAATTGATTATTTAATTAGTTATACTGTATTACCTAGATTGGTTTTAAATAATATTAATTAATTGTAAGTACCGTATTCAACTTATTTGATCTATTAGTTGTTTAATCTTTAAATTAAATTATTCATATTTTAATTTTTTAAAATTATATTTATAAATTTTTTAAAAATTATATTTATAACAAACTTTGAAAGTTTAGTTTGTATGGTAAAGGTAAACTAGTCCAAGAAAAAAATTTGTAATATTCTTTATCCTTAAAATTTTATATTAAATCAAATAAATCAAATTTAATTTCACCTTCTTCTCAATTTTTTTTTCATCCCCTTCTCTCCTTCAACTTCTTCAAAACCAAACACGACTTTAATAGCTCATTATTTTTACAAAATTAATAATTATTATTCTAAAAGACACAACATCATTAAACTGACACTTTAAACCGTATTATACGAAAGTGTAGGGATTTTAAGTTCCAACCGCGAGTGTACTAAAAAATAAGAAGATTACCGAAGTCCAACAACTAACAAAATTTATTTTCTGTTCACTTTAAAAACATATTAAAAAAAAAATAAATGGTGAAAATAGGCGTATTCTGTTCTGCCGCGTAATCCTCTCTTTCCTTTTTTTTTTTTTCACTCCTTGTCTGAACCGCGGGAGTTTTGTTCGGTATTTAGGCGAATAGGGTTACGTGGGACCGGGATTTGGTGGCGAATAGAAAAAAAAAAAAAAATCTCGAAATATAACATTTAGCGTGCGACGAAATAGGAATCTTCTTGTTTGCCTCCCCGGTTTCTCTCCTCCGACGAAAGAGTCCAAACCCGTACGCATCTGAATCGGGTCGAGTCGTGTCGTAGATCCAACGGAAAAAAAATGGGCGTGACGGCGAAAATAGCACCGTCAATGCTGTCGTCAGACTTCGCCAACTTAGCATCCGAGGCCGAGCGCATGCTCAACTGTGGGGCCGATTGGCTTCACATGGACATCATGGTATGCTATCTTAGCAATACGCTGTGAGAATTAATTGCTATTATGACGTAATAATTTGGTTAGCTTCTTGTGTTTTTGGTATTATTTACGCCCAGTTTGGCAAATCCTTTCTATTTATAAATATTCATTTTGATTTTCATTAAACTGTTTTTCAAATTCCAGTTTGATAACAGGTACGAGTAATGAAACGAACAACCACAAGATCATTACTCTTTTTTTTTTTTCCTTTCTTTATCTAATGTACTGTTTGACTTGCGTTGACTGCATCTCGCATTGCTATTGTGAAATGTCCTTCGAATTAACGTGTTTTTCTTATTGTTTGCGTGCAGGATGGGTAGGTTTGATGCGCATCCTCACCATCGAATTAATATCATAATCATTCGATTCGAAATTGTTGTTCCTTTTACACTTTGACAGATTCTATTTTTGTAATTCTTTTTGAGAGTTCCGTTCATGTATTGTTTGTTTACCCTTCTTTAAAAATTTTAGAAAATTAAGGTCTAGTGTCATCAGACAAGGAAATGCAGTTTCTGGATTGTTATTAAACAGGACGAGGACAGTTGTACCTTGAAGCCTTAAAGGTGATTCTTATAATTTGTATGTGGGATGCCGCTGATGCTATAAATAAGTGGGAATTGAGAATAATGTCATGTAAAATTTAACTACGAATTACGTTGTGTACCTACTAGTTCTGTTGTCATTCTTAGGCCATGGTTATTTGTTAGTAAATTCGAGGAGTCGGGTTTGCAAAAGAAAGAATAGTGGTTATCAATAAGGATATCGATACTTGAAAGTTAGAGCAACTAAGATTGGTGAGTCACACTAACTCATATTGTGGTTCTGAGAGTAAGAAACTGTTAAATTCTATGTGTTTTGTGTTTAATCTGGCTGGTTTATGTCCCTCAAATATTCAAGTGACCTTCGCTTTGCTGCTAGTGATGGTTGGATCAGTGCTGATCAAATATTGCACATTTTGGTTTTCTTTTCTTTTTTTTTTTTGGTTATTCTTAATTTTATTTTTTAAATGCTTGCCTTCTTCGTTTTGTAGGCATTTTGTTCCCAATCTGACTATTGGTGCTCCTGTGATTGAAAGTTTGAGAAAGCATACAAAGTAACATCTTTTGCCTAGCATTTTGAAATTTTTAATTTTTATGGGGTGGCAGGTTTAAAATGGTTACTAGATAAACAGTCATCATTAATCTGTTGCAGGGCATATCTTGATTGTCACCTAATGGTAACAAATCCTCTTGATTATGTTGAACCTCTGGGTAAAGCAGGTGCTTCAGGTTTTACCTTTCACGTGGAGATATCCAGAGGTGGGCTATGATGTCGCCTTCTTTTTTCTTTTTCTTCCTATTCTTATTGTCGTCTACATTATTCTCAATCTCTTATCATCTCCTTCTTATCATCTTATGAAGAGATATCTTGGTTCATTTTCCAGATAACTGGCAAGAACTTGTCCAAAGAATTAAGTCTAAGGGCATGAGGCCTGGTGTCGCATTGAAGCCTGGTACACCCATTGAAGAAGTCTATCCCCTGGTATAAATTATTTCCTCCTTTGATTTTGAGTTTTTGGATCAGAATACTCAAAAGACAATAATCTGAATTAGCAATATGAAGCTCAATTAAGTTTAATTTGTGGTGGCTTATCATCCAGTAAACTGGTGGAATTGTTTTTTGAAAGAATCCACACATTAAACAGTTTTGACCTTGCTATAATTTCAAAAATTTTATAGGTCGAAGGTGCAAATCCTGTGGAAATGGTTCTTGTAATGACTGTAGAACCTGGATTTGGTGGTCAAAAGTTCATGCCAAAAATGATGGATAAGGTGCCATTAGTTTCATCTTCCCTTCTTTCTCTTTGTTATTGTGCTCATTATAACTGATATGATTATTGTTTTGCCTTCTTGCTTGTGGTAAGCTTTCCTAATTTGTTTATTCCGGTGGATGATTCAGGTGCGTATGTTGAGAAATAGGTATCCATCTCTTGATATAGAGGTGAGTCCATCTCTTATTTCATTCTGTAACTTTCTTGTATGAAGCTCTGTGGTAGGTCAATTCATTCAGTTTGATGTAAATGTTAATACTTCTGTTGATCTAATCATGTTTATATTCATATCAAACTTGACCATTTCTTAACCATTGCTAGAAGTAGTCCCGTAGGTAAGAGAATTTCAAGAAATTAATGTTGATCTTTCGCCTTTCAAAACTACTTGTCTGTGCCAAAATCCTCATTTTCTGTGGTTTCGATCTTCACTTTGCATCTAGGGTCTCTTTGGGAAGGAATAGCTGGTATGTATGGGTTTGGGAGAAGTCTGTACTAAGGTTAAGAAATGAAAAAGTAAACGAAGAAGTGGTCTTTTTCTCTTCCCCCCGACCCCCAAAATCTGCATATACAAGTTTTAGTTCGTGAGGTTTAGAATGATCGTTATGTCTTTTTGGAATACCCGAGAGTGGAACATGTCTATGAATATGTATATATTTTTTTTCTGTTTGGTTTTCAGGTCGATGGTGGTTTAGGACCTTCAACCATTGCCGAGGCAGCCTCTGCAGGTGCGAACTGCATTGTTGCTGGAAGTTCAGTGTTCGGGGCTCCTGAGCCAGCCCATGTTATGTCACTCTTGAGAAAGAGTGTTGAAGATGCCCAGAAAAACAGTTGATGTTTTTGTGGGTAAGATAACACCGTCACTGTACTCGGCTCGATGTATGTTTCCAGTTAGTATACCTTATTATTTGTCAAAATTTTTCTTTTTCTTTTTCTTCTTTTCTTTTCCCCTAATAATAGACAAGAAAATTTGTTAATAATCAGTAAACTGTATGTATAAGATATTTTTTCATATAAAGATATATTTTTCCGGAGATGGTACCCGGACAATTACACTTGCAATTAAAAAGATTGTAAATAAATTTGTGACAGAACACGCTTAAGAACTGGATCCCGTAAAACATTGCTTGCTCGGTGGATTAAAATCCATAAAGATGCGAAGATGAACAAAATGTCAAAATCTAATTTGCATGTACACACAAAAAAAAAAAAAAAAACAGTTCTTCAACGGTGGGGTCATGTTTTTGTTTTGCTTTGCATGTGCAGAGTAATGTTTTTGGGAGATATATTTTATTGACCTGATTCTTACGTTCTTCCTCAAATTTAAATAGGTCCCTTTGTGCAAATTGTGGGTGTTCTCTCCCCACCTTTAGCCGAGCGGCTCTCTCAACGAATTTTTATTTGGTTCGGTAATTTTCAAGTATCGTTATCGGTTATAACTGGTCAATGAAATTTGAATCCGTGTTTTAATAAAGTGCTGTGTTAAAAGGCTTAGTAGAACTTAATTAAAAAATATCATGGCAGTAATTAAATTTTAGAATGAGTTGAAATTAAAATAAATTGAAATCAGAACTAAAAAAATAAAATAATTATTATTAAAATGAGATTTATTTGTATTGATTTATTTATTTTATAATCAAGATTAATTATAATAAATTTATTAAAATATACTTTATTAATTATTATCCTCCGGTGGTGATAATAATAATAATAATAATAATTGTATTAATAAATAATAAATCGAAATCTATATAAAAAAAAAAAATCAAAATCGGAGCTGGAAATTGGAATCAGAGGCAGTCGACAACGGAATCAGAGCTGTGTGATACATGCAGTTGACGACGCGAGGCAGCTTGACAACGAGCACGAGGGAGACACGACAACGACGAAGATGACCGTTGACGAGTTGCTGAAGCTGATCGTTGTCCTTTGGTTCTAGAGAGGGGGAGATCGGCCACCGCAGATGGAGAGACGGGAAGAGTGGCTGGTTTCGTTCATTAGCCTCCTCTTTTTTTTTTTTTTTAAATTTAAAATTGGGGATAAGATTGGAACTATAAGTTTTGTTGGGGGTAAAATCATCATTACAATGAAGTTCTGATTGCCAACCCCTGGGAATCGGTTCTCCAATAATCAATCCAAAATTTGTGTCCCCCAAACAACTCATTCCTATTTTCAATTTTTGTTTTATAAGTAAATAAATTTTTTTAATTCGGATTCGTCCATCCTAATTTCTATTCCGGTTTAATAAACACAATATGAATTCCTTTCAAGAATCACTCACTTGACAGCTAATGCTATTTAACACATTCCTTCATCATTAAGTAACAATTTTTCCTTTTTAGGCAAGTTGTGGGGTTTGCTTTGCCTCTTGAGTTCTAATCGATCCGAGTCCAAGTGCTTTTCAACTCACGAGATGGCTTCAGTTGGAGTGCCACACCGTTGTATAATTTATAATCTTCGACTAAAGATAAAAGCCCGTTCGTGTCCCATAGGCTCGTTGACTGGTCGTCACGTGTTCTCACGTGCAGTTAATTCGCAAGTCTCATTGTCTCAACTCTCTGGGTGAGGCGCTTTTTCTTGGTTCTGTTGGTGTTGGTACTTGGATCATAAAAGCACTTATTCCCCTTTGTTCTAAGAAAAAGTACTTTTTCTTCTTCTTTGTGCTTGCAGTGGTGGAATGTTACTGTGTGTCACTCAAATCTCCCTATTCCGAAGACACTCATGTGCTTAAAATTCATGCATTCAGCACTAAATTACTTAAGGATTTGGACACAAACCACGTTAAACATTCTTCTTATAATACTTGAGCTTAATTAATTACGTTCGAACATTCGCGTTATTCAAAGACTCAAATCATATACAGTGGGCCGTACATGGTTATGATCCTCAGTTTTGTTCTCCAATTTTGTGAGACGGGTTTGAAATCCTCCCAGTGACATATGTCAAATAAATTTCTCCATAATTTGTTAGGAATATGTTTTGTTTTCTCTTGTTATAGTTAATTTTCAAGCTTCGCTAGCTCATTATCATTGGGCTAGTGAAAATCCATCCTAATAAATTTGTAATTTAATATACACACACAGTCATATTTTAATGCAAATGTTTATATATACACAATTATTTTTTAATGTAGATGTTTATATATGACTATATATATATATATATATAAATGTTATTAAACTATATGACTTTGTAGTGGATTAAACATTAATTTTATTAAATTATATAATTTAATAACATATCTAAATAAAAAAAAAATTGAAGACACGTACTTAAGAATTTGTACTTGTGCATATACATAGAAAAATTCTATGCTTTTTGTTCTTTCGAGCTATCATTGGAAGAGAGGAAATGCTATTGAATAATAAAGATACCTAGTGGCCTATGATATGGTGTGATGATTTACCATGGTGGATACTTTTTACTTTTGAAAACGTTGGTGCTTGCTTGTCAACTTAAGAATTTCATGCCAAATTGACCTATCAATCGCTAGTCTCGCTTTAATGCCTCAGCTTTACCATGCATGCACGTCTCCTCAATATCCATCATCAGTATTTCTCAACCTCCATAACGTCTTTCAAAACCCACATCATTCCTATCCTCGCTGCTTTACAAATCTTGTCTCTATCTCATTTTCTACCTTCACAGGTGCATGCATGAATATTCCACACCATTATCATTCATATACGCTAATTTTGAGTTTAGTTTCATCCTTCGAGGTCCATGCATAGAAAGGCTACCTCTCTTGCAATTTTGTTTTTAATGCCCACGTTGCAACCAATCGTAATTCACGTGGCCTGTTTTAAAATTCTTCTTTAAATGAGGGAATTTGGATCATCAGTGACGTGTTATACTTGAAGAAAAGCCAAAAGGATCATCAATTCAGTTAACAAGCGAAAGCAAAGCTTCTCATACATTTTGCCTCAGAGAGTCTAAATTACACTTGATATTCATAGGGATATCATAATTTTATTGACAAATTCTTATCACATCTATTACCTTTTCCTCCCTCTCTTCTATTATAATTGGTATTTGTCAAAGTTTTAATGGATTAGGTTTAAGATTTTTCTACCTCCACCTAGGATTTTTTCTTTGACTTGTTCGATGCATCAATTAACATGCACTTGTGCCACGAATTACAATAATGCATGCACATGTATATAATCAGCAATTGTACTTTGATGCATGTAAAATTTAAGTTAGTTTGTTCATATATATGTACTCATGAGCTACGTGACAAATCTTAAAATACTTCACATTTTCCTTTTATCTAGATAAGGCAGAAACTAGAGCATTGTCTTATCTTATTAAGACATGTATGGATGGATTTATCTGCATAATTTGGCTTACAAAAAAACAGTTTTAAAACTCAAGAAAGATAATTATGAAAGCAGTTAAACTCAGGATACTGATGGTGGTTATTTTGGATTCACCGGCCATTGATTTTTTTTTCTTTTTTTTTTTTTTAAATTTGGAAACAAGCAGCCCCACCCTCGGCTTTTAGCTAATGTTATCAAGCCCTGTGTTAGTTATAAGTGCTTAACCCCAAACAGCTGGAGGCGGCGAAAAAGAAAAGAAGAAAAATACAATTCCTTTGCCATCCCCAAGAATTCTGTCCCTCTACAGCTTTGCCAAATACTCTTATTCTAACCCCCGCCCCCCTCCCCCCCTTTTTTTTTTTTGGTGTAGGGATCCAAAATATTCACTCTAACTTATAAAAGGTCTTTTGTTTTTAATAACCGACCTGCTTTGTTGAATTGAGTGACAATGGCAACAACTCTCATCACCCATCAGCTCTACTTTAGAGCTGCTTCTGCTGCTTCGTTCTTAGTCATTTGTTCACTTGTGTCTCATTCACTTGGACAGAACAATAACTTGCCTAACTGCGACACAAATTCATCTGCGGACGCTTCAGGTTATCGATGCAGTGGCTCACAGTATCAGTGTGGCACATTTGCAATTCTCCGGACAAATTATTACTACTCATCTCTTTTCAATCTCAGCTTTTACTTGGGATTAAACCGCTTTGTGATTGCTCGAGCCAATGGATTCTCTGCTGACACAGAGTTCCTTCCCAAAGATCAGCCTCTGTTGATCCCTATTGATTGTAAATGTAATAACAATGGTGGCTTCTTTCAAGCTGATTTAACCAAAACTACGATCAAAGGGGAGAGTTTTTATAGCATTGCTCAATCACTCGAGGGCTTGACAACTTGTAGAGCTATTAAAGAAAAGAACCCAAGTGTGTCTCCCTGGGATCTTGATGATAAAGCTCGATTGCAAGTTCCCTTGAGATGTGCCTGTCCATCTTTATCCGAGAATCTGCCGGAGACAAGAATCCTTGTTTCTTATCCAGTAGGCGAGGGCGATACGGTATCTGGCTTGGCTGCTAAGTTTAACACAACCCCAGAAGCTATAATTGCTGCTAATAACAAATCTTCGGAGGGTTTTAAGCCTGAGGGTTTACTAGCTTTTACTTCTATTTTGATTCCTCTTAATGGTGAGCCCGTTCTTGCTCCTCTTTCAAAACCCCGTGAGCCCAATTTGCATTTTCCTGAAACAAATTACAGTATCCCGGATATTACTCCACCTAAAAAAAAGTCCAAGATGTGGAAAGTGGGAGCTTATATTGCTCTCAGTGGAGCTGTTGTTGGAGGCTGCATTGCTATTGCAGCAGCTGTTATTGTGATACTACTGAAGAAGAAGAAACAGCAGAGTCCAATGATTAGCCATAAGGGTCATAGAGATGTGGAGCTGCAACAGCTTAGTGCAAGTGTAAGAACAACAAGTGACAAGAAAGTATCATTTGAAGGATCTCAGAGCACGACTGAAGGCCAAATCATTGACACTGCAGAGCAGCATAAGCTGCTATTAGAATCCTATTCTATTGAGGATCTGAGAAGGGCAACTGAAAACTTCAATTCTAGTAATCTTATCGAGGGAGCTGTATATCATGGCCGGCTCAACGGGAAAAACTTGGCAATCAAGCGCACAGAGCACGAAGCTATCACAAAACTTGAGATGCAGCTTGTGCAACATGCAACTCATCATCACCCCAACATAATCAGGCTTCTGGGGACTTGTTTAACAGATGGCCCTTACTCGTTTCTAGTCTTTGAGTATGCGAAAAACGGGTCGTTGAAGGATTGGCTTCATGGTGGATTGGCAATGAAGAATCAATTCATTGCCTCTTGCTATTGTTTCTTGACATGGAGCCAGAGGTTAAGAATCTGTCTGGATGTAGCCATGGCACTGCAATACATGCACCATGTCATGAACCCCAGTTATGTTCATAGGAACATAAAGAGCAGGAATATCTTCTTAGATGAAGAATTTAATGCCAGAGTTGGCAATTTTGGAATGGCAAGGTGTCTTAATGATGACACCGAGAGTCCACAATTTTATTCAACAAATCCTGCTTCTTGGAGCATGGGGTACTTGGCTCCTGAGTACATTCATGAGCGGTTGATTGCTCCAAGCATAGACATTTTTGCCTACGGTGTTGTCTTGCTTGAGGTTTTATCAGGGCAAACGCCAATAAACAGGCCAAGGAAGAAAGATGAAGGCAGTGTTTGGCTTTCAGAGAAAATCAAGTCCATATTGCAAGCAGAGACATCAGATGAGCTTAGAGAATGGATGGATAGTGCATTGGGCGAGAATTACTCATTTGATGCTGCTGTCACAGTGGCCAATCTTGCAAGAGCTTGTGTTGAGGAAGATCCAGAGATGAGACCAAGTGCTGGAGAAATTGTTGAGAAGTTGTCAAGACTAGTGGAAGAATTGCCACAAGGGGAACATATTTCAATTTGTGAGAGCTCTTCAAAACCTCTTGTGAAAGCATCTGCTACAAAGTAATTAATTAACAGCAGATCAGTAAAGCAGTAAATGTCGTTCTAGTTCGACTTCAAATAATTGTGTTTTCAGAAGTGCTTGACTGATAAGGCTGGTGGGATCCTGTACGTATGTAATTAACAAAGTATTACTGAACATGATAAAGTGCAGGATTCTCCTTTGTATTCCACTCTTTATGTTTTCTGAAATAATATGTTACGTGTAATGATGCCAGGTTTTCGAATTTCTTTATCAGATTTCTGCTCTGGTAATCTGAACTGCACCAGTAAATTTAAAAGTATTATAAAACAACAATTTATTGATAAGAGCTAGGTTCTCGCCCCATTATCAAGTTTGAAGATTTAAGACTTTTTGTGTGTTGCAAGTGTAAACTTTTTCTTTTTTAAGGGTTGATTTCAAATTGAGTTTTTGATACTAGAAAGCAGGTTTAATGAAAAAAAAAATCGCTATAATATAATGTATGCATCAGTTTATAATGTATTTTGTAATACAATATTAAAGAAAGACTGTAGCAGTTAAAGATAGGCCATTAGAAACCAAAACAGAAGTACTTTAGAATGCTTAGAATAAAAGACTACCGAGCTATAGGTATGCTGCCATAAGAAATTTGGAGCCAAAGCTACATAAAAATATTGTTTTTTAGCCAAAGGGCTGCCCTACAAGCACGTGCAGGTGCTGTTCCCTGCACAGTTTCAATGGCCATTAAATCAGAGAAGCTAGATATCTGAGGGCACATGCATTTGAAGTTAATTAAACAACTAATGTCGAGCTTCATCAATTTCTGTCGATTGGTTTTGATTTTGAACTCTTGAATGTCATGATAATTAGCACTCTTATCTTCGTGAGAAACGATTAATTATTAATTCTAAGAGATGTACTGAAAGCTTCAAGTTTGATAGGCCAAAGTCGCCCTTTGAAATTTGAGCCATTTTCCACTCTGTCATTATGTTAACAAACCATGCACTTCCACAATTTCAACGACTCGTGTGTAGATAAATTTGGATACTAAAGTAATTATAAATGTTCAATTTAATTTTGTGAAGTTAAATGAATTGACTAGGTAGGACAATTGTTTTAAAGCTTTCTCTCTCTCTCTTTTTTTTTTTTTTTTTATAGTTTTGTAAGGTTTTGACCTCTACCGTTAAATCAAAAACATAATTTTTACTTTCATGAATAGCTTTAAAAAATGCATATCAAAAGTTTATAATAAACACGCTCTCAAACTGTACTTATAATAATTAATCTCCAATTATTGTACATGAGATGATTGAACTCCTAGGTATCAAATATATATATTTTTTATAATTTTATTCATTTGAGTTTAATATTAAATATTTGATCGAACAATTTGTTTGGAATTGACCGGAATGAATAGTCCATCAGCACGACCGCATGTATTATTAGAGCAGCCGCAGGCGGCGGCAGCAGCCGAGCTAATTCGTCAAAGTCACAAAAAGGCAGAACCTGCCTCATTAAGAAACTTTGACAAAATATTTTAATTTTTAATGGAGTCAACTGGAGTCAATCCAATACTTTCGGACGGCGCTTTTACAAATCGCAACGCCCTTGGCTTAATGAGTAATTAATATATTAGGCTTACATTTTATGCATTTTTCATAAGGTAGGTGATGAATTCAATAATTTTATAAGATTATTTATCTATCTATTTAATAAATAAACGTTATATGGCATTTGGGATAGTAGTTGAGAAGTGTAACAGTAAAACATTACCAAAATGCACTTTAAATGAGTTCTTATTAATTTGAAGAGGTATCATAACAAAAAGAGTTATGAAATTGAGAAAAGAGAAATATTATCTTATTTGGAGAGTTTTTTGAAGCCTTTAATTTAATACCATATTATTTTTGAAAAAAGATAAGTGTTATAATTACTATTATTTTAGCAAAAGAAAAAATTTGATTAAAATTAAAAAAATTTATTTTTATTGAAAGAGTCTTTTCGGAAATAACTTATTTATCTTTTGTGGCAAATAAAAGAGTGACTCATTAAAAGAAAAAAAAACATGTTAATAAATAAGCTCCCACTCAATCCCTTAATCGAGTTTCAAACTTCAGCATTGATGGTCCAATAATTTTTATAGTCAAGTAAGTTTTGTGTTTGCTTTTCTTTTTAAAACCATGCTAGATCATTCGTTTGTCTAACTAAGCACATGATCCTTGTCCCTTTCATGATGAGTTGGCTTTCTATGACTACTCTAAACAGATAGTTATTTTACTTCAAATATATTATTACTCATATTACAACTCATATCACATGAGATAAATATTAATTAACTAATATTGATATGTTCATAATAAGATAATTATTGAGACTAGTTTTATATTAAATTTTACTCAAATAATATCTACGCCAGGTCAAAACCCAAAATTTAAACGCAACGCTTCACTAAAGCAAAAAACAATGCTGTTTTGCTTGCCAAATATTTCCCATTTCCTTCATTGATGGAGCTCCAGCCACGAGCTCCAACCACAACCAAATATTTCTCTTTTCCTTCGTTGATCGAGCTCCAGCCACAACTTGAAATTGCCATTCGCAATCCACAATCTGCGCCTGAAATTGCTATTCGTATTCCACAACTTACAACCATCTTCTCCTAATTCGTTTTCTAGTTAAGGCATAAACTTTTTGCTCTTCTTAGGTTTTATTTTTTTCTTAATTATTTGGAGAAATTGGTGTAATTTATTATGTGTAGTTTTTCATCTGATCTAGGTAATTTGGAAAATTTTTTCTTTTATTTTGGATTTTTACGAAACTCATTTATTTTGTTTCTATATATTTTCACAGCCAAAGTAGGTAGTACTTACCTTGTTCAAGTTTTTGCTTTTGCTTAATCTAAGCCAAATCCTATTGGCTAGAAGGTGAAGGTTTTATTGGCTGGTTGTATTGTTGGGGTTGTGTGGTGAAACAAAGAGGAAGAGAAAGCTGTTCGATGAGGTGATGAGAAGCTTCAAGCAAAACAACACTATTTTGCTTAAAATTAAAACAAAAAAAAAAATCATGAAACACATTGTTTTTTGTAAAGTTTTGGGATTTGACCACAGGTTTGACTTAGGGCAAACATTAGTATTGTAAATCTTATACAACATTGCCCAAATTTCAAATTTTTAAAAATATTTAAGAGATATTTACTTCACTCACATGTCAAAAAAGAGAAGACTTTTAACATATTACAAAAGAAATCTAAAAGTAAGATAGCCAAGGAATCATAAAGAAGCCCAATAATTCTAGAAAAAATGAAGATCAGAGCATGCTATAATTTAAGATGACCTACATTTTGAGATAATCAGAATTACACTTGACATCAAAAAGTTCAACATGATGTTCCTATCCAGGGAAAAAAAGGGAGAAATTTTACTAATTCAACAATTATTTAAAACAAAAATAAGACATTCCTATTTATAATAGACTTAATGTAGTTGCTTAAATTAACTGAAACAAAAAAGAAAAGGATTATAATCACACTGTAATTAAAGAAATCCTAAGAACATACTCTTAAGTAGATGGTTACTTTATTTCAAATAGACTATTATTCAGATTACAATTTATATTACATGAGACTAATATTGATTAACTAATATTGATATATTATCAATCAGACAATTATTGGAACTGATTTTATATTAAATTTTATATAACATTATCCAGATTCTAACTTTATAATAAATCTCATTTAGTATTATATTATTTTTTATTTCATTATTTTTGAAGAAAGAAAAGTGTTATAATCATTATTATTTTACTAGAGGAAAAAATTTGATTAAAATAATACAATTTATTTTTATTCAAAGAGTTCTTTTAGAAATAACTTATTTGTGCTATATGGCAAATAAAAGAGTAATTGATTAAAAAAAATAAAAAACTTTTCAGTAACTAAACTCCCACACAATCCTATGAGCAAATTTCAAACTTTAGCATTGACGGTCCAATAATTGTTATAGTCGAGTTTTGTGTTTGCTTTTCTTTTTAAAATTATGCTGGATCGCATGTTTCTCTAATTGAAGCAAGTGATCCTTGTTCTATTCGTGATGAGTTAGCTCTCTATGAGTACTTTAAATAGATGGTTATTTTACTTGAAATAAATTATTGCTCAAATTGCAACTCATATTACATGATACCAATATTGTTAACTAATACTAATATGTTCATAATCAAATAATTATTGAGACTAGTTTTGTATTAAATCTTATATAGCATTGCTCGTATTTTAACTTCTTCTCTAATATTTAAGTGACGTTTACTTCACTTACATATCGAAAAGGATAAAATTATTAAAATGTTAGAAAAGAAAACTAGAAGCAAGGTAGCACAAAGAATGATAAAAAAGCCCAATAACTCTAGGAAAAAAAAAATGAAGACCCAATGATGCTATGATCTAAGATGACCTACATTTTTAGATAATTAAAATTACAGGAAGTTCAACATAACATTCTTATCCAAGGGAAAAAGAAAGAAATTTTACTAATTCAACAATTATCTAAAATAAATAAATAAAAGACATCCCTATTTATAATAGAGTTAGCCAAACTCCTCAATTAACTAAAACAGAAAAAAATGAATTATAATCACACTGTAATTAAAGAAATCATAAGAAAATACGTAATTTGGCTCTAATTAAAATGAAAAATATAGAAAGGACCCGAAAGGAACGAAATTCTAAAATTTCCCTTAAATCAATGGGATCACAACCATTCGCAACGTCGTGATATTCCAACTTCATCGAAAATACAATTATCAATATACAAATGTACAAAAACGATCTACGGTGGTCACAACATCATGATCCTAAACTCATCAAAATTTAGGACTCCATCACCGTTGAGATCAAAATGAGCAATCATCGACTTACATTCATCAACACTTTTGGACTGCCCTAACCTACTTAGCATCCTCTTTAAACTCTTAGGCGTAATACACCCGCAACCATCCATCTCATACATCTTAAAAGCCTCTTTCAAGTCATTCACTTTTTCTTCCTCACCACTGCCTTCGACTAACCTAACAAAGTCATCAAACCCTAGCAACCCATCTCCATCTGCGTCCAAGAACTCAACCGCTGCCTCCGCCTCAGCCAGCAAGAGCTGCCCCCCTATTGCTTCAACACACTGTTGTAGCTCCGAGGGAGATATTTTTCTATCTCCGTTCCTGTCAAAGTGATTGAATACACGCTCATATTGTTGGCACTTCTCCTTCATTTCCCGCTAAGAAATATATTGCAGCTTGGTCGGTGTGTGTGCTTGCGTGCGTGTGTATTGCAGTGTGTGTGCGTGTGCGTGCGTGTGTAAATAGATATAGATATCAAATGCAAGAGCTGGCCAAAAACTTGAAAACCCTAAGGATTTGGCAAGGAGCTTATCTTTATATACGGAGACCAGTCGGTTAACAGAAGTCTGAGGAGGAAAGGTAGAAGTTTCCATTTGAGAAAAACCACGCGTGGCGTGAGTTGACCGGTTAGCTTGTGATTTGGGGTCCAGCAATTTGTACAGTGAAGAAGGAAGACCGTTGACTTTTATTTTTTAACAAAAGAAAATTTAATTAGTCATGCGTTGGGAAATTAATGATGCGGTGACGGTAGTTTGTGAAAGGAATCATATCGTATCAAAGTGGGAATTAATTGAAATTATTGCGAGCTAGCTTTCTTTTTTTATAAAGCCTTTTTGGACGGGACAACAATGCTGACTTAATGTCCGAGAAGATTTTCCACAACCGTCAACACTTCCATATCCACAAAATCGCTATAAAAAAAGAGAAAAAAGGAAGAAAAAAAAAAAAAGAAGAACAAAGGCTTGAGGAAAGAGGTGGGAATTAATAGGGAGAGCTTTGTAACTTCTTTTCATATCCATTCTTCGTTGACTCATTTTCATTCTTGAAGGAGGTGTTAGGAAAATGAGGTTTCCCAGAAATATGGTAAGGGAAGAAGATTCTTTCATGGATATGAAAGCAAAAAAGTAAATTAAAAATTTGTAAAAACACTTGAGATTCTACTTTGTTCTAATTAACATTTGGTTAAGATCATTTGTTTTTTCAGACTATCTTTCAATTGAATGATAGCAACAATAACCTTTTGCAAAAGCTATATAGATAAATTAAATTTATATTTTCATTGATATGACAGGACTTCTTTTTTCCAAAAATTAAATAGACAAAAAAAGAGAGGGCTAAGAAAATTAACTTATTTGAAAGTAGATGCTTTATTACTTCAATCACTACTTAACTCCACACCATATTCAATCACTACTTAACTCCACACCATATAAGATAGAGTATACTACTAACACTTGGTAATTATTCAACTTATATAAACCACAATGCCATTGGACCCTAGAATTCAGATACAGCATGAGTTCAATTTTCATAGGGACAATTTCTCTTTTATACACACACACACACACACACACACACACACACACACACACACACACATACGTACGTACGTATGTATACGACTTATACATATTCTCGCATATAACACATACATTAGAATATAAAACATATAATCTAGCATACATACATATATTCTCGCATGAGTTCAAGTCATCATAGGAAGAAATTTTTTTTTAAAAAACAAGAATATATATTTCTCCAATAATTGTGGGAATAATTTCGACTTACATTGCTCGGAATCCTTTTTTTTTTTTTTTTGAGGTTGTGTAAATTTAAAAAAAAAACATAACAATTAAAAATAATTAGAACGCAATTATTATTTTGTGTACAACTGTACCCCAAAAAATAAAAGGTCAATATTTAATGTATGGCTAGTCTTTCCGAATAGCCCGTCTAGCTCAGTCGGTAGAGCGCAAGGCTCTTAACCTTGTGGTCGTGGGTTCGAGCCCCACGGTGGGCGTATTTAATTTTGGAATTTTTTCTTTTTGCTCTTTGCAAGGGTGGGATCCCAAGGATGCTATTGGAATCTACTCACTTGAATTTTTAATCCAGCTGCTTTGATAGTGGCGGCGGAAGGAAAAGGCTGCCAACCCAGTAATAATGTTTGTCATTTAGGAAGTACTTTTACTTGTGTTTGGAAGCAAATCCTAGCTGATTAACAAAAAGCTGAACATTAATTCACATTGCAAGTATTTTAATACCGCTAATGAAACATATGCTAATTTAAAATGCAAATACTTACAACTTCCAAAATCAATTCCTCTTCTGATTTATGATTCCAGTCTTTAGTTCCCACTCTGTTATCAAGCAACCTGCAAAATGTACATTGAATTTAATAGTTAAAGTAAGTGGTTTCGAGTATGAAGCAGTAAATTCATTAAAGCTTAACCAGTTACAGCATTGAAGCTATTAAACCTAAACTCTTTCAGACTGCGGAAGCTATAAATTTTCAGCTTCTTCAGCTGTCGGCTTGCATCAGCATAGAGTGCTCCTGGATAAGCACTTTTTTCTTACATCTAAATCAGTAATTTATAAACAATGTTTAAGTTAATTATACTAATTGAAGCACCTGTAAGTATTAACTGATATGGGTAATTTATAATGCCGCACATCAAGAGCATGTCCCTCTTTGGCCAACCTGCAGCAAAACATTTGTATAAAACAGTCCATTGCCAATGAAATGGAAATAAAATTTCACGAATCTTTAGCTATCATTCATTGAAGAAACAAAGTAGTTTGTCTTTATCAAGAACTCTGATCTAATGATGCTTACGGTTATACAAATCTTACAGGGGCAAAATTGTTCAGTAAAGGATCTACGGAGTCTTCCCCAAGCAATATCTTATCCCTCTTGAAACAGAGGTTAATGACTCTGTTACCCAATTCTTTAGGGTAAAATGAAAAAGAAAATAAAGAAGAAGAAGAAAATTCGAATAAGAATTATCCATTTCTTCTAGAGCTAGCATTTGCCAGTCACTGGCTAGCAAGGATTATGTGAAAAGCTTACTTGTCCACCAACTGCATCAATCTTTTTGGATAAAAGATACTCTTATAACTCAGAGCTTCTTTGGCTTCACCATCCTCTGAAAAGTGACGAGTAGATGCGTATTACTCGAGCCACAAGATAATAGCAGGCTATGGGAATTAAATTAAACCCGAGTGTACTTATGGGTGTTACATCTCAGGTCTTTTCTCTTAACCTCTTTTGCAAGCAAGATAAGTTACTTATAAAAGTTCAATTTTCTTTTCAATATTTAGAGAAGTAAGGTTACTTGAATATTTAATCAAAATTAATTTATGCTTCTGTGACATTCCAAACTAACATGTGAGAAACACGTGATAAAGAAAGTTACAAATTAAAATCTTTAAATATAAAATTTCAAACTAAAATACCTCAAATATTTCTTCAATTAAAACCACAAATCCATATATAATATTAAGTAACATCTTCTGAAGATATAAATATACTAAAAGTCTCAAATCTCCCAAATTATAAGTTCATTACAAAATCAAACTTAAAAGAATTATGAGTTTATTCATTCTCTTATTCAACTAGCAAAATGAAACAGATCTCTAACACTATTGCTAAGCACATCTCTCAAATAGGAAACTTAATCTATAAAAAGTAATGATGAGGGGTGAGCCATCAACTCAGTAAGCAAAACTATTCCAACACACTAGGTTTATTATTACAAAAATATTACAAGCCTTCTTTTTTAGTAAAATATATAATATAATTAGTAACTTTTCTTAAAACAACATATTACAATAAGAATTTCATAATATCAAAATTATATAACATACACACAGATAATAAATGTTAGCTTATGTTACATATTGTCACCTCTAATCTCGGTGACCTAGCGAGACAGAATTAAAATCAGAATCACAATATGGTGTGCGCGGCACGTTTGCCCTCAAGAAGTGAACCCCGTATAAATAATTAAAATCATACATAGGCAGAAACCATTCTTATCAGATTTATAAAAGTCCATAACAATAATTTAGGCTTACAAGATATTTCATAGATAAAATCATAAAAGGTGATTATGTAACAAAATAAATTACCTATTTAAAGATTTTTATAATACTATATTTAAACTAGAAAATAATATAAAATTTAGATTTGAAAACATTTACATAAACTAATTTCATTATGAAAAATAATCAATTTTCAAAGAGCTATAAAAATATATGTATTTATAGTAGTATCAAAATAATCACACTTATCAAGTACAATAGAAATGAAATTACTTATATCGATTTCTAAATTGATCTAACACACTTATAAGTTCTTAAGAGTCTCAAAGACCTCTAACACCTTAAACAAAATACAAGATATAACTATTAATACCTTATTATAAGAATATGATTTTCTATTCATACCTGTACTAGTTTGATTCATGAAATTTTAACTCCCAATCTAAAAATCGAAATGATACAATATTCTACAGAACTATTCTGGACATTTATAGATATCTTGTGTAAAAGTTTTTGGAAGATTTGATACCAAAAAATTTTTAAAACTATTTATTTCTTGATATACCTGAAACTATTTTACAGTATACTCATTGAACACAACGGATTTTTCGAAATCGTTTGGTGGCACAAATAATTTTGTGAATCTAGTTGTTCTGCTGGAATAGCAATTTTTCAATGTAATAGTGACTGTTTCAAAAATAAATATAAAATTAAAAACAAAGTCAAATTTCATGAAACAAAATTTTTTCATCAAATCCATGTCTAGTTTCTAGAAACAAAAGCTTCTTAGAAATTGTTTAGAAAATAGGTGTTTAAAATTCAAGATACTTCTGCTGTCCAGAGCTACCAAGTGTACCTAATAAATTAAGAATTGATTATTACGACTTAATAATAAATTAAAAACTTAAATAGAATCTAAACACATCCTAAATCGTGCAATATGTTTTGTTATAATCTATAATTATGCCAATTTAAAAACCTAATTAGAGTGATAGGAAAGATTATGGATAATAGAGATAGAAAACTTATAAAATTGCCTTGATTTTTTTTTTCTTAAATAAGGGTTTGAATACTAGGATTTGGGTAAGAGTATAATAAGTAACAGAGAAGCAGAAATAAACGTTGTAGACTTAAGGTTATAAAAGGGAGAAAAATATATATTTATAGTGAGTCTTAAGAAACTTTATTGAATTTGAAAAAGTAACACTTTTTCTAAAATTACCCCTTGAATAATCCTTATTAGTAAAGACAATAATATCATTTGTAAATTGTAATAAAAAAATGAGAATTTTGGGCGTAACAGCTTCACATTCACCAACAACTTGAGTAATTTGGATCGTCCATGGCACATTCAATTCACAGGTTAAAAAAAAAAGAAACTAGATTTGGTATTTACAAGGTTAATTGTATCTTTTGACAGAAAAAAAAAGGAAAGAAAAGAAAATAGGTATAGATGAATCGAGCAAACTGAAACCACCATCCCTGATTGCACAAACGAACAAGGGTATCTCACTTCAATATGAGTAAAATACATTTATTTATACCTGGACTTGGCCAACTTGTATCACAAACAAAGCAAAAAAAGATTCTTGGCTTATGCAAGGTTTAACTAAATTACATTTGGTTTACACAGTGTCTAAGAATTTGATCATTTAAAATAAGGACTAGGAAACAAAGTCTGAAAGCATAGCTAGAACTAAAAACATAGTACCAACAACTTAAGAAACAACAGCCTGAGGGGAGCCACAATACTTTTGCATGTATGCATATCTCAAATGGGAACTCCAATGCCAGTAGTACTGACTCACGTCCAGGGAAATAAATTAATAATAAAAATTCGTGAGATGAGCATAATAGTGCAGGATTTTGAAGAAACGAGTTACATCCTCTGGATTCAGACAGTTAACGATGAGTAAACATTCAGAAAGTAACTCTGTATCTTCATTGGTGTGACTGATACTAGCCATGAACTTGGCATAAGAACTGACTATTGGTTCGTAATTCGGACAACATTGCACAAAGCTGATGAGATTCCTGAAGAGACTTTTTGTTGTTCCGTGGATAAGCAAATGTGAGATTTTAAGAGCACCATTGTTTGAATTTTATGTCGAGGATACTATCTGACTTTACTCCCTATAACTTGATTCCGGACTGCTGCATCTTCATGGCGGAAGAGCCATATTCTTATCGACCTTTTAGATTACGACACATGTATCCCTTTTCTAAAGGCACGACCAATGAATGCCGCAGTAGGTCGAGAATATGGTTGATGTTACGGCCTAGGAATTGCTCTGGCTTTGTTTCAAATTTTCTAAATGAGAAGATGTTAGCGAAGTATTCAAGGGTAAGTGTAATCAAAGACTCAAGAACTGGCCAAGGGATTTGATTTTCAAGCAAAATGAAATCATGGTTTAAATATTCTAGAAAACAAAACATGGCATGTACATAATCATAAGGCTCATTTTATGCAATACCGCAGTCTTTACGGAATGGCTCAATGACGAAGCAACCATCAAGCACTAAAACTTCTATAAATTCTTGATCATCCAAGTCAATAGTACTTGCATAGCACTGTTGAGCAGGATCTTTGAGAGAAGCGATGGCATTGACAAGCTCCCTCCATTTGAGATGTGGATTTGGTGATCTTCGAAGGAGGCCTTACATGTACTTTCATTTCATTCTTTGTGTAAGCTTGAGTTATTCATTATACCTTAAGAGAACTGTCAGGGTCATGAAGATGCTATTGGGATAAAACCTTTAATAAAATACTATTACTTATAATATAGGAATATCATGTTATATTATCAAGAATTAATAATAATTTATACGAAAGCGTACATGCATCCATATTACTGAATTAATCCCTAAGATTGTGTGATTAGCCTTTGAGATCTACACGTTCTCTTAGAGAGTCCTTTAATTCTCTCTGCACTCTCTCTTTCATAATGGGATATCAGAAAAAGTAGAAAGAATACTAATAATATAGATAACATTTTTCTATTGTCACTGGGTATTCCTAATTCTGCCCATTATTAAGTTCTTACACATTAAAAGCCTACACCCTATTAGATACATTAAAGTCCATAATACCAAAAACCTTAATTGATCACTTTAATTAGATTTAACCTTATATGACAGTCTGCAACACGTAATTATTTACATATAAATCTAACGTTGGATTAAGGATCCAACATTATTAGATTAAAAAATTTAATAATCTCCCACTTGAGTTGTATGTGTAAACTTATAATTATGTTTCACAAAAATAACCGTATGAGCTCAATCTTTACTGTCGTTATCAAAATAAATCTATAACCAATCTGGTCTATCAATCATATCAATATAGGATAAAAACAGCCTTTGTTACATTTATCATAATTCAACCTATCAATAGTTACTATGTCAATACAAGTGAATGACATGGATCATGATGTGGATGTTTAGTATAAAAATTTCATACAATATGATCTTAACATGCCTATTTTCAATTTGTTCACCTTAAGCCTTAGTGAGATCAAACCATATTAAAATATCAGAGTGTGAATAAACGACAACTTTATTTCTGTAGGAAATAATTTGAAATATCCAGGAGCTGAAATAACTGAAAATGTCTATATTATAAGAGCATAAAAAATCATAAACTCCCATTAAAATTGAATATCCTTAAATGAAATGACACCCATACGATTAGTATGCTCATGAAACATCTTAGGTGGTAATCTCTTGGTAAGCAGATCTGCAATCTAGTGTATTTTTTAATGGCATAAGTTCTTAAAGTAGTAGAGTTTGTTCTTCTAGAATAATTTCTTGTATGAGGGATTCTCTAACATTATCTTAATTTGTTGTGTCTTGTATAAAGTCAGGAATGAGACCCTGATAAATGCCAATAATACTTATGGGAATATTAACATATTCCTATTCAAGGATAAAGTCTCTAATTATATCTCTCCTCGCAAACTCGACATCCTCAAAGAACCAAGCGTTTCTTAACTTAAAAATCTACTTAGTCATGGGATTATAAAACTTATATTCTTTTGATCATTCTGAATATCCAACAAAATAGCAATTTACCATCCTTAGGTCTAGTTTATTTTCATTAGGCTTATATGACATTGTCTCAGCTGGACATCCTTAAACATGTAAGTGCTTTAAAATAGGTTTTTTTTTTGTCCAAAACTCATAAAGGGTTTGGTAGTTATAGTTAGAATCTTATTAAGGATGTACACCGCAATCTTTAATGCTTCTCCTTAGAGTGATTCTGGTAAGGTAGAATAACAAGTCATACTCCTCACCATGTCCTTAAGAATCCTGTTTCATTTTTCAGTAACACTATTCATAGTAGGTAAACCCAACATAGTGTACTGCGGGACAATACCGCATTCCTCTAGGAATTTAGCAAATAGCCCTTGACGTTATTTATCTGAACCATCATATCTATCATAGTATTCACAATCACGGTTAGATATGACGCTTTTAATTCTTTTGCCAAGTTGACTCTCAACTTCAGTCTTAAAATTTTTGAACATGTCAAGAGATTTGTGCCTTTTCATAGAAGAGATATATATAGTCATATCTAGAAAAATTATCTATAAATGTCATAAAATATTGTTGATCATCCTGTTGTGCAAATTTTATTAAACTTGCAAGCGCACGAATCTATTGTAGAAGATTAATGGTGACGAGTGTCGATCCCACGAGGAGGTTGATTTTAATTATGTGTAGAATTAATTTTCTTTAATGGGTGAATGAATTTATGGTGAAATTGATATAAACTATGTTTAAATTTAAATTACAATGGCAGGAATTAAATTAAACTGAAATATATTGAAATGACGTACTTAGGTATTCGGATCTGCATCAACATGCTCCATGGGCTAAATATTCCATATTAATACCAATTAAATCATAAAGGGGAATTCCATACCTTATGAACCACGCTCCAATAAATATGGTGCCAAGGGCTTATCATGCCAAATAATAATAACTTTGTACTAGGGTGCCGGTTTAACCAGGGCGGTATCTAGACAAGACTATTATTATTTATCGACGAAAAGTCAAAACAACCACAAATATTAGAGGGAAAGAGAAAGTAAATTTATCAAATTAAGCCTATGGGATATCTTGAGACTTCACCTTCAACCCAAGCTTAAAAGGAAATTAGCTACTTATTTTTTAACTAGGGATAAAAAGGAAATTTTATTAAAATACAAAAAAACTACAAGATAGAGAAAGAATTACAAAAATCTAACCTTAAAAATGAATTTAAGGGTGTCCAATTAAGGGGGAGAGCCCCCTTTTTATAGATACATTGAGTGAATCGTGACCATCGGATTAAAAATAATTTGGACACTCAGGATTGCGCTACGTCATCAGTCAACGGTCAACATTTAAACAGTAACGCTGTTTTAATAGTAAATAATCCCATGTATGCGCAGGTACTGTACACACAATTTTTGCTCCACTAAGATGCTGCCACGTCATCGATCTACAGTATATAAGAAATTTAGCCCAATAAGATCGTGACACATCATTGGTCGATGCCACGCCATCGGTCAACGTGACATAAGCAGTCAATACCACATAATTCATCTAATCAGATACTGCCATGTCATAGGTAGTTGCCACATCATCGGTCTGTATATATGAACAGTATCATGAATAGTACCATACGTATAAACAATACCATATATGTGAACAGTGGCTTTTTTCTTTAATACTCCTCTTAAGGTTTTCGACCGTCCTGAGTCCAAACATGACGTCCGTTTTGCTGTCTAATCACTCGTTCATTGTGAAACGATCGTGATACCCCTAAAATACATAAAATACATAATTATAATAAAACACATATAATTAAATAACAAAATACTTAAATAAATAAAAGTAGCAATGTTAGTAAGACTTAAAGTGTAAAATAACGATTTTCTCCTTTATAAATATACACTTTTTAACACTCAACACATCCCAAACAGATTTAGTAAATGACATACAAATATTTATATGTATGCGTTCTATGACATTTAAAGTCCTATTGGCTTTAAATCTCCTTTTATTGGTTTGCTTTCCCTTAATATAGTTAACACAAATGTCGAAATCTATGAAATATAAAGGGTCAAGAATTTTATTTGACACAAGTCTCTCTATTTTTTATTTGGAGATATGACCCAATCTCATGTGCCATAATACAGATAAATTCTCATTAGTTAATTTTTTCTTTAGACATCATGTACTTGATTGCAGGGATTCATTAAATAAAGCATTCGTATCAAGCATATAAACATTATCCTCACATGATAAAGAGCCAAAACCAACTTCTCTTGAATCATATTCTAAATAAATAAGATAACCATATTTGTCCAAAACAAAAATAGAAATCAAGTTCCGTCTAAAAAATAGAACAATAAATATTTCATCAAGATATAAATAAAAATCAATCTTTAATAATAATCTAAATTTCTCAATTGCTTCAAATTTAACATTTTTGTCATCACCTACATAGATGTATCTTTAACTATCATTGGACTTTCAGTAATTCAAACAACCCTGCATAGATACACTGATGTGAGCTATTGCACCAGAATCTATCCACCACATATGTCTAGATACCACAGTTAAATTAACCTTAGAAAAAGCCAAACTATACCCTTCAGCTCTATTAAAGAAACAACAAGCTAAATCATCTAGTTTCTTTTGTTGTTTCTTTTGAGGTGCTATTTTTGTAGCATCTTTATCTTTATTCCTTTTTCTTTCCCTTATCCTTTATTGAAATTAGACTTGTCAAAAGCGTACTAATTTCTGTCTTTTAATTCTTAACAAATCTTTGTTCAATTTGTGTAAGAAACTCCTTAGTCGTAGTTATTTTTTCAATCATTGAGCCCTTTAAATGCTTCTAAAATGGTCTTCTTTATAATAATGATACACATGCGATTTGATCTCTCCCACTTTACATTTCCCTTTTATTATCAAGAATACTCTCATATGTAAAAGGTGAGGGAGAATCAACCCTTAACATAAGGTCAAAATCCATGACCGCGAGAACCTATAGAAAGATTCTCATGCCATGATTTGAAGTTAGAGTTATTTAGTATAGGAATTGATTTGATGTTGACAGTAATATTAGTAGTAGGCATAACTAAATCGAGAACAACAAATACATAAAACAAGCTCATACTAATCTTTAAACAAAAATAAATTCAAATAAAGGTAAATCTCATCTTAAGATACTAGGCACTCCATTAATATTTCATCTTTAGACAAAATATTAACTTATAAGTGATATCTTGGTGTAGTAATCAAACACTGATAATAAGAATATGTCAAATAATTAATCTTCCTTTGGGCTGATTTATTACTCATATATAAAATTAAATAATCATCACGTGTTTATTACCACATTTGCACATATAAGTCTATTAAATATGAACTTTCTTTTGGATCGATCGATATTCACAGAAATTACACATATAAAAAATCATTTATATTTCAAAATAAATTAATTTCCACAGGAGAAGTTACTTTGGTGGCATGTTGTTTCAATTAATTTATTTTAAAATACATATAAATTAATCAATATTTAAATTTAAAATTCTAAAAAAATTATCTAAAATAAAATAAACTAAATTAAACGTTGACTAGTTCGAATTGTTGACTGGTTCTGGAATAGAATTGTTCGGCCTAAGTCGAACCAGGCTAGATCGGTCAAACAAACTAAATTTTTTTTAAATGGGTTAAATTAAAATTTTAAATTAATAGGTTATATAAATACTAAATTAAACTCATAATTTCTTTTTATTAAGCCCAAGGTTCAAAATTTAAATTCTTTAAGCCTAAATTAATTTTGGATTTAATTGCAAAAATTGTTACAATTTGCTATAAAAAAATTATATAATATCTTAGGGACCTTTATGATATTTTCTAATAAAACCTAAGACACATTTCATTTTCTTCTTCATTTCTTTTGGCCTTTTCTTTTTTTATGTAGCGACTGTTGCCGACGTACTGGCGGCTGTAATTGCTGCCGGCCAAAAGCTTTAAAACATCCTCTCTTTTTTTTTTTTCTCGGTTTCCTTACCTATGCCACGGCTGCTGGGCTTGGCTGGAGCAACCCGACAGTGGGATTTGCAGCGTCAGTGGTGCAGCAACTCCCACCAGCAGCCTCTTCTCAGCCGCGTTATGTATAATGCAGTACTTAAGCCCACAGTTGCGTTATGGCCAACCTCCGCGACCTTGGTGCTGCAGTTTGCTACCGGTGATACCTAACAGCCATGACTATGGCCAAATCAACCAATCATGTGATTCAATTTTGTTTGCCAAAGAACTTTGAAGAATCGAATTTCAAGGATATTTTATTATGTTTATTTTCGAATTTAATATGTTTTGAATCCAACAAAATTTTGTTCTCAAATTTAATAATTTTAAATTACTCTGATATTATTAAATTCAAGAATATCAAAGATTTATTCATTAATCGAAAATAAATTTAATTCTCAATGATTCACTATAATTAAGCTCTGATATCACTTGTTGGGATAAAACCTTTAATGAAATACTATTATTTATAACCTAGAAATATCATATTATATCACAAAAAATTAATAACAAATTATGCGGAAGCGTACCTAAATTTATAATATTGAATTAATCTTTAAGATTGTATAATTGGTCTTCCAGATCTACACGTTCTCCTATAGAGTTCTTTAATTTTCTCCGCACACTCTCTCTGATGACGGGATATCAAAAAAGTGAAAAGAATACTAATAATAATCCGTGTGATCTAGGTACTATAATCACTTATATAGACAAAATTTTTTTATTATCACTGGATATTCTTAATTCTGATCATTATAAAATTAGAATACCATTAATTTTCTACATATTAAAAGCTCGAAAATACCTACCATACAAGTGTTGTATGGTACACCCACACACATGAACAGTGTGTGGGACCCACACCACACATTGTGCATGTGTGTGGGTGTACCATACAACACTTGTATGGTAAGAGGACCCTAAAAGCTCACATCCTATTAGATACATTAAAATTTATAATGTCAAAAATTTTAATTAATTACTTTAATTGGACTTAACCTTATATGATAATCTATAATACATAATTATTCACATATAAGTCTAACGTTGGATTAAGGATCTAACATTATTGGATTAAAAAATCCAATAAATGCTAGCATCAGGTAGCATGCCGAGCTTATTTGCCATCATATCTTGAAGGAACATCCTAATACTTTTATTTCAAACACATTATGTGCCCTTTCTGACATAACAATTTTTTGCTAGTTCTGCTTGGGTTCAAGAAGACCAGAGTAAGAACTCGAAAAGCCGAACATTCATACTTCAAGTACATCAAAAGTACTAATGCAACAGTTAGTAATTTAAACTTCCAAATACTTACAACTTACAAATTTGATTCCTCTTCTAAATTATGAATCAAATCTTCATGAGTTCCCCCGCCCCCCCCCCCCCCCACCAACTCTCGAACAACCTGAAGAATGTACATCTTTTTTTAACTATTAAGACCATGCATGAATATTGAAGCAACAAATGATGTTTATATGCCTGTTAATGGATAATAACAATAAAAATAAAAATAAAAAATAAAAACAAATTGAACAAGAAGAAAGGACGTATGCCTATCGCTGATTAAAGGTTTTAAGGACATGTGCATACGAAGAATATTTGTGCTTTTGCATCAAACAAGTTTAATAAAGTAGGTAAAGTTCACGAGCATAATGTGAAATCATCCTTATCCTACGAGAATTCATCCTTTGCTTCGGCTTGTAAAAAGATATTGCAAGTGCCATTCTTCTTCTTTCATTACTTTTTTCCCTCCCTTTTCCTGATCTGGGGAACTTAAATACTCGAGCTATTGAGGCGTTGATTGGTTCTGCTTGGAAGTTTACCAAGACTCGGTCGAAAATTTCAACCCATTGAAGAATATTTAGTTATCTATCCATATTTGTGGCAAAAGAATTATACTTGAGTACTTTTTTTGGATTCAAAGTTGTGACTTATTTTGTGGGGGAGATTAAGTCCACTACTAGAATTTATTCAAGTAAAACTCTTATTAATAGAGTTTTTGTCAACAAAATTTTAATTATATATTTGTCCATGAAAGCTTTCATAAAAAACTATAAATAATTATTTTAATAGACAAGTTTTTTGTCGTTGTGTTATTAAAGGATTAGAATAAAATTTTAAAATAAATGAATGATATTTTAAATAATTTAATGTTTAAAAAGAAAATTTCAATTATTACTCTCAAAAACATATAATTAGAACTTTTGCTAGTAGAAATAAAATATTTTATTTAATCATTTACTCAAAATGTTGGAAATACAACCAAAGATCATAAAAAAATTATAATTTTTAAAAAAAATTAAATAAATACTTTTGACCTATAGATTAGTCATACCAAACATGCAATAGGTACATTCTAAAACAATGAAAAATGAGAAGTAAAATATGCATTAATGATAATGATAATATGCGTGATGTATAATAACGTTATTGGTCCTTGTTAACATAGAATGAGTGGACTGATTTTTTTAATAGATTCTTAAAAGTAGGAACTAAATATTAATTTCCATTAACTTTTATAACATTAAAGCATCTCATGATGGTAATTATTTTTCTTTGATTTGAGATGTTTTTGTGACCCTTGGATGTGATTTCAAATGACAAAATTTTGCTGTACATGATGGCAACAAAAAAATTAAACAAAATCAAAGTAAAGGTCAATGGATTTCAATGCAACAGTTCCAATCTGTGTAAAAAATTATACTATAATCCAAAAATCTCATATCGGATAAATCGCCTCATACATACATATTAATATAAAAAATATTCCTCATTGTTGAAGCCTACTGCTAACTAAATCGAAGTACAAGGCTTCCGTTTCGACGATATCAACAATATCAGAATAAACTATAATATTAGCACCTGCTAAAGTAACCAAACCTTCATGATTTCATATTGCAGCTACTATACTAATCATGGTATGGTAAGCATCCACACCCCCTAAACTAACCATAGTAAAAAATAAATTAGACGAAGGTTCAATGAGAGCCAAAGTTCAAGTCTCCACTTGGGGCCTCAATGTGTTCTCATTGAAATAATTATAAGTGCAAATAGATATTTACCTTTATTAAAGTAAATTTCCAAATTATGCACTCCTTGGATGTCCCCACCCAAAAAAAAAAAAGAAAGAAAAAACACATTTTGGCAAGTTGAGCTACTGAAACTTTCTCATTTGGATTTGGAAATCTTAAAAAAATGGATATTGTCTAGAAGTTTATAAGCTTGTTATAGAATTGAGTAGCATCCTCAGGATTCAACCAATCATCGATAGTATCACTCTCGAAAAGAATCTCCATGTCCTTGGTCGTTTTAGTGGGATTATCCTTAGGTATTGCATAAGGAGTGATACTTGGTGGGCAATTCGTGTGACATTGCTCGAAGCTGACGAGATTTCAGATGATGAATTCTGTTGTTTCCTGAATGAGAAAAGGAGGAATCTCAAGAATGCCATTCCTAAATGTTCTGTCCAAAGATGCTATTGGAAACTACTCCCTTGAATTTTATTCCAGCAGCTTTGATATTTGTGGCGGAGGGAAAAGGCTGCCAACCCAAATGCCACACATCAAGTGCATGTCCCTCTTTGGCCAACCTGCAGCAAAACATTTGTATAAAACAGTCTATTTTCAATGAAATGAAAAGAAAATTTCACGAATCTTTAGCCATCATTCATTGAAGAAACAAATTAGTTTGTCTTTATCAAGAAATCTGATCTAATGATGCTTATGGTTATACAAATCTTACAGGGGCAAAATTGTTCAGTAAAAGTTCTAAAGAGTCTTCTACAAGCAATATCTTATCCCTCTTGAAAAAGAAGAAAAAGAAGATTCCCATGACAATTATCCATTTCTTCTATATCTAGCATTTGCCAGTCATTGCCTAGCAAGGATTATGTGACAAGTTTACTTGTCCACCAACGGCATCAATCTTTTGGACAAAAGGTAACTCTCTTACAACCCAGAACTTCAATGGCTTCACCATCTCTGACAAGTGACAAGTAGATGCATATTACTCAAGTCACATGATAATATCAGACTGTGGGAATCAAATTAATCCAAATGTTTTCCCTTAAACCTCTTCTGCAAGTAAGATATGTCACTTACAAAAGTTCAATTTTCTTTTTAATAAGTGGAGAAGTAAGGTTAGTTGTATATTTAATTTAATCGAGGTTAATTTATGCTTCGCATTCACGAACAACTTGAATAATCTGGATCATTCATGCCGCATTGAATTCATAGAAAAAGAAAAGGAACTAGATTTGGTATTTACAAGGTTAATAGTATGTCTTTGACTTAATAGTATGTCTTTGACTCGGTTAATAGATGAACCGAGTGAACTGAAACCACAATTCCTTGCTGGACAAATAAACAAGAGTATGTCACTTCAATATGAAGTAAAATACATTTATTTCATACCTGGACTTGGCCAACTTGTATCATAAATAAAGCTTGGCTTATACAAGATTCAACTAAATTAAATTTGGCTGACACAGTATTCAACAATTTGATTATTTAAAAGGAGGACTGGAAAACAAAGTCTGAAGGACAGCCAGAATCAAAAGGATAGTACCAACAACTTGGGAAACAACAGCCCAAGGGGAGCCACAATACTTGTGCATGTATGCAAATCTCAAACGGGAAGTCCAACGCCCACAGTACTGGTTCACTTCCTGGCAAACAAAATGATAATAAAAATTCTTGACACGAGCATCGTAGTACAGCTTTTTGAAAAACTGAGTTACATCCTCAATATTCAGCCAGTTGTCGATAAGGAGATACTCGTAGAGCAACTCTACATCTTTACTGGTGTCAATGAGACTATCCATGAACTTGGCATAAGAAGTGACTATTGGCTCGTAATTCGGGCAACATTGCTCAAAGCTGATGAGGTTCCTGAAAAGAGTTTCTGTTGTTTCCTGGATAAGCAGAGGTGGGATTTCAAGAACACCATTACTTCTGAATTTTATATCGAGGATACTAGCTGACTTTACTCTCTGTAACTTGATTCCGGACTCCTGCATCTTCATGGCAGAAGGGCAAGTATCCCATCTTTTTTTATTGCTGCTTTTGTTTCCTTTTTCCAAAGGCAAGACCAATGAATGCCGCAGTAGGTCAAGAATATGCTTGATGTTACGCTCTCGGAATTGCTCCGGCTTTGTTTCAGGTTTTCTAGATGAGAAGATGTTAGCGAAGTATTCGAGAGTGAGTGTAATCAATGACTCTCGTTCAGAATCAGAAGCCATTGTCAAGCTGAACAAACGCTCAAGAACTAGCCAAGGAATTTGGTTTTCAAGCAAAATGAGATCATGGTTTAAATATTCTAGAAAACAAGACATGGCAAATATAGGATCATCAGGCTCTTTTCGTAAAATACCAGAGTCTTTGCGGAATAGCTCAATAATGAAGCAACCATCAAGCACTAAAACTTCTATAAATTCTTGATCATCCAAGTCCATAGAACCGGCATAGCACTGTCGAGCAGGATCTTTGAGAGAAGCGATGGCATCGACGAGCTCCCTCCATTTGAGATGTGGATCTGGTGATCTTCGGAGGAGGCCTTGCATGTACTTCCATTTGATTCTTTCTGTAAGTTTGAGCTGTTCATCTGTACAGTGAAAAGGGCCAAATGAAAATGCATTGGGGATGTATGCGCTTTCATTATGCCTGAAGAGAATTTTCGGGGTCTTGAAGATGCTAGCATCAAGTGCCATGGCGAGCTTTTCTGCCATCATATCTTCAAAGGAGGATCCCAATAGTTTTACATCAACCACAATCTGATCCCTTTCTGCCATAGCAGTGTTTTTCTACTTCTGCTTGGGTACGACAAGAATCAGAGTGAGAAGTTGAAAAGCTGAACATTCATACTTCCGAGTATATTAAAAATGCTAATGAAACAGTTACTAATTTAAATTGCAAATGCTTAAAACTTACAAGTTTGATTCCTTCTTCTGATCTATGAATCAAATCTTCATGGGTTCCCTCTAAATTCGCGAGCAACCTGCAGAATGTACTTTTTTTTAAAAAAATTAATTAAACAAGTTTGATGGCGTTAGCAAGAAAATACAATGAACCTTGACCATGCGTGAAGTATTGAAACAACAATTGATCTGTATATGCATATTAAAGGATAACAAAAGAAGAAGAGGGAGAAAGGATTTATTTACTGTTCCAGGTATGCAATGCCTTTCGCTGATTAAAGATTTTAAAGACAAAGTGCATATGAAGAATACGTGGGGTTTTGTATCAAACAAGTTTACTAAAGTGGGTAAAGTACACGTGTATAATGTGAAATCACCCTTAATCCCTTTCAATTTGGTGGCAATCACATAACGTGAGCTAGCATAAATTTTAAAATATAACAGAGATAATATATCTAATTAATATATATATGATATGTATAATTAGATTTAATATAACCACTACTTACACGATAATTTTTTAAAATAAATATGTGTATATTATAATATAATCTACTTATTGTATAGGTGATATAATATTTTTAATATATTTTAAAATTTCTTGTGAACTAGCCACCAAAAGGGAAAAGCATTATTAAAAGTACCAATGCAGGAGAATTTATACTTTGCTTCGGCTAATAAAAAGATATTGAAAATGCCATTCTTCTTTTATTTTATTTTTTTCCCCCTTTTCCATAACTTGGGAATTCAAATGCTTGACACATTGAGGCGTTAGATTGGTTTTGCCATAGGAAGTTGGAAGTCTATCGAGACTCGGTCCATAATTTTAACCCCATCGAGGAATATTTAATTATCTACCACCATGGTTCCATGTTTGTGGAAAAAGAATTAAACTGAGTCCTTAAATGGATTTGAACTTGTAATCTTCTTTGTCCACAGAACAAGTCTACTGTTAGATTAAGAATTTACTGACTTCGTTTGTCATATTTCTTAATTAGAATTTATTTAAGTAGTAATTTTATTAATAATTTTTTTAAAAAAATTTTTTATTTATATGTTGATGAAAATTTTTATAAAAAATTAGAAAATTATTTTAATAGATAAATTTTTAAAGTTATATTATTAAAAAGAATAAATAAGTTTGAGAAATAAAAATAATTTAACATTTAAAAAAATTTTAACCATTATTCTCAAAAATCTATAAAAGGGCCCCTAATTAAAATTTTTGTTAATAGAGATAAAACAATTTATTTAATCATTTGCTCAAGATATTGGAAGTGCAAATAAACAACTTAAAAAATCATAAAATTAAATAAACATTTTTTATCTAACCACAACAAATATGTAATTGTGGAGTTCTAAGACAAGAAAAAATTTGAAATAAGATATGCATTAATAATAAAAAAATACATTATATGTAATAACTTTTTTGGTCTTTATCAAATAAAATGGGTGCACTATTTTTTTTTAAATCGATTCTTAAGAGCAAGAATCAAATATTAATTTCCATTAATTTTTTTAAAATTAAAGTATCCTAATGATGGTATTCGGCTTTCTTTCAATTGAGACACTTTTGTGACCTGAAAATTTTGCAAAAATAACCACAAAAATTTTGTAATTTTTAAATTTGATCACATAAATTTTTTTCCATCATAACTAGTCAAATACTAACATTTTGAACAAAATTACCTTTATCACTTTCTTCGAATTTTCAAATAATGTCACTCTTACAATATTCAAAATAGAAACAAATCCTAACTCACTCAACACACTTAACGATTCTTTATTATTTTCAACAAATTTTCAATACTATCAAAAAATTAACAAATTCCAAGAAACGAGCATTACATAACTAAATATATAATCGTCAATTGAAGAGCATGTTAAGGTTAGTATATGCTTTTACAGAATATAAACTTTTAATATATTGTGTTTAAAAACTGAGTTCGAAATTAAAGTGATTTTTACTATAAATATTATTATTTTTCATCAATAAAATAATGTACTTTGTTTAAGTTGAGAAATCAACAAAAATCATAGAAAAGAAAAAAAACTTAACAAAAAAATAAAGCCTAAAACAAAAGAGACAGGCACCTGATTTTTTAGCCTAAAACAAGAGAGACAGACACCTAAGATCGGTGCCTATCTCATATAAACACAGAATTATTATGTGCAATAGACATCTATCTCACTACCTATCTCACATAAGTTAGTGAGATAGGTAGTAGAATAGGTATGTGAGACAGACAATAAGATAGGTGTCTATCTCACATAATAGTTTAATGTTTATGTAAGACAGACGCTTGTTCTACTGTCCATCTCACATACTGCTTATCTCACTACTTGTCTCACATAAACACAGAATGTTTATATGAAACAGACACCTGTCCCACTACCTATCTCACTGAATTTAGATATATTTTGTAAGTCATAACTTAAGCTACATATATTCATTTTGAGCATATAATATATCGTTTTGAAGCTTGTAATAAGACAAATCAACTCTAAAATTATACACTTCATTCTATAACATGTTTAAACAAAAATTTTATCTAAATTGGAACCTATTGCACTTAATTGTATAATTACAATATGTGCGACATTCATATAAATGTTATACATATTCACTTAATCATATTTTATAGTGTGTAATCTTATTTCTTTTACTTTTTTAATATTTTTTTAAGTTTAATGGATTTAGATGTGTTTCAATTGTGTTACGATGGTTGTTGAGAGATGTTGGTAGATGGCTATATGGAGTATGTGAATGCCAAGAATATAGTTTTTTTTGTTCGAAAAGATTGTACGTTTGATCAATTTTTGACAAGAATATATGATGTTTTATAGATAAATCCTAAAGAATATAATATGATGATGAAGACAAAATTAAGATCTAGTAACACTATTTATAGTGCATGTTCACTACCTGTGATCATATTTAATGATGAAATGGTTAAGGTTGTACTGCACATGGCATCTCATGTGGTCGACTATGGATGTATCCCTATATTTGTCACCATATCTCATTAAATTTTGGTAAAAGATCATAAGCCACTTATAGAAACTGAAATTTCATTTAGAGTAAACGACTCTTTTTTCGATATTGAAGAAGAGCTGATACCACTGCCGACATTGTTACAGCAATATTATTCTCCACTTCAAAAAAATAATGACACCATTTATAAGAACAATATTACATTAGTGGATGTTGAGGAAGAGGTACTATCAGTAGTGATACCATTAGAGTGAATTACTTTTCATATCATAACAATGATTTTTGCATTAATATTGGTCTTGTTGATAACACCACTAACATAGAAGTTGATAATGCTTATTTAGAGCCGTATAATAATATACACGACATGAACTCCAACAGTAAATTGGTGATAGGGGTATTAGTTATTCTAATATTCCTTTCAATAATGAGGATGAGTATCAATATGATATGTCTACTAATAATACAGAAAATTGACTTATTACTCCAATCCTTTATTCTAGGAAGAGGATAACAGTTGATCTCTTCATTGGTTTTACTCTAGTTTTGCCTTTAAATTTAGTTGCTTTAGATTTAGTCAGAAATTACAATTCTTATAGTATTGGTGTAGGAATATTGTTCACTGAAAAGAATAAGTTAATATTGGAACTACACAAAGTTGTCTTGCGGGATAAGTTTGATTTCAAGATTACACGATCTATAACAACACGTTTTAAGGCTCACTGTTGTTTAGAATCATGTAAATAGCGTATTCGAGCAACGAGAGTTTCGAATGAGCAAAATTTTCCTTGGGTTATGAAAAAAGTTAATAATATACACACTTATTCTAATGACATATTATTTGGTGCTCTCTGTCAAGTATGAAGTCAGGTTGTTGGTCATCTTATTGTAGATATATTTATCTAAGATAAATTATTATACACTCTGAATGATATTAGAATAGACATATAGTAGGAATACCGTGTTCAGGTAATATATTAGCAGGCCTATCAGACTAAAAAAATTGGTCCTAAAATAGTATGAGAGAATCCTGCAAAGTCATACAACTTACTTTTTAAAAACTCTCACGTTTTGACTAAAGTCAATAAAGGTACAGTTACTCACCTTAAGGTGAATGAAAATGATAATTACTATTTTATAGCGCTTGCATCCTTCATCAAGAGTTTCATGTAGTACATTAAGCCTGTGATTCCAGTAGATAGTACTCATTTAAAGGGGGTATATCACGAAAGCATATTGGTGGCAACATGTCTGAATGACAATAATTAATTGTATCTATTAACTATTGGAGTCATGAATTTAAAAAAAACAATGATGCTTAGGAATGATTTATAACAAAGTTACATGAGTGATTTACGATAATTCAAAGTTAGTAATTATCTTTTATCAATGCACTGTCATAAAGAGAGCCGTTCTGAAAGTATTACATCCTGCAACTCATAGTGTATGTTCTACCATGTCAAAAATAATATTAAGTCAAAATTCTAGATGTCCAAAGCTCTTTGGAATAAATTTAAGCCTATTTTTATTAATGCAGCAAAAACATATAGACACAAAAAATTTAAAAAATAACTTAAAAGGTTATAAATACTCCGCTCGGGTACTGCTGATTACTTAAAAAATAATATGGGTACATATAATTAGGTAAGGTCTGAGTTTGAAGATAGGAAGTATAATATACTTACTACTAATATCACAGAGAGCGTAAATTCTTTCATAAGAGAAGCCCACAAATTTTATATCACTCATCTTATTGATTACTTTAAAAAAACTATGCAGCAATGATTTTATGACAAAAAAATATAGGTGATAAGATAGTCGCTGAGATAAGAATTTTGGCTGAAAGAATAACCGTATGTTCTGTATCTCAATATCAATTCCATATTTTAGGTAGTGGTATTAAGGACGGATAGTTGACATACATAATAAAATGTGCTCCTGTAAAGTATTCTAACTTGATCAACTTGTCTGTGCACATATAATTACTGTTTGTTTGACAATTTGAAAGGATTACATAAGTTTTTGCTCAAATTTTTACTCCAAGGAATCATTGGTCATGGCATATGCACACCTAGTAAAGCTTATTGATTACATGGTAGACTGAGAAGTTCTACTAAAAATTTGAGAAATAAATATTAACCCACCACTCGAAACACCACCACCTGGTTGTCATCCATAGCTCAGAATATCATTTATTGGTAAGGATGTAAATAGAGGACTGTAAAATACAGGCGGAGCAATAAACTAGGCCATAATCGCAAGAGATGTAAGAAACTCATTTCTTCAAATCGAAACTAGTTGTGTTGTTGTAACCAATTATAAATTTTAAACTATTATTTTTTGTGTGTTGAACAATTATATATAATCAAGTATTTTATTTTACGTATAAATTGTATCTAAGAATTGGTACTCCACAACTCATATCGAATGTTGTAAAATCCGACATCTTCTAGCCATTAAGAGAAAATGACTTTAAGTGGCTGGAATTGACTTAAGTATATTTTGTTGTCGCGAAATACCACTAATGAGTCATAAATCTACACTCTCTTCATGCGAAGATTCACTCTAGCCAATATCCAACGATCACTGCCAAGATTTATAGGAATTAATATCTATATATAAGAAATATTATGAATTTTTGTGTTTGGTTTATCTAAAATATTTGAAAAAAGAAAGCTCGTTGGATTATATAGCAATACTTACCACATTGGCATCCATGAACTACTTTGACATAATATCTTCCCGGCCATCAATTTAGGTATTGAAGTTACTGCTATACTATAATGAATGGACATCGTAATCACCATTATTCTATAATTATCCTAAAAACACCTAATACATATATTAAGTAATTAGTGAGACTCCAAAATATTATAAGAAACCAAAGCTAATATCAATAATTATTAATTTTCTGGAAACTCATTACCGAAGAAAATGCATCCTTATGCATGACACACTAAGATAAGATATTCGAATACTGATGTCTCTTCTTGCTAATCAAGTAAAAATACGAGTGAATATGTTATGGAAAAATAAAAAAATATTAACCAAAGAACTAAGTATAATATAAAAAAGATCAACAATACATCATTTCCTAAAAGTACTTCAAAGAATATGTGTGATTGTTGGATGGTACAGTTCACTGTAATTTTGCTAGCAAACCACTGATCAAACTCCTCAAATATGTTGGGATCTTCGAAGTCTCTATGCTAATTTATATCCACACTCGATCTTTTATCGATCTCATGCTCCATTATTTCGATCGTGGTATGTGGCATGACGTTCTTAAAAAGAAGAATCAAGAAAGGACTACTAAAAACATACGATGGTCTGTATCGACGTTCAAACTCGGTTACACTAAGAGGTGCCTCTGTGATAATTTATATGTTATTACTATTTACATCCCTAAAGAAACTATACAATAACATAGAGGTGTGATCATCATGATTGTAAACATCAGTATAGAGTCCATTGTCGTCCAAAAGCTATCAGTTTACCAATATAAACATTTAAAAAGTAATATTATGTTTACAATTTAGATAATACATAGCTGTTTGTAATAAGATAGGCTTATCGTGTACGATTGTCCAATCAGAGAATCACCATATGAGTGTCTCGAGGAATCCTTATCGAATAAAGCTATAAATCTCATAACTGCTTCTTTATACTATTGTTGTTCTCTTCACTCAACCTGAAATGCTTCTCTATACTATTGTTGTTGTCTTTGCTCAGCTTGAAAATCTAACCTTAGTTCATGGAGGTACACTCAATCTTATCCATCTATTTAATGACTTAATCACAACGAAATTTTATTCTCTCCTATTATTATAAAATAAAAATAATAATGAGAGAGCACTTAAATTAGTTATAAATTAGAGAATAAAATGATATTTTAAATTAGATAGTTAACTTTGAATATTGTGTGTCATTAAAATTATGAGTAGATTCATCATGTTTAACCACATCATTCTCATCCTCAAAAGGAGATCGTTTATTTACCTTGAACTTAGAGTATCGTAAAACTCTTCTTCTGTCTCTATAACACATGGCGCATTGATTGAAAGCTAATGTTGTATAAAACAATATTAAATATGAGTAGATATTGAGTTAGAAAAATTTAAATTTTCATTGTCTTTAAAATGTGCAAAGATTGATCAAATAAGGATACACACATTACGAACCTAATTAAAAATATATGCCATATAATCTTAAATGCTTAACTACTATTGTAAAGCTCTCTCATTTGCATTTGGTTTAAAGATTTGTAAAATGTTTCCTCTTGTAAAGAATACCATATTTTAAGTTAGCAAAAATATCTAATATATTTATCTAATGAAAAGTAGCTATCATTGAAATATTTAATATATTACTTACAAGGTGAGAGTTGTCATTGAAATGTGAATCTACTTTAGTATAATTTATCAGAAAAGCAGAGTTTGACATCCACTGCATGATGCGAGGAGTCTTTTTTTTTTGTTTTAACCACCCACTCTAATGGCAATCCTCCAATAACTTCATAAATTCATGCCTGCAATAAACAAAAATATAAAGTATCATTAGTTTTAACAAATTAAGTAATAAAAAAATCGTTAATATTCATTTCTCTACACACTTGTACTTTAGATATAAACCCATAAATACTATATTTTTTAATTTTATGATTCGGTTCTTCTATGTGCTTAGTCTTAAATTTAGTAGTTTTATTATTTAGTGCATTATTGAGACTGTCATATATTATTTCTCATGGCAAATGCCCCTACAGACTATTGCAAAAATGATCTATGTTATCTACCTCGTTAAGTATGGGGAAATTAATTTAACAATGATCTTTTCTTCTATTCAGTACTCTGTCCACAAGGTAAAACAATGCGATCTTTAGTGCATCAATGTCATCTATAACCTCGAAATCTAAGTTCATAAATATTGTATTGAATTGTCTAAGATTGATCCTGCAAAATAAACTATTGAAATATTTGTTAAGTATCTATGCACCGTTTTTTACTTTTTTAGTACAATATCATTACCATAGTAAAGACCTATTACTAAGTATCACTCTCTAATTGATAAGTGAATCAATTCTTCACCAATTTAAAATCATAATTGATCTCTCTCATTACTTTCTTCATGAGCCACTTGCCTAAGTAACAAATTATGAACAATTACGCCACTAAAAGGATAATTATGGTACTCCAAAATATGCCTAAATATATTATCCTTGAACAATTTCAACTATCGTTTTGTTAATTTTTCTCAGATTACTCCTACAACTACATCTAATTTGCAATATTTGTAATACGACTCGAAAAATGTGAGCTATAAGGTAATTTCATCATGCTTGATTTTTTAGCTAGTTTGAACGGATTATACTTTGCTACCTTAGATTTCACCATTTGTCTGATAAACAATATAAAATTAAATTATTATATAAAATAATTACTTGTGAATAAATTCACAACATTAAAAATAAAAAAAATAACTTAATGCGAATAAATAATAAAATAAAAATAAAAATTTTTAGGGAACACTATCATATCAACAGACATGCTGTCGTGCACAAGTTGCATGCGACATGCACCAAACTTATTACTCACATCATTTCAATAAGAAAAAATGCACACATCTCAACAAACCCTTCATCACACCTTTATTGTACAAAAACTTAACATAATTTTTTTAAGAGTAATTTTGTAAAACACCTAATGTGCGATACTTATAAAACATAATTTTACTTAGATTTCGTTTCATTATGTAACTTTAACAATCTATAATCATCTAAAGCTTAATTTCATTACAATTTTAATAACCTAAATCACTAAAATCCAAATTAAATTTACCAAAATCATTAAGAAAATTTTGAAATTTACATACCTAGGGTTTAAGTTCTTTCAAATTTTCTCGATTCATTTTAGAGATATATAGTTTAACATAGAGTTATTTTCACCATCGATGCTAATGTCGTCGTTGCTGTCACTGACTGCCAATCGCCGATCACCCAGTTAGAGTATGGTTAGAGATGGTTTGTGATGAGAAAATGAGAGAGGTAGTTTAAGCCAAAAATACATTCTTTGACTAATTATGATATTAAAAAATTAAGTAGGTTAAATTTAAAATATAAAAAATATTTAAAGTTATTCTTGTAAATTTCCCTTTGACCTTTGGATGTAATGCTAAAGGACACGGTTTTGCTGTACATGATGGCAGCAAAAAGATAAACAAAAATAAAGCATAGGTCATTGGATTCAATCCAATTAGGGATGGGCATAAATGCACAACCCATGAATTTACCCAAAATCCAAACCAAGTTAAATGGTTTGAGTTGGGTAAATTATGAAAATTGATTAAATATGAGTTTTACATAAAAAAAAATCATTTTATTATGCGTTGAGTATGGTTTAATCATAGCTAGACAAAACTCTAACATTTAAACTTGTGAAATAAAATAAATAACAAAATATAAATGGACCATTTACATAAAAAAGAAAGCCATTTCCAAATGAAAAAAAGAAAAAATAAAAGCCCATTTGTTCAAAGCCTATCAATTCTTAATAGCTAGAAAACAAAAGCACGTAAATCCAAGTTATCATCAAAAGAAAAGGTCATAATTTATTATTTATGATTTTTATCCACTATATTTTATCATATTTTAATATCAATTTAATAATTAATAATAATTAATAATTATTATAATTTTGATATAATTAAATTTATTAAAATAAAAATATTTTGATAATGAAATTCAAACAAAACCCAAACTAAACTCATATAAATTAAATTGGATTGAGTTGAAAATATTTAAATTGACTTGGGTTATATTCAAATTTTTATAATTTGATTTGAATTTATTTAAAACATTTGTTGGACTGCACCTCATACCCTTTCTTTATTAACCAATTTGTTAGACAATATTTTGCCCACAAGAGTCAATTGTAATTTGTTTTCGCCTGTAGCACGTAAAGGCCCTGCTAGGGTGACGATCATCCTATCCTCATCAGTGAGAGATAAGGCTAGGCAAAGGTCAATAATCTCCTCTGTACCAATGGGAATTTGTGGAAGAAAGTATCAATGATAGGAGTAGAGGAAGGGAAATTATTGAAGAGAGTGTTTATGAAAGGGGTCGTTAAGAAAAGAGATTCTAAAGGATTAATGAGAAAGAGTGGATTAATTATGGTAATATAATTAATTATGAATTAATTATGGTTCTAAAGGATTAATGAAAAAGAGTAGATTAATTATGATACTGTAATTAATTATGGATTAATTATGGTTCTAAAGGATTAATGAGGTCTTAGGATTTACCCGAAAAAAAAAAAAAGAGAAAGGGGGCAAGCTGAGCTAGTGAAACTTTGGGTTAGATTTGGATATCTAAATAAAATGGATACCCTCTACGAGTCCATAAAACTTTAATAAAATAAGTTAAATTTGTAAATACACAAAGGCATGTTATTAGACTTTTTGGGGGTGTCAATAGTAGTATCGGTCATGGATTAAATAAATTCGAGAGCCCAACCTCTTTGTTCTTAGTAATGCCCACCCTCGAATCCCACACGTGGCACAGCGGTGAGGCACGTAGAAATCCTAGAAGTTGTCAACAGATTCCACGCGTCGGGCATTTAGTCGTCAACTCGCCCTGTCCCGTGGAGTACAACGTGCCTCACTGCCTCTCCCATAATCACCGCCCACGTGGCACGCAAGATTTAGACAATGGCAATATCGTAATTCGGAAGCCCTAGCGCTACTCTTGTGACTGCCGTTGTCTGTCCCTTTCCCTAAAACCTCTTCTTCGTAAGCCACTAAAGCCTTCTCGCATTTCATAGCTCGTCAGCTTCTCAACTTTCCAAAAGCAAAAATATCTTTCGAGCGCCGGTACGCCATGGCCGGACTATGCCGACTGAGAGTAGCCGCCGCCCTGCAGCTGCGCCAGATAGCCAGAGGCCGGGCCTACGGATCGGCGGCTGCAGCTCAGCTGCAGTACGACTACGACGAGGAGTACGATCTTCACGGACAAGCGAGCGAGCCGATGTTGCGGCTCGACTCGGTTCGGTCGCCGCCGAGGAGCGGAGTGCAGTGGGTGTTAATTGGCGACCCGGGTGTGAAGAAACACGTGTACGCCGAGAATCTGTCCAAGCTTCTAGAAGTTCCCCATATTTCAATGGGAAGTCTTGTTAGACAAGAGCTCAACCCTCGATCTGCTCTCTATAAACAGGTTAATTTTCTTTCGTATTATTACTTCCAAAACAAAGTAAGGGTCTCCGCTTTACGTTTTATTTATGTCAATTTGTGATTAATTATTTTAGGGAAATTTTATTTATAATTGTATTCTCTTAAACTGTAAAATGATGGGAAGTGATGAAGGTTGGGGAGTAAGCTTTCTGTAAAAGAAAAATTAGAAATGAGTTGAAGTGAATATCAGTTACGTGCAATTGTTGATGATCATTTTATTTTTTTGATATGATTTATTTACACTGAATTTTCTTGCTTAATGATAATCGAAATTCGTTTCTTTGTAGAAAGACTGACAGTTTGGTGACCCTCTTGTCAGTGAAATGAAATTATATCAATAGGGTCAGTTCAATGAGTGACATTGAAGTTTTATCAATGGTGTTAGTTCAATGCAAAACTAAAGCATATCCCCTGATTTTCTTTTTCTTTCTTCTACCTAATGGAAGTTGTTATGATTGCTTGTCCTTAGTAATTTATGTTTCCCCTTGTATGTCTGGATAGTATGACATGCCCCCCCCCCCCCCCAATTAATTACAGTGTGAAATATCTTATTTTCCCAATTATCATGATGGGATATTTTTCCCCCAAAAAAATTATTTTTCCAATTATCATGATGGGATGTGTTATTTTGGGTTCCTCATTTTTCTCTTTTTGCGGTTCTTCGCCACTTTAGATTGCGAATGCTGTAAATGAAGGAAAGCTTGTGCCTGAAGATGTCATTTTTGCATTGTTGTCAAAGAGGCTGGAAGAAGGATACTACAGGGGAGAAAGTGGGTTCATTCTGGATGGAATTCCTCGGACGAGGATTCAAGCTGTAAGTCTGGAGCTCTGTTATATCATAGCTTTAGCATTTTCGTTTCTCTTGTCTCTCTATGGGTGCTGTGTAGTTATTGGTTCGGACATTCTTAATAGGCTAGCAGATGGTTTGTTGTGTCTTATGTGTCCTTGTAATACCGGATGGCTTTGCAGGAAATTCTTGATCAAATTGTGGATGTTGATCTAGTTGTCAATTTTAAGAGCACTGAGGACCAATCGGTTAGAAGGAATCTAGAAAGTGAAGCGTTTTCTCCTCATAAAGAATTTCTTAGCTTGGGTGGTGCCAGGTTCTCCGCTGCTGATGCAGCCAGTGCCTGGAAGGAGAAGTTCCGTATCTATGCAGAGCAGGTACATGATGCGGCCCTCTTTTATTTATTATTTATTTATTTATTTTGATTTTTTAATCAAAGTTTAGAAGAATATAATTTTTTAATCAAAGCTTAGAAGAATGTACTTTTGTATATACAGTAAAAACTCTATAAAATAATAATTTTCACACACGTGAGACCATGGGTTGTCTATATGTTTGGAGTTGGCCATTTTATTTTCGTATATGATCTTATGAACGAAGTGTTCATTTATGATGCAGTATGACTCCTGATCCAAAATTTTTGTTAATCGGATAAATTTAACCGTTCCAGGGTAAGTCATTGGAAGATTATTACAGTAAACAAAGGAAACTTCTTAACTTTCAAGTTGCAGCTGCACCCGGAGAAACCTGGCAAGGCTTGTTGTCTGCATTACATCTCCAGCCCATGAATGCTGTTGGTTCTTCTCAGAAGTTGACAGCATAAAATAGTTTTCATCTGATTCAGGGACTACTCTATTCTAATCATATTCCGGCATGATAGTAAATATGTATAATGTGAGTTACAGAGCGAATTGAAATTTTGGTTTGGTTGATTTGAGATTGTCATTTTGCAATTGAAGGATGCTCAGTTTGTATTCTAATTTTGTTTCAGAGGTGAAAAGAGGAGAAAACTGCAGGCATATGTGAATACTATAATACCAAGAATGCATTTTCCTTTCGTTTTTGGTTCCATTCCTCCACCTTTTCCCTTTTCGTAATCCATCTACAATTCTTATATACACAATTAAGCAATTGGTGTTGTGACTGGTCTTTAGCTTTTAACTTTGGCAACTGAATGCAAGAATATTTGTGGCCTTGTGGGTGAAATTTGTGGAGGAAATTTACCGAACTTCATATAAAGAGTACCCGCATCCAAAAGCATTTCGGTGTTTCCATTTTCCTTTGGAAGTTTCCAGATTCTCGGAGGCTCGGTCCGAAATATAAGGTTTCCTTTTTAACTTTATGGATTGATAATCGAAAAGTGTAACTACCTACATCCTGCCTGAAGATCCCTTCAGTGAGCATCAAAACCAAAATTATCATACCATTCATTCGGGTTCTCCAATTATGATGGGTACAGCTTTAAGTCATTTTCAGAATGCTAAGGGAATGCAAACTTCTTTGTACAGAAACAGAAATATCCACAAAACCAAAATTGGACTACAGATATACATACAATATGAGTTATTGATATGTACTGGATAATCTATATTATATTTACTCGCTGTTCATCCAAATATCTCGGAGGAGTTCATATCTGAGAGCAGTTTGATTGTAATTTCCTTTGGAAGTCCAGCTGGACCTTGTAGGAACAGATGAAGACTGAGAACTGCTAATAAAGATTGAAGTCAAAGGAGAATTCAGTTCATCCAGCTCATCATCACTGGTGTAGGATTTTCTAAGCACCGAGGATCCATTTCTTCTCAGCTGAGATTTGCTTCCAAAATCTCCAATAGTACTGGCAACAGAATCAGCTGAAGGTGGTGTATAGAGTGGTGGAGCAGCAATGCATGGGAAGTTTGTAATAGATTGCACCCCAGCTTCAAGATCCTGAATCAAGTAAAAGCCAGAAGATTAGTTCCAACCTTCACGAAGACTATCACAGATTTATCAAGAAGATCCTTTGAGGCAACAAATGCATCTGAGATGCACTCCAAAGTCAGAATTCTGGTCTGGTCAGCCAAAATTCATTGCCCATGTAACCCATCACGACGTTTATCTTTCCAAATATTGTATGATGTCACAGGGAACAATCAACCTCCAGAATATTACAGATGAGATAAGCAATTGAAAAAGCATGTTGAAGATTCATTTAGAATGGACTAACCTCAGAGTCAAGGGCTTCAAGAACAACGCGTGGGATTGGATCAGGACAAAACTCATCTGGGACGAAATTGTCAAGAACCCTCTTTATCAATGGTGCACCAAAGGTGGGGCATACCTTCAAAAAGATGAAATAAAGCTTTGTGAATAAGGATAGCGAAGTACTGATGATACACAATTAAGGTTAAAAGGAACTGTGTGCTAACCTCTTTTCTGATGTTTTTACTCAACAGCAAGTCCTTTGGAAGCATCATGAGATCACTTAATGCATTGAGAAGATGGAAAGACTTGAATGACAAATCTCGTCTCTCATCATCAGCATCATGTTCATTTTCATTGTCAAGTGAGTCATCATCATCCATACCAAAAATGTCACTCAGCCATCTAGACCAGTTGCCAATCTGGAAGATGCATAGTACCAAAGGAAAGAAATTATGATTAATGCTTCTAAATTTTGTATTAGTTTAAACGTACATAGGTAATTTTAAACACTGTCCTCTCTCCTACAAACAAGTTAGAGAGATGGAAATGATATCTTGACAAACAAGTTAGAGAACCCCGACAAAGACGAAATTATGATTAAAGAACCCCAACCTGTGTACCATCTGGCCTTAAATTCAGTCCAGAAATGAAAATTTGTATCACTCACCGCATTTTTCAGTTGCGCACCAGCCCCAAAACTTGATTTACCAGCTGGAATAGGGAGCACCTTGGAATCACTAATGGGGTCAGAAACAGGATCGGTTGGGATCTCATCAGCAGATTCACGAAGAATGGCATTGAACATAGCAACATCTAATCTAGCCACACATTGCTCCATTATCTGGTTACAGCATAGAAGAGAATTCTAATGTTAAAATTTTTAAAGCTCAAAATCCTCATCTCAAAGACTTAGCAGCTGGTAAACACCAGAGATTGTAGAAAAGTACAAATCAGTTTAAATAAAAGTTTTCCAGGACCCATGAGACAGCAAAAGGTAGAAGTTTTAAGCTTGCCAGAAGAATCAAACCTGAGACCTCGATACAACCAAGCACCAGATCCCAAGCCCTCAGCCTATGGGGCTGCCCCACTGGGGGTCTAGAAATAGGATGATCAAAAGATAGTAGCATTACTCTTTGCATTCCTCCGATATTTTAATACGTACAGAAAGATTGCATGTAAAAAATTTTAGAAAACTGAAAATCCTTAGTTGAAAATATAACCAGATAACTTAGCAGCTAATCAACAGTCTGAACGTTGGAAATATTGTCAAAAGACACTAATCAATTTGAACTAAAGTTAGCTACAATAATTTATGGAAAATGCCTAATCTATGGTAGAGCATTTGGGATCTTGTTTAAATTGGCACACAAGTGATTTTTCCCAGTGAAGAAAAATTAAATATCATAACAATATATACCATATAGGCTCTTAGTTAGGGGAGGGAATGGAACCACCTGCTATAGGTTAGTCATCACCAAAATAGTTCGAACCCAATGAGGGTTTGTATTTTTTCAAAAAACCTGCTCCCTGAGGATTTTAACAAATACCAAATCCACCCACAACTCACAACAGGTTTTTTGTGGGTTCTCACATTTAACCTCACAAATTTTTTAAAAATACTTTAAATAATACATAAAACTTTGAATTATATAATTCAGTCTATAAATTTACAACAGCTTAAAAATCCGCATAAAACGCTCAGTTCTAGATTTTATTAATATAAATGAGAAATTAAAGTTTCAACATTAAAGTAAATAAACAAAATATATCAGCCTAACACAATATTTCTGTTGTAGGCAAATCATCATCAATAAGATCAATGCCTTGCTCCATCTATTTTAATCAATGTACAAGTATTGTGAACAATATTAACAGGTAAATTTCGGTCAACTACCATTAACAATTAATTGAACAAATAAAAACCCAACTTTAGTAAGCAATCATTAAAACAAAACAAGCAAACTTAATCAAACTAATACAAAATATTAGCAATCTTAAACTTGAAAATTATAAAATATCTTACTTATTGAAAGGAATAGGGCATACGGCTACAGCGAGTTAGGTTTGGTCTAGAAATTAGGAAGACTAAGTCATGAATAACAACTTTAGATTATGTATTTGTGATTGAATTTTTTTAATGTAATTTCTATGATTAAAATTCAAACCATAAATAATTAAAAAGAATGCGGGTAGGCAGATATCTGTCAGATTTTTTTTGCAATACCAAACCCACTAACAACCCACAATGGGTTTAAATTTGATATACCAAACCTGCCTGCAACCAACAAAATTACTTAAAGCAGGCAGCTTTCTGCCTGTTTGCGGGTAATTTTCCTATCCTTACTGTCAATGAACTCAATCATTAGGATTATAAGATCAATCAACCTATTTTTATATTTTAGTTGGTAATATGTAACTGCTTCTTGTTGCTAAAAAATTTCCATAGCATTTAACACCTACAGATAACAATTACAAAACTCCAGAAAGAACTAAAGATGAAATGTTAGTAGAATAAGAGTTACTTCTTACTAAGAGAGAGTTAGAATCTTCTATAGCTTCACAATTAAGTTTTATCAAATTTGAAGATAATTGTAATGGTAAATTGTTGGTATGTCAATGCACCAAAAAAAAAAAAAAAACCACAACCACAAAAGAACACCAATGACAAGTTATGCAATCTAATGTATCATTCAATTGTCTCATCATTGAGAGGAAATAAATGGTAAGAGTTAAACAGATTATAAATTTACCAATCTAGACAACAACGGCAGGCAGCCACATTCATGCCCCCCACCTCGAACAGGACAAAGTCTTTCACAGGCATCCTTGAAAGCTTTCTTCCAATGGTCTAATGAAAAATTTACTTGCTCTTGATCACCTGAACTAGGAGTCGTTCCTAAGTTTTTCCTTGAGCAAGAATCAACGTCTCTATCCATCACTCTTTCAGCAGCAGATTGCATGTGTGGAGTCAGAGTCTGGATAAAAGCAGGAACCGGAATCAGCTGAGAACTATAAAACCACTTGTAGAGGTGCTATTTGCCGTGTTATGCTTAGATTCAAAAAATGTGGGAGAAGAATTAAGATACAACCTGCCACCAGATTGATTCAACGATTCGGGAGAAGATCCAAGCTTCAACCTTTTCCAGCACAGATGGCAATATATGTGGATCCTCCCAGTCACCAAAACTACTGTGCATAACATTTCTATTATCCTTTTTACCAGAAGCAGACTCCACCCATTTTAGTGAAGATGTTATATTGTTATTTCCCCTTTGACTGCTGTTCCTTTCTGGAGATTGTCCAGCAGCAAATGGCTGCTCTAGTCTCCCAGTAGCTTGACTTATAATTGCTCTCAACACAATAGAATTAGACAACCAAAATGTCAACCTGTAATCAGAGTACCAAGGCTAGTAAACGAGCTCTTAACAAAGTTTTAGAACTTTTCTCAAACAGTAAATAGACATATACAGCAGGAGCAGTAGCACAAATGAAAGGACCTCAACCCAAAAACCTAACACACTAAGTTGGATCTTTGTCAGATGTTGCATCTGTGAAGTATAAAGCAGCCATTGGTGGACTTATCTTAGAGCTTGTACAATCATGTCTCGTTTAGTGAACTTATATACCTGAAAGAATGTTTTTAAGGTGACGACAAAGAGGAATCAAAATAGTTGAGGAAATTTTCAAATTCACATGCAATCAAGTATGAGGAGCATCAATCTAGTCTCAAAAGCAAGCAAAGAAATGCATAATTTGATTTTACCAACCTGGGAACATCATTTCCGCAAGCTTTTGCCACCAAAACTAATCCTGATACAGCACTTCTTGCTGCACTAGCTCTCCTTGATCGGGAATTTTCTTTGCCAGCATGAAGATACAGCCTAGAAAGGCGGCGAGCTGGAGCATGGACCTTACTCATAGAACTTCCATGCTCAGCTACTACTGAGTAAAGAGAAGCCTCGATCGCAGCAGCTTCTGTCAACTCTGTCTCAAGCATCTTTATTTTGTGTTCCAACTGTTGGACTTTGCTCTCTGCAAAGGCACTTCTAGTATCCCTTGGGTAAACCTTATTATCTTTTCTTTCAGGGCTCCTTAAGCTTCCTACACTATTCGGTGCATCTCGCAATACACCATTTTCCTTCACTTCTTTCTGATTACCATTGCTCCTAGCTATATCTGATGATGACCTAACAGACCTAACATTCTTTAATCTGTCATTTTTTAATAGATTTCCCTTCATTCCAGAATTTACCAGATCTTCCCTGCTTGGGGAAGGTGAATCACTTTCCAGTGAGACTTGATTTCTGGTAACATTTCGTGAATAAAAATTTAATGGTTCATCTCCACCAGATTGTCTTCTATTCTCAAAGATCTCTCTTACCAGTCCGTTGTCTTCCTTTTCCATTCTATACTCCATAAAATCATTGCAACAACCATGCAAGTATGCACCATCCTCCTCGGAAACTTTGCCCATTATCCAAGTTTTTCCATTTGCATTATTCTCCCCATTGGCTTGAGAATCACTGGAGTTTGAAGAGCCAATCTCCTGATTTAGGGGGTGTTTGTCATTCGAAGATGCTAATTGTACTGAAAAGCTATTAGATGCAGTTTCCTCACAGTTTTGCTCAGCATCACCAATAATTGCAGATTTTCCAGTAGGAAGCTTTCTTTGGTCCTCAGCCAAATATTCGAGATCATTGCTCCTTAGACAAGAGCTGTCCTCTTCTTTACCATTTTCATTACTGATGAATGATAAGGAAGATTGAACATCACAGGCTATCCCTTTATTTGATATAAATGGACTAGAATTAGAAGAGTTGGACACAGAAGCATGACAATTTAGAGGGCCCTCAAGTTCAGAAGATAAATATCTTGATGACAAGCGAGATGAACTCCCTTTCAGATGTTCATGTGGTGATATCTGTGCCTTCATATTTGACTTATCTGGCTGCAATTTTGATGCTAAGGCCTGCTCCTTTTTAAAACCTTCTGCACTGACTGATTTAATCTGCAATTTAGAGCAAATCATTAACCTTCCAGTACGGTAAAATCAATTTGTCAATCCAGGATCATATTCATTTGAACATAAGGCCATAACAAGGTCAAAGTGCAGAAATAAGTTCATATTACGAGTACCACAAGGAAAACAACTATGAAAATGTGTATTGCAACTAAAATAACAGCTAATATTAGTTACTGCAGAAAGAAAAAATTTGCGCAGAACAGAAGCAGAAGTGGTGTAAACAGGTTAATATGAATCAAATTAGTTCAGTTATAACAGGATCAAAAGGAGGAACTCATATCAACAATAATGGAAAAGAAGAAAGAAGAAATTAAGGACCATTTCATTTTGAGGAAAACCATTATTCATCTCAGCTGTTGAAGAAACAGTTGGAGAAGAATGTGAGGAGACATCATCATCAGTGAAAGAAGCAAACTCAGCTTCCTCAGCGTACTCTTCATTCATCAGTGCTGAAACAGATTCACCACCATTCTTATCCAATGAGGCCTCTCTTGAAAAGCCTTCCCTCAAGGAGGGGCTCGTACGACTCACAGACTTTTCAGTGGGCTGGATTTTAATGAACAGCACTGGTTGTGGTGTGTTCCTAAAGCTCCTCTTGCTATTCATAGGAGCATTAACACTTAAGGTCTCTTTTACGATGCCATAATCTGCTAAGTCTATGGTAGCAGTGGCCAACAACTGAGTCTTATCCCTTCGAGGCTCATACAAGTTGAACTCCAAACAGTTCTTCAGGAATGTATCAGCATCCTTGTTTTTAACATTCATATCCCTTAACAGAGTGACAGGAAGCCTAAAAGACTCGTTGAACTCAATTTTTCCCTCACCAATGACTGATCCCAGTGACGGGCTAACTGTTTTAGTAGAACCAGAATTCCGATCACCATTTTGCCACTGAATCATGACAGACCGTAGGGATCTTAGCGATTGTGATGGTGGCCATGGCTTAATATCCTGAATGTGGATTTGATAATCAACATGAATCGAGGCTTCTTTCCTGCTCTTTGCACTTAGACCCAGAACCATTGTTGGACAAACACACAGCTATTCCACCTCCTACACGTTGTCACAAATTCTTAACACTACTTCAATGGGCTCAAAATCCTAAAATCCATACACAAAAGGAGGAACTGTGTAAATCAGTAGATTAACAGCAGAATTGAAGATATGCATTATGAGGGTGAAAAAAAATGCAGAACTTCCAGACGAACCTGAATGAAAACCAGAACTTCAAAAGTTAAAAAGTTCATTCTTTAGAACTCAAAAAAGGAAAATTTTCACCCAAGTGAGGTTTAAATTTACAATTAGTTTCCTTAGCTGAATTGAGCCTTCAACTCTTTCATCAAACCCCTAATATAAACAAACTCAAATTCAGTTTTAAGCTTACAAATTAAGGCAACACTGTGCAGTCATCAAATGATCCACATTACGCTGCACCTAATAAATAGAAAAGGCAATAAATGTACAAATCCTGAACAAGCTTAAAAGTAAAACAAAAGAAAGAAAACAAGAGATATATATTTACTAAAAAAAAGAGCAAAAAAAATTTTAAAAAAAATTAAAAACCAAGCAAGCAAGAAGTGAAATCAAAGTACTTTAAGCTCATTTGACGCAATACAAGTAGAACTAAATAGCAAATACTGAACCAGAAAAAACTGAGCTTTAAGGAGGGGGGAAAAAACTGAGCATTAAGGAGGGGGAAAAAAACTAGCTAGCGAATCCAATTAAACTAAAATCGAAATGATTTCTCATTTACTTAAAAATTTTGTTCAAAGCTATTATTTTCTTTACTATTCATCATCAACTTAAACCAAGATCCAGAGAGGATAAAATTTGATATAATCAGAGCCGTCCATTTTTTTGAGCTCAAAGTAACAGATTTATTGCAATGCAGCAGAAAAAATTAACAGACGAAATTACACAAATGACAAAACATAAACTTTTAAGACATGACATGCACCTGTGTATGCTGTAATGGAAGCTGCAAGAATTGGAGAAATGTAAGAGAATAAGCTGTGTCGTTTTGGAAGAAATAAAGAATGAAATATCTGAGTTTTGTTTTGAGGTTGAGAGCAGAGAGAAAGAGTGAGAGAATGTGAGTGACTGAGAGAATCAGGACCAAGAATGTCTCTTAAAATAAGAAAAATTAGAAAAAGAAAATATGTTTAAATAATTAAAAAAAAAAGGAAGGATGACGACATGAGGGATTCTCACTATCTCATTCATAAAACAATGAGACGAGCATGGTGATTCATATCAGAAGACAGAAACGGCACCGTTTTGAAGCTCGGTTTGCTGTCGTTTGGTGCTTGCTTGGAGTCTGCCGACAATGATGACTTGGCCAAGATGGGTTCCGCTGAGAAAAAGGATATGTAATAACCCACGCTTTACCTAGGAGTATGTGGCTCTCACGCCCCACCATGATTTTATTAGAATGTACATTATCTAAAATTGCCAACTCCCATTGATTTGTTTTCGAAATGGTGTTTTATTTTTAATTTATTTTATATAATAAGAATGATTTACTTGAATGAATATTAAAATATTTTTTGTAGCTTGTACTGAAATTTGTATTTGAAAATAAAAATAGTAGGGTAATTTATTTGATAAAAGCCATGTTTGATAACATAGTATTATGAAATAATGTTGATTTTGAACTTTAGATGGTTTTTTATTCATACTACTATAACAATATATTTACTATAATTAGTACTAAAACGAACACCGAATGATATTGATTATTATCTCACTTTATTCTCAAGAGCTATTACTTTACTTTATCACCGATAGATAAATATCAATTATCTATTATTTTAACACAACAGTGTTAAGGCTCAAATCTAAATAATTAAAATTGGTGAAGAATGTGAAAGTATGATGTGCATATTTGATTTCGTTAAGAATTGAAGATAAGATTATATATATTTGATAAGATTAAAATCACATAGTTTAATTGATTATGTTGTTTAATTTTTTAAGTTGAAAAAACACATTTGACATTCCTTTTAATGCTAATTATAGTAAACATATCATTATTATTTATAACACATCTATATAATAAATATAATAGGTGACACCCACATAAAATTTAACTATATATATTATATAGGTTTTGTTAAGTTACATTCCTTATAACTTATAATTCTCTTGAAACATACAAAAAGTACTTGAATTTTAAAATGTTGTATTTTAACAGGACTCATATTATAATAAAAGGTATAAATTGCCATGATAATTTAGAAATTGGAAAACGCCGTTCATGTTCTTCACTTTTATCTAATATAGAAATAAAAGTGATTTATTTTATGTTTATTTTATTGAATATAGTAAAAAAATTCAGAAAACAGCCAGTCAAACGCGCTTTGCGTTTTCCTGCTCTCGTAAAATGTGAAATGATTGAGGCAAAACGGTAACGAAAGCTCCTTTGGATATTCTATAATCGATGAATATGAGGTGAGGATCTCAATGCGCGTGGAGGTTACCGTTCGGGGTGTTCGCGCGTCGTTTTCAGGTTCTCGTTGGCATTATTCGCCGACATTGTGCTGTTAAACACTTGCCCGCGACAGAAGAGCTCAGTGCTCACAGTACCATCAGCAGAGCCACTCTATTTTGGGCTTTTCTTCTCATGGGCTGTAAATTGTCCAAAATAGCCCACTATTTACTCTTTTTAAGTCATAAAAAAAGGCTGACAATTAATTTTAAACATTAGTACAAAATATTTTAAGCCAAAAAAAAAGTTAATTAGGAATCCAGATCTAACAGCTTAAGGTAGATTATCCATCAAAATCATGATATTAGCCACGATTATCCAACTACTTAAAAACAAATATTATCTTAATTAAACTCAAAGCAAATAAAAGCAAAACCAATAAATAAGGAAAAAACTGAAAATGGCTGACAGATCAGAAGAGATAGGGAAGGTTGAAATGTCTTTGTCCAAATGACGAAATCATATGTGATCACTGATCCTTGTTGGCGAATTAAAAATTATAATATTATAATCCAAAGAAAGATTTCCTAGTATTTTAGAAATTATTTGATAGATTTTTGTTAATTTATTTTTCAGGTAGGATTTCATTTGACTGCAACCCCTTGCCTTGGTTTTAAAGCTTCAGAATATAGAGAGCTACCTGACAATCCTGAACAACAGCCATTAACGAACAAAAGAATAATGTTTTCATAACCAACACAACGCCACCAGAAACATGAGCCAAGCAGGCAACTTTACTTCAAAGAGTGACAAGAACCACTCTGGTCTCTGCTCTTGGTGGGTTTCATCTCATGATATAGATAAAGAACTTGAAAGAACTTGTCAGTGCAACCACATCCTAGTTGCCCCACATCAACCGTCCTTTCATGATTGTATCCTTCAATGGGACTAACTGCACGTGTCACGGATTATGGAAATAGGACATTCAATTTTGGATGCTCTGTGGGCAACTACGAGCGTTAATGCATCAATAACAAATATTAACCATGTACAAGGTCAACCAAATCAAAGCAGGCATTTACAACTATATATAAAATGGTGTAATGCTGACAAAATATAGACCTATATTTGAAACTACACAATGCTCTACAAGCTCAGGCCACGTCACCTCAATCCCAAATATACCACTATGATGTAGAATCTGATTTCTGATCAGCATCAGCCGTGGCCTGGACTTGAGCAGCATACTGTAAGTTCCAAAGGACATCCTCAAATGAGGGGCGGGATGATGGCTCAGGACATATGCATTTGTTTGTGATAGATACCACGATAGATAATGACTCCTGGGAGCAAGTGGTTAACACAACTGGATCTACAATTCGTCTTCGACCATCCTGGCTCCCAAAGGATGCCTGTGAATTGTGAATTAATTCTCAGAAATGAATCATCTCAAGCAAAATAGGACATTATTTATATACATTTTCCAATGAAACAAAAAACAGCGTGTAAGCCTTTGCTTTAATATTTCATGATAACACAAAATAACTAAATGAAAGCTGTAGCATACCATTTCATTTAGCAGAAAAGCCTCTCCTTTTCCGGTTACAATAGGCCCAACAAGTGATTCAAGTAGTATAAACCCAAAGTTGTAAACATCATCCTCTAGTTTGGTCCTTCGGCTGCCATAACAATACAATAGAGTTAATCACATATCAATAACTATTACTGCATAATTTGTTAAGGTTCTACAAATAAATAAGAATCTAAACCTTGCATTTGGACCTTCTCCTTTTGCCTACAGATGACAAAAGTTAATACAATGTCAGAATGAAAATAAGAAACTACGATATCATTCCTACGGCAATGAGTTGATATGCATCGCTAGGAAGTATTACCTCCAGCTTTTCACTTTCATCCATGATGATAGACATCCCATAGTCACTCAGCTTTGCAATCCGATGCTCATCAAGCAGTATATTATTTGTTTTTAATCGATTGTTAAAAGAGCCAGAAATTACACCAGAATGGAGAAAATGGACAGCCTTGGCAACACCGATGAGAATTGTCAATCTATCTGACCACTTAAGAACATTCTCAGGACAATTTTCTGCAAAATGTAACCATGTCAGAGGTTGACAAACCTTGATATATAAAGTTACAGTTAGTTAAATTCATAGACTCCATCATCAATTTATCATGCACAGGAAAATACCTTAAAGGTAAATTCAGTAAGCCTGCTATTATGAGTCTCTAAACCCATGATAGAAAAGAAAATTAAAGCACCCATTTCATATATTCAGTTCTGTGCTTTCCGTTGTCTAATTTTAATCGTTGCATTTTTTTGAAATATATAAATCTATCTTATCAGAAACTTGAAAGCTGTCCGTTCTATCTTTCAAAGGACATCGATTAATACAACTAACTCAAAGCAATGCATTATATTGCTAGTTGTCAAGAAGTGCATCCTCTAGTTATGGTTGTCATACATACGAATTCTAGGAACAACATACAAGACACGTCTAAGGCATCCAAAAGGACACTTAAATCTATGGTTGTCTCTTTGGCTTTACATATCTAAGTTCATCAGTCCTCACAGTGCTACACTGACCTGACAGATGTGCACGATAGCTGCCATTAGGGATATATTCATATACAAGGAAGACCTTGTTGGTGTCGGAATCATCTTGACTGCCACCCTCAATGCAGTGACCTAAAAGGCTTACTAAGTGTGGATGTTGAAGCTTTGAAAGGAAATCCAGCCGAACTTTAAGGTTTTGAATTGAATATTTCTTCAGAAATGTCAGACATCGGATGGCAACATGGGTCCCAGTTTCCAATCTTCCTTTGTAGAGCTGCAAAGGAGGAGCAGATAAATTAAAAAGTATCCGGCAATTATCATACACAAGGAGTTGACAGAAGTATTGCCATGTATATTGGTATCTGAAACGTGGGAGAACATGTGTACTTGACATGTGCAGTTTGTTTATAAAGGGGATGAAGGACCGTGCAATAAAGTGTTTTGCAGACTTAAGTTGTACTCTCTTGCAAGCATATCATATGCTACTCATAAATGCAAGTCATGGTCGAAAACTAGGTTTAATATAAAGAATTACCTTTTTGAATGAATAGTTAATCAATCTAATCTCCCCAGTTGAGATCGAGAAAAGTACAATTATATCATCTAATTCTGGAGCTTTATAATAGTTGAAAGTACCTTTCCCCTAGAGCCTTCACCCATAAATGACAATGAATCAAAGTTGTTTGTGGCTTCCTTTAACTCTTCCAAGGAAAACGTCCTGTACGCTGGAGAACCTTGGGTCCCAAGCTTCACTGCTTGAGAAATTAACCCTAAACAGAGTAGAAGGCAATAACCCCAGTGTTTACAAATTAATGCATAGCTTCTCTTGATAGCTCATATGAAATTGATGCTGTCAGATCTAAGGATTTGAGACAATTAAAACAATAACAAAATAATCAGACCAATGTATAACTTACTGGCATTTGCGAGGACCTCAGAGGAAACCCCAGTGGGAGCATTATCCTGCGCAATCTTTGGTCTCGTACTTTGTTCTTGTCTCCTTTTTGTGCAGCATCTTTTACAGTAAATGATAACCCCAAATGCCAACAGCACTAGTACAAGAACTGCTCCAAATGCAATAGCAGCTATCAGTCCTATTTTTCTTCCTCTGGATGATTTACTTCCATTGGCTTCTTTACAAAAAGCCTCTTTGTGCTGGCTTGGGGTGTCAAAGGACAAGCAATTGCCACCAAATTTAACAACCCTCTTATCTGAAATACTGTCTAAGCAAGGAGGAAGCTCACCTATTAACTTGTTATTAGAAATATCTACGAAACCAAGTTTGCTGCCGCAGCTAAGATCTTTTGGAAGTGTCCCACTCAGCATATTAGATGCTAAATGCAAATAACTGATGTTTGGCAAAGAGAACAAAACAGAGGGGGGTATTCCACTCAGATCATTGAATGATAAATCGAGATGCTGAAGCTGCGTCAATTCACCAAATTGCTGCGGAATCTCACCTGAGAACAGGTTCCTGCTGAGGAGAACCGTAACCAACCCTTTCGGCAAAAGAGGAAGTCCAGAGTCCAGCTTGTTCTCTCTTAAATCCAAAACATGCAGGCTAGTTAAGGCACTCATATCAGGTAATTTACCAGAAAGCTCATTGTTAGACATGGCAATATCAGCTAGTGTAGCAATTCTGCAAATTGAGGAAGGAAACTGACCCTTTAGTTGATTACTCTTCAAGCTCAGTACAGTGAGGTTTGAGAAAGAATCCCACCAATCAGGAACATTATCATTAAAAAAGTTTGCTTCCATTGTCAAAGTTTGAAGCCTAACCAACCTCGATATCCCAGATGGAATAGCGCCAAACAGAAAATTTGAGCTCATATCCAAAAGTTCAAGTGAAGATAGCCGATGAATTTTATCCGGAAGTGGCCCCCATATCCCCAGTGAAACTAAGCTAAGAATTCTTAAAGTCGTTATCCTTGTCAATGTGGTAACAAAAGAATCAATAGAGAAACTTTCGGACAGAGTTTGATTGGGAATGGGATGTCCATTGTACGCAATATTCTCCTTAACAAGCTTATCTCCCATAATTTTAAGCCCGGTGACAGAATTGTCCTGACAGGTAATGCTCACATGAGCAGTTGAAGTAAGATTACAAAGGTCTCCTCCATAATTTCCCCAAATATCTAGTTGTGGAGGGTACTCTAAATGCTTTCTTAACTGAAGCAGAACTTGAGTTTGAGAGGTTTGCAGCTCATGGGTACCAGGAAGAAACCAAGCCCAAGAACAAAACACCAGCAAAGAAGTGTGTAGATATCCCATTAAACAAAATTTTATAGAAACCCCAGAAATTAAGCTTGGACAACGAATTTGAAGAGGAGCAGAAACAGACCCAGAATAGATGTTTATCTAGAATCGTCTAAAATACAACTCCAAAAGTGAATTTACCTCCGAAAATGATTAAAAAAAACAGTTGGATTAGTAAATTTGGGGAAGCCTAACAAGAAGATTCAATGGAGAAAAACCTCAGAATCCTGCCTTGGAATTTTGGATGCTAATGCAAAATAATACCAATGAGAAGTTTCAGTCTTTAACTGTTCATTTGTTAAACAAATTAAAGAATGGTCCATACAGAAGTGACCAAAAGCTGAAGTCCAAGCAAATGTTCCTGGCGAGTGCAAGAATCAGCAGAACACACGTTTCACAAAACAAATGCTCAGTGGAGAGAGAATATCCCAAATGAAGTAAAAACCAACAAAACCGTAACAAGAAACAACCGAACAAGCAAAGCTCATGATCCAAGGAAAGCCTAGACCCAACTTCCTAACAAGACTTGGGAGACAGAGCAAGCATTAGCATTGATATCGTTTAAAATGCTATGAAGTTGGGGGCAAACGGTGATATTATTGTTATGAAATTAACGTGGCTTTGATATTAACAAGACGAGGGGCCACATTATTAATAATGAGGATCGGAGAGAGAGGCCGTACAAGAGACGAAGAAGAAGAAGCTGATAAGGGATATTAAGTGCAGTGGTGGTGGCATTAATGGCAGTGGAGAACGACAATGACAAGTGGGGTGCTGGCTTTTGTATTGTCAATTGTGTAGCAACTAGCAGGAAGGTCGGAGAGAGAGAGAGAGAGAGAGAGTGAGAGTGAACAATGGAAGATTGTTGTCGCCGCTGTGTTTTTGCTCTTTTCTCTTTTTTTTTTTTTTTTTGTTTGTATTCATGTGATGTGACAAAGCTGAAATTGTCCCAAGGATTCTGCTGCTAATTGCAGTTATGCCATCCCGTAACATGGGCTCTCTTTTCCCTCTCTAACTTTGAACATTCAACTTTGAACTTTGAACTTTGAATGGGTGGTTTCGGTACGTTATGACCAAAATAGGCATGGGCTTTCATTCTTTTTGTGTTACTACTAGCTTTATCAATAAACAATTATTATAAAATCATACCAAGTAATGTAAGTAGTTTATGATGGACGGAAATATTATTATAAAAATCTAATAAAAATATATTAAAATAAAAACAAGAAATAACAATGTATATAGGTGCTGACTATTTTATTTTCTTAAAGAAAAATTAAGACAAACAGAATCTTAGTAATTTCAAGGGGAGTTATACAATTGAGTAATTTACCTTTTGTGATGAAGAAGGATCAAATAAACTACATAATTAGGCTCCTAAAATGGCTTTATGTCCAGAGACATATGCCGTTTTCAACTGTGCGCACGTTTTTTTCTCTTTCTGATCTACGAAATTGCGGCCAGTGGCCGTATGATATCTCAAGGGGTACTTTTGTCATCTAAATGACAAAATCCATAACGGTCAAGTCTAATAAAAAAAGGTTATTAGCTCATTGGAAATTGGATTACTGCTAAAAGCGGGCAGCCCAAAATAGCGGGACCCATTTACCCCGTTTTGACAGCCTGTTCCCGAATGCAAGGCCGGACCACGTTGTTTGCGAACCCGTTTTGCCTATGGACGTAGGAATCCCATGAAATTTGAGGGGCGCCGCTATCACCACCCGCACTAATATGTCGTGAACCACAACCTCCTACAATACCTCGACTTATTAATCGTAATTAGACTCATTACCAGCGAAATGGGCTGTGAATTTTGATCACGCGCCTGCAAGTGCAAGTGGACCGATAAAAGTCTTGGCCTAAAATAATAGATGCATTGCGCGTTGCTCCTTGTGTTATGTTCTAAAGCGAAGACAAAGAGGCATGTTGGTTGGAATTTTCCTTTTTTAATTTGGATTTTGGAATCTTTACTTGGTCAATCCAAAATCATGAACCCAATGCAAATCCTCCATCGAAAAAGAAAAAGACAACGGCAGGTCTGGAACCCCCAATTTCGATAAGATATAATTCTCGTTGTCGCTACGTCGAATATGAGGTTTACGGTGAAAATTTTTTAGTTTCAACAAGTGAGAATAGAAATTGGTCACATAGACACCTTGATTCTCACTTGATGATTGTGTTTATCATTTGTCCATCATTGAAAGGAGGTAACTTTATCAAAGGTGAAAATAGAACCAATGAATAATTCAAGACTTTTTAAATGTCTATTTGAAAACGACATATGTTTATTTATAAATTATGAATAATTTACACATATTCACAGCTTGTGATTATCGGGTTTAGGAACTTTTTGGTTTCATTAGCACATTGATTATTTTGTTTCACAAATGATTAGTGGCACCCACTTGCATAATGATTCATTAATCACAGGCATAAACCGGACAAAATTGCATCGGATGCGTTAGATTTCTGGAAAGAAATAGCGAAGCACCACGTAAATGATTTTGGAAATAATTAGGAGTGAGAAGGGAAAAGGACAATTTGCTCACTTAGTTTCTCTCAATCACAAGGGCGAAACAGAAAAAATGTTAATAATCATTTGGATTAGCCTTACTATCTTTCAACTTCCAACGCACCCCATTTTGTATTATAATCAACACGTCCAATTTTGTTCTGGGTACCAAAAATAACAACTAACAAACAAATCTAAAAGCAATTTGATTCATTAAGCAGTGAGCCATTACAGCTTACGAAAGAAACGAACTATATACTTCGCTCTATTTGCCATTTTCTCTTTTGACCCCAGCTTTTTGTTCATCTCCTTCTTCTTTCCTTGGGTCAAAACAATCCAACAATTCAAAGGGCCTCAAGCAATTCAGGATAACAAAAATGGAATCACTGCAGTTCCTTTAGAAACTTCAATAACGATTAGAAGCGTGCACTGTTTGCATAGGTACTCACTGGCTCCTATGAATAATTCTTCTATCTTAATACAATGAGAAGAACCTATATGCAACTTTTTCCTGTGTTTCTCATCTATAGTGTACTTTTTGCAAGATTTCTATAAGTATTCAAATAATGAGTTCATTCCAAGTTGAAGAACACTCCGGTTTTCAAAATAAAATCTGTCAGTGAACCTAATTAGACTATGAAACTAGTACCGGTCAAAGTAAAAATTCCATATCAACTAGCCAACCTTTAGTGATCAATTCTGAGTTTGTAAGAAAGCTCAAATTAGTGGTCTGAGTTTCAGCGTCAAAACTTTTCAACAATTTAAACTTGCATCTTATACGGGATACAATGATTTCAAATCTCACGATTTTAACAGCAAACCACTGCAATCTAAGCAATCATTCAGAAAAGCAGAAAGATAATATAATACATTCTGCAGGTAAAAAACAGTTGTTATATCCAATTGAGCTAAGACAGGCATCAAACAAGAGAATAAAACTTATTGTAATAAAATTCTGGAAATACAACTTCCTTTTTGTAGAACGTTTATCCTTACTTCAGTCTCATGTTAACTCTAACAATTTTCCTGGACAAATAATTATGGTGAATGACAAAGTCATATCCGGGGTAACCTAACAAAGTTCATAAATCAGAGAACTGAACATAAACTACGAAACTGAGAATGCAATCAGTTCTGCATCAAATTATGTGGAAGGCAGAAGCCATTCTCATACAAAAACACACAGAGCTATAAGTAGTTTTTACCACATAACTTAAATTTCAAGCACTAATTGACATCAGGTCAAGTTTCTTGACCAAAAGCATACTTCAACCAAAAGAATTAATAACAATGTATTCTTCAAAACAGAGGCATTGTGATTAAAATGTCAAAAACCATTCACAAACTGAATGATACTAAACAGTCTACTGAAGAAGTGCAAAGTGGTTTTTAGATGATAGTATCAAGTCAACAACCATATTATTAGTGAAGGTGTGAGCAGTTCATGTTTCTTCTTTTCCGCTTTTCTCCATTAAACAACTAGATTTTGAAATATTTCCTGCACGTCAAACTTGTTCGAAAAGAGAAAATTTCTATTAGCAAAGAAACATAAGGTATGAAAGAATAGAGTCCTGGGTTAAAGATAGGCGTTTCAATTAAAAATTTTCCAGAAACATAAATAAATGATAAATTTTCTGCAAGTGACAGCAAATCAACAGTGGAAACCACATCGTAAAATAAAATTGCCGAGGCTGCAGAAAGAACGAACAAATTAATGAACAAACAATTGCAAGAAGATAACACTGGTAATGTCCATACCATGCATAATACTTTCCAAAAATATTCACTGAGAAGCACAAGCTGGGTTATCAATTTTTAAACTCAAGCAAACTAATTGCGAAAACACGATTTATGATAACAGTAATAATAACAATAGCAGTAATATTACTGTAGAAAGAACAAAATGATTGAAACAAAATACTTGTAACGTTCCTAACATTCTGTCAATGCTTAAAAATGTATATTAATTGTTGACTAAGAATCATAAGCTGAGTAATCAATTTATCAACTCACTCAAAAGTAGATAGAAATTTCACGACAATGTTCTAAAGCTTTCAAGTTAAAACAACTGGAAAGGTTAATGTCATCTTTCCAAAATACATACTTCAAAAGCTCTGCCCAAGTCGTGTCAATCGTAAATGTCTGAGTCAGTTCAAAGGCCAGACATCTCTTCCCAGATTGAAATCAATCTGAGTTGTTAAAATACCAATATGAGTACTGATACAAGTTGCTATGTCGACCACTGCCTAGCTATCTTGTTAGTATCCCAAAGTAGTTGCTTATGTTTGGGAAAGTTCAGCACCCACTCCGGCACCCACAGCCTGTATTCCCAGCCCACCATGATATGCCATCATCACTTCAGGTTCATACATATAAGAAGTGACAAACCTTCTCTCGAAGACTTCTTTGGTCATATATAGAGCCAAAGGTACATTTACATCCTTCTTTAATAATTTTTTTGACGTTAACACTTGGAGGACAGACCACCTTGGCAAGACTTTCTTCTCCAAGCTACCAATCAACAAATTAGGGTACCTAGCAATATCCAAAGGCTCCAATCCCATCTTATTCACAAAGAAATCCATCAATTTCCTAATCTTCTTTGCTGAGGCCATCATGAATAGTGGTTGTCTTTTAAATGCCAAACGAAATTCATCTTCAGACCACCCAAAACTAATCAGAATCTCTTTTTTGCTTTGCCAGGTTGCTTTGCTCAACATTGCCATTGACCTAACAGCCAGAATGAACAACTTACTAGAGGGTTCAAAACCCATTTCCTTGATCACATCAACCACATTTTTAAACAAATCAGGACGCAAAACAAGCGATGGTGGTTGCAACATAGTTAGTCTAGCAATATGAGGTTCAGGCACCCCTCGTGCCCTTAGAGTGTTCATGTTTGGCACCACCCGCTTCTGAATATCAGAATTAGCAACACGGATAGATTGCTTCAAAGCATACACAAGGTTCCCATTGCCTTGAAAAACCCCTTTAAGGAAATCATATGTGGGTATAATGTGGTTCTCCAAACTACGTGACAACAACTCAGGATACGGACATAGAATCTTAGGCAAGTCCGGACCTGAAATACCCAGTGATTCTAAGTACTCAATCTTGGGTTTGAGGACCTTCTCTGGATCATACAACAGTAGACGAGGGTGTTTAGAGATTAGAGTACCGATTTGGGGTTTGGTAAATCCACGAGAGTTTAATAGTTGAATCAATGAATTTGGTTTCCCTGTGTCTTGAATCTTAACCAGCTTGGAAACTGATATTGCTTTTTCTAAAGACAACCCACATGAGCGTGTGAGAAAAGAGACTGTTGATGAACACTGGTCATTGGGTTTTGAGATTGAGTTAAGAGACGGTATTGTTGTCTTTAGATTTCGGGCATAACTGATTTTAAAATCTATGCTTCTGGGTTTTTCTACAAGGGTTTTGCATATCAAACTAAACATTGCTTCCGAAAACAGAAAAAAAAAAAAATATTGTTTTGAGTAACAGAGACTCACCAGATTTCAGAAGCTGAGTTCAGCCCGGTAACGCTTTAAAGTTTCAATAACTTCGCATACCAGAGAACACGGCGGTCTTTATTATTATTATTATTATTTTAGACAACCAGAATTTGAATTGAAATGAGCAGGTAAGAAAAACTGCTCAAATACATGCGTTTTCCTTCTTATTTCTTTTTAATAATTTTTTTAATTCTTTAATAACATTGTTGACTTGTAAAAATACTCTCATAATTTAGTAAAATAGCCCGTCATAAATAAGAAACATTTTTATTTTAAAAAATTATCTGTCTCCACTAAATCTTAGACACTTTTGACGTCCTTTTAATATCCTGTTTTTAAAGACATAACCATCACAAAAATTGAGAAAATAAAAGTGCCCCTTCTTTATTTTAATGCACCGAATTGGTTTGCTTAATTGTTGTGATGGTGACTCAGGTAAATGACCTTTGCTTCGTGGGATAATATTTTTTGTTATGTTAGAATTAAATTCAATGCTTGGATGATGAAAAATGAAAATGCGGCGGCGGGGTTGGAAGAAAAAAGCAAGGAATTGAACATTAAAAAAAATGGACAGGAAATATACAATTAATCCTATTAGTAATCTGACAATTACATCAATATTGAGAATGATATGATCATATTGTGGCGATAACATTAACACTATATGGTCCAGAATTGGATTGGGAACCTTGTACACATATTGAAGCTCAAATAAACAGCAATTGCGGTTTCTTTTTATATAAAGAAAAATCCCAAGCATGCCTACTTCAACATATGATACTCCATTCGTCCAAGTTCATTCTGGGTTTAGAATAGTCAGTTTTTCTTAATAAAACCAGTCAAAATAAAATCTCTCACGCCAACTTGAGCCAAACTTGAGAGTAATCAGTTTTCCAAGTTTGCAAGAAAGTTCAGAAAAGGAACTTGCACCTGATATGGGGTATAATAAGTTTGAATGTGAGGCTTTTAGTAACAAAAGCATTTCAATCTAACTTACGATTCAAGGAAGGGAAAAAAGCTTATACTTGCTGTAACTAATCTGTGATGTTTCACCACTTATCCTACCATCAGCATCTTATCACTGGTAAGATTTGCTCCAGAAAGTAGTTACACGATCATCTGGCTTGCCGACAGACAAGCGACCGCACCTCTATGGTTACCTAACAAATTCATAAGTCAAACCACGGAACAAAACTCATGAAACTGATAATGTATTGAATTCTGAAACCAATAATGCACTATACAGAAGCCATTCTCATACAACGCCATACATAGCTGAAAGTAGTCTTTACCACAAAACTTAAAACTTCAAGCACTGATTGAAATCTGAGTTAACTTTGTGGTCCAAAAGCACATTTTAACTAAAAGAATTTATAACAATGTGTTCTGTAAAACCAAAAGCATTGTGATTGAAATATAAAAAACTATTCACAAAATGAATGAGACTGAAACAGTCTGCTCATCAAGTGACACCAAAACAACTGTGAAGATGCCATTCTGCAGCACAGAAAAATTTACAAATAATGCAGAATGAACAAAATAATGAACAATCATTTGACACATAACACTGATAAATTTCTTATAATGCATGATACTTAATAAAAACATGTTGACTGGGAAGTGTACCTGCAGCTATGAATTTATCAACAGGAGCAAAACTATTGAGAAAGAGTAGCACATTTCTTGGAATTGTATAATGCTTTAAAGTTATCATCATCTTCACAAAACAAAAACCTTCAAACAATCTGTCCAAGTCATTTCAACTTTAAATGTCTGATTCAGTTTGTGAACCAAAATCACATTTCAAAATGTGTTGATAGTGGTGGTGGTGATGATAGCAGTTTGAGAGTCAACTGTGTTGAAATCCGGGTCCACTTGGTGAACCAAAATCACATTTCCAGCCAAGATTAATGACAATTAGATATTAAAATATCTCCCGCACATCTTTTTTTTTTTTTTTTTTTTTACTCAAACTTGTTTAGATTATTATTCATAGGAAAACAACATATATATATATATATATATATATATATATATATATATATCAAGAATGCAGAGCTGGGTTGAAGATAGGTGAATGTGTAAAGAATTTGAGAAACAAAAAGAAAAAGGCAAGACAGTAAATTTGCATCCAACGTTCAAACAAAGTGTTTCTGCAATGGACAATAAAGATGCTGTGAAAACACAATTATCCAACACGGAAAAATTTATCAATACTGTGGGAAAACTTAAACTGATGAAGAAATAATTGAAACAAAAGTAAGCCTCTCAACAAACAGTTAAAGCTTAAAAAGGTATATTGTTGACTGAGAGGCATAAGCTGAGTTATCAAATTTTCAACTAACTCAAAAGTAATAAGAAAATAAATGAGAAATTTCTTTACAATGTTATAGGGCTTTTAAGTTTAAAACATCTAGAAAGGTTCAAATCAGCTTCTCAAAACACAGACCTTCAAAGGATCTGCCCAAGTCATGTCAGCTGTAAATGTCTGTCGGTATAATGGAGAGACATCTCTTCTTAGACTGAAATCAATCTTATGCTGGGAGTTGTCGAAATGGAAATACAAGCACATAAGCTAGTTGCTGCGCCAACAGGTGACTAAATGTCATATTTTCATCTTCATGTAGTTCCTCGTTCTCTGGAAAGTTCAGGGCCACCTTTGTCTGAACACTTACAATCTGCAACTACAGCCTGAACTCTCAGCCCATCCCGGTATGCCATCATCACTGCAGGGTCATCCGTGTAAGAACTGACAAACCTTCTCTCGAAGAGCGGTTTTGTTGTAATTAGAGCCTGAATAAAATCTACATCCTTTTTTAACAAATTTTTTGACATTAAAACTTGGAGAACAGACCACCTTGGCAAGACTCTCTTTTCCAAGCTAACCAACAACAAATTAGGGCATCTAACAATATCTGAAGGCTTCAATCCTATCTTCTTCACAAAAAAATCCATCAACTGCCTAATCTTCTTAGTCGAGCCAAGCATGAGCATCGGTTGCCGTTTAAAAGCCAAATGAAACTCATCTTCAGACCAACTAAAGCTCATTAGCACATCCTTTTTCTTTTCCCAGTTTGCTTTGGTCAACACTGACATTGACCTAACAGCCAGAATAAACATATAACTCGTTGGTTTAATACCAATTTCCTTTATCACATCCATCATAGATTTAAACAAATCATGTCTCTTAATAAGCGATGATGGATGGATCATAATTAGTTTGGCAATAAGATGTTCAGGAACACCATGTGCCCGTAAAGTGTTTACATTTGGTGCCAAGCGCTTCTCAATGTTGCATTTAATAATACGGCTGGATTGCTTCACAGCATGGACAAGGTTCACATTGGTTTTAACAAGCCCTTTAAGGAACTCAAAAATAGGTATAATATTGCTCTTCAAACTAACCACCAAGAGCTGTTTATTTGAACAGAGAAACTTAGGCAAGTCAGCACCTGAAATACCCACTGATTCAAAATAGTCAATCTTAGGTTTAAGGTTTTTCCCAGGATCAGCAAGAAGTAAAGTAGGGTTCTTGGAGATTAAAGTAGCAATTTGGGATTTGTCGAACCCACGAGATGTTAATAATTGAAGAACTGCGTTTGGTTTCAGTGTGTTGTGAATGTTAATCACCTTAGAAGCTGAAATAGCTCTTTCTAAAGACAACCCACAAGAATTTGTGAGGAAAGAGACTGTTAAAAATTGTTGGCTTGTGGGTTTTGAGATAGAGCTCAGAAAGGACTCTGTCTGGATATAACGCACATAATTGATACTTGGATCTACGCTTCTCTGTTTACCTATAAGAGTTTTGCATATCAATCGGAACATTTGCTTCTGAAAAACAAAAAATAAATGATTGTTTCGGGCAACTGAGACTCACCCGCTTGTTTGACCGTTGAGAAGACGAGCGGAGTCCTGGTGTAACGTTATTTGCCGCTCGCACATGCTCTGTTAGTGCTTCCTAGATAGCGTTACTCGTCGCACAGGCTCTATATATAACGCAATTTAATGGTGGATGAATTGGTGTAATTGGATTGGTGTTGGCCAAAAAATAGGTTCGGCCAAGGCCCGTAGGCCTTAGACTTGGCTCATGTTCTGAGGCCTTGGGTAAGCACTTAAGTTTCTTAACCCCGCTGTCAATGAATTTAGTTATCGGCTCGTGGAGAAAACTTGAGCTTTAAAATGAAAAATAAAAAAAATTAAATGAAATAAAAAATTTAAAAAAAGAAAACCAAAATGAAAATTGTAAAATTGTAAGCCAATTTCACAAACCTTAAATTAAGTAACATTAAAGACTCCAGAAGCATCGAAGGATGAAGAAAAAAAGATGGTCTACAAATATTAGATTAGTTTATTTTCAATATGAGTTTATTATAAAATTATGTTGGTATTGTTTTGTGTATTGAAATATTAGTTTATTATGTATTAGATAATTTTATTTAATTTAATTGTTTTAATTATTTTTATCTTTATTAAAAAAAACTACTTAAAAAAGTTGTTCAAGTTTAAGCCTATCTCAAGCCCAACTCTTATAAATTTGGATAGGTTTATAGAGAGTTTAGAACTTTTGTCAATATGAAGGAATTTGGTTTGGACTTGGAAAAGCTCACAATTTTCCATCTTTAAATTAAATACTCTATAAATAGTATTTAATTATAACAATTCATCTATCATTAAAATAATGGTTCATAATTTGAGTTAAAATTATAACTAAAAAATTTAAGCTCAAATAATCCTTCACTAACATGTCACTTAATGTGTGTATGTGAGCGTGTTTGTGTGTGTGTGTGTGTTATTTTAATGGCACCCTTATTAAAATAAAGCTATCCTTGTTATATAGTCATTTAAAGGCCGGATGTGCATATTTTTTAAAATACAAATTCAAGGTTTTATTCTAATGCCAAATGCCTTTACAATGTTATAAAATTGTTAAAAAAATATTCACACTATTGTAAAAGCATGTGATATTAATATAAAACCTAAAATTTACATCAAATTTTATACAGACACTTACACTAAAGAAGGACTTTATATATATTTATATGTAAAATAATTTTCCAATCAGAAATCGCTTACATTGTTAAAGTAAGGGATAAGGTAGATAAGAAAAATAATAGTGGTGCTAGATAAATCCACTATACGAGATTTGTCTTGCTTGAGAAACCCTTTGGAAAAATCTGGCATTTTTTTCCCTTCACTCAAATTCTTGTATTTATCATTCTTCCATGAATAAAAAGAAACTCCATACATTCAAATATATTATAAAACAAAATATACTACCTCCTTAAAGGGCTTAAGTTCCATGGCATCCCATTGCTTAAACAACTATGTTGGCTTCATTGGACTCATGATTTTGTAGTACTTGATTTTGATAGCAATTAGTTGTACCATGCCCACAGATGACGCCCATCTATTGATAGAAATTTTAGGTCAACTAGAGAATAAATAGATGAGGTGACATAATAAAGGAGATTTAAATAATTTACATGAGTCAGCACTTAGCTTATGTCTATAAATATGGAAAGAACAATTTCACTACTTTATAGTAATTACAAATAAGTTTTATATTTAGTTATTTATACGTACCCCTCTTATATATCAAGAATTCTTTATTCATAACTTAATTTAGATAACCCAAATCTTTAATAACCTCTCATTCTAATCATCTTTATCATTTAACTAGAGTTTTATCTTATATTAATATTTATTTCAAACACTTATCTCCTTCTCAAACTAACGCTTCTAGAGCTTCTACATTATTCTGTTTTAACAACCGTGATTGAAATTTTATTGGACTCGAATGAGACTTCCAATTTTTGACCTTCCATATTTCTTGTTACAACAGGTGCAAGACTCACCACAATATTTGATCAGTAATTCCGTAGGAGTGACGATGAGCGGATTTGTATGAAATGCAGTAGTGCGGGTGGGGATGATCAGTGATGATAGTGAGCGCATCCGGAATTGTCTTGGTTGTGAGTTGTAACTATGGCAGCACACGCGCTGCAATGGCTTTGAGGATTCTAGCCAATTATTTTATTACGCAGTGCTTATAATTCGTCTGAGAACAAACTTGTTGATGGAACAAATAAGCTGTATCATTTAAGAATAGATAGAGCGAACTCTACTCCACGTTTTCTTCATATAATGCAACAACGCTTGCTCTTTATTTGGGCTTCTATGCGGACGGGTCCAATTTCAATCTTTTAATTTTTTTTAATTAAATGATCTATTATCCGAAAATTATATTAAACCTAACTAATTTATATTTATGTTGGGTAAAATTATTAGGGTAGTAAAATTTTTTTAATTAATTTTAAAAAAAATTAAACCTGACTAATTCATATTCGAGTCGAATAAAATTATTAGAGTGAGAAAACTCTCTTAACTAATCTAAATTCGAGACGGATAAGTTCTATAAAGTAATAAAATTCTCTCAATAAGTATTTGATGTAGCTGTATTCTTAAATCTTGAATTGAAACCTTAGTTAAGCTAGAACAGTTACATGGCAATTGATCTACACTTTTGTTGGTTTCAATATTTTAACCTTATGCCTAGAAAATGAGCTGCCTCAAAAATTTCCATGATAAGGCAAGTATCTTTCAATGCCAACCCTGCAGTTTTCTTGACTTGTAAGTATATTGTATATAGGTGGAATGCAATGGAATTCCCGTTTCTTCACAAAGCGCTATTTATCAAGAACTGTCTGTACTGCCTTCGACCATGGCTCTGTATCATCAACATAATGGCACAATCCCATTCCTGGTAATTCGAAAGGACATTCCTGCACATAAACCAGGTCACACTGTAAACATCAAACTTCCTCTGCAGGGTGACCTTGGTTTTCGGGTTTGAAACAGCCCTGCCACAATCGTTTTCTTTTGACCAGACGCTTAATCATTCGCTGAAGTGTCATTCTGGTAGAAGGATTTGAGTTGGCCAATGAAGTAGCAATGGCTTCATCATCATTCACCACAGACAGTGCGCCGGTAGCAGCCACATTTGCTGTTTCCTTTTCATCAGAAGCTACATTTTTTAACATGTACTTGAGAAGATCTTGCAGCGTGTCCATTTTCACATTTTTGTCTATGGTAGTGATGGACACTTTGCCTCATTTGTCTGCCCTGATCGATCCGTACGACTGAGATCTTGACAGGCTTGTCAACTTTCTGTGAGCTGAGAATTTCAATCAAAATTCGATGGATTTTTTTTTTTTCACCACCCCGCAGAGCCTCCTTCAAAACCATTTATACAGAGCATATCACCAAAGCCACCATTATAGGAGTATGAACATCCTTCAACAAACGATTATGAACATAATAGTTATAAATGGTCAGTCAATTAGAGCACTATCACTCTTAGCTATATTTGAGCTTTATTTGGTTTCATAATCGTCTAGTACAAGTGGTTAAGTTTTGCTGGTATTTGAATGGTCTATTTGAATTTTTTAGTTGGGTAAAGTGCGTTCCATATGTAGTCAGAAATCAACTAGAGCAATCTTGCTTTTGTTTTGGGATGCACAGATGTTAAAATTTGGCCACATCAAATATAACAAGGCAGTTTAAGAAGACGAGCTTGCCACGAGAGAAGCTGGTGATTGCTAATATCGGAAGGGAAGATGCTAAGAAGCACCTTGAAGAACATTTCTCAAACTTGATGTCTTCAAGTAATAGTTCAAACGTTGAGAGACCTTGGTTGATACTGCAGGTTTCTAGGTGTAATATTAGTACCTTTAACTGTATGGTTTTGAAGCATGTTAGTAAAATCTTTTACCATTTGCATGGCTTTTACAATTTTAAGTTTTGCTCTTAGCTGCAGCCTATAGAACCTTATAGTTGCTGCTCCTCGTTGGCTTTTACCATCATATTCACAAGCATATAATGAGCACCAGGACCTGCTTGTTGCTGCTTATACTCATTCAGTACCACGCCCATCCTCAACGGCCAAAAAAAAAAAAAAAGGAAGGGGGCTGCAAATTAATAATTATTGCCCAAAGCATTTGGTTAGCTTCTCAACACACAGTTGAAGGTTTCAAAATTATATAATCGAATGGGAAGCACAACCATAAACTCACCAAAAATTAATAAGAAAATTTCATTAAATGGGAGGCAGAAATTTCATTAAATGCTTAAAATGATTTCAATCAAATGGAAGGTTGCTGTCGGCTAAGAAGGCAGAAATTTCATTAAATTGCTGCTCCGGCTTCATTCCCAATCAATATAAGCAGTTACTTTTTTTCTTTTTTTCAAAAAACAGATGACATTCATGAAACTTCATTGCAGAGGTTCAGAATATAAGCTTTAGTGCCAAACTTTCTGAGCAACTTGAAGGAAACCCATTATACAGGTGTTTTGAACAACGAACACTCTGCCTCGCTAACCATTCAAATGAGAGAACAGTCTGCACAGAACTAAAATCCATTCTTATATTTCTCCCCCAAAAAAAAAAAAAAAAAAAAAAAAAGATCCATTCTTGTGTCCTACAGAATTAGTGCAGGCAGCAAAGCAAGAAAATTTAAGTCTTTATACCGGACGGTCCCTACGGCCATGCTTCCTACTTTGATGATCCTTCTTTGAGCATCTTGTCATCTGAATAATTTTCCAGATAGGAAATTACAAGCTCAGCTGCTTTGCACCCGGAGGCTATCGATTTTCCCACAGACAATCCACCTCTGTTGTTACCTAACAAGTTCATTCATAACATCAGAAATAAGAAAAGATGAAACTGATAATGGATTAGCTCAGCATCTAATATTGCCACATAGAGAAGCCACTCTCATATATGCATAAACTGACAAATGCATGTAATTGCAAAGCAGTTTTTAAGGACAAAATAATGTGAAGAAACCAATTATAGTGTATTGCTGACGACACCATATTTCATTAGCAACATGACAAAGTCCCACTGCAGAATTATTTCAATTCTTGTAACCTTTTTGACAAACGTAGAAACCTTTAGCCAAAACCTACAACGTTGACAAATTATTCAACTTCTAAATTCAAAACACTAATCAACTTTCAGATTTTGTCCCTGGATTAGAACCACTGAATTGTGATAAATTGAATTATTAAAAGATCTCATTAAGAATTTACACCTTTCAGTTGATAAGTAATTACCTGCATAAAAGAATCCAGGAAGATTTTTCTCCATCTTTTCAATTGCTTCTAGAACGGAGTCATAGTCACGCCCATACAAGGGAAACGCCTTACTCCAGAAGAAATGACTGCCATAACATATACTTCGAGCCATAAGAGAACATGCAGATATCTATATCGACAGTAATCTATTTCTCTTCATTGGTTGATCTCCAATCTATCATCAGAAAAGAAGGCTACTCTCTGTGTGTGTATGTGTGTGTGTGTGTGTGTGTGTTTTCTTCACATACTTCACAAACGTGGGTTCCCCTTCCACTCCCAGTAACTGCCTCAGGTCAGAAGTAACAATCTGCTTCAATTCATCCCTAAAACAATAATTTGTTCAAGAAAAGAAAAATTAAATAACCACAAAGTATCTGACAAAAACAATAAGACAACGTATAAATTAGCTGAGAATATACATCAGTTACAGAAAAATCAGAGGCAAATATGCAGTTGGAAGTTGAAAATTATAAGGATTGAAGTTTCTCATACGTTGAAGCTTTTGCCAATTCCTTGTTGCGACTTCCTCCAACAAAGGTTGTATAGAGATACAGATCTTTCGGTGCTCGATCTGGAAACATCATAGAGGAAAATAGTGTACCTGTACAGCGAGTTTTAAGAAGATCGTTAGGAAAAGTATGAGTTATATAATTGAACACTGACATAAACAATGCATTACCAAGAGTTTTTAAACCATTTTGCTGCTCCTTAGAAGGTACAAGAACTCCAAATCCTTCAAGAGGCCTCCTGACGTTCTTTTTCTTAAAGGTGGTGATGATGACTGATAGCGGCATGTAAATCACCTGTATAATGAATGGAAATACATTATGGTTGCTCAAAATTTTAAAAAAGAGGAAGAATATAAATTTCACAGTTTTTTCTTTCTTATTTTTGTCCCCCAACATACTAGCTATTTCCTGATCAGTGAAGGCATTAGTTCACATCAATCAACACTGCACAGAAACCTTCTTTGATCCCCACGGCTGAATTTTTGTAAGTTGAAAAACCAAATGGCTTCATTTAATGACCATGTTCATCAAAAGCTCAGAAAAGCACAAATCCCATATGAAGATCCACTAAAAAAATGCATTTAGTTTAAAGATTTTCATTTTGAAAGGCAAGGCTATTCCAAAGCAATGGCCAAATGAAATTCAAAAAAGATAAAAAGACCGAGCAAACTATCACCGGTTCTGTTTTACATGTTTCTCAAAAAAGCTTTCATGGATATCATGCATGTAGCTATTGTGAAATCATGATACAGATATTTTCTTAACTAAATTAAGAAAAAAATTCTGAAAACTCCAAAAATATAGATAAGCAATTGTCCATATGTTAAAATAAACCGTTAGAGAAATACCTCAGGAAGAAAGTCCAGTGGAAAAATACTTCCTCCCTTCGTAATCTTCATTTCTTTAACATTGCAAAGGGGAGCCTATCAGAAGAAATTCCCAATTAGTTAATAATAATGTTCTTTAAGAAAAGCAAATAAAGGGTAGAACAAGTGGGTAGGCATATGTGCACGCATGTGTGTGTGTGTGCATGCGAGCATGTGCGTGCGTGTATGTGAGAAAGAGAAAAAGAGAGAGAACAAGATGCCACACAATGTTTTTAGTAACAAGTGCAACGAATAGCACACAAGAAAGTATTTAAAACCATAATTAGTTGGCAAATTTGTCGATTGCCCATATTTTAGGAGGCAGCAAAACGGAAGAAGCATTAACAATGCTCTAAGGTATAGATCTCAGTTGTCGACAAATATTTCTTCCTTTCAGTATGTGAACAAATAATACCAACAGGTGAACTAGTATATTTTATCACCCTTCATTCTGTTACATTGATCATGATTTGTTTCTCATTAGTCAGTTCAGCTGTCACAAGTAGCTAGCTTATATGCTTTCAGCAGCAGGCATTTCAGAGAGCACATAATTCATTCCCATTAGGTGTGTGCATGTAGTGATTCCCTTGCTGAGCAGATGCAAATTGACACCATTATACAAGTGTCAAATTAAGTTTGATAAAGCATGCATAAGTATCCAAAAAATTGTAATACCAACCGTCATGATTACAGCATCAAAAGATAAACCTTGTGATTGCTTCTCTTGGTTAGAACTATAGAGTGACCAATTCTCTGATGCTGATTTCCCATCATAACTATAAGATAATGACAGAACCTTTGATTTCAGACTAAGCTCATCCTTGCCAAGTGCTTTGCACAATGCATCAGTGAGGGTCTGCAAGAGTGAACAAGGAACAAGAAAGTGAAAAAAATACTATTAAGAGAGTAATAACGATCAATGCGATTATCAGTATAGAGGACACATCTGATTAAAGATATGTTTGCCAGAATGTAGAGAGAAAGAGAATTCTGATTAGAGCTGACAAATGCGAAATGATAGCCATCAAGTGAATAAATGTGATCAGCATAGATGCCTACATAAATTTGAATTAAAAAATGAACAAGCACAGGCTAACAATAAGAAGATTTAAGAAACCACTATTTCTGTCAATAATACATTTAAAAAAAAAAAAAATTTACAAGTGCCCCTGAGTGCGAATCTTGGTAAAATGAGTGATCTTTATTCTCTGGGTTACGCTTTTCATAATTCAAGCCTACACTTCATTTACAACTGTTGGTTGGAACTACCAAAAGAGATATTTCAAATTTTACAACTCTCTGAGCCTTTCAAACACCTCAAGAAGCACAGGGCAATAACCCTTCCAATTACCTTAGAAGCACAAGGCAGCAACAGACAGCAGAGCCCAAAATAAAACCAGAGGACATACAATCAGTGGTTTCCACCTCAAAAGCCTACATATCAATAATAAGAAGGTACTCTAGATATGACGTTCATAAATCATTAAAATGTGTTACAGCAAGTAGTAGGAAAGGAAAACTTTTCCACCCACTATTCAACAGACAGATATATAAATAGGATACTTTCCTTCATTACCAAAAGTGTGGAAGGGTATAGTGTTGGTGCAGATGAGGACAATTTATAGCACATGTTTAATTCAGGAAAGTGGAAACTATACAAGAACAAGAATGATCAACGATCTATTAACGGATGTTGATTCATCAGCAATTACAGAACTGAAGTTCATCAATACCCTATAAGCACTTGTCTAAGAAAAGCATGCAATATGCCGCATATGATATGGAAACTAGATTGTCTCCTTTCTGGAAGAGAATTAACAAAGAAAAACCTGCATTCCACCCAAAAACGAAAATGAACCCCGCTGACGATGTTTCTTTTTTGAAGAACCCTTTGCTTCTGTGCTTTTATCCTTCCTGGCAGAAAACTTTGATTTAATTGCTCCAGCTATGACTGAGCCATACCTGAAAAGATTTTCATTCAGCCACCTTTATTAATGTCCAAAGGACATTAGTTCATAAAATACACTGTAAAATTGTACATATTTAACTGTAGGCAGACTGTTATTAATATAAATTTAAGCATCTCTGAGATTAATGACAAATTCTCTAGCCTTCATAGGCCTTTAACATTATGACAAGTCAAAATTTTCCCATAAAGCATAAATAAGGAATGAGACCGTCCATATACAAAACGTTGGCACCAATCTGCAACTTTGATAAATATGGATCATGGATTCATATCCACGAAGATATAATTGCAGCAAGCTCAAGAGATGATAATCAAGGTCACATGAATCATTGAGGCTGCACTCCATGAATATTATTAATTCAGAAATACATATCTATTTTGCAGATTGCCTCTCTTCAATGTATGATTCGTAAAGTACAACCAATCCAAATGCATGCATTGAGAACAAATGTCCAGGAGTGGCAGGAAAGTTGCAAGAAGTATACCTTTTCTCTAGATTCCAAAGCTCCGGGAATGAATGGCACATCTGTTTTAAAGTATGGCAAGGTAATCAACAAAACTACTGAAGAAATGAAATCAATCAGTGCTAGGAACTCCCTGTCATCACTGATAAAATATTCCCTTAGACATCAGTGATAAAATATGTCCCAGCTCATAAGGGTAGCTCATTAAAACCAAAAGTTGATACGTCACAAATGCACTGGGAGATAATTCACAATTTTAAATAGGTCACTCTAAGAAAGATGTACACTAATGAAAAGGTTTACCTCAATCGTCTTTGCTGGTATGCAATTGGACAATACAATGCACAAACTTTCCACACAAACTCTAGCATACAATTTGATGGCCACTATCATATCATCTATAACAACGTCTACTCATTCATTTCATTGAATCGTGTATTTTCACTCTTCCACTGCTTCTGTCCCGCATACATTTCTATAGGATAGTTTGTAACTTTATGTGGAGTTTTAATATGCCAGTGTCATTCTTTGTAAACAGGGGAAAAGAAATGGATGAAAGAATAGCACACTTGCAGAGTATCTTGCATGAGATTTTACAGGTAGCAAGGGATCAGATATGTTACTCACAACAAGAGATTCAGGATCTCCAGCACTCGTGCCCGCAACAAAAGGGTCAATGAGGTAATCAACAACCTAAAATTCAAAAAGAATAATAACCAGTGATATAAAACTACAATTGTTTGCTAAGACAATTCTATAAAACTCAAAATAACATATATTTTTCAAGCATGCAAATCATTAGCACAATACCTCTCTCCCAAAATGACGCTGGAAGAACCCACCCACGCTGCAGATTAAAAAAGGGGGAAACCTGAATATTAAGAAGCTTACTCTCTAAAAACATGAAAAGAAAAGACACAAGAGTTGAACAGTGATTTTGAGTGATCAGAAAAGTTTAAGACCTTTCTTTTGCATCCTCAGCAGGCACTTTTGTAGAGTCACTTTTCTTCCACCAAAAGGGCTCGAGAATGATCTGAAACTGCAAGCATAGCAACAACTCCATTAGAGAATTTCTATATTATTGAATGAGCCTCAAATACATCACAATAAACAAACCTTTGATTGAGCAGAAAGAAAGTTACTCGTTATAAGAGCAATGGGGTTGGTAGGGATCTGGCATTAAAATTAAGCAAAGGTTATGGTCATAAAACAGCTACATACATATAAAAAACAAAGATCTAAAGAGAAATACCATTCCCGAAGCCTCCATGTTATAATATGTAAACTTAAACTGCAGCATAAATGAAGCAATCAGGACATACCAAAAATGGCACCCCATTTCTCACAATATATCGTTTGTACTGTGAAATTGGCTGTAAACATGAACAAAAAAGCTAAGTTAGCAGACAGATACTTCATTTATCATCAGCCATAAACTCCAAAATTTTAACCTTGGGCCAGGAAAACATACATTCCACAATTGAAAAGTGAAGAAGTCTAAATGATTTTATAGAAGTTAGCACTGAGAGAGAGTTTCAAGATGAAGTCCCTCTTTACTACCAAGGCAGACAAAAACTGTAGATTCACTCCCTCATAAATTTGAAATGATGCAGGAACCCTTACAAATTGTTGTTTTTCTCGAATTCCAAGATCATCGAGCAAACCTTTGACTTCCATCTCACTCTCAGTCTGAACACAATTAAAAAAAACATTAAAAAAATAATTGTAAAAACTGGCATGAACATCAGTATACATAAGCATCTTCGCAGTCAGCAAACAAGAACAGTGTTACAGTCATTCACAAAAAGTAATAATTTATAATTGTAATTACTCTACCAACAGACACTCTGATGAAAATTTTGGTATGTTAAAGTAAATCTACCATCGTGTTTGCTCCCTCATCCCAAATTAGACCATCTTGCGAGATACTCCTCAACTTCCCTCCAGCTCTTTCATCAGCTTCAAATACCATGACATTTACACCATTTGCTTTTAACTTGCAAGCCGCGGCAAGCCCACTGCAACATCATGTTATATTGTCAATCTCAAATCTTGGATGCAAAGGGATGCACATACAATCAGAAATCTGAAACAGGTAACCCTTACTTATATTCATTTTAGTTAAATTACTTCCCAACTACATCTGAACATTGCCCTTGCTTCCATAGGTTTGAAAATTGTAACCACTTTGGATTCATGGTAGTTCAGTCCTGACTTTTGCCCTTCACTCTATGACTCAATGAGGAAGTGCCAAATGTATAATGTGGGTCCCTTTAGTTGACTAGAGTTTCACGACATGCAATGTTGTGATCCAGAGTATGTCTATGTCTAACTCAAATCTCCAACAATGGAAGTGGGTTCATTTGTAGCATATAGATGGTACAGATTCCACGCTTCTATAACAAGTTAATATTTTTTTCCACTTCTACCTTTCGGTCAAATATTAGACATACTAAGGAGACTTCACAATTTGTCATTAAAAACTAAATTGATAAATTCATTAAATAAAATCAGAAAAAATTATCAAAAAAATATTGTAAAATTTGTTAAAAACCTCCCCAGTTCCACCCAGGTCACCCATATTAATCCTCATATACCAATTAACAAACAATATGCACTTCTTGCTATCTGATTATCACTTAAAAAAAAAAAAAAAAAAAAACACAAACCTACTAAAATGGGTGACCTATACAGTCGATATCCACTCTAAAAACTAAATTGACTGAACTTTTAAGTGTAAGCAGATAAGCACTGCATGTCTAACCTGAATTAATTGATTTAAACAAACAAAAAAAATTAATAATACGTTAAAATAAAATTAACAAATAACAAAATTTTAGCATACCTAACACCAGCACCAACAACAGCCACTCGTTTGGCAGAACCTGAAAAATCCACATACCATTTATTTGTCATTTCAATCAATAATAATAACATAATATAATTTTCAAATTAGCAGTATTAGTGTTATTATTATTTAGAGCGTATGAGTATGAGGAGTACGTTGGTTATCTTCTCCGGGAGCTGACGCCATTGTGTCGTCAAAATCGGAGCCCTGAGAAGTAAGAATTCAGTGGGTGCTGCCGCTAGTCAAAAACTGCGAGCAGGTGCAGCACACAGTCAGGAGACCACGATATTACTGAGCAACTGATTTTGCCATTTATAGTTTTCTGTTTTGGGCCTACACACTCAAACAAAGGCCCATTTTCAGTCTTGCTAGAGCATATCGAGAACCCTTCTTTTTCTCCCTTGCGCCTACTTTCATTAATTTTATTTTATATTACATATTTTCGGCTAGTAAAATTTAAGGATGGCAGAATGCATGGTTGGGTACGGAAGGCTTTTTCAAGCCCAGACCCAAGTCTATTTAGAGTGAAAGGATAAGGGATAAGTTTAGTTTGGATCCATTGCGGGTTAAGGCAAGCTTGGGTTGTATAGACTTTCACTTATTTTTTAAAATTTTTTAAATTCTTATAAATTTGAAATAAGTTAATAATCAACAAATTATTATAATCAATAAAAAAATATTTAAAATTAAAGTAATAAATAATAAATAAAATAAATAAAATTTTAAAATTTTAAAATTTTAATTTTTTAATACTAGATTTTCTAATTCAAACATTTTCTTAATTGATTAACACTTAGAAGAGAGGTTAGTATTATAATATTAGATTTTTTTATTCATTATTAATATATAAAATTAGGGATTTAACCTTTATTTTTTATTATTTTTAAATTTTAATTATTATCCTAATTTATATATTTAAAAAAAAAATAGAGTGCTTAGGTATAGCCTAAGTTTTTTTCTCTTGAGCCCTTGTCCAAGCCTTTCATGTGGAGGCCCGAGCTAGAGTTTCTAAGAATGAGCTGGGCTCAAACTTATTTGCATTCTAGTAAATTTATCATAATAGATAGAAAAATAAAAGGTAAGCCAAATAAAGTTTTCAAAACTAAAATACTTCTAGAAAAAGGGATCAAAACTAAGGAATAATTTCATAAATTTTATGTAATTATATTTTACTTTGCCATATAAATTAATCAATGATATTTTATAATTTAGATATTTGAGTTCATATTATATCAAATCAACTCCAAACATTTATAAGAAAATCAAATTTAAAAATACATATGAAATTTTAAATTTTAGATATAAGGTCAAGCGAGGGAATAGTTTTTTTATTAGCTAGATGCTTGGTAAGGTGGCTTTCAATCTAAAGGTAATGGATAAAGATTTAAGAGTCCAATTGCCACCACCATAAGTCTTGATGGTCGAATGCCTTGGTTTGGCTTGTGGCCTTATGCTAAGTTATGGCAACAACATGGGCATGCTAGTGTGTGAGTATAAAAGCAAGACAAGTCTGTGCATGGGCTAGGGTGCAGTAGCAAGCATACACTATGGGATAGGTACAAGAAGTGCGAGATAGCTCGCGCAATGGCATACATTCCAACATCTCACAAGTGTGTGGATGCAAGCCAAACGGGCAGATTGCAGGATAGCGTGACTCAATAAAGCAATTGTGTGCATAGGTAGTGTGTAAACATGCAACACCATGGGCCATATATGAAGGCCAAATCATATGAAAATAAGAGGTGCTTATGCATAAGCTTTGTGCGATAGTTGCTCTTAAACATAGAGCATATTGGTTGTAATTCTTCAAAAGTGAGCTTAAAACTAATCTTAAAGTGGGTAGTTATGTGTGCAACTAGTGGAAGAATATGATCTTGGATCATATGCCTAGAAATGAGGGCAAAAGTAATAGCGGTGGCAATTACTCATCAAGGAGATTAGTAGCAGCGATTACACCTCATAATCTCTTTACTACTAGGCTAATTATGTAGTGATTACTTTATCCAAGTGGGAATGGAGATGTGTTCCTTAGATCATACTTTGGGAGAAAAAATTAAAGTAGTGCGGCAGCAGTGACCCATTTGGTCTTAAAAAATAAGGGTGTTATTTGCAATCTTATATATATATAGTGATTGGAATGTATACTTTGGAGGATCTAGATTTTGATTGAGAGTAGTGCTTTTGAGCATACAAAGCTTTGAGTTGTTTGTAATCTTTTTTTTTTTGGAGAAATAAAAAAAAATAAGGGTTAGTGCCTTCATAAAAAAGCCAAATTAATTTATGTCTTGTTATTTATGTGTATTGTTCTTTGCTCATTGGTGAAATAGCTTTTATAAAACCTCTATTGCAATCTTTATGCGTTTACTAACTTACTTGCTTCTATTAAGTACTATTAAGTAGTTGGTTAATTAAAGTACTTAGTTACCACACATTATTTGGAAAAGCCTAGTGACGGTATTAAAGCAAAGTTTATTTTAAGGTAGAAAACAACTTGTATCTAGGCAATATTTATTTAAGTTATGGGTGGCAATTAATTACAAAATTAAATCAGTTTATAGATAACAAATTATATGGTTTGAAAGAAACTACAATGCAAGAGTATAGCTGTGTAGTTTTGAGGACATTGACTAGTTTTAAGGACATTGATAATGGTAGAAAACAACATGACAGAAGAGTTGACAAAGGACAAGTTAGTGCACTTGGAGAAAATTATGGGCACTTTCTAGCTTGATTTGGAAAGTTTGGCCAAGAACATGAAAACCAATTCAATTGAGATGGCAAATATGAAACAAACTTATGTGGAGCTTATGAATGAGTGTTTTTGGATAAACTAAATAAGGTAAAGGAAGATGTTACTACACCAGTAAAGCTGCTAAAAAGGTAATATTAGAGATCTTAAAAAAGAAATGGGGTTGTTAAAGTAGGCAATACGCAATACTTTTCATATAGATTATAAGCCTTTGAAAGTTAAAGTTCTTGAACCTAATGCTTATAACAATACTTTGAATACCAAAGAGTTAGATAATTTTTTTATTAAATATAAACTAGTAAAGCAGATCATTATTTCCAGCATGTATTTAGATGGTAATGCTAAGTTATCGAGACATAGTAGACTTTAAGAGGATGTCAAAGCACAATGAGTAATGATTGAAGCATGAGACATTCAAACAAGAATTGAAGGGTTAATTCGTATAAGAAAATGCTAGCTTGTTCGTAAAGGAAAGTTTTAAAAAATTAAAGCATATTGGATTAGTAAGCGATTACATTAAAGGATCTAGTTAATTGATGTTAGACATCAAGAACTTGTTGGATGAGGATGAACTTTTTAAATTGCAGTGTGGGTTTAAAGAGAATTACGAAAATAAGTTATAAAGGATTTATTAATAGCAACATCAATGGTCGATTACTTGGTAGATTTTAAATTCTTAAACACCTCTTGTTCTAAATCTAAGAAATCAAAAGATGACAAGAAAAGTAATTCTTCACGTGATAATGGGAAGATGAATACCATCTAAAATAAAGCCAAGCAAGGGAATCCACAAGGAAAGCAAAGTTTAAGCACATTAAGCAAAGGATTGTCTAAAGTGTAAAAAGTAACTGCTTTGGTGAAGGAAACAAAAAAAGAGTCTTTGAAACCTTCAGAGGCCAAAGTGGCTACAGGACTTCCATTGCAACTACTGAGCAATATGGAAGTTAAGTTAAATGAGGAACCTATAGATAAAAAGATGTGAAAAAGTATTTTAAGGGGTGAATCCAATCAAAGGGAATTGATGTTCACAACGGTGAGGCAAAACAAAGTTAAAGTGAGGGTAAAGATTAATACAAATGTTATGCCAAATCTTGTGGAGTCAAATTTGGTACTATACTTTGGTCTGTAAGTCACTAGAGCTAATATTACTATAGGTTTTACTTTACAATATCGGTTCGAAGGCTAACTTAAGGGTTGGCACTTGGGTGTGTGAAATCATATTTATTGTAATGGTTATGTTTAAATTCAATATGATTTCAGTAATAGAGTTCTTATATAATATAGAGGTGTATGTATTATCTCATTTGTTATGCATTTATATTAGAGGCGTAATAGAGCTATGCACGGTCAAATGCGAGTATTAAATTTTGAGTATATTAAAACTAGCACTCTAGGCAATCATAAATGATTTATATTAAGGGAGCTATGTGATGATTTTGATAATTGAGAGGGATGATCAAGTTGAGAAGGGGCTTGACTAGTACACTAAGGCATTTAAAGAATTCATAGTTGATGAGTCATTTGGGATTTAATTAGACAAGCTACAGGTTGGAGAAAAGAATTAAGGTGAAGTATAATTGAAGGCTGAGTCTCTGATAAGTGGTCTTAGCTATCGGAAGGCTGACAATAATAAGAAAACAAGATTCATTTAGAAAGATATTAACTGTGGTGGGTCTTTGCTATGTGAGCAAAAACGCGAGTGAATTGGCAAAAAAACATAAGGCTTCAAGCACTCTAAAATAACTAACGTTAGTTTAATAAATGCTTTATGGTAGGTTGTTTTGTTCTTATTGGTGATATTAATATAATGACATTGTTTTCTACTTACTGGTTTGCACGTGGGTGAAAAAGTGATGGTGTATTGGCAAAGAAGTGTATAGCTCTGAGCACTTTGAAACAATAAAAATTAGCTTAGTAAAAGCTTTATAGTAGGTTATTTTGTTTTTATTTGTGATGTTAGGTATGATGGCATTGTTTTTTATTTATTAATGCACATGTAGGTGAAGTAAGCATTGAGTGTTGGGTAAAAATGTGCGATGTAGCAAGTTGAAGTGGAGAAAGGCATGTGTAGTTGCTAAATCCATGGAAACTTTAGTTTTCTTCAATAACATGCTAGCAAAGTTAAAGTTTTATTATAAAGTCTATAGAGATAATAAATAAAAGCTTGTGTGAACATAGTTACTTGTGGAAAGTTAAAGGAATAACTAGTAGTAACAAGTACATTCTCAAATAGAATGATTCGTAGGAAAATTATGGGTACAAAATCATTTCATGGGTGGCCAATGGTTCTCTATGAGTAGGATATCCTAGGGACCCAGGGATGGAATAACAGATTGTGGTAAGCCCAACATTAACATATAGGTGTGTTTCAAAGAGAAAGAGATATAAGCCTTAATATGTCTTTGCGTAGAGGAAGTTATGGTAGATTTAATTACCCCGTAAATGAGGACATTTAGCTTTTTTAGTAAGAGAGGTTTATCACTATCATAAGTCATAATGGCTGAATGGCTTGGCTTGGCTTGGCTAGTGGCTTTGTTCCAAGTAATGGCAATAATATAGGCATGTTTGTGGGAGAACACGAAAGCAAAGCAAGTTTGATGCATGGATTGGGGTACAGCAACAAGTGTATATTGTGCAATATATATGAGAAGTGTGAGATAGCACATGCAAGAGCATGCATAAGCAAAACATGCAACATCTCACAAGTGTGTGGACATGCAGTAGTGCAAGTGTAGGATGCGAGACTTTACGAGCATGAGACATATGAGGCATGTGAGTGTGGGATGCAAAAGGTGCACATAGATCAACCAGGTAGATTATTAGATAATATAAGTCAATAGCAAAATTATATGCAGGGGTAATGTAAATATATAGACTATAGGACATGCACGAAGGCCAAATCATGTGATAATGAGAGTTGTTCCTACACGAGCTGTGTGTTGGCAATGGGGATTGAACATAGAGTATGTTGGCTACAATTCTCTAAAAGTGAGCTTACATAGCCTTAAAAAAACAAGCTTAGAAATGGTAGCAAAGGTAGTAGGCAGTGGCAGTTACTCATTAAAAAAAGTGGACAACAACAATTATACCCCATCATCTCTTTACTTCTAGGCTAAGTGGGTAGTGGTTGATTAATTCAAGAAGAAGTAGAAATGTGCTATCTAAATCATGCTTAGTGGTGCTTATATATTAGAAAAAAGAATTGAGATAGTGCGAGGGTAATGCACGATATAGATTTAGTAAATAGGAGTGTCATTTGCAATGTTGCATTTATATAATGATATGAATGTGTGTTTTAAGGGATTTAAATTTTGGTTGAGAGTCTAATGCCCTTGAGCATGCAAGATCTTAAACTACTTATAATATTTTCTTATTTGTGGAAATAGGTGAGTGTTAGTGCCTCTATAAAAAAATTAAATCAATGTATGTCTTGTTGCTTATGTGTATTGTTCTTTATTTGTTAGTGAAATAGCTCAACGTAACCTCTCTTATTAGTTTTTATGTGCTTGCTAACTAACTTTCTTCCGTTGAGCATTGTTGAGTGGCTAGCTAAGCAGAGTACTTAGTGCTATCACGCGGGTTGCTATATAATTCAAAAAAGCCTGGTGACACCAACCATGATAAGCGTTACTTCTTTGGCACTAAATTAATCAGTAGACTCTTGAGTAAATAAATGTTTGTTAATAAAGAAGATGGTTTCACATAAAATTAATTAAGTTAAGCTATCTAGGTAAAATATTTAACTAAAACATGGATATGCTGATTGCATTATAAATCCATCTAAGCAATATTTTAGAAAATAAAGTAACAGAGTTGACTATAGTCAAACTATGGCATTCATTATACAAAAAAAAAATGCTCGTTATAAAAAAAAAAAAGAGGTTAAGAAAAGTGAAGCTCGGTCAATATGATTCAAATAATTAAGCCAATGTTAAGCAACCTCACAACAATGTATTAGAACCCATATTATGTTAAAATATTACAATCTAATATTTGGTTTTTGTACATATAAGTGAAAAATTTTAATAAGGCAAGCCTTGTATAAACTAAACTCAAATGGGGTCATGATTTTGTGAGTTTGCATTACAATTTGAAAAATAGAACAAAAAAAATCCTATTGTGATTATCATTCTCAAATTTCAATTCCAAACACATAGTGGGCTTTGCTGCATCACTGTATTGTCATCTTACTTTGTCACATGACATCTTAATTCTAATACTTTCGTGTTAATGCAAACTGTAATTCCACCACCATTATGCCTTGTCACCAACCACTACATTGTGCAACAATATTGCTCCACTATCGCCATGTCAACATGAACTACATTTCTACCACCATTGCGCTTATTCTTCATCACCTAAATAATCAACCTGCTAGTTTGATTTATGAATTTAGGTTTGATATTAAAATTTAATTTCTGAATGCTAGTTTTGATTTAAAATATTTTATAGAATTAGTGTTAGTAATGAGTAAATTATTAGTTATTAGGTGAGGTTCTTAAGTGGTTGCTGGTTAGAATTTTTTTATCATGAACTTTTGTAAAATCAATATTTGAATTATTGCATATTGATCATCAAACCAAAAATCTATAGTTTTGACTTGTTTTTTTCTCTTTCTTTTTATTTCTTTTTATTCTTTTTTGGTTTATTTCTTTAGCTGAACTATGCATCAAAGTTTATGTTTAATTTTGTTTAATTTATATTAATCTTTTTACGGTAATGATATTTACATATTTAATAAAGTCAAAGGAAATGTGCTAGCATTTTCCCCAAAAAAAAAGGAGTTGAAAGATAATTCTATGTAAATTATCAACGGGATAAAAAAAATATCTTCAATAGCTACTTTATATCATAGTCATTAGCTTAGTTTTGCTAATAAACGATAAAATAGTTGACTTGGCTTATTATTGAATTGGATATTTTGTAACTATTGCAATTCAAAGACTAAGCTACCACAGTGACAACTTTTTTAGTTCATTAGCCATATATTTTAGGTACTTTAATTATTACTAATAAAGATAATTGTTAGTATTATTATGATATCTCTACCTACACTTGTTCATCTATCATAATTACTAATTAGGATTCAGCACTGAGCTAACTTTGTAAGTAACTTATTACCTCTATCTATTTTAGCTACTAATGGCTAAGATTTGTTCTTTTTATATTTTTTCTACTTTTTCAAAAATACATTGTATTGGAATAAAATCTTAATTATGCTACTTTTTTCTTTTTGGTTGTTTTGCTTTTAGCCCCCCCTCTTAATCATCAATTAGGTTAAATGTTCATTATAAGATAAATCAAATTAACAAAATCTACTAGTTCCGTCTTTGCCTTCAAGTTCCAAAACTGATGAAATAGTTTTTGTCTTCTTTCTTTTACACGAGCAGGGATAGGAGTATTCTAATACTACAACCTAGTGATTCGACTAGCATTGGTTATTTTATTATCATTGTAGAAAGTTTGAAAACAACAAAATTCAATGAAGTTATTTTTATTTTTTTGTTGATTAAAATGGCTCTAATAGAGATTAGTTTAGAAATTTTGATCAATTTATCATGCAAATCGAGAATAAACATAGAGTTTGGTTCAGACGAAGTAGCATACGAATTCTATAATAAGTATGTCTTAACTATGAGCTTTAGTATTAGAAAAGATACTCATGCTAAGAATAAATGTATTGTTGAAATTACATAAAGGGTATTTATTTGTTGCAAACAAGGTTATTGATAATATTTTGTTTGTTATAAAAAAATTTATTGATAAGATCTTCCAAAAGTAAAATATAAAGCAGAACAAGAACGAGGTGTAATGCAAAATTATTTATCAAGCTAAATTGGAAGAAGAATAATTGGTTTATTAATCATTTCATCAAGTCTCACAACTATATGCTTTTAAAGCAAGAGTGAGCCCACATGCTATTGTTAAACCAATGAAAACTTCGTGTTAAGCGAAAATATAAAAAGGTAGAAGCAGTTTAGTAATTTTATTTATTTATTAATTAGGGCTCAAATATAAATAAGAAATTTCATTTGGGATTATGCTGAATTTTGTCTAGTATTAATAGTAATAAAGAGATTTAGGGATAATTTACCTATCTCTCGAATTATAGGTCAAGATTGTTCTTTCTTTTAATTCAATCAACAAAATTAAGTTCCATTTTGGCTTTAAGTAATAGCTTTGCAAGCAATAAAATAGACTTGGCCGAATAATCTAAAATTTCACTTAAATCTACATACAAGTTATTGGGTAGGCAAGTAGGAGGGCAAAAATCTCTTGATTTCACAAAACTAGATCAAAAGAATTATCGTAGAATAAAGAGACATAAGATTTAGCATATAAAGAAATAGAGTATTTGTTGGAATATTTTATGATGAAACTTTAAAATATCCAACATTTTTTTACTTATACAGCTAGACAATGAGGAACATGTGATAAATATATTTTAGGCAAATGTTAAGATGATTATTGATTATGACCAATTTTGAAATGTTGTAAGTTTTTATACAACTTACAAGTAAATAAAGAAAATCTCAAATGACAACTTTTGTTGGATTTAATCATCATTGAATGATAGTTATATTGAGGGCAACTTTGATGTAACATATGGTTAAGATATCAAAGATGGACAAAACAAGCAAATTAATCATTTAGTCATATGAATAAGATTCCCAGAGATGTCATGGATATCAAAGAATTTATTGGACAAAACAAGCAAGAACTAAATCTATTCAAGACATGCACAGGCGTGAAATTCAAGCTAATTTAATTTGCAATAGACATGTAAATATAGAGCTTTGTGTTCCACCTTCACCAATAATTCAAGTAGAGCTTCAGAGAGTGAAAAAACATACAAGTTGGCGAATGAGCATCCAATGAAATTGGCAAAATTGATTGAAAACATTTTGAGTTTAGAAACAAATGGTAATAAAATTGACAAAATTCAGAACTCTAACCCTCTAGCAATATTGAAATGGATGATTAACAAAAAGTGACTATTACCAAAAGAAAATGGTTAAAAAAAAAAAGAGTCATCTAGAGAAAGACATAGATTTGAGAATTGTTCAGAAATCGTGTTAGTAAAGAAAAAAATTATTTAATCATTAATTGCACTCTCAAATGAGTCAGGTGATACAACTATGTTATTCATCAGACTAATTGTTTAAATTTTTTTAAATAAATAATGTAAATACATGATTAATTTGTATTAAATATTTATAAGCACCTATTCAATCTATTCCTATAGTTAATAGTATTATTCCTTTATCAATGGTTCTCTATCCATATTTAGTAAGTACTTTTGATCCTCTTTTGATATTTAATATCGATATTCATTTAATTTTGTAACATCTTACGAGTTTTCTCTATTATTTTTCTAGTTGGAAAAGCCACTACAAGGTTATAATATGCCTAGTTTGGTGCAATATGTCCTTTGTGAACAATCTCATCAAACCAACTTTCAAGATTTGCTTCATCAAAACACAATAAGATTTTCATTTACATTTCAAGACTCTTAAACTTTAAATAGCAATGCTTTCTTATAATGAAATGTCATGAATGAATAATATACAATTTCTTTTCCTTGTATTGAATTTTTGTTTTCATAAGATTAACTAAAAAAAAATAAGATATTATAAGTAATGCATCTGCTATTGCAGTATGGTATTCCAGATAAGTTTTGTTTGCTTGGTTTCATATTATATAGATGAGAGATTGCTAAATTTTATTTAGTTTTTGAACTTCATTAGACTAACATTTATTTTAGATTAGAAGATATGCCTAATTTGGTGTCATATCTTCCTTATGAATAATCTCAGCAAACTAACTTTCAAGATTTGCTCCGTGAAAACTTAATAGGATTTTTATTTACATGTCAAGACTCTCAAGCTTCAAATAGCAATGCTTTATTTTCAATGAAATATCATAAATCAATGACATATTGTTTCTTTTCCTAGTATTGAATATTTATTTTTATGAGATTCATTGAAGAAAATTATTATGAATAATGCATTTGCTACTGTAGTATGGTAACCAAGATGAGTTTATATGCCTATTTCACTTCTACTTTTTATATTTTAATTGATGAGGTAATTGATTTGAAGTTTTGTTTGCTTGAGTTCATATATTATTCCTATAGTTAATAGTATTATTCCTTCATAGATTGAAAAATGCTAGATTTTATGTAGTTTTTAAACTTCATCAGATGTGCATTCTTACATTTGATGCACTCATGAAATTTCACATTTTATTATTTTGAACAAGCACAAGTCAGATCAATTGAAAGCTATTTCAGAAATAGAACAAATTTTTTATAGAAATTGAATCCTAGATGCCAATAAACATCTAAAATAGGTTTATTACTGGATTATAATAAAAATCATTACATATTTCCTTTATTATATGTACTCTATACAATAAAAATGACAAACATGGCATGTACATAATATACCTAGCCAAAGCCAAAAGCCAGTATCGACTAAGAATACATTAGTAGTATTTACAAGAGTGCCTCATCTTCTCTTTGGATTCACGACCTCTAAAAAAACCCGATAGCATTTGAGGTACCAATTGCTTCATTCCAAACAATCTCGTCAATGCTTCTCTTTATCAAAAACCTCATTTTGCAACACTTCATACGAGTCAAAATAAGTATTAAAATTATGGCTCACTCTTTTTTTTAGTGAAGACTTTTATATATCAACTATGGCAAATATGAAATAATCTAAAAATTATATTAGCAAATGCATGCTAAAACCACAAAAATTGATCATGAACTCAACTTTAAAGTTGCAGAAACATGAATGGCTAATTAAATTGACGAATTGAATAGAAAAAATAATGAATAACGAGATTTGGGATAATACCATCAACACCAAATAATCAACCAAGAAAAAAAGAAAAATGCAAATGATGTATAGAGTTGATGAAAAGAAAAAATTAGAAAAGAAAAAAGAAAAGAAATTAGATATTCAATCAATTTATTTGTGGACCTATGTTTTGTGCTTTGAGTGAGAAAATAAACGATATGTTATAAAAAGCATGTTTTATTAGGTAAGAGAAAATTAGGAAAAAAGAAAAGTAAGAGAGGAAAATAATCCTAAACATTAGTAGTGAAAGTGTATAGGTGTAATAAGATCCTTGAAAGTTAAGTAAGAAGTCAGCTCAGTATCCGACCTAAGATGATTACCAAATTTAAGTTCAAATTATTTAGTTTCTTTTAATAAAGAGTAAAGATTGCTTAGGTTATTGTCTTAACTAAAAACTAATTATTGAGTGTTTGATCAGGTTATTGTTTTAATTAAAGACTAATTACTAATTAATCAGCGGTCAGATACTGTTGATTTTTAGTATCATATTCTGACGGATAAAATATAAAATTAGAGGGAAATAATTTATTTTCAAAATTGTTGATTAGTTGCACAAGCATATATCGATGCAGATACCTCCCCGGAGTTCATGGCATTAACATCTTATATATGCATGCGGTCGCTGTCATAACGAACATTCCACAGTTTATTTTTCTAGTTCGGTTCACAAAATCATATATTACTTTCGATAGGCCCCCAAGTTGGCGTTTCATGGAGAGGCATGCATTCCAGTACTATATTTAGCTATGAAAACGAGAGAAGATTGATTTGTGGATAATACCAAACATCTAATTTCATGTGTTCTAGAATTAGAAGCTGCCACACACCCAATCATTCTTAGAGCACAAAATTTGTTGAATGGCAGGTATCGTGCCGAGAGTGAAGGCAGTTGTTTTATTGTTTGAGCAAATTTTCTTGCGAATACTAGCACATGCTTCAGTTGAAACTCCTTTCTTGCGAGTACCAGCACGTGCTTCAGTTGAAACTCTTTTCTAATATTTGATTTTTTGCAATATTATACAAATAAAAGAAATGCCTTATTTTTTTTTTTGACAATTTCATCCTTTAGTTATAAACTTTTAATATTTATAAAAAAAATAAACAATAATTTTATTTAGCAAACTATATAAATGACTAATAAAAAATTATTTTAAATAATATAATTATATTTATAATTAAGTTCTATTTAAAAAGTTTATTAACATATTTTTATTTTATAACTAATTTAATTTAATTTGTTTCTAAATAAACTATATGGGAGTCCAAATAATACAAATAAGTTATTAATTAATATATTATATTATTAAAAGTTTATCTAAAAAAAAAAGAATTGTCGTTGTCGCCATCAAAACCACTACATGTCGTTGCTAGCCACCACTTTACCACATTATTTTAACTCAAGAATTATATGAAAATTATTAGAAATTAACGATCTATGCATTAAAGTAACTTACTTGACCGAAATACTTGATGTTTTGTTAGGATATGGAAAAAATAGAAAGCTTTGAAACTTTTTTAATCTCTTCAATAAATTCATTTTTCACCTCCATGACAATTTAATGATGTTGCTCATTTAACGGCAAGTCTAATGGTACTAGAGATGATGTTCCACCACTGGTAACGATGGCAGCTGTAGCGGTCTAACGACTATTAAATTTATATTTCTATTTTTATAAATTAATTAAATAAATAAAATGATTTTATTAAATTGTTTAAATTGTTACTTAACTTTTGTTGATATAAAACTAATTATCTACAATATTAAATTGAAAAAAATAAAATTACCAATAATAATTGTTCATAACATTAAAAAAGTTAATAAAAGATTGAAGGGGTAAAGGAATCTAAAATTATCAGTTTTAATGTTATGAACAATTATTACCAATGTTATGAACAATTATTACCAACATTAAAAAAAGTTAATAAAAGATTGAAGGGGCAAAGGAATCTAAATTTATCAATTTTAATGTTATGAATAATTATTACCAATAATAATTGTCCATAACATTAAAAAGTTAATAAAAGATTGAAGGGGTAAAGGAATTTAAATTTGTCAGTTTTTATCGTGAAATTTAAATTTTACGATGTATATTAAATTCTAATAGAATTATGGTCAGCCAAACAATTTAACTAAGAAAGCAATTTAAATTACTCCCCTTCCTTTCCTTTCATCCTCTCCTTTCATCCAAACACCAACTCAGAAGTAGATATCTCCCCATATATTAATGCGAGCAGATTTTCAAACCATTTTCTTAGACGTCTTAGTTGTGCGTAAAATTAGATTTTTAATAGACTCTATATTCCAATAGTAGTAGATCGTAAAACCCATAAAAAGAAAATTACTAATCAGCTCTGGGTTTCTTCAGCTCTAAGAGCTTGAAGCTAGTTTGGTAGGATTTTGGAAAAAAATTAATGCATGTTAATATTCTTATCAAGTTATGCACCTGAATGGAGCGTTCTGTTCTGTCTATCTGAGTTTGAAGTATTACATAAAAATTTAGGTCATCTGGACTCCCATATATTTTACATGTTGTGAAAAAATACTGCCTTAGGGGAGTGTAAATAGCAAAAACGTCTGACTAAACTATAGTGCTGTGAGCATTTGGTACGTCAAAGAAAAGTATCGCTAATTCTGGCATTGCCAAAGCATGAATTGACGCTGTAGCCATTCTGTAGTGTTGCACTAACTGAATGCTAGTGAGACGTTACGTGGCTGCATTTGATCTCTTTTTCTTTTTGAGCGTTCAAGAGCTTCTTTACAAGCAGATTTTCCACATTTCTTTTTACCTGGTCAGGATGTGCAATAACAGTAACGCATGATTTTTCTGAACATAAAAGCGGATACTAACGCTTTTAGTATTTTCTTCTCTTATTGTAGAGGAGGCCGACCTGCCGGTCAACATCAAAGATCACGATCTTGTTCCCAAGCATCAATGCTTGCACATGAAGAGAAGATGACTTCGCTGAAGATGAAAATCTTTTTTGCCTTTTCCTCGTTCGAGATACGCTTTTATGTGCTTTTTGGTTCAGTCTAATTGCCAGAAAGCCTATGCACAAGGTCGATGTTTCGGCTTGGCATGTCGAACTTAGGACCACATGGAACCCAATGAATTTATTTACTGTTTCGAGAATCTCAAACGCTAGCCCATTTCATTCAGCAATTGCAACATAATTTAAATATTATTATTATTATTATTTTCAATTTGCCAGTCCAACACACTTCAATATGTTTTCTTGAATACTTGCACTGCGACTCAAACTCTGATCAATTTTTTATCTTAAAAATAAACAAATAAATTTTAAAAGATGGCAAATATAACATAGTTCTATTGGATTAAAAAAAAAAAGTCAATATAATATTATTGATTAGATATTAAGACGGTTCATAACATCGTAAATGAGTTTATCTTTTAAAAGTCTTCAAAAAAGATTAGTTTGTCTTAGAAAAAAGATTTGTCATATCTCCACAACTTCTGGAACACATTAATGCGTCACTCCCAAATAAACAGTTTTCGTCGTCATTAAAGGTGCTCGCAATTGAACCAAGCTCATCCCTGTTTATTACCTGCATCCGTTTCGCATGTGCAGTTGTGTGTGCAGCTCGATTTGCTTTTGTTGTTTATTATGCTAATCATTAATATTTTTCTTGGCTTGGTTGGAGTTCAGTTGCCACGTATACAAGAGACTGATCCAATTGCGAGATACTATGGGAGGAAGAGTGGGCAGGCTGTGAAGATTATCTGGCCAAGTGAGACTGCCGGTCTTTATGGCACCCATAGATATATTGCTCTCTTCAACAATTTTAGACTTGTAGTTATCCGAAGTAGTTATTGCTCATCACCCCGTTGGTGTTTTGCAGTTAGGACCTTGAAGACAACGGTGAAATTCGTTTGAAAACAGGACCCAATTTTGATATTTTATGTGCTAAGTCAATTTCATTCCTTACTACTTTACGTGCTTTTAGCTGCATTTCTAGTGCTCTTCGAAGAATTAATATTTAAGCAATTTGCTTTCCATTTTGTCTCTTTCTTGAAGTGGAGACTGGTTACCATCTTAAAATGGAAATTAAATAAAGAATATGAAAAAGAATGCTCTTTGCTTTAGAGATTAAATGCGTTTGAATCATATTTGCTTAATTTTGGGAACTTTGAGGCACAAGCAACTTTACAATTGAATGGAGGTTAGTTGTGAATCTTGGGGAAAAGATGTCTTGCCGCTTTATCAAGTGAACGAATGGTCCAATAATGGAGTGCAATTTGAAAATCCAAACTTGCATGGACCATGAAACTTCAATTTTTTGGTTTGGGTTAGTTAGGTTATTGTAATTGATTAGGGTTTAATTTATTGGAGAATTTGAACCAAACCAAGGAATCCTTAAATATAGACAGACAAAAAGTAAAAGATGGTTACTTCTGTTTATTGAGTAATAATGACACATAGATAATTCGTTTAGATAGAAAGTTTTAGTAGTCTTCGCGCCAAAGGAATATGAATTCCAAGTGCCATGGTTCTTCTTTGGTACAATCTAAATTTGAATTGAAAAATAAAACATTAATGGTGAGGCCATTTAGGTTGGGGGAAAAAAAAAACAATTTGAACATATCGTAAAGTCACACGCATTGGTTTGGTTGTTTAATTTGAAAAGAAATTGAGGTTGTTAAAAAAAGAGAAGCAGGTGGATGTTAACAAGATTCTCCACTGTCGCAATCATGGAAGACCATTAGCAATTTTCCAATGATCCATTCAATAGATGGGGTCCAAAACTTGGTGGGATATGGAAGAAAAAAGTTTAATTTGTGGGCTATGATTAAGATTGCAAAAGAGTTTTAAAAATTAAGTAACATTTTAGAGCAAGAGTAATAAAGGATTAATCTACTTTCATCAAATTATATGCATTAAGTTATCGCTAAATAATTGTTGAAGTACAATTCCAATAAAAAAAAAAAAAAGATATCGATTGCGTTAGGATTCAAAGTTTTAAGATCGGAAAACTTAATTCACTGGGGTAAAATTATAATAAAAATTAATAATTTATAAAATTAACTTCATATCGAAACTTGTTCATGAAGTCGTCCCCACCGCACTGAAAAATAAAGAGAATTTTATTTTTTTTTATTTTTAATTGAGCATAGTCAATTGCTCACTTTACGTTTCATGTAAATTTGCCTCTGACTCTAATGATTTAATTTCGGTTAAGTAACATCTTAAAGTTAAAAGCAAGAAATGAAGAAAAGAATGACGCAGATAATTTATTCCAAAGAATAAGATGATTTGTTTGCCCTCGTAGCAGAAGAAGAAGTTTAACGAATCAATTTTCTTCACAACAACCTCAAAAAGGAAATATAATCAACTGATATATTTAATTTGGGTGGTAAAGGACTGGAGTAGATGACTAATTTTTTTTGGGAATACGAGTAGATTTTGCTTAAGAAAAAAAATTGTCAAGTTTGTTCAATGACCCATATTTTAAAAAAAAAAAAAATCTTAATCCAATTGAATCTCCGTAGTACTAACATCCCCCACGGTCTAAGTTGACTATTTTAACTGAATTTTGGAAAAAAAAAAAAAAAAGAGGCCTTCTTTCACCAAATGGCGTGCCATGCAACAGTTAATATCTACACCTTTGCGTGCGTCCGTACCTTCGTCGAAAGAAACTGATGCAATTAAACCACGATTAAGATTTGAGAATCGAGATTGAGATTTACTCAATGGTCAAAGGTTTGTTTCAAGGGTTGTCAAAGGATGCTTCACGTGAGTAGGAGCACCTCCCGTACGCAATTCCAAGAATTCATAATTGTTATAATATTAAAATAATGGAATAAATAAATTAATATTAATAATAATCCTCAATAAAATGGACAGGCCATGCCCTCAGACTCACGTGCAGGGCCACACGCCTCGGTTTGTCTTTGTACTGTATCCCGTCGACAGGCCCTGCATGTTAGGCCACCCCCTATGCGGCTACATGCCCACAACGCAACAAATTCTTGACATTTCCCTCAACACTAGTTTGATCCCCTGATATATTTTATTGCCTTCTCCTTTTTTTTAAAAAAAATAATTTCAATATTTAGTAATTAAAAGGGATTAATTTTGCCGTGGCTGATGGCTGCTAGCTTCGCTAAATTTAATTGTTGTGCCCTTTACTAGCTAGCTGTCATTGAATTCTAGAATACAACAGTTGGATTCGCGAAATGGGAAGAAGGATCTTTTTGTCTTGAAGCTAAATATTTAATTCCATTCTGGAAAAGAGGGGAACCAAAAAATGCCAAATATTGAATCAAATATTAATTTTATAAATTATATTGAGTTGGATTGAATTGAGGGATACATAGAATAGAATCAAGGTTCAGCTCCCCAGACTTCTTTTGATATCTGCATAATTTTTAATAATGGGGCAATTATTTCTAAATAATTATTAAAAGATCCATAAATACATGAAAGCCATGCCGTGACCGGTGCTGCTGTCTGCAGTTGACAAAATTTTAACATAAAATTTGTTGGTTACTTTGGCTGTTTTGACAGCGTGTACAACTGAGTCAGCGACCACAATGACGTCCCGCCACGTGGAATATGATGTGACATAAACTAATGGTTCTATGAAACATTGTCGTTTCACAATGATAGGAGCCACAGAAAATCTCCTAGGATTCCATCCGTATTATTCCCCGTCCATCCCTCTGGCAGAATTAATAGACCTCTGGTACATGACCCAGCTGTACCGTGACCCGGCTAATCTTCAAGTATGAGGGCGTTCGTAGCTTATAGCTGTTATAATTTACCATCTTTCGAAAGTCATTTTATTAGTATAATTAATATATATTATTTATGTAATTTTTGAATAAATTATAAGTTAATAAAATCTTAAATTTTTTAGTAGATTGTAAGTTACAGTAACTTAATTTAATAAAATTTTAAATTTTGATTGATTTAAGTTTAAAAATGGACCAAAAAATTTTTTTTTAAATAATATTCTACTGCTGCGGGTAACATAACACAATGGTTAGGTTTTGCTTGTACAAACTCAGAGCAGGCAGAGATAGGATGAAAGAGCATGTTTTATACCGGGGCGGTAATTTGAATTCGTTTATTTAATTCTGTTTTAGACAAACAAAACAAGTATGAGTTTTAAATATTTGATCCATTTGATAAGTGTGTAAATTTAATACAATTTACTCAATTAACGAATCGAATACTGGTTTAAGGTCATTGATTTATCTATTTATTTCAAATTAATTAAATAGTTCATAAATAAATCGAATAAGGGTCTACTTATTTGATTAAATTATTTATTTATTATTAAATTTTATGAATAAATTTTAATTCTAGAGAACCATTTGTAATTATAATTTACAATAACAAGGAAAAAATAAATCCTCACTCAGATCGGAGGCACACAACCTTTAAATAAATATAATTTTCCTACAACTTAAATTGGAGAATACACTCAATCAAGTCACTTAAGTAGAATTAGTTGCCACTTGATCCAATATTTTATGGGCACAATTCATTTATTAAAAGAATTACATTCTAATTTATTAAATTTTGACATAATTCATTTATATCTTAATTCATTCATTTATTTTGTCACCCGTAAATTTTTATAGTGAAAAGAATAAGAACTGCTGCACCTACTGGACAGACAAAGTGAAATTATTTTGGTCAAAAGTCAAAAGGAAATCGTCTAAGACAAGTATCCTCTCAAGTAATCGTATTGACCACAGAGTAGACAGCATGAAGTGAAAATACTGCCACTTGATAACCCTTTTACAGTCTGTTTGCAAAGGGCATGCGGTAGGAGTCTTAATAGTGAAGAGACCTTTCACCTCCTCGACGTTTTCGATAACGGCCGGAGATAAAGACGATTTCGTAGTATTTCAGACCCCATGCGCCTGCTTTCCCTTCGACTCCTACTTTCTCGTTCTTGTCCCCATTCTCTCTCTCTCTCTCTCTATCTCTCTCTTTTCTTTAATTAAGTCTTGCGGGTACGACTGATTCGTGTGACACAAGCTTTTACTTTTTGCGCGTAGCCCGACCCGTCACTATGCCCATATCGAAAATCAAACATGTAAAAATTCTGTCCCAAAAAAAAAAAAAATTAGGGTAACTCTCGGCCCCATAATTTGTTGATAAACTTCAACGCACGTAATTTCATTGCAGGTCTACACTATACCCCACGTGGCTACGGTCAAACGCAGTTCGTAGTACACTTGTATTTTTACTCTATTATACATAGTTACATACATTAGTATGTAATTTTCAAAATCCAGTCCTTAATAAATTGCATAATTCTTGAAAGAGTACATACTTGGCCAAATCAATTTTATCGTCATCCCTTCTTTTTAATTAATTTGTTTCGAACCATGAGCTAATTGCATCTCTACATTAAATTTGAGAGATTTTGAGTTTAGTTTTCTTTAAATTCGGACAAGTGGAACTTCGTTTTTTAGGATTCACTTTTTTTATTCTTTGGTTTGAATAAGGGTTGCGAAGAAAATAGGGAAGAAATGTAGAGAAGGAAAAAAAAATTGTGAATGATATAACATTCTTTTTTTGAAAATCAACTTTGGTCCAAGAATTCAGGACTTTATAAAATTTAGGTTTACAATATTGTAAATATGTCATAAAGTTTAACAAATTTCAGATTCTCGAATTAAATTTTTTTTCGTATATATAAAATTATTTTGTCTTTTAAACGTGGCATAACTGGCATTATAATAAAAAGGGGAAAAAAAAGATAAAACGCACATTTTAACGGCGGAGGGTGAAGAGTAGTAACAGCCTCGAGCGGACGGTGGAGTCGTAATGACCTTGAGTTTTGAGGGTACATATCTCTTTTCATTTTAACGGCTGCGATTGAATTTTTACTTGTGATCCACGGTCCTGATTATTCTGGACACAATCTTTCCCAAGCCAATGCATCATCAGGGATCATCCATATGGATGATAGATCCACCCACCATTTTGAGTTTGAAATTCAACAGTCCCAACGGGTCCCACATTTTCAAATAACAGCGTAATATACTAACAACCATCCATCAATCCAACTTGTCCTTTTTTAACCGTGGTTAAAAAAAAAAAACTCGAGTTAAAATACCACCGCAATAAATACATAAGCCAACCTTCCCTCTCTCTTGACTCTGGCTGGCGCTCTCTTCAGTTCAAGTTTCTACTTCTCTCTCGAGCTCCGCGTCTCCCCTTCTTCTTAAATCAAACTCAAAACACACTCATCCAAAGAAGCGCCAACAGTTTCGTACACTTCATTTATATGCTCAACGCGTGTCTCCTTCGACAAAATGACTGTGTTTTCCGTTAGGCAGGTGGTGCCTGTCGACTACGAGGCGGAGGTGTCGCAGAGACTCCTCGAAGCGACGCTCGCCGGCGATCTTAAATCGGCAACGGAGTGCATTGCCGATCCGTACGTCGACGTGAACTTCGTCGGCGCGGTTTCTTTGAAGATGAGGAAGAATGAGGTCGTGCTTCGCGAGGGAATGCCGAGCGAAGTCGGGGTCGAGTTCGAGGAGTTCAGGAGTGACGTCACGGCTCTGTTCCTCGCCGCTCATAGTGGAAATGTCACTCTTGTGAAGAAACTACTGGTATTGATCGTTTCACTGTATAATGAACTAAAGAAATTTTAATGTGAACTACTGTTTTATTTGCGTTGTCGTTTTGCTGCTTGAACCGTCTTCGTCGTTTACTTTTTTTTTCCCTTGTTTTTTTCGTAACATTTGATTTTTTTTTTTAATGCGCTTTGTTGATTTCCCTCATTTTTGAAGGTTTTATGATTAACGCCAAAAGAAAGGGAATATTTGAGGTTTACAAATTTCAGATCACTGGAAATAAAATAATTTGAGATTTGAGCTGTTTCACTCACGTCGCCGTTTTGGAGTTTGTTTTAGTTTTTTTAAATATTTTGTTGATTAACCTTTTTTTCCTCCTCTTAAATTTACCTTCGAGAGACTCTGTTGACCAGATTACTACTATTGAACTCAGATTCAAAGCTCTATCTAACCATATAGTTAGATTTTTGCTGAAGTTAAAAGTTAAAAAACAAAATGCCTGTTAAGTGAGATTTGCGAAATTTGGGTAGTTTCACGAGTTCTCTACTTTATTTTTTTGTTACGAACTATGATTTTAGTGATTTAAAAATTTGAAAAGAAAGGTATTTTAGTAATTTTCTCTTGGACTGCTGGGCTGACAAAAGTTTTCCCTGCTTTAATAGTTACATTTGCTGATATGATGATGCTTTTAACAATTTTCAATCCTAGGCTCCCAACTTTATTGCTTTTTCATGTATTGGTCTGCTTTTTCATTATCTGGTTTACATTCACTAACGAACGAAAGTATTTGCTTTAGTATTGTTTTAATTCTATTTCCAAAGGCTGGATTGGATCATTAGAATCTGATTCAGAATCTCTAAGAAACCATTCTGCTGTTCCAGCTTAAAAATTTTCACAAGTGTTATTATCTGCTTGATATGAATACATGTTTAACAGAAGAAAATTTACACAGAGAGAGAGTGATATTTGTTAAGAGAATAGTCAGGAAGTATATCTGGAGCCCATATAAAAGCTTGATATCTATCTATTTAATGGAACCATATAACGCAAGGCCCATGTTGAGTTGTCCGATTTCGACCACTGGCCAGACCTCAAAAGTACACAATTGTACACATAGATATGTCCCCCTTTCAGCTTTCTAATAATAAGAGCATAGCGTCACATTCTGAAGTCTTTAATTGTGTTTGTAATGTACTAAAAGAATTTGAGATAATGTCAAATAACAGAGCACTGGAGCTGATGTGAACCAGAAACTCTTCAGGGGCTTTGCAACAACAATAGCAGTGAGGGAGGGCCATCTTGAGATTCTGGAGATCTTACTTAAAGCCGGGGCTTCTCAGCCTGCATGTGAGGAGGCTTTGCTGGAGGCAAGCTGTCATGGTCGAGCTAGCCTCGCTCAGCTGCTTATGGGCTCTGATTTGATAAGGCCCCATGTTGCTGTGCATGCTCTTGTCACAGCATGTTGTGGGGGATTTGTGGATGTGGTGGATACTCTCGTGAAGGTAAGTCATTTTGCTTATTTAGAGGCTTCCAAAAATTAGAGCTATAACTGCCTTTATGTTGCCTGTTTCATAGTGTCTTTCAGGGAGTTAAATCTCTTATATCATTATAGCATATCATGTATGACATGCTTGAATTGCCAATCACATAGTTGGTTCTTTATGGCAGTGTGGAGTTGATAAAAATGCCACTGATCGGTTGCTGCTGCGGTCATTGAAGCCTTCTCTTCACACAAACGTTGACTGTAGTGCACTTGTTGCTGCTGTTGTTAGTAGGCAGGCCTCTGTCGTTCAATTACTGCTACAGGTGACCTTTTGTAATCTTCTTCATTTATCCTTTATCATCCTGGTTTGTGAGGATTTCTTTAACTCCTCTTTTTGGTGGTTGGAGCCATCTGATAGTGTAATAACAGTGACACAGCTGAATCTGTACCTTACTACGGCAATTCGATATTTTTGGTGGATGCATGGGATTCGATATTTTTGGTGGATGCATGGGAATCTCGACAGAAATTCTCTGTACCCTTGGCCCTACATTATAAGATAATCTATTCTACAAAATAAACATGGATGGGAAATTACACAAATTTTGCCTCCCCCCCCCCCCCCCCAAAAAAAAAAAAAAAAACAAATTAGTGTTTTTCTCTTATGCTTTTTTTTTTTAATTAATTTAATACAACTCAACCCTCTTTTGGTCACAAATTGAGTATGCAGGCTGGTGCTAAAACAGATATGAAAGTAAGACTTGGAGCATGGTCATGGGACACAACTACAGGTGAAGAGTTTCGAGTAGGTGCTGGACTAGCTGAGCCCTATGCCATCACGTGGTGTGCAGTAGAGTATTTTGAAATTACTGGTTCCATCTTACGCATGCTTCTGCAGCACCTCTCCCATAATAGTCCTCATTATGGAAGAACCCTCCTTCAACATGCCATTCTTTGTGGCTGTACAGGAGCAGTCGCTGTCCTCTTGAGCTGTGGTGCTGATGCTCAATGCCCTATTAAAACCCAAAAAACCGAGTTCCGTCCAATACACCTGGCTGCCCGCCTTGGCTTTTCCACAATTCTTCAATCCCTAGTTGATTCTGGTTGTGATCTAAATGCCAAGACGGAATCTGGTGAAACAGCTCTGATGATTAGTGCGAAATATAAGCAAGAAGAGTGTGTCAAAGTTTTGGCCAAGGCTGGTGCTGATTTCGGGTTAGTTAGTGTTTCTGGTCAGTCTGCAAGTTCAATTGCTGGTTCAAACTGGTGGTCTGTTGGTTTTCAACGAGCAGTACTGGATGTAATCAGATCTGGGAATATTCCAAAATCTAGCAATGTAGCAGTTTTCTCTCCTTTGATGTTTGTAGCTCAAGCCGGTGATATTGTGGCCTTAAAAGCTCTTATGGGGAGGGAAGACCTTAATCTTGATTATCAGGATGACAATGGTTTCTCAGCTGTCATGGTTGCTGCCTCAAAAGGTCATGTCCAAATATTCCGCGAGCTCGTTTATGCAGGGGCTGATGTTAAGCTGCTTAATAAATCTGGCAAAACTGCAATTATGTTATCTGAGTTGAACCAGAATTGTGACCTATTTGAGAAAGTGATGCTTGAATTTGCACTTGAAAAGGGAAACAGCTATGCTGGTGGTTTCTATGCTTTACATTGTGCTTCACGTCGTGGTGACTTGGATGCAGTCAGGTTGCTGACAAGTAAGGGTTATGGTGTTAATGTCCCCGATGGTGATGATTATACTCCATTGATGTTGGCGGCAAGGGAAGGTCATGGACCCATGTGTGAACTCTTGATCTCGAATGGAGCCATTTGTGATATTAAGAATGCTAGAGGTGAAACTGCACTCTCACTTGCAAGAAAAAAATCCAGCACAAAAAATGATGCTGAACGTGTGATTTTGGATGAACTTGCTCGCAAGCTGGTATTAGGTGGTGCTCAAGTACTAAAACATACCAAAGGAGGTAAAGGCACTCCACACAGGAAAGAAATCAGAATGTTGGGGTCTGAAGGTGTGTTGCGGTGGGGAAATTCAAGACGTAGAAATGTGATATGCCGAGAGGCACAGTTGGGGCCAAGCCCAGCCTTTCAAAAGAATAGGCGAAGCAAAGGTAATGTTAATGAACCTGGGGTGTTCCATATAGTGACCACCAAGAACAATGAGGTTCATTTTGTATGCGATGGTGGGTTGGAAGTGGCTGAGCTGTGGGTGAGGGGTATAATGTTGGTGACGAAGGCGGCCATATGTGGTTAATAGAGACGCTAAGGAGTCCTGATTGTAAGACTTGCCTTAATAGTATGTATAGGAATAGCAGTTTGAAGTACTTCGTCTTGAAGTACTTTGAATTGCTAGTACTTCGTCTTGAAGTACTTTGAATTGCTAGATTTATGTTAAAAAAGTTTTGCTCCTATTAGCTTGTAAATGCTTTCTCATGGAAGAAGAAAAAAATGGTATTTTCATCACCTTCTTAGTCTGACCATCTCTGTTTCATAGAAGCTTCAAAAGCTAAGGTCATTAAAAACTAACGTCAAGTTAATAGATGTATTGAAAAGAGAAATCAGACGAAAAACAATTCGCTACAAATATTGAGTGTGAAGGCCGCAAACTTTGTTCCATGCACTGGCTATTAATCCAAAAAGAAAAGATTTCATTAACATACACATGCCTCAGCACGTAAATTGAGCTTCCGATAAGCCACAAAGATCTACGATTACACAAGAATTGTCGGATAACTGACTTCATATATCAAGTATCAAATGGTAAATGTAAGAATGACAGATTCTAATGGAAGCATACTTGATTGTTCATATAAATGCAGCATGTGCCTCGCCCTCTCATGAATTGTGAAAATATACAAATGAATTCAGAATATGATAAAGTGAAGGGCTTTGGATGGTTATTCGGTTGTAAATAATTCCAACATGAGTCAATAATGTCCGTATTGTATCAGCAGGCTCAGCCTTCATTAATTTCTTTCTCTTTTGCCTTGCAGATATCGTCTGCTGACTTCACATATTTTCTAGTCAACTCATCTACCTGTAAAAGGAAGTAGAAATTTAAAAGAATCACATAAATGCAACAGTTCTTTTAGCTAGGATCAGCTTAACACACACCTCTTTTTCCAATCTCTTCATTTGATCCTTGGGCAAACTTGAACCTGCTTTCTTCATCATATCCAATGCCTGTGAAACCAAGAATATATCAACTTTGATGCATGGAACAATTAATACATTACAGCAATACATAAAATCCACAATAACAAAGCATCAATGGAATTCCTTTTGTAGACTTAATAGTAATGATGGATAAATATAATTCCCAATGAAAAAGATTAAAGGTTATTTAATGAGTTGTGACACTGCTGCTGGACTCCTATAGTTTAGCAGATTACATAATTATCTATAAGTTTCACAAAACAAGTCCAATCATAGAAGGAAAAGCACACATTCTTATATGATTAAACTTATGACCGATACTTAAAATCTAGTATTATCAGACAACATAAACTAAGATCCGGAAACTGGAAGGGCAAGAAATTACCAACATGAATCCCATGTCAGGCAAAGAAAATAGTCATTTACTAATATACCTTCTGCCGAGACCTTCTAATACTTTGTTTAACATCTTCACTCGTCTTGGCTACTACCTTACACATTGCCTGGATATGCTCTTTGGTCAATCTGGTCAATGCAAACAACAAACAATAGTAAATCAATGAAGCCATCAGAAAGTCCAGCGACATGCACAGCTGAGGAAACTTTGATCCCAAATAATGCCATATCAGCATAAAACAACTCTTCAAATATATTTTCCACTCCAATAATGGGTTTCATCACCCATTATTAGGTGATGGACTTCTGTGTCACACATATAAATGAGAAAAAAATTTAAATGGAGCAAGCGTTTACGCTGGAATAGCTGCAATCAAACGTTGCCCATCCACTTTAGGATTTAACCCTAGAGGAGATGAAACAATGGCACTCTCTAACTCTTTCAGGGTCTGCAAGAAACAATTAGTTCATTATGGTGATGATCAAACTGGGTTTGGGTTGTTTAAAATCTACCACTAATATTTTTCCAAGCATACATGAAAAAAATGAAGAAACATCCATAATTTTTCAGGCTTCACCATATAGTACAACTGTAATTCAAATTAGCATAAAAAGTGATTCATATCAAAAGGGTGATCTTCAAGATAGGAAACTGTTAACAATTATGTAGCATGAGGCTTGAGCACATAGATAATTACATTTGGATCATAAGGATTAATTGATAAGGTCTTAGAATCGAGGACTGAAATAACAGCTAAATGATTCAAGGGCATCTTCACACCACCAGTTTCAACAATGATGTGGTCAAGCATTCCTGTAAAAAACATTGCAGAAAGATACATGTAAATTATCAGACCACCAAACATCTACAACAAAAAAATTAAGATAAAGACGATCCATGGTGATATACCTGGGGATGCCCTTCCTGTTCTTAATTTGGTCAGTTCACGTGACAATGCAACTATTGCTGCTTCCATCTGCGAGACAGCAGTTTCCTTAACAGTGGGACCAATATCCACAACTTCAACTGTACTTCCAGCACCAGAATCATCCTCTACAGATTTGTATCAAAAGGAATAAGAATGTGTGCAAACATAATGACCATGTTTAAAGAGGAAATTCAACATGCAATTCTTATAAATTTATGAAAATTTGTTTCATGATCAATAACTAAAGAAATGAATAATGTAAACTTAACTATCCCTCAGACCTAAATAGTTTGGATAAGCTAAATTAATCCTCTGCATTCCAATTATTGCAGAGATATTTTGTTTAACTTGTTTAGGACATCTATTTCATTCCAACCGGAGTGAAATCACTCTTCCATGCCATAGCATTCATGGAATAACCAAAACATCAACCTTTCCTTACAATTACAATTGGTATAGATTAGATAAATCATAACAAGACTGTTCATTTTACACGGCAAAAATCTAAATAAGACTATTGCAAGATTACTTTGAGGCATACTTATACAATCTGCCATTATATCTCATTACTATGCCATCATTTTGATTCAGCTGAATCAATAAATAAACAAGAAAGCCGAATACCCAAAAACCCACAAACTGAAATCACCCACTCAACACCATAACACATAGCATCCCATTCATCAAATCCCCAATTTAGTAATAACAACTCCATAGATAATACTTTAAAAAAAAAAAAAAAAGCGGAGAGATTAGAGAAGTACTTGATCTTTTGCCTTTGGCGAATCCTCGGCGATAATCTTGCATGAACCCGAAAGCTGAAAGAGTTGGATCACTGTACTGTGTCCTAAAGAACCCATTATTGCGGGAGCAGGGAGTATGGAACCAGCTTTGCTGTGATTGAAGAGCAGAGCTTCCATTTCTAAGAAGCAGTGCTGCGTTTCGATTAGAGATCGTCCGTCTTAGATACATTGCTATGATTTTTCTTTATTTATTTCTTGTTTAATTTTGTTTAGAAGAAATGAAACAATAGACAGTCACCCAACTACTCTGTTCAGGGCTTTAGTGGCTTTTCAGTGTTTGAGGGTTTAGGGTTTATTGTTTGTTATTATAAAATCCTTTGTTTGCTGCTAACCATGTTGCAATCGACCCTAACGTTTGTGCAGCCAAAGTCCAAATGGTAAATTTATAAAATTAACCTAAAATATTTTTTTTTATTTTTCAAGACTAACCCCCTCAATTTATTATTATCAACATTAGCCAAATAATACCTTAAAAGAAGAAAATACTTCTCCCATTTCTCACCAAGCTCCCTCTTTCTAACCAAACAAAAACTCTTCTTCAACTATCTCACTCCTCTCTCGTAACTTTCTTAAGTCCATCACTGGCAATAAAAATTATAATTTCTGGTTAAACCATCCTCCCTCTTTCTTTAGTATGTTGTATTGTGTTTTATTATTTTGTGTGTTTATTTTCTTGTTATGTTGGTGATGGTAATGGAAGATTGAGGTATTTTTTATGGTGGTGGTGTGAAAGAAGTGTTGTTGATAGGAAGAGTGTTGCATTCACCGTAGCTATCGTAGATGAAGGGTAGGATAGGCGCACGACCTTCATTTGCAACAAGCTTGCGCTTGCCACACTTGATGCATGTGGCAAGTGCGTGTTGTCACACCTGAAACTATAAATTGGGTGCGATAAACAGCCTGTCGCATTTAATTTAAGCAACAAGTTGTTTGTCGCATAAAGATAGTATTTGTGCAACGTTGTCTCTTAATGTGATAGGTGTCTGTCGCCAAAATTTAGTAACAAGTAGCTTAGCACTAAGAGAAAACTGTACAAATGCACTAATTAAGAAATAATGAAACATTTTATCAAATACCTAACATATAATACTTCTATAAAATCATTTTTTAGTTAACTTATCTAGATTTTGGATTTCAATTCAATTAGATGTCGGATTCAGTGGATTCAGTAGAAATTTATAGCCAAAGATGATGATTCAAGGGGAAAAGTTTTGCATTCATTTTGATAAAAAGAGAAGAACTTACGATTCAACTAAAAGTAATTTAAGGAAAAATATTTGTGTTCAATTACTTATGAAAGAAAAAAATTTTAAAGGTTAATTGTAAAAAGTAAAAAATTTTTTAGTTAATTGTATAAATTTTCCCAAGTCTAAACTGAGTTGGATTTATTTCCCTAAGATAGTGGGCTATATATTTATCTTTTGTCATAAATTTTGTTATAATTTAATAACTTTGTGATGAAGACGTGAGTCTTAATTGATATAATTATAGCATAGTTTATGCCGGGGAGGTTTTGAAGAAATTTAATTTAGTTGATCATCTGAATTTAATTTTTGAAAATAAAAGGAGTGAAAAATAATAAAATTATTATTTATTTTGAAGTAAACATTTTTATAAACAATAATAGTAAAATCACAAAGTGATTTTGTAATTAGTGGATAGATTTGCATCAAAAGAAGGTGAGATTAGGTTTGCAGGACAATGATGATATTGGCTTACGAAAATGGCAGGAAATATTCGTTTTGTTTAACATAAAATCAATGTACAGTTTTGAATTAAAAAAATTAAGTTAACATTTTTTATTTAAAATTTAAATATAAATATCTAAATAATTTTTTTACATGAATTAAGTGATATCTTATTTATTTTATAAATAAAAAATATTTTAAATATAATTATTTAATATTTATATTCTTGTAAATAAAAAATAAAAATAATTTTATTTTATAATTTAAGAAATAAATATATTTAATCGAGATATTTTTATATATAATATTTACTTTTAATTTAAATTTTTTTTAGTTAAAGTCATCAAGACTACTTTTTATTTATATTTAAATATCTAAAATCGAATATAAATTATAAACAATAAATAAATAAATTTTAAAAAATTAAAAAATTAATAAAATTTCTGACTTAAAGTATTTAACAGATAAGCATACTGTAGAGTATTAATGATACTGTATTTGATTGTTGTAAGTTTTGAGTTTGGGTGTTCGGTGATCGTGGTCAGGCCACTGGTCCAATTGAAAGCAAATTCGATCCATACATGATATATCACATTTATTTTTAAATTCATTATTTTAATGTGGTTCCCAAATAAATTAGATTCAATCTAATCCAGCACGTCATTACCAAATTTATTTTATTTTTTATTTATTATTTTTTTAAAAAAACCTGGGTTACTAAATTATTGTGACTTAATCTTCAAAAGTGCGGTCTTTGCAGTAATCTTTTCGACGGCTTCATTTTGCGGCACGTCGCATTTAGATAGAGATGAAAATTTCAATGGTTGACTGAGCCACAGAATGGTCACACCTGTCAGAATTTACTAAGGTCCAAGCTCTCATTTAGTACAAAATTTATTTTAATTTCCTCTTTTCTTTTAAAAATCAACTTTCTTTATTTAATCCTTTAAAATTGTCGTATCATTACGTACTCGTAAAAGGAGAAGTTAAAATTAAGAAATAAATGTAAAGGATTTTGCTCTGGACTTTTTTTTAATACATAGATATATTAATTTTATTGATATTTATAATAAAAAATTATTTAATTTTTTTTAATAATTTTAATATAACTTAAGCTAAAGATTGATTTTTTATTTAAGATTAAAGGAGATCAAGTGAGGCTTTTTTTAATAATTTTATTACAATAAAATTAAAAAATTAATCCTCATTTAAGATTAAAAAAGATTAATTCTACTGTATGTATAGAGAGGTAAATAAACTCCTATTTACGAGCGGGGTGAAATTTAAATTTATGCGTCCAAGACTGAAAAAATGCCGTGAACTTAAATGGTAAATTCTTATGTTCGCTTTTTTTTTTTAAATGATAATTTTTTATTTATATATATTTTTTCCCATAATTTTCACCGTACGGAAGTGGTTATTTAGAGGGAGAGCTGTGAAATACAGCGCCATTCGACCGTTTCTTCCGTCTCGAGGACAAAGTTTTTGCTTCATACATTCGACAAAAACAAATCCTTTTTAATATTTTCAAATCTAAGATTCAAGAATCAGAAGAAATAAACCAAAAGATAGCTAGGTTGGTGGAGGAAAAAAAGAAGAACAGAAAAAAAAAAAAACGAAAAAAAAATGTTCTACTCAAGGTCTCTTCTCTCAAGAAAAGGCCCTTTAGGCGCCATATGGGTTGCTGCTTACTGCTTCAAAAGGCTTAAAAAAGCTCAAGTTTTTGAGACCAACATTCCCTCTTCTGTTGGTTAGTCGTTGCTTTTTCAACATTGCAATGTTTCCTGCTTTCATATTTGTTTGTTTTGGGAAATAATGAGAGAAAATGACTCCGAAGTTGACATTTTTTTTTTCTTTTTGGTCATGGCCTCGGGCTTCCTTAGAAATGCTTTCGTTGTGTAGCCTCTTTCATTTTCCTTTTTTTTTTTTTTTAACATTGTTCCTCTATGAACAAACATGAGTTCTGTCTTTCCCTTGTGTCATGTGCAGGTAGAATTATGTGTTTATGTATGTTATTTGGAGGCTTAATTTGTATTCTGTTATTATATTTTTGGCTTTTAAGTGTTATTGTATGCTAAATTGAATAAACAATTGTTTTTTGCCATGTGGGTATTCTTTGAAATGGCGAAATTAGGTTGAATTCCTCTTGGTTTTGTTCCTCCGTTTATTTTGCTCAGTTCTCGAAAATTCTATTGTCCTTTTCTTTCTAGTACATTCGTATTACAACCTTAATTCTGCTTTTTTTGACTTGTTCAGTATTTTCAACTTTACCAGTTCATCAAATTTCTTAGTATCCTCAGGAATGTGTATTGGCTGGTTGTAGAATTTGGTTGGTTAGGGTATTGAATGGGCACAAATTTTTGTAAAAATTGTCCGCATTTGTAAAATTTTAGTGGGGTTTTCCCGTTACAACTTGCAGCATTCTAGAATTTGATGTTTGTTCACTTATGTAGGATTTATAACTGCAGCGGAGGGTCTAACATCAACATTTTTGCATTCTAGTTTAACATTTTCAATGTATCTAATTATTTGCTTTCGCAAGTTGTGATTGTTATCTTCTTTTGTTGATGCTAAAAAGTTCTACTCCCCCATGCTTTTGTATCTTCCTAATTTTGATATCTTTTGCAGATGAGATTTTGGAAGAAGAATTGGATGTCATGACATACCGAGTTCTGGCCTACCTTCTTCTTGGTTTGGTCAGAATATACTCAAAAAAAGTTGAATATCTGTTTGATGACTGCAATGATGTGGTGGTTAAGATTAACAACTTTCTGGTTAGTGAGAAAAGTATGAAAAATTTGGGAAATCTGCATGCACCGTATTACTCAATTACACTACCAGAAAGCTTTGAACTTGATGCTTTTGACCTGGAGATTCTTGAAGATATTAGTGGGTAAGTTAATGTACTCTACGAAATCAAGAGGTAAAAACTTCTTATTTCTCTTTACTCGTTCCTAATATGGTTTTTTTTGGTTCATTTTCTCAGTGAGAATGCCGTGCCTCTTGAACAAATTACACTAAAAGGTTTTTTTTTTTTTTTTAACACTCTTTTATGACATTTTACTTGTCTTGTATTATGAAATTTGTCATTAATGAACAGATGGGGGTTCGACTGCTGTGGGAAAAGGTCATTATTCTCTATCAAAGGTATAAAATATGTGTCCATGATTTAAAGATGAAGGGTCCTTCCACTTCTATGACCCTCCTTGTGTACATCTTCCCATCATTTTTAACTTGCCTTTGGTTCTTTGGCATTCACACATACACATCCATCTCTAAATTTGTATGAGATTTTTTTTACCAAGTTGAAATCTTAAGATAACAAAATGTGTTGTTAAACCCATCCAGTATCATTCTCTTGTTTGCTTACTAAGAATTTGAAGTCTTGAATCTGAGTAAATAATAAAATAGACAGCTGAGAGATTGTTACATACTTATTGTAAAATGAAAACAAAAAGCATATTTGCTGTGGTGTTTTGTAGTTTTCGTTCAAAATTCAATTAGGAGGAGAATATCAGGAAATAAGTTCTAGCATAGGAGGCATTGTTTTAATTTAACATAGATAATTGAATGACATAAAATTATTGTACCTATTGGCTTATTTATTTTCAAAACTTTAGCTTAATGCCTCCTAATGTTACTGTAACTATAAACAATAAATGCCTATTTACAAATATTTTTAAATGTTAATGAAATAACCAGTTATTTTATCGTCGTTTTACTATTTAGATAATGTTGAATAAATGTATGAAAACAGATAAATGCAGTGTTGAAACTGTTGCTAGTTTTATCTGAGATGTATAATAATTACATTTTTTTTCCTTAATTTCTTAGTATTATTGCAAGGAATATGCTGCTTGTGATGATAGCTGTTCTGCTGATTATTCTCCAGCCGATGAGTATGTGCTAAATTTGTTTTGTTATTATTAGGACTCTTAAAATGCTTTTTGTTATTTGTTTGCTATTAAGTCTAGTTAAAATTTAAATGGTTACTCTTCTGCTACATTCTTGTTGCAGCATTTTCTCATCTCACTTAATGGAGATTGGAATGGCTGTGAGTGCAACATATGGTAACTTGAAGGCAAACATGGAGAATCTTCAAAGCAATAATGATGGAGTGACTGAACCCATTGACCTTGTCGGTGAACATCAGATCGATGAAGACATGAAGGCTGCTGAAACAGGAAAATCAGAGAAAGGTTTGGAGAAGCTTCAGGATAATAGGCTTTGTGGCATTGAAGAAGAACCGCTGGACGCTATTAAATTATGTGAGAAGGACCATCATTCTGATGGAGAGCAGATAATGGTTCCTGATATGGCACAGATGGAAAAAGGAACATGCCAAGCTACAAGCAAAGACATTAATAAAAATATAACCATGCTACAAGCAAGCACAGAGAAGCTTCGTGAGCATATAGTTCCTCAAGTATGCACTGGTGTTGAGGTGTGTTATGGATCCGAAGAGGAACTTCCAAAACAGGTTGAACTGTCCAGGGAAGAGCATCATACTAATATGGAGCAGATGAAGGTCTTGGAAATATCATCACAAGATAATGAATGTCAGGTTATGAAAAGAGAGGATCCATTGTCTGTTACAGTTGATGTAACTCTTCAATCCAAGTTCTCAGATGCATCAGGTAAAAGAGGGCTTTGGTTCATTTAATTTTGTTTAAACACTTCGTTGCATACCTTATCTGAAGCACTTGTTTAAGCTGTCAAGATTCTGATTTCGAGAATTGTTATGGTATCGTTTCTTTTTCTAATCAGTTTTGCATGTCTTGTTCGTGTACTCTTTTGCAGTTTGCTGATATTGAATGTCACAACTTGAATTCTTTAGTGGTTCTTTTTATTAGTTTCTCCTACTTAATTATCTTTTTATGCAGGAGCCACTACACCTCAGTTTATGGTTGTCCAGACCCCAGCCACCAAAGAGCGAGCTCGGATTTCAAGAAAAAGAAAATGTTGCTTTGATGATGTGACAGTGTTTCCTAATGAGTAAGTCATGATAATTTTGTAGTTAACCCATTAACCGAGGATGGGGTTATCTTTGTGAGCTTATACTGGATGATTTTTTCTGCTCAATTTTTGTAGTGTAATGAGACAATGCATCCAAGATGCAAGTGACTTGGTGTTCAAACGAAGAAAAGCTCCTCGTACTGTTCTTGCTGCCTGGAAAGCCTCTCGAATATCCAATCTTTCACAGGGTTTCCTGTTGCCTTTGCTTCCTTGTAAGTGTAATGCTATTTTTCAATTGTTTACTATTGCTTCTTCCCTTTTTAACCTTATTTTCTGCAGGTATTTCACTGGAGCTTAGAGACTTCCTGTGCCAAGAGAGATTAAAGATCCTGGAAACTGCTAAATCTGTGGAACGACTGGAACCAGCATTATCTACTGTTCGCAAATCATTGGAGAAATTGGCTATTACTTCAGAGACACCTATTGGTAGATCTTTAGAAAACATGGGTATTGCTCCTAAGACTCGAACTGGTATATCTTCAGAGAAAATGCCAGTTGCTCCTGGTACACCCAGTGGTAGATCATCTGAGAAAATGGTTGTTGGCCCTCAAACATCCACCGGTAGATCTTCAGAGAAAATGGTTGTTGCCCCTGAAACACCCACCTGTAGATCTTCAGAGAAAATGGTTGTTGCTCCTGAAACACCCACCAGTAGATCCTCAGAGAAAATGGCTTTTGCTCCTGATACACCCACCGCTAGATCTTCAGAGAAAATGGCTGTTGCTCCTGCTACACCCACTGGTAGATCTTCGCAGATAATGGCTGTTGCTCTGGCCACACCCACTGTTAAATCTTCAGAGCAGATTGCTATGACCATAGAATCCCCCATTTTCCTTTCAGTGCCATCAAGATCATTTGAGACCCCCGAAAATGCTGACTCAATTGCTGCGGAAACACTTGCTGATTCATATCTTACTCCTAGGAAAGATCTAGCTTCAAGCAAGGATGAAGATTTTGATCTCGTTTTCATGAATGAGGTAATGATTATGAAAAGTTGCTTCTGTCTTCAAGACAGTACATGCTGTCACACAAATTGCATATACACCCAGCTGGATGTGTATTGCTTGTGCTCATTGACATGATTTCAGGTCATTCTTTTCTTTCTCCTTGTTCTGTGAAAACTTACAATTGGTTTAGTTATTCTTTTTGTTCTGTTTCAGGAGTCAACTTTTGGTGAAGTAGATAGGCAGGAATCACGTAAGGATTACTTCTAATTGGTTTCTTAAATGTGACCTTTATATATGAGGTCTGGAAATCATTTTGGATCGTCTACTCTGCATAATGCAGCATTCTTATCTGATTTTTATTTTGATTGCAGATGGATTTTCTGCAAGAAGCAGGTAAGGTAGAGGGATCTTTTATATTGACACTAATGCTTCATTGCAAAATATCGATTCAATTTATTCAACTTGTGTGTATACAGAATGGTGGCAAAGTACTTGTGTAGAAGGTTCTTATATCACAAGGAAAGAAGAGAGGATGAAGCAATACAATTGTTGCCACTTTTGGAAGGAAGAACTGTGAAAGAAACTGCGAGGATCTTTTATGAAATATTGGTACGTTCCATTTGCGTTTTAGAATCATTTTTACGTCCAACTTGCTGGTTAGTATTTTCCATGTTACAGAAATTCACTTTTTTGGTTGGCCCAATATCCTATTGACTTGAATTACTTTCCTGGGAAAAGATCCATATTCTGCTGTGTTCCACGTTACTCTTGATGCAAATGTCTCTTTTGTTGGTAGTCATTTCTGCCATTTATCTGGTCATATCTTGTTAATTGTTCACCATTAAGTGCTAGTGTGATTCCATTTCTTTCCATATTAAAAAGATATTCATGGCACTTAAGTTCTCATCATATTTGTGGGGTTATATATTTATAACTCGTTTCCGTCTTTTCTTCACCCACTCACCCCCCCCTCCCCCAACCCCCAAAAATGCCGAAATGAAAGGAAAAGTTAACCCAAGGAAATAGTTCAAAAAATTGTTTCTGGGTGTAGTCTTTGCTTTCTTCATCTCCAGTCAACTGATTTATGTCTTTCTAATGTATCTGAACTTTTCAACCGAAATATGATTAAGAATCTTTATGGTGCCTGTATAACAACTCTGCAGGTATTGCAAACGAAAGGGATGGTGAATGTGAAGCAAGATGATGCCTATGGCGAAATACTACTTGTGAAAGCTCCTTGGTGGGACCACATCCGTGGAGCACTTTAATCAGTGAAACTAGAAAGCCAAATAATGATTTTTTTTCTTAAAGAAATTGGATTCCGGAAGATGTTGTCCTTGTCAGTTTTTAGTTGAGTTGAATTGGATGTAGATGTAATTTCCTTATAGATGGAATTCTTGTATTTGATTAGCAGCAAATTGGGCCAGTATATGAGTAGATTCTCTTGGAAGGAAATATGTGAAGTGAGATGTTAGTAACTTTCCATAGAGAAGATGAATTGGATGTACATTACAGATTCAGATTAATCGAAAATATTTGGTTACGTCATTTTGGTTGCTTTTTGAAGCATGAAAGATTATTAGCCTCCTCTTTGTATTGCGTTCAGAAAAATAAAAAATTAAAAAAAAAAAGGATAAGCCTAACCCAGAGAAGGGGTCTTGATTCGTGGCAGCATCATTTTCAGTTTCTTTTTAAAGCAATCAGCAAGAACGTCCGTTTGTTGATATTAAATGATTTTACTACAAGAAACAAATGTATGCGACAGGCAGCAAGACTACTCAAAAGTTTATTAATGGTCTGGTCAAAAATCTCTTTCAGGAAAGGTACGCTCTATTCAAATGCAATGGATTGGTTGGTTTGGCTTTTTTGGTGAAAAAATTTTAAAATTGATTGTTGTAAATGTAATTTTCACTAAATGAGCTCATGCTCCATCGCCCACGCAACTTATGTCCTTAAATTTTGGAGGATTTCATTGTATAGGTATTTTATGCAGCTCTGGACGTTGCAAATTTGCTTGTAAATGAAGATTCTGATGACTTTTTGGAACAGTAGTCCTGTAGGTCCCAAAACAATAAATCTTTTGAGTTTTAATACCGAGAATTCTTTGCTGAAGAGATATCAGCTTTCCGACTGCAGTTTGTGTTTCACTTAGCTTTTGCTGTTTTTAATTCTTTCTCTGAGTTTGATTAGGGATTTACTGAGGTCATTTGTGTCTGACGGGCACTTATGGACCCAAAGAAACTAACTAGAAGTGACTTCTGGCAGCATGACTGGGGGTTTACCGTTGTAAATATGTTTGGTAATAAAATGCAAGCTACCGCCTGTTGTGTCTGTTTAACCATTAAGTGCAGTTCGCTGCACTGATGTGTGCGTACTTTGTGATGATTATAAAGTTTGCATGGATGGCATGGCAGCAAAACCTGCACCATCTCGTACGACGCGCATCTTTACCAGCTCTTTCGTCGGGGCAAAGCCTTAAGACTCAAGGGTAACCCGCTAAAGCAGAAAGCATGTCATATTTGATTCCTGTTTTATCCATTTGTTTAGATTAGTCGACTTAGTCTTTTCCAACCCAAATTCTGGGTGATGAAGAATTTTACATTAACTAGCTTGTTTTTAATGGGAAGATGGATTGAGGCAACAATTCTGAAATTGTAGGTTCTTGCGACACAAAAGGAACCAAAAAGAAACTGTTGTGAATGCAGTGAAGTAAATCAAAGAAGTTCAAAACAACACAGCATAATTGCGCATTGGTTGCTGAAATAAATTGAATGAAACGGCATCAAGAGCTGTGTTTTGTTGATTGCTAAGTTTGCTTGATAAAACGACATGCACTCCATTTGTTTGTTTAATGAAGCACAGGCCTTGCACGTGACTAATGGAAGCTGTTAAGAAGTCGTTAGTGCACGTGATTATCACGAGCAGTTTTGGGGAGCTCCTGTCCTCCCTTACCGCTCCGTGGGGAAGCAGAGCTACAAGGGTCCGAAGTAAGTTAAGGTTATAAGGCTGTTATTCACAGCTGATCGGTGGGTGGTGTAGTGAGAGATGGAGAGCCTTCTAGAGAAAGAGTTAGCTTAAGGTTAAAGAAGCTTTCTTATTCTGTGTTGAAAGCTCTGTAATTTCTATGTAAAAACACCTTGAAAGAAATTAATGAAACTGGTTAATTTATTCCCCTATGAATGTAAGTCAATGAAGATTGACTGAACCACGTTATATGATTGTATTATGAGATTTCGGATTTTTGTTCTGGATTTTTTACTTGTTTCATTTTTATTCATCATCTTTTCATTATTGTATTCTTATTAAATAATTTTACCTGTATTGAAAAATTATTATCATGCTATTTTATAGTTAAACTTATTTAATTTATTTAAGCTTTTGCTACTGAGCTTTCTACTATTATACCCCATTATAACTGTGCTTATTTGACTTATTCAAGTTTCCAACTACTGAGCTTTCCTCTTGTCATGCATCTTTTAGCGTACTTATTTGACTTATTCAAACTTCTAGCTATTGAAATCTCCTCCTGTCTTATTGTCCTATAGTGTGCTTATTTGACATATTTTTCAATTATTATATTTTAAATAAACATAATTTACTATTTTATTCCATATATCTATTAAAATAATTATTTGCCTATAGGACCACATAATTATTTCAATAAATCGAATGCTATAAATTTGATGTCTTACATATTAAGTTCACATTCTTCCATGATAAACAGTGTTTAAATATCATTACATCATGCAATGTTATGGCTATTTTAAAAAATATAATGATACTTCAATGACATCAAGCAAAGTTTTATGGCACAAAACAATAAATTAGAAGTTCCACTGGATGTATCTTTTAACTACTTATAGCAACTCTTGTAAGTTAAAACAATTGACAACAACAATCCACAATAGTATTAACAAATCAGGTTTTAAAATACACAGTTGGTAAAAAAGTCTAGGTCGGTCTAGACCTATAGACTTAAAGTTCGACCCCCATGGTTAGGTTTGAGTATAGGCCAAAGAGTATAAAACCTTTATAAATTGGGTCTAGTTAGGGATAAAGGGGAAAAAAAGACATGAATTTTTTTTATTTATAAATAAAAATAATTCAAATTTAAAAAAGAAAAAACCTTAAATATCATATTAATGTTCTTTTATATTAATGTTTGTGATTTAGCATATTGCATTATTAATATTTTGTTTATTGGACTATTATTCTATTATGTGTTGAATAATTATCTTTAATTAAAAATTTTTTACTTTATTAAAAATTTATTTCATAATTAATAGAAAGTTTAAATTTATCCTGAGCCTAATTAGACAAGTTTTTAAAGGGTTTGAACTTGTTAATAATAATATGAGTTTGGGCTTAGGGTTAGAGAAGTCCTGTTTAAGCACATAATTTACCAACCGTATTAATATTGATTATAAATATAAACATGCAGAATTTAAATCTTACCATGGTAAGAAGAGTATAATCTATTTCATATAATCAATTCTTATAAGTATATGTGCAGACACGTAAAACAATATATATATATACCAAAGAACTTTTATTGATCACAAAATCATGAAAATGAATAGTGATATAATGTGCTTATAAGAATTAATTATATGAAATAGATCGTACTCTTCTTATAATGGCAAGATTTAAAACAAGTCTTGTACATAAATTCTCAACTTCCAAAACAGAAGACACATGCGATATATTTTCTCGACAACATAAAGATGTATACTGAAAATATGGATTGGAGATGGCTGTGCTCCAATATTTGAAGCTTTCTAAGCATATAGCACCAAAATATCTTCTAGCCTATTCCATTGCTAGCCAAATTCATGATAACAAACTAATTTTTTTACTCTATAGGCATGATTTGGCTGGGCTAGGGATCCGTTCATATAGCAAGACATGGTGACTTAAAACTTCTTGAATTCCCTATAATTAAAAAGGAGAATAATAAATGGAACTCTCTATTTCCTTCCATCAAAGAAGTAAAATACGAACTCAATTACTTTTTAACATTTCCATGATTAAAAGAAATAATTGAACTCCCCCACTATCCTTAAAATGAGGGAGTGGATAATTAATGCAATTTTTGTTCTTCTTTCAATGCCTCAATTTATCATGTGAGCCATAATTAGCATAAATCTAACAACAAAGACTCAACACTTTCAATCCAAATATTGCGGTCCATTCTTTTGCCACCATATCAAAAACGACGATGAATAACATGACGATAAAGATAAAGAGTTATGGTTATGGTAATATTACAGGGAACCCAATATCGACCTCGTTTATAGACCCAAATTCACCATTTCGAGGACAGAAAACAGAGCAGCAAAAGTGGTTATTCGGGAAGAAATTAATATGGTTAATTTTTTTTTTTGTAAGTTAAAAGTAAAAAATTGAACAATGGAGACCTAAGAAAATAAGTGAAAAGAAGTGAGATGGAAAGAGAATTTAAAGGTTGAGGCAGGAGATAACAAAGCGTCCACGATGAAGTCCATGGGGGCTGAAAAAATTATTAATATTAATACAATAAATCTCAACCATTGATTAGTCACGAATTTAGCGGTTATTAATTGATGTAAAATAAGAGTATTTTCAAGAGGCTGTAGAACCATTTCATATTTATAAAAGATTAACTTGTGGATGAAGCTATTGTTCTTCTAAATTCCTAAAAGATTTGTGAATATGAATTTTAAGACATATTTTTGAACAATTTGTAAAAATATTAAAATCCTAAGTTGTATTGAATTTTGATTATAAATATATTAGTTGCATTTGTCTCATTCAAAAAAAAAAAAGAAAAAGGCCCGTGAGAAACTGAAGTAAACGATGTCGTTTAAATTTTGGGCTTTGCCCTAGTTTTAGCCCATGATACCCCTAAAAGATCCGAAGAGGTCCAAGCCCAACAAAAAAAAAAAAAAAACAAAGAAAGTACAATTAAGCATTCAGCTATGGTCGTCTTTACCAGAAGGAAGAAAAACCCTACTCTTGGGGGTTTACGCGGGTCCATCTCTAACTTTTGTTGTTATTACTATTGTTTGAATCTCCTTTACTTTTGATTTTGGTTGTAATTTGAATATAGCTCTGTATTTGATTTGCGTCATTCATTTTTGTTTAAAAGAAGTTATAACAGAGCAAAAGAAAAATGGCAAACCAAGCAGCCACAGCTTTCAGTGGCAACATGAAGGTATTTTTATTGTAAATTTTCTTTTACATTTTATTGTAAATTTTATTGTAAATTTTCTTTTACATTTTATTTATTTTCCTATTTCCTTGACAATTATTACTTCTCTCGGTATTTATTGGCTGAAAATCCTAGCAGCGACACAATGCATACCAAGTGTTTGTTAAATAAACGACATTTGCATTTTGTAAAATGTTTTTTAAACCAGAACTTTCTTTTTATCTGTTCATTTATCTATTTATTCATATATAGAGGATGCGATTTTTTCATTTTTCTTTTTTGGCTTTTTTTTTTGGGGGGGGGGGGGTTGGGGGGACGCGATCTAGTTTAAATGCTTTCAAATTTTATTTGTGTGATTGTTGTTGCGTGACTGACTTGATATTACATAAATGTTTGAACCAATTTTAGAAACTCCCACTTTTTAATTATGCAGAGAGCACTTGCTGGGCTGAGGCGAATCAATCTAGAAGGTCTACGATGGAGAGTTTTTGATGCTAAAGGCCAGGTTTGAGCATAACATTACCTTTTTTTCAATAATTCATTGCCTGAAGCTGCTGGTTTTGTTGTCAATGTTTTATTGATGTATCCTCAAAGTTATGGATTCGAATTGCTTCATGTTGTATTTAAGTGAAGTATGTTGAAGGTTATAGTACCCTCGTTTGCCTATAGGTCCTTGGGAGATTAGCATCTCAGATAGCTACAGTCATTCAGGGCAAGGATAAGCCTACATACACCCCTAATCATGATGACGGTGATATGTGCATTGTGCTTAATGCAAAAGATATATGTGTTACTGGGAGGAAACTTAAAAATAAGGTCTACTACTGGCATACCGGGTAAGTTTTACTGATTTTAGTTTGCTCATGATCAAAGTTATAATTGGAATATTGACCATGTGAACTTGAAGTGATTTTCTGCATTCCGCATCAGTTGAGTCCATTATCTTTCCAGATAGTTGTATCTGATTTACACAGTAATTAATGTGATAAGTCTGTTGTTTTTGTTGAAACTGATTCCTTTAGATGATTTTTAAGAGAACAAAGCTAGGGATCCCAAAAGTTGAGTGCTAACCGATGTGGCATTCATGCATTGGATAGTAGAATATTAATTTTACCTATTATGAAATTTACTATTCGACAGGTGAATGACTCATGACGGTTGGGATCCAAATAGGGACTCAACTGTTGGGAACATTATTGTTTTAAAAGTTTTTGTGCGCCCATTTTATAGTGTTGTTGCAAATGCATTTATTGTATTTACGCATGTGTGTGTGCATAGGTATATGTATATTTATATAAATGTAAAATCTATTTTTTAAGTTTATTATATTGAAATGTAACATATATGATTTCCATTTATGTGTTTTTTTTTTTTTAATTTCTGCGGGACTTATTTATTTTATCTCTTAATGAGGAACTGTCTGTTTCATATAGGTATATAGGCCACCTCAAGGAAAGGACCTTAAAGGAACAGATGGAGAGGGACCCCACAGAAGCCATTCGTAAAGCTGTCCTACGCATGCTTCCAAGAAATAAATTACGTGATGTGAGTGTAACAGTATATAAGTTTTCAGGGTATATATTCTTATAAGAATAGTCTACAATTTATGCTCACAAGTAATTGTGCTTGAGTAGTTTTCTCTTCTTGATTTTCAATAGTTAAGTCTATTGTGTCAAATGAGGGTATAAATATATGTGTTTGTGAGTTCAGCATCTAAAGAAGTGGAAGATATAGGTTATAGTCTTTTCTTCTTGAATTGACTTCTAGGTAATGCACTTCAACTGCTGCTTTGGAACAAAAATGACATGTTAATTCACCTTCTATAAAAACTACTGAGGTGCTTTGATGTTATAACTTTAAGAAAATTATTAGCAAATTCCTGCAAGCTTCCTGTCATATTTCTTTAGTCAACACTGACACAATTTAAATCCCTCTCTGAATAAAGAGTGTGGCATTACTGCCAAAATCAGCCCTCAAATGAATCTAGACTGAATCTAATATGATTTAGAATTTAATTGAGAGGCATTGGTTTCTCTGGAGTAGCCATGTTTTCAAATTTGTTGGATGTCAATTTTATCTTCCTTTTCTGGTGTTCCTTAATGGGCATTGAAGTAGGCGGTCTTATGGGTTAAAACCTTTTTACCTTTATAAGGTTTCATGTGCCAGTTGTCGCATTCGTTCCTGTGAAATTATTGCTGCTGGTAAATCATTTATTATTAATGGTGTTAAAAGCACCTAATCAATTTTGTTTATGTTGTAAAAGAAATGATCAAATTTTAGCAGAACAGTATCTCATATTCATTTACATATATATATATATATATATATATATATATAATCTTTTTTTTTTTTATTGCCCTTGTTATGCGATGAACTCTTTCTGCACTAACCTTATTTTCATAAAACTTGTGGTGATGATCCTTTTAACATCAAGGATTGCGTATATCCAATATAAACTGGGGCTGTCAAATCATCAGTGTCTTTCTTCTGCACATCCATGGCCCATTAGCATGCTTGTGGGTTTTAAGTATTTTGTATATCTTTTGAGTTTGAAAATATTGGTTGCTATCCCGTATGGTGAAAATATTATTGTAGTGAGATATCTTTTGGTAAGTTCATCCATAAGTGAGCTAGGTGGTTGTATATTATTTCCTGTTATGGATGCAGGATAGAGATCGAAAACTGAGGATATTTCCTGGAAGTGAGCACCCTTTTGGCGACCGGCCCCTTGAACCATATGTGATGCCTCCTCGACGTGTTAGAGAACTGCGACCCCGTGTTAGAAGAGCCATAATTCGAGAACAGAAAAAGGCTGAGATGCAACAGAGTAACAAGGATACAAGGAAAAACAGAAAGAAAGAAGTTGAAGCAGAAGTGACCGCTTGAAGATCTGTTCGAGCTCTATTTGCTTTGATAGGGAGTACTCGTTTTCTATATGTAACCCGAACAATCCGGGCATTGTCTGTTACGTGTTGGAATGGCTGTCTAGCATATTCTTTGGTTTTGAAATTTAAGCTCGCCAACTGCATAATTTTTCAAATAATCCTTTAGGAGTGAGACCTGAGGTCTGAATTATCCTTTCCTCTATTCTACTTGGAGAAAGAGCTGAGGACTCCACCCCACCTGTTTAAACTTCTTATTGTCTAAAGAGATGAAGCCACAGTATTTTGAGGAAGATTTTACTCCGCCCGTAATCTGAGCTCTATTGTTTCAAATCTAGATCAGAACCACTTTCTGGTTTATGATTTGGCATTATTTCAGCAAGAATTAGAATGTTCAATTGCGTAAGACCTGCGAATGTAGCATTTAGATAAATCAATTTCTTTCGCACTGATGTCAAGAAAATAGAATAATTTATGAGATATAATTATTAATCAAACTCGCCAAATATCCTACCACCTTACCTTAAAGCTGTTTATTACATAATTGAATGCACTTCCAATTCCTAACCTACACTTCAAAAGATGGTACACTAATGTTTCATATGAGATATAAATTGTGTTAATAAACATACAGGCACACATGACACCTCACAAATCATAAGTTAACAGACCATAAACAAACCGAAAGTATTCTCCCCAGCCAGTCAATCTAATATAAACCATTGCCATACTAGTCACTTGATGATCCGTCGTCATCATCTTCATGCTCTGCAACAACTTTCTCTATAAGCCGCCTTCGAACTCCTTCAAGCACAGTTTTCCTAGATGGATCACTTCCACTCTGACCATCATTTAGCACAGGATCTGACTGACAGAGAACTAATGCAACACCTGGATTTTGAAGAAAATAGATATGCTAAATGAAGTATATGCAACAGATTCAAGTAACAGAGTTGCAGGTTGATCATTAAAGAGCCAGATGGTATAAAATCATGTTCATGCACTTTTTCATTGGGAAAAGAAAAAATAAAAGGCAAAAGAAGTAGAAAAGGGGGGAAAAAAAAGGAATGAGATTTAAGCCACAGCATGCAATCCGTGGTTGCATTCACTAATACTAGGCTTAGACACTGACGAAGCTACAAGCTTCAACAGACTACATATCCTTGTAGGATATAACTTGCAAATTCAAATACAAGGACATTGGTCAAAAACTGACTTTCCAGGTATGCAGTTCAGGACTATGTAACTTAGTGAAGGTTAACTAACCTACAATGCTAGTAGCAGCAGAAATATTGCACTACATAAAATGAAACTTAGGGCCACTAAATTATAAACAAATAGGCAAGGAAGTTTACAAATCATTTCAAACAAGAACAGTCATCTCAACTTGTTTCTTTTATGATCCAAAGTTCAAAAGTCATCTTAATGTCATCTCAACTATGTCAGACAGAAATGGTGTTGTACAGTTTCAGTTTGCCATATGAAAGACAAAAGTCAAAGAAATTTGGTATTTATCATTCTGAAGCATGCAACCAATCTTTAAGAGGCAGTAGAGAAAAGAAATCAGGAGATCTTATAGAGGTAGATAAAAGGAAAAAGGAGATATCTTTTTTGTGAAACAATTAAGACACGCATCAGTCTTTAAGTCTTTTCATGATAAGTATTCTACAGAAGAAATCAATAACTGAAATACTGGAAAGAAAAACATCAAAATAATTTGAAATTATAGTTATAAAGAGAAGCTCAGATAAATTTGAGATAAAAGTAAGGGTACGAAGTAAAAGCTAAGAACTGGCATCCATAACACACCTTCAGGTGTGCATCTCCGGCCGAAGCTATGCAAACCTACATAATTTGCTTTCACTGCACCATTGTTGTAAACCAATACAGTGGGAAGGTTACGATCTGGGTAATTAGGAATGCAATCTGTTGATATTATTCTAACAAATTTTGTTGCAGGGTATTTTCTTGCCAACTCTTCCAAGCATTGCATAAGCAGTCCACACTCAGCAAACCTATCAGAAATTCTGAAAAAAATCAGATTAATATAAATTAAAGAAAATCAACAATGTACCAAAGTACTTTAATAAAAGTACCCATCCTTGTAGAGAATCACAACTACCCAAACATCAGGGGGAGCTTGTGAAACCTCTCTCACGAAATCTGATCCAGAAATTGGCATCACCGATCCGAATCTAGATATCTTGGCCACTTCTCTCATCTCAGCCAACCTCTTTTTCCTATTAAAACACACCACAATCAACATGAGAAACAATTCAGACAACTAATCCTTAACAACTCCTCCACAAGAAAATTAACCTACAAAACAAGATTCTTGTAAAGTTACATTCGAAACAATATATCCCAACAAGGTAAATGCCTAGGCGTCACTGGAACTCGAGACAGCAAAGATTTTAGTTGAAATGAAACCATTAAGACTCTTACAGCATTGAAACTTTTTCTACCCCTAAAGCTACAATTTTTTTTTTGGGGGTTAATTCTCAAGTGGCTACTCTACTCTTCACAATGTCAAAGGAAGCTTACAAAAAAAAAAAAAAAAAGAATCAAATCCAATTAAAAACATAAAAGTATTCATACAAAACAGATCCCATGAAAAAAAAATTAAGGAAAAAAAAGACATCCCATTAGCAAAAAATCTTCTGAAAAATGGAATACAACAACAAAAGAGTAAAACAAACAAGAACCTGTATTCTTCGAGGAAGCGGTCATCATCAAGATCGGGGTCATCCTCTAACTCTTCAAGCTCTTCTTCAGTTTTCTTATCGACCCACGACTTGTCTTTGGGGACTGAATCTGGGTCCACCGCCGGTTCGAAGGCGGGTGGCTTGAAAGTGGGCGGCTTTGGCGGCAAATTTCCGAGCTTCCTTTGTATGTCGTCCCATTGTGTTGATGCTCCTTCAACATCCTTGTACACAAAGTGATAATCCGCCATCCTTTTTCTTTTAAGAAAATGTTAATTCGTTCTTGTTTAAATGGGATCGGTCTGGTTCTAGAGAATCTTATTTCTTGTATGTTTCAGGGAATAAATAATTTTTATATTGTGTCAAGACCTAAATTATTATATTTTTATTTAGAGATGTAGTTTGTCTAATTGTTTCACCTACGCCCCCAAGTCTCTTAGTAGTTACTTTAAGGTATGTTTGGTTGTGGGATTAAAACTATAGGATTGGACTATTCGAATAAATTCATGTTCTACTCTATATTTTTGTCTGTTTAGAAGTTTTATAATTGCTGATCCTTAGCAGCCACCCCTAAACCTCATCCATAAGAAAATATTTTTTTGGTAGAAAGTTATAGATTAATTAATACAAGATTATACTCTCTATTATTAAGTTAGGATACACTTGGCACACTATATTATATTATGTTGTAGGACTTGCGTAATTTACGCCAGACTCAGTATTGTGCAAATTTTCTTAAACTCGCAAGCGCACAAATATATTGTAGAATAGATTAATAATGACGAGTGTCGATCCCACGAGGAGGTTGATTTTAATTATATGTAGAATTAATTTTCTAAGTGAACAGTTAAATTATAATAAATTAATCATAAATTGTGAATTAAAATGTCTGGAATAATAAAAATTGCAACTGTAATAATAAAGTACTTGGGTATCCGAATCTGCATCAACATGATCCATGGGCTAAATATTCCATATTAATGCCAATTAAATCATAAGAGGGGATTCCACGCCTCATGAACCACACTCAAATAAATATGGTGCCAAGAGTTTATCGTACTAAATAATAATAACCTTGTACTAGGATGCCGGTTTAATTAGGGCGGTATCTAGACAAGACTATTATTATTTGTCGACGAAAAGTCAAAACAACCACAAATATTAGAGGGGAAGAGAAAGTAAATTTACCAAATTAAGCCCACGGAAAATGTTGAGACTTCGTCTTCAACCCAAGCTTAAAAGGAAATTAGCTACTCATATTTTAACTAGGGATAAAAAAGAAATTTTATTAAAATACAAAGAAACTACAAGAAGGAGAAGAAATTTCAGAAATCTAAGCTTAAAAATGAATTCAGGGGTGTCAAATTAAAGGGGGAGAGTTCCTTTTTTATAGATACATTGAGTGAATCGTGACTATCAGATTAAAAACAGTTTGAACACTTAGGATTGCGCCACGTCAATAATCAACAGTCAACGTTTGAACAGTAACGCTGTTTGAATAGTAAATAATCCCATTTATACGCATGTACTGTACACATAATTTTTACTTCACTGAGATGCTGCCACGTCATCGATCTACAATACATAAGAAATTTAGCCCAATAAGATCGTGACACATTATCGGTCGGTGCCACGTCATCAGTCAACACCACATAAGCAGTCAATACCACATAATTCATCCAATCAGATACTGCCACGTCATAAGTAATTGCCACATCATCGGTCCGTATATATAAACAGTGTCATGAACAGTACCGTAAACAGTACCATACGTATAAACAGTATCGTATATGTAAACATTGATTTTTTTCCTTTAATGCTCCTCTTAAGGTTTTCGACCGTCCTGAGTCCAAATATGACATCCGTTTTACTGTCTGATAACTCGTTCATTGTGAAACGATCGTGATGCTCCTAAAATACATAAAATACATAATTATAATAAAACACATATAATTAAATAATAAAATACTTAAATGAATAAAAGTAGCAATGTTAGTGAGACTTAAAGTGTAAAATGACGATTTTCTCCTTTATAAATATATACTTTCTAACACTCAACACTCAGCAATAGTAGATTCGTTACTGTTGCTGAATTTGGTGTAAGTTACACAAGTCGTAACTTAGCCAAACCCTATGTTGTATTGTATTATTTTAATTGCAGGTAGATTATATTATATTATATTGTATTAAAACTATTTTATAACAATAATGTACAAAATCCAGTGCTACATTGTACTTTTTAATAATATTATGTTTGGTGCTATTGTGCTATGTTAAATTTTTATGATTAATTTAAATTATATATATTATTTATATTATTATTATTATTCAAATTTATCCACATTTAAATAATTATTTTAAAATTTTCTTATTAGTTATTATAACATTAAGCACTTGTAGAGATGAATTTCAAAATAAGCATTTTATAAATATAGAATATAAAAGTTTGTTACACAAAAACTATATAAAATGTTTGTTACAAAAAAAAAAACTTGATTACAAAAGCTCTTAGTGACATGTCACCAACCAATTTCATAAATAAGTTTGTTGTATTTATGCTTAGATAGGAACACAGTTGAACCTGTCGTGTACCCAAAGTCTGTTATGTCCATATGCACTTTGCCTTGATTGGGACTTGGCGCCAGCTTTCCCTACTCAATTCCTACAATGTAAGGACTATATAAGCTAATACCTAGTAAGAAAATACTTGATGCATGTATTATCTACCATGCACATGAATGACTTTATGAAATAAGTGCTAAATCTTTTAAATAAAACTTAGAAATGTAAATAACTATATTGGGGCTTAGGTTTGTTGTACTACAAGGTTAGCATTCCATAACATACTCTTGGGCTTAAATTAATTGATCCGTTGGGCGTTACGTATTGTCATCCCAAAGAATTTTTTTTCTTAACTTAGAGGGCTTGTCCTCTTTATGAACGCTTGCCACCTAGTAGTACAGCAACCCCTTTTATTTATTATTATTTTAATTTTTTTTTGAAAATTCATTAAAATACCTTTTTATCAAGTCACCTATGAAATGCTTGAGCTCAATGCAACTTATATTATAGTATGTAAATTTTTCAGATATATAATAAAGCAAAATATAAAACTAATTTAAGATAATAACATCTAACATAGGCGGTAGTGCCGTCTATACAAAAATTAAAGAAATAGAATTATAATATAGGTCGTAGGGCCGATCATGTAAGGAGTAATAACAACATCATATTTTAGACGGTAGTGCCGACTATGGAATGATAAAATAAGAGCATCACATATTAGGTGGTATAGCTGACCATCCAATCAAATAAGTAGTAATCATAACATCCTAGGCGACATAGCCAGCCATATGAGGATGATATCATGATGTAAGTGGCTTAGCCAATCATGTGGGGATTTAATAATAACCAATCACACCATAATAATAATCATTATAAGATAAGAGATTATTTAAAACTAAACCTAACATAAGAAAATTATTAATTCAAGCTAGTTTTTAACATATTGTCCTTATATTACAGTTGAAATGAAGTGTTACTTACCTGTTTTCTTTGATTCCCTTAAATCTTTCTTCCTAAACTTGAGAATTTCTTCACTAACGATGCTTTGACTTAGAATGGAAAAAGATGGGATTTCTCGGATTTATAAAAAATATAAGGATTAGAGGGGTATTTATAGGATTTGCTAAGATCCATGAGTGGCTAGGATTTTACCACCATATCATTTGATTAATGGTGGAGATTTATTTTTTTCATAAATATCTTAGTAATTTCTAGAATACTAAGATTTTGCCACATAGCACTTAATTAATGATGGAGATTTATCTCTTCATAAATATCTTAGTAATTTTTAGAAGTTCAAATATCTCTACAATATTTCTTATTACATCATTACTTATGTCATTGTTTATGCCATCATTAGTTTTAATTATTAATTTATTTCTCTATAAATATCTTAGTAATTTTTAGAATTCTTAATATCTCTACAACATTTCTTATTACATCATTACTTATGTCATCATTAGTTTTTTTATTATTAATTTATCTCTCCATAAATATCTTAGTAATTTTTTGAATTTCTAATATCTCTACAATATTACTTATATTATTATACTTGATAATAATAATAATAATAATAATAATAATAATAATAATAATAATAATAAATGCTTAAGAGAGTTTGTTAGGTTACTTATATTATATTTAAATAAGAAGATTGTATCTCACAATCTCCTCCCCTTTTAAAAAATTTCGTCCTCGAAATTTACTTACTGAATAGCTCAGGATACTTGTTCTTCATTTCTTCCTCGTACTCCCATGTTGTCTCCTTTAATCAGCTATTCCGCCATAGTACCTTAACTTGAGGAATTTTCTTATTTCTTAATTCTTTTATTCTTCTATCGAGTACTTAAACTAAACGTTCTTTGTAGGTTAGGTCTTCTTTGAGTTGAAGAGGCTTATAGTCTAGCACGTGAGAGGGGTCTAGAACATATTTCTTTAACATGGAGATATGAAATACATTATGTATTCTTGATAATGATGGTGGAAGCGCAAGTCGATAGGAGACACTCCCGATACGTTCCAATACTTCAAATAGCCCAATGAACATTGGGCTTAATTTTCCCTTGTTTACAAATCTCATCGATTCTTTCATTGGGATAACTTTTAGGAATACTTTCTCGCCAACTTGAAATTCCAACGGTCTTTATTTTTTATCTATATAACTTTTCTATCGACTTTAGGCTGCTTACATTCTTTGTCGTATTTTCTCGATTGCTTCAGATGAGATCGTGACTAAGTCTGGTCTAAGGTATCTTTGCTCACCCATCTCATTCCAATGAATAGGTGATCGACATTTTCTACTATATAGAGCTTCGTATGGTGCCATGTCGATCGTTGCTTGGTAACTATTATTGTAGACAAATTCAGCCAATGCTAAATATTTGTTCCATGATCCTTCAAAGTCAATTGCACATCCTCGTAACATATCTCTAGTGTTTGAATTGTCCTCTTTGATTGGCCATCTGTTTAGGGATAAAATGATGTACTAAATTTTAATCTTGTCCCCATAGCCTTATATGAGGTGAATCTCATATCTCAGTCAGAAATAATAGAGATAGGTACACTATGTAGTTTGATTATCTTCTTTATATATATTTCTGCAAGTTGGTCCATAGTGTACATCATCCAAATTGGCAAGAAATGGGCAGACTTTGTGAGTCGATCAACTATTACGCAGATGGCATCATGCATTTTTATAGTTCTTGGGAGGCCAACGACGAAGTTCATTGTGATTTCCTCTCACTTCCATTGAGGGATTTGATTGAGTTCTAAAAGTCCTGCTAGTCTCTGATGCTTCGTCTTGATTTGTTAGCAAGTGAGGCATTGAGCCACGAACTTAACTACATCCTTCTCATCTCAGGCCACCAATAGTGTCTCTTTAAATTTTTATACATTTTTGTTATATTAGGATGGAGCGAATATGGGACTATATAAGCTTCAAGTAGAATTTTCTTCTTTAGATCTTTATTATATGGTACACATATCCTATCTCTAAATAAAATGATTTATTTCTCTAACTTCTTAAATGGCACCTCTTTTTTTAAATTGGTCTCTATCTTTAAATTCTTTAAGTACGAATCAGCTTTCTGTCCTTCCTTAATCCTTTCCAATAAAGTTGAGCAAAGTGTCATGTGAGTGAGTTTTCCTGTCATGAGCTCAATCTTCGCCTTGCATATCTTATTTTGTAATGGTTTAGGTAGCATCCTTAAAGCTAATAAACTTGACTTTCACTTAGTGCATCTGTTACTATATTTTCTTTTCTAGGATGATAATTTATTTCACAATCGTAGTCCTTGACGAGTTTCAGCCAATATCGTTGTTGCATGTTCAGCTCCTTTTGTATAAAAAAGTATTTAAGGCTCTTATGATCTGTATAAATTTTTACAATGTGCCCCCATCAAATAGTAGTGCCATATTTTTAATACATGCACTACCGCGGCCAACTCTAAGTTGTGTGTGGGATAATTCTTTCATATTCCTTTAATTGTCAGGAGGTATACGCAATTACTTTTTCATTTTGCATGAGGATGCATCCTATGCCATTTTTAAAGGCATCATTGTATATAATGAACTCTTCAGAGCTATTAGGAATGGCAAAGATTGGGTCGATGACCAACCTTCGGTTTAGCTCTTTAAATCTTTTCTCATATTATGGCGTCCACACAAACTAGGTGTTCTTCTTTGTTAATTGGGTTAATGGCATTGCGATCTTGGAAAAGCTCTCCACGAATCTTCAGTAATAGCCTGCTAATCCCAAGAAGCTTCTGACTTCTTTAGCATTAGTTGGCTTAGACCATTGGCTCACTACTTCTACCTTTGAGGGATCGACTGTGATTTCATCTTTAGACACAATGTGCTATAGGAATATAATGCTTTCCATCCAAAATTCACACTTCTTGAATTTTATATAAAGTTGCTTCTCCTTCAAAATCTGAAGAGTGATCCTCAGATGTTCAGTATGTTTCTTCTTCATTCGCGAGTATATCAAGATGTCGTTAATGAACACCACTATGAATTTGTCTAAATAGATTTTAAATACTCTATTCATGAGATCCATGCAAGCTGTTGGGGCATTAGTTAGATCAAATGGCATGACGACAAATTCATAGTGTCTATAATGTGTTCTAAATGCAGTTTTAAGAATATCCTCCTCTCTAACTTTAATCTGGTTATATCCTGACCGTAAATCAATATTTGAAAATACTACTGCTCCTTATAGTTGATCAAACAGATCCTCGATACGTGGAGGTAGGTACTTATTCTTAATGATAGTTCTTGCAGTTGATTTTTTAACTCCTTTAATTCCGATGGGGCCATCCTGTAGGACGCTTTTGAGATTGAGGTCGTTCTTGGTAACAAGTCAATTTTGAACTCAACTTCTTGATTTGATGGTAGTTCGAAGAGTTCTTCATGAAAGACCTCAGGAAATTCATTCACCACTGGGATTTCTTCTAACTTTGGCTTTTGCTCTTCAAATTTGATGATGCTTGTCAAGTATTCCTTACATCCTCCCTTTAATAGTGTAATTACTTTTAAGGCGGAGATGACATGTATTCTATTCTCCTTACATCCCTTCTTGAATATAAATGATTCCTTTTGTGGTAGTTGGAATGTTACCTTTTTTTTCTCATAATCTATCTTGGCATGGTACTTTGATAACTAATCCATACCAAGAATCACATCATAGTCACGCATATCAAGGATTACTAGGTCAACACATAGTGTACAACCACTAATATTGATTTCGAATGCTCTTACTAGTTGTTCTAGGTTTAATACTTCACTAGATGGAAGTATGACACTAAAAGGTCTACTTATTATATCAAGGGCCCTTTTGATTTTTCTAATAAATGTTGGTGAGACAAATGAATATGTAGCTCCTGAGTCTATTAACACATATGTAGGAGTTTGAGAGATAGATAGTTCACCTGATATTATTAAAGGGTTTGTCTCTGCATCGGCCTTGGTAAGTACGAATACTCGTACGTTAGTCCTTTCTCTCTGCGCACCATTCTCTGGGCAGTCTTTGATGAAGTGTCATTCTTTTCCATATTTGAAACATGTTCTAGTGTTGGCTCGACATTTCCCAAGGTGAGTTTTGCCACATTGATTGCATTTAGGCCTTGGTAGGACCTCTTTTTGATAATTCTTTAGACATTTGTTCTTATCTTGCTTCTAGGTAGTTAGTATACTATTTCTCTTATTGTTTAAGAGTTGTCTTCTGTGATTAACTACACAACTCCCTTGCTCTATGCTCTCTTTATTCTTTAATTTTTCTTTCTTCTTTTCTTCATCTGTTTGCTCAATTACTAAGACTCGATCCATGAGTTCATTAAAGAAAGCATCCTGAATTCCAGCTACCTTTAAGTCTTTCGTTAAATCTTTACACAATTCTTGCATAAAATGATCATTTTTTAAGTTTTCTGTGGCAACCATGTGTGGGGCATAACGAGAGAGCTCATCGAATTTCCGAATATAATTTAGTACTGTCATTTTTCCTTGTTGTAAATAAATGAATTCTCTTCTTTTGGTAGACCGCACCGTCTCTGAAAAATACTTATTGTAAAAGTATTCTTTAAATTCCTTCCATTGCATTGTTGCTTCGTTGTGGCATCATCTGATGGAATCCCACCAATATTCAGCTGCTCCTCGTAGCATAAAGGAAACACAAGTGACCTTTTTTCCTTCTGGCACCTTGGCTGCTTCAATTATTCTTTCCATGGTTTTTAACCATTGGTCTGCTGCAATAGGATCCATGCCTCCTTTAAATATTAGTGGATTTAATCTTTTAAATTCAGTTCCAGCATTATTTGTTGCTTGAGTACATTCGTCTCTTCTGACTTCTCTTTCTAAGAGTCGGACGATAATGTCTGTAAATCGATCAATTGCGGAGGTTTACTTCGGTGAAGTTCCTCCCACTCTTCTGCCTCTGTTACCCCTGGCACTTGACATCTTCTACAATTTTTAACTAAGCTTTCATGAGTCAAACAAATTAAATGTAAGATAATTAATTATTTTAATTCTTAATTCTTACTAAGAGTTGAGCTGTGTCCTCCCCCTTGGCCAATGCATATGGACGGTCTACAGAATCGCTTTAAATCTTGGGCTCTGATACCAATTATAACATTAAGCACTTGTAGAGATGAATTTTAAAATAAGCATTTTATAAATATAGAACATAAAAGTTTGTTACATAAAAACTATATAAAAGATTTGTTACACAAAAAAAAAATGGTTACAAAAGTTAACGATTCTCTTAGTAACATGTCACCAACCAATTTCATAAACAAGCTTATTGTATTTATGTTTAGATAGGAACACATTTGAGTCTGTTGTGTAATCCAAGGTCTGTTATACCCATATGCACTTTGCTTTGGTTGGGACTTAGTATCAGTTTTTCCTACTCAGTTCCTGCAATGTAAAGACTATATGAGCTAATGCCCAGTAAGTAAACACTTGATGCATATATTATCTACCATGCATATTAATGACTTTATGAAATAAGTGCTAAATTTTTAAATGAAACTTAGAAATGTAAAGAACTATGTTAGGGCCCTAAGTTTGTTGTACTATAAGGCTAACATTTCATAACATACCTTTGAGCTTAAATTAATTGATTCATTAGACGTTACGTATTGTCGTCCCTAAATGATCTCTTTTCTTAGCTTAGAGGGTTTGCCCTCTTTATGAACGCTTGCCACCTAGGAGTATAGCAACCCCTTTTATTTATTATTATTTTAATTTTTTTTCAAAATTCATTAAGATACCTCTTTACTCAATCACTCATGAAATACTTGAGCCCAATGCAACTTATGTCATAGTATGTAAATTTTTCAGATATATAATAAAGCAAAATATGAAACTAATTTAAGACAACAACATCTAATATAGGTGGCAGTGCCATCCATACAGAAATTAAAGAAATAGAATTATAATATAGGCGGTAGGGCCGACCATGTAAGGAGTAATAACAACATTATATTTTAGGTTGCAGTGCCAACCATGACATAATAAAATAAAAGTATTGCATATTAGGCGGTATAGCCGACCATTCAATCAAGTAAGTAGTAAGCATAACATTTTAGGCGGTATAACCGGCCATATGAGGATGATATCATGATGTAGGCGGTATAGCCAGCCATGTAAGGATTTAATAATAGCCAATCACACCATAATAATAATCATTATAAGATAAGAGATTATTTAAAACTAAACATAGTATAATTGAATTATTAATCAAAGTTAATTTTTAACATATTGTCCTTATATTATAGTTAAAGTGAAATATTACTTACCAGTTTTCTTTGATTCCACTAAAGCTTTCTTCCTAAACTTAAGAATTTCTTTACTAATGATGCTTTGACTTAGAATGGAAAAAGGTGAGATTTCTAAGATTTATGGAAAATGTAAGGACTAGGGGGTATTTATGAAATTTCCTAAGGCCCATGAGTGGTAAGGATTTTGTCACCATATCATTTAATTAATGGTGGAGATTTATTTTTCCATAAATATCTTAAAAATTTTTAAAATACTAAGATTTTGCCACCTAACACTTAATTAATGGTAAAGATTTATCTCTTCATAAATATCTTAATAATTTCTAGAAGTTCAAATATTTCTACAACATTTCTTATTACATCATTATTTATGTCATTGCTTATGTTATCATTACTTTTAATTATTAATTTATCTCTCTATAAATATCTTAGTAATTTCTAGAATTTCTAATATCTCTACAACATTTCTTGTTACATCATTACTTATGTCATTGCTTTTGTCATCATTAGTTTTTTAATTATTAATTTATCTCTCCATAAATATCTGAGTAATTTTTTGAATTCCTAATATCTCAACAACATTACCTATGTCATTATATTATTATACTTTATTATTATTATTATTACAATAAATGCTTAAGTGAGCTTGTTGGGTTACTTATATTATATTCAAGTAAGAAGATTGTACCTCACAGTTATACTAAATTACTTAAAAATAAATCATTTTTATATATTAATTAGTGTAATATGATTAAAAATGTAATATTATATTATATTTTTATATAGTGTTTAAGTGGTTATTAGTTATATTAAATCATAAATTTATTAATAAATTATAATCTACATATAAAAATATAGTATGATATCATATATTGAATAATAAATTACAAAATTGATATTAATAATTATAATGTAAAAACAAAAAATAATAATCTATAATATTATATTAAATTGAAAAGTCATATTTATGTATTATTATTATAAAGAAAAAAAAGAGCAAGCTAATGCGCTACTGTCACTTATAAGTATATGACCCCTTAAAGTTTGGCGTGTGACCTTTGATTAAGTATGTAAACCCTTTCTAAATAGTTTTAACATTTTAAAGTATGTATTCCACTTATAATTTATGTATAATAATTGATTGTAGAACTTCAGTCAAATTATACTCTTTAAAGAACAATCTTCCTCTTGATCAAAGTGACCTAAGAACAGTTATTACAAAGCAAGTTAAGTCACGCAGTCCAACAGATCGGTATCTATGGACATTATCGTGGAAATAAGGGTGGATTTTATCATGGTAACTATTTCCGGGCTTTTCTCAAAATGCCTGTGGCAACCCGCATCATGGCATTAAGACTCTATTTAGTTAGCCAACCTAAAAACCCAATGGAAGCAATTTGTAGGAAGCGCATCAACACTTGCACAAAGGAGGTTATGCAAGGGTATTCTTCTTGCCAACACAAAGAACAACAAACCACGCAAACACTAAACACAAGTATTCGCTTTTATGGAGGCATTGACCCCCAAAAACTCCCCTCACATACACTCTCTCACTACCTATATACAAGGTTTGCAAGTGGCACCCCTAATTGCTAAGGCTAAGTGGAGTGACACCATATGCCACCTCAAACTCGTCCTTAAGATTTCAGCCCCCACTAAGCATGTACAAGAGCACATTTCCACTCCCTTAAGGAACAAGGCAACCACTGTTAATAAGTCTAGATAAGGAAGTTGTGGGATATAACTGTCGTTGCCCACTCTCTTAGTATGTAACTGTTGCTACTTACTTGCCATGTTTTCCCATTTCTAGCGTTCCAAGGCCATGTCTCCTACTCACGTAGTCATGCTTAATTCATGCTTAATTCTAGCCCACCTCTTGGAGAATCTTGGCTAACCATGTTCGCAATAATAGTCCTCCCACAGTCCGTGGATGATACCTCTCGTGTTTGCATGATTCGGGCCAACGTGCATGCCTCACTTTGCTACACCTTGGCGTGCACTTCGGCCCCCCATTAAGTTACATCTTCGCAATTGCCCATGTAATCCAGCAATTGTCTAGCACGCGGTTGAGCACCATGCTCGCGAGCCTATGCCATGCTTGCTCGCATGCCCCAGTGCCTTCTGTCAACATGCCCAAGCATCTCGCACCCGCGCACCACTACGCCACATGCTTGCGCACCCACTGTGCCTCAATCTAATGAGTTGCTGCATACGCCACCAACGCACACTCTTCCGCGCGCTGCCTAGCATTGCTTGTGCTCATGCTATAGCCTGCGCTATGTTGCTACACCTCAGCCAACACACCAGCACTGCCTTATTTCTGCACTCATCATAAGCACACTCGATTGTTGCCAAGGCTTTGTACAAAGCCCCAAGCCAAATTATGGCAATTGGCCCCTATGACTCCTGATGGTGACAATAACTTACTTTAATTTCATTCTATTTATTTAAATAAATATGAATGTCACAAGTTAAATGCTAATTCACTATTTTTAAATGTGTCCTTTAGAAATTGGGGGGGGGGAGGTGTAATTATAAAATTTAACAATAAAAAATTAATAATTTTTATTAAAAATTATTTTATACTCAATTAATTCATTTTTAATTGATTAGATTGCTAAAATGCAATAAATTTTAGTTAATTAAAATATATGTTCATTAAATTATATATAAAACTTATAAATAATTAAATTGTTAATTAATTAAAAAATTAATTATTAGGTTTTATATGATCCTATGTTATTAATTCACAGAGATTTTATTGTACGTTAGACTCATAATTTTCAAGTTTGGGTCTCTTACTATTTTAAGTTACATAGTAGGTCTTTGACAACCGCCTTCTAAATTTCTCATAAAATCTCCTTTTTAATTGAAATTATTTAAATAATAAAAGAAAACTTAATTTATTTTTTATTTTGAAAGGAAGTTCAAACTAACACTTAAATAAACAATTCATTTAATAAAATTTTTACATTCATCCCATTGCATAATTTACAGTTATATTTTAATTTTGAATTAAATATATTTTTAAAGAAATTATAAGAGTTCAAAGTTACGAAAATAAAAATTATGAAAGAATGATCAAGTGTGAATCATTTTGCATGTTATTATGCGTGATAGGACACATATCACTTGATTATTGATTGAATTATTAAATGCTAGCCAATTATTTTATGTGATGTGGCACAACTGATCGAGTCTTAAAAATTATATATTATATAATAATTTAATTTGTTATACATCACCCTATTCTTTTAAAGACAAAATTTTATGGTAAGACGTTACAGATTTGTATTCTACCAATTAAAGATGGAAAAATTTTGTAATAAAATTGAGATTGGTGTTGTAAGGATTTTAGAGGGGCGTTAAAGGCACTACCCAAATCATTTGTTTATTGGGCTTATTGTAGCCCAAGAAGAATTAGACCGTGTTACGGCCGAGCCAACACGCCGAACTTCTATCATTGCCAAAGCCACGTACAAAATCTGATTCAGAGAACTTTAACAACAGAGTTCGCTCGGTCTCGCTCCTTTGGTTTCTGACTCTATCAGAAAATCATGCAATCAATAGAGAATCTGGTGACCCAAATCCAAGGGTTATCAAGCAACGCATTAGATATCACAGCCCTTGAAGATTACTTGAAAGCAGCTGAAGATTTGCTCCGCTCTGAGTCGACTCGCTTGCCGTCGTTTCTCGACCAGCTCGACCCCTCCAAGCACTCCCTCGGTTACCTTTATTTCTTGTAATTATTTTCTAATAATTCTAGCATTAACTTTTAATAATTTTGCTTGTGCATTGTGTTAGGATTTTATAGTTCAAGGGTTTGCCTTTATGTTATTGTTGGTTTTTAGGGTTGAAAAAAAATCATTGCTTATTAGTTATTGTACTCGTAGATTATTTTATGATTTTTAACTATTGCACGATGTATAAGGGTTTCTTTTGTTTAATTGCTAGTTTAGATAAATAAATCCTTTTTGGTTGCGGAGAGATCAAAAAGATGAGCGTGATTTCTTTTTAATTTTATTTTTAGGGTTCATAAGAGAAAAGAAAATGTATACTTTTAGGAATACTGACTAGTCTTTACCTAGGCTTTTATCGAAAATTTTGAGGAGAGGAATGTTGTTTTGTTAAAGAGTTTTGAGATTAATGTTGTTTAGTGAAAGATTATTATTTCCTGATGGGTTTTGAGTATTGGAAGGAGTTAATTGTATGTGTTTTTGGGGACAGAGAGCCATGTGTGCACGGTTCAATTACGAAAGAGCGAGCAAACACACTGGTTCCAATCATTGCTCGATTCATTACTTCTTGTTCTGCAGAGCAGATTAATTATGTGCCAGAGAAGTGTATGGATCTTTTAATTTGAATCAAATTGTGCTTCACATTTTTGTATCTTTGCCTGTAAGTTGGCAATTGACATTATTGAGATAATTCTTTTGTCGTGTGTGTCTGTAGTTATCAATGTTTGTAAGAGGTATAAGGATCAAGTGTTGCTGCTTGAAGCACCCATCAGAGGGGTGGGTCCAATGCTGACCGCTATCCGCAAGATTCAGTCCTCTACTGAGCATTTGACCACGTTGCATCCAGAGTTTCTTCAACTTTGTTTATTGGCTAAGTGCTATAAAGCTGGTCTCTCTGTTCTAGAGGATGACATTTATGAGATTAATCTGCCAAGGGACTTTTTTCTCTATTGTTATTATGGGTAGGTTGCTCTTGACGCTTGGTTTTTATTTTTATTTCCTTGAACTGTTTTGTACTTCAGTACTTACATTATGATGAGAGATTTATTTTTCTGTGGCGTTTGTCTTGTTTCATTTGGCACTTTTCTTTGCTTAGCTTCCTTGTGGCCTTCTATGATTTCTTATTTTTTATGCCAACGCATTGCAAATCCTCATGTGTTCTTAGGCACTTACTGCATGGAAGTTTTTAATTTATTCGAAATTTTTACTGAATAACTGCATTTGTACTGATATCTTTTTACACAATCAATTTGTGCAATGGATAAGGTAATTATCTGTAACTGGTTGCTGCTTTCACTTGGATTCTCCTCGGGCAGATCAAGCAATATTGGCTTGGCTGGTATAAGCTACATGGAACAGCTACTAGTGAAAGTAATTAACTTATAGAATATATAATTGAGAATAAAACTGTCTATCTCTTGTGATAACTCAGCATTTCTGAACCGTTGTGGATATTATTTTTTGGTACCCTTTGTCTTTGTCCTTTTTAGTTATCTAGATGGTCGTCTGACTCCATCTTACTGTAGAAAACATTTTATCATGAGTTTAATGACTGCAAATTATGGGCTTTTCACATATGATGTTGTAAGACAGGCATCACTTGTTTTAGTCTGTGGTGATTGATAGTTATTTTGATTAAGCATCAAGCGGCCAGTTCATTATGTCGAATGCCGTATTGTCTTGGTATTATGTAGATTTATTTAGTTCAAAAGAATTATTTATTAAAATTTTAAGAGTTATGTTTTGAGGTTTGGATGCTGCTCTTGTTCAATCTTCTCGAGTATGATTTCTGACTGTGTTTCACATTGGCATTTGACAGTGGGATGATATTCATTGGGCAAAAGCACTTTCGGAAAGCTTTGGAGCTTCTACACAATGTGCGTCACTTTGTTACATTGCAGTTCGCACATAATTGCTCATCACTAAACATTGTCGGTGTGATAGAACAAATTCTAATTTCTTTAGTTGCCTTTCAGGTCGTGACTGCTCCTATGTCTGGTATCAATGCTATAGCTGTTGAAGCTTACAAAAAATATATATTAGTTTCCCTCATTCACCATGGGCAGGTACACTATTCTCTTTTCTTTTACGTTTCAACTTGACATTTTATGAATTTGACTGGAGAAGGTTGTTAAAAAAAGAATACATGGCAGAAATAAGTTGCAGTTTGGAACCTTATTTGTAGAACTGATCAGTGTTTATTGAAATGGACATACTGATTTGATAAATATTAAAATTCTTGCAGAAGGTAGAACTAGTAAATAGGCAGCTTTTAAAATTAATTACACTCAGTTATTTTTAATTTTTCTGGAAAAAGATCTAGACAAGTGTTGAATGTATAAGTTCATCCTGCATTCTATTTCTATTCACATCCTTTGAGATACATCCACTTACATTTTTTGTAATTTTGGTGACAGTTCTCTCCCACCCTCCCTAAGTACACTTCTTCAGCAGCTCAGAGGAATCTAAAGAATTTTAGTCAGGTAAAGCATATATATGTTAGCATTGTTATGATGTTGCTACTCTTTGGTTTTCATGTTTTATTTTTTAGATCTTTTTGATGCATCAATTGATTAATTTTATGACAAAAACATGAATTACAGTAATCCTTATCTGATGAGATCATTTTGCTATCTTTTGAATAGCATAAGATGGTAGCAATTTTTTAGTCCTCAGTTTCAATGTGTCTGCCTGACAATTACTAACTTGGTTACTGGTCTAATGACACTTTCGGCTAAATAAATATTTTATTTTTTTGTTATTAGATGTCCTGGTGATAATTTTCATGATTCTTCATGCCATTGGAGCCCTTTGAGAAAAATAAGGTGGATTTATTTTTTTCACATGCTTTCCCCTTACAAAATGAGATCAACCATATATGCGTGACATAGAATTATGACAAATACGTTGTGGGCTGGAAATTATGCAGTCTTCTTTGAAATTTTGGTCTGTGCAATGGTAAGGAAGTAATCATTTAGACTACATTAATGATCTCGGCAAGTGATAAGTGATCTGGGGCATGATTTTCTCCCATTTTCAAAGATTGTATTTAATGGAAGTTTTGTGATAAAGGGAAAAGAAAAGTCTGTTGTATATGGAGTAGCGGCTGAGCCTGACTTATGTGTGGGGATATCTTGTATCTGGCAAATAGGTTTCTTCTTTAATGTTTCTGAAATGAGATTGTCCTCTGTGATTTTTTCATTGAATACGTTGAAGTTGAACCTGCTGTAGTAAATTCATTAAACATCTCTTGTTCTTTAGAAGGCAAATGTTATATATGCAATTCTTTTGGTTTACAAAACTTGGTGGAAAGAATGTACCTGCTGCAATAAATTCATTAAATATCTCTTGTTCTATAGAAGGCAAATGTTATACGTGCAATTCTTTTGGTTTACAAACTTAGTGGAAAGAATGTACATAATTTATGTTTCCGCTATTATGCATGCACTGGTTCCTTAAATTGTTACTTTTGTGCTTGAATAGCCCTACATGGAATTGGTTAATACCTACAACACTGGCAAAATTGCTGATCTGGAGACATATGTTCAGACAAATAGGGAGAAGTTTGAAAGTGTGAGTTATCTTTTATTTTAATTACTCTTCATTTTTTCTGTTTCCTTTTAATGCTTGCTCTCTTTGGCGTCCTTGGTTATCAGAGCCTTTGGGTTTTTTCCAGGACAACAACCTTGGGCTGGTGAAGCAGGTTGTGTCATCCATGTATAAGCGAAATATCCAGAGATTAACCCAGACATATTTAACTCTTTCCCTGCAAGATATAGCGAACACAGTGCAACTAAATAGCTCTAAAGAGGCAGAAATGCATGTGCTTCAAATGGTAACCTTTGAAATGCATTTGTCATATCACTGAGGTTGCATTCTTATATTTTATGGCTGTATTGTTAACAAATTTTTGTCAAGTTTCAGATACAAGATGGTGAGATCTTTGCAACAATTAACCAGAAGGATGGTATGGTGAGATTCCTGGAGGATCCTGAACAGTATAAAACATGTGAGATGGTTGAGCATATTGACTCATCAATTCAGAGGTATGGATGTCATCAGTAGAAATTCTTTTTAAATTCAGTCATTTCACAGAAATTTAGCTTTCATCAAAAGAAACTCTGCTTTGTAACCTATATTCATCTGATCAGTGATGTCTTTTTTCTGAGTTTTGCTATTTTAATCTTTCCATATTCATCTGCAAGAAGTATTATGAAACATTAAGTAAATGTCTTGCTTGCTAGTTGCCTTACCTTTTCTTGCTTGCTAGTTGCCTTACCTTTACTCTTGGACAAAGTATGACGTGGCTACTGTAGTAATAATATTATTGTTTTATTTTCTCAGGATAATGTCACTGTCAAAGAAACTAACTGCAATGGATGAGCTTATATCATGTGATCCTTTATACCTTGGAAAGGTGAGAATATGATTTCTGTTCTGTAAATATTTTAGCCCTCCATATTTAGGAATCAATGATCACCTAACAAGCTGCTTTGCACATTCAGGCTGGGAGAGAGCGACAGAGATTTGATTTTGATGATTTCGATAGTGTTCCTCAGAAGTTCAACATATGAGATAAGAAGCCGGAAATCTGACCTGAGTAAAAGATGATGAGGATGATTCTAGATCTATTTTGTTGGTTTCACTGCCCTTTGTTTCTCTCTCTCATCAACTTGTTCCAAGACATGCAAAATTTCTGCAATTTTGATCCCGGAGTGTGAGGTTAATATATGTGATGGAATAACCTATTCAGCCATGAACTAGTTATGATCTGTGTTATTAGTGTTGTGCTCTTCTCAATACTCTGTTAGATCGAACCATCTGCCTTTTTTGTGCAAATTACTGGTCTTATCGTGACTCATTCATAAGAAGACGAAGTCGCGTATTTCTTGTTCAAGTGACAACAGCTGCAGTTGAATGAATGAATACACAGACGTTTTGCCTAACATGTCTAGTATGATGCATATCTGTTCGATCACTGTTGTCACGACAATGATGCAAGTCTAACTGATGATTGCAATGGTGAGAGAAAAGGGTGCAATCCCTTCGGATTCCGAGCACATCCTATTGGCTAGCTTTTAAAAGTTGAAATTACCTAGGGCTAACCTGAAGGAAGCTCTGTGAATTTCACTTGATGAGAATGTCGTTACTCAACAATTTCGGATGGTCGTTGGCACTATGCGGCATTTGCACTTCATTATAATAGCGGGCAGAACTCTCCTGCGGCCATCAAAGAGTTTTCTAAAGCTTAAGATCTTGGATCAAGACAACGCTGTCCATAAATGTATCACGAAGCATAACCAACGTACAGCTGCCACATTGGGTCACCGGAATGTATTTGCGTCATGTCAATTTCACATTAAATTTAAGTTGATTTAAATATAATTAATTTAATAATTATATTAAAATTATATTTAATATTATAAAATATACATATTTTTAATATTTTACATATTTTTAACATTATATATATATATAATATTATGTATCAATATTATGAAATATACATGTCTCTAATATTTTATATATTTATATTATTAAAATTTTAAATATATATTAAATTTTATAAATGAAACATCATACACATGTTCATCCTTTAAAAAAAAAAAATTATATCTAATATTTAAATTGTAATAATAAAAATCTACAATTTAATTTGAAATATAAAATAAATCAATCTAACAAATATATTAAATCATTAAGAATTTAACCCTAACGCAATACAAACAAACTCATTAAGAATTTAACCCTAACGCAATACAAACAAACTCATGTTAATTTAAAATTAACTTATTTAATAATCGTGTTATATTTTATAACCTGTAACCATTTATTCATAGCGAATAATTGAGCCGTGACAAATTGTGCTAGCTGTATAACCATGTACTATCTTTCACAATTTTACCAATTGATCAGATTCAGAACTAGAAGGGAGAAAGAAAAACAGTACTTAACCATGCTAACTGCTAGTTTCAACTATCTAAAACAAAAGTTCTTTTTACAAGGAATCAAGTATACAGGAGAATCAAATTTCCTAAGTGAAAGTAAGCCAAACAACGGAAACTCTAATAACAACCGTGTTTAAAAATAATCTCGAAAAGAACAACAGACAAGTGGGCCGGTGCAAGATGTACGTGGAGTGGGCACAATCAGGGATTCAAGAAACAGCCCCCTTCTAATAAAATTTTTAGCTAGCTGATAAAAAAGTAGAATACACAAGGAATATATGCAAACACAATATTTTTTTTTTCAATAAAAAGAAGAAAATTTTAATTAATTAACCTTTTAGCACTTCTATCTTTACATAGCATGTGCCATTCCTGGAGAACAGCTGCTTGAAGGGCCAGATGCTCAGCCTCCTCTGCTGTTAACTTTGACAGAGTCGAAGGTCCCTTGGTTTTACCATCTTCCTCACCGTCTTCCTTACTTTTCTTTTTATCCTCATCTTCTTCTTCCTCATTCTCTTCTTCCTCATCAGTTTTTGGGGTCTTTTTTGGTCGGGCTGCCTTCAGTAACGCTATCCGTTCCATCGAGATCCTAAGCCTTTCAGCAGCCGCCGCCTTCACTTCGTCCTCTGGCATGTACTCCACACCCCCATCGGTGAGGTCATCCAACCAGCCTTGTAGGTCTGATCCAATCTCCTTAGTGATTGATGAATCAGAAGCTCGAACAACAAATTTGCACATCATAGTCGTCGTCTCATCACCGAGGTCAACATTTCTGCTTACTTCACTGGCTCCAAAAATCATCATGCCCACAAAGCCACCATACCAAGTTTTTGCAGCATAACAAAGCTGGTTCAAGTTTGCAAAATAATTTAAGTAGGATATCTTTGAAAGGCTCTAGATTATACTCAAATGGGTGCCAGGGAAAATTACTATGATCAATAATAATACACAGCAATAAACACATTTCATTAAAGCATAAACTATTTGACATTTGACTATAACCCCCAATTAGTAACGCATAAAGCAACTTTACTCATAAAGAACAAGAAATATCAATTATCTAACGGCTCTCTTCACTGTTTCAGATGCTTTGGAAGATTCAATAGAGGGAAAAATTAAGCCCAAATGAGATTCCAAATTCCCAAGTAACAGGTTTTAACCAAAAAGCCCAGGCACAAAAATGATATTTATCACAAACTTTCTATGGCAGTACTGTCACATCATAAAGAAGAAAACAGAAAGACTCGAAATATAACCATCAAGGCATCCTACCTGAAATCCAGCCACTGCTTGGATAATGTGTGAACAAACTATGTGGAAGGGCTTGGAGGACAAGGATTTTAGCCCGCTGAAAAAGGGAGACGTCCCGTACTGCTGTGCAGCAGTTGCCTTGAAGCCACTTCCCTCATAAATATAGGTACCTGAGTACTCTACTATAGCTGGTAAACTGGGCCATAGTCTGAAAAATTCAACAGGTGATATTTTATGTGGCAAAAGAAGTTCTGTCAATGGAATCTTATACGGCTGACACCTAAAAATCACAGGTTCTCCAAGTTCTGGCCGTGCGCTTCTCTTTTGTCTCATAATTTGAGGATCCTCTTCAGCATAATCACCTTCATAATCTCCTATAGCACCACTTCCATGGAATGGGTAATATAAGACTTGAACCCAAAAGGCACACCTCTCAAAATGGGAAACACCCACTGTCACACTGCAGATTACCGGATCCTATGAGCATATCATGAAGTAAATAGAACATGAGATCTCATAGTGGAAGTATGTTTTTTCGCAGAAAAAGAAAAAGAAAAAGAAAAACCAGCACATATCACAGAGGAGAAAAACCTGTGAAACAAGATTTCGCAGCTGCCGAACTGCCTGGGGAGATCCATTCATAAAATACAAAGCACCAGATAACCCAACCCGAATATCTACTCGATTTAGTTCAAGCTCAGTCAAATTTAAAACCTGCAACAATAGGCAATTCAAAAAGACAGTAGTATCAACATGATATCAGGCCATTAACCATGAGAGAGAATAACCTAGTACTGACAAAGACTATATTATCAGGGAAAAAAAAATTTGGGGACAATAATATTGATTGGATTAAGACCCACTAAATCTAGAAGATTAAGCTAATATGAAGTGGTCCAGTAAAAATATTTAAACTGAAAAACATTCCTTTGTGTGCATTCACAAAATCAATTAGCAAACCTAACACATGGGTGCAAACACATAACCTACTTGTGTCTTACATATATAATTCAATTAATTGACTAAGAGACTTGAATTCTGAACCTCTTAGTTAACCAAGGTCTATATCATAACAGATAGTAATTGATGGTTGCAACATGCAACTATAGGAAGCCTTGGAACTGGACATTGCAATAATTGCCATGCCATAAAAGATGAAAAAAGCATCTACTCCGGTAAGTGAATGAAAAATATTTATCCTATGAGTTGGTCCAAATATTTTCCACAGTATGCTCCAAGAGAAACCAATGGACAACGTCTATTCAAAATTAGTTCATATCCAGAGTTAAAACATAGCCAGAGTTAAAAAAAGATTATATCTACTTGAAAGTAGTTCATGGTTCATGAGTGCAAGTTAAGTGGCTTCTAGTTACTGATCCACTTTGTCTATTACAATCAACAGTCCAATTTTTAAGACCAATGTTTTCACTCCTTTAATGGAAAAGAAGAAATGCATTGCAGTTTATATTAATTTAAATGAAAATCTTTGATAAGGGACTTGTTTTAGCATGTGAAGAGAAACTACAAGCGAAGATATTTATAAAGAATAAAGCGTATGAGTTAACAGAATCTTAACCTTTAAATGCAGGGTGATCTTTCCGTCACTTGAGTCTGCCAAATGATATGCTTCAACATAGCATGGGTCGCTACTGCCAGTCAAAGTATATGAAGTTGGAGAAGCCTTCAGTGACGTAGCATCAATTCCTTTTGTCAGCAAAAGAGTTAATTCACTGGGGTTCGGCCTCCAGAGCTCCAGAATTGCCTTGTGAACCAAGCCTTCCAGTTTTCTATCTTGAGCGCCTGATGCTTCATAAAACTGAACAGTGAGTTTATGGTGGCTAAATGGGTAATCTCCCCTGGCTTCATTGACACAAGCCCACCTGAAAAAGGAACATGATGTAACTTAATAATGCAACATCAAAGATGCAGCATAACCACAACAGCTCAGTTTAAAAGAGCAAAATGAAATAACTACATCTGCCAACAAAAGCATCCTAAACAAGGAAAAACCTGTGCAAAAAAATAATAAAAATAAAACTTATAAGTGAAAGTCATAATTCATGCAAGAAAGTGTAACAAAGGAAAACCATCAGAAATTATGCCATACTTGAATTAATTTGATACTTTTACTTTACATCATTACCAGATTCATGCAGAAAACAGAGCTAGAACCACTCCTTAATGTGTTAATATATATTAATAATGCAGCCCATCATAAATTCAGAGCTCAACTCAACTCAGACGGACATGGAAAAGGGGGTAGGCAGACATATTTAAGGCTACGGACCGCAAACATTACTGAATGGCAGGGATGTGAGGTAAAAAAGAAAATTCATCAGCACATGCTTTAATATCTAGAACAAGTAACATTATCAGCAAAAGTCAGCAACTATACAATAGCATCTGTTGTTCTACTCACTTGTTTTCCGGGTGACTCGAAGCATATTTAATTCTCTGCAAAATCAAACGGGACTGATGCTTGTTGACAGAATCAGCCAAAGTACTGTTTCTGAACTCCTCCAGCTCTTTTGTTAGCAACTGCCCTGCCCGGGGGTTACGAGATCCCAGTCTCTGAGCAGATATAAGGACTGCCTGAACATCTTGAAGCCTATTTGATGTATTCGCAGATGAATCTACATTGAAGAGCACTTTATGGATATTTGATATGATCATGTTCAGAGGATCCTCAGGGTCATCAGCAAGAAGTGGATCCAAACCTTCCAAATCTATGTGTTCCGCAATTGCCCATATAAGACGGGCCAACATTCTTGGGGTATTCACCTGTCAAAAGCGCAAATGTATATCAAGAAAAGGGTAAATTAGAAGAAGACATTGATATTAATTTTACAGAAAATGAAAACAAAGTTGCAAAAGGAAAAAGTGGGTAAAGGAAGAAATAAACAAAAGAAATCATGAAATCCATTTCCAATAAAAGTAACAAAATAAAAATTGATGACAGCATTTTGTCAAATTAACAAATCAAAAAGTAAATAAAAAAGTCCCAACATATCAATCTGAAAATGAACAGATACACCATGGCTTGTTAGCATAGCACCAAATTTAATTAACACAAATCATGATTTAGTGCGCAATCAGCATAATGAACATTTAGCCATTAGTAACTCAATAAAAGCAGACATACCTCATGTAGATCTTTGACTAGTTGACGTTGCATATTTTGCAATCTAGTCTCATTTAAGATTTGATCCTGTGAAGCGCCATCTTTTACTCTTTTTACACCTCCTCTAGTGTCATATATATGACACAGCCTCACAAGCAACTTCAAATAACAATCAATTGCATAAGTACGACCATCACAATCCCATTTGACACAAGGTCTACAAACTTCCACGACCTCCAAAGCTGGTTCTGTCCAGTTTAGTGCACCATAACCAGTTCCATATGCCAAGGCTCCAATCACTCTGCTCTCCATTCCGGAGTTCTTTTGTTCTGGCAAAGGTAAAGACAACTGGAAGCAACTTTCTACCAGCGATGCAACTAATTCTTCCCTAAACAAGCTTTTACTTGTTACACTATTAAGGTCATCTCTTATCCTTGGATCCTCAAAAAGAGAAGCAATATCAGTTCCAGGAAGAGGCTTCTGACCTCTTCGGACACTTTCCTTTGCAAAAAGGTCCACACAAAGAGCTGTCCGACAAATACAGGCTAATGCATGCATGCGGTCAGATTCTGCTCTCAAGTTTCTTACCATAAGAAGTAGCCTCCTAAACAATGAAACCTTCAAGCACAAAATTCACAATCAGATCTTGCATACACCTATCCCCTAGCATATAGATAATTAATTTTAGTTACAGCCATAATCATCCACTTCTAACCACTCAACAACATCTTTTGTTTCTCATTCCTATAAAGTTACTAAAGAGCTGTCATTTCACACTTCAAAGCCTACTAAAGAAAGTTAAACACAACATAATTTTGAAATGAATACATTTGAGCTACAGACTCACCTCATCTAGTGATCATTCTTTAACAAATCAAAGTTGCCACATTTCATCAAAGAACAAATGTTGAATCTATCATATCCTATTCATTAGTTCTCTTCCAAGGAAATATAAATTGCAACAACAATCAAATAAAAAAAATGAAAGAAGTAAAAAACAACATCAACCTGCAAATGAAGATCCAACAGATGTAAATTCGTAACAACAGCCCTAACAATACTCTCTCTGGCTGACGAGAACTCCTGACGATCCCAAAGTGTCAAAATTGCAATAATCGACTGTGAAGCCCACTCAGTCTTCCCTCCGGGCACATCAGCCAAATACAACATGTTAATACCCACTTCAAAAATCACCCCTGGATCCAATGACGAAGCCAAGAATGGAACCAAATGTGTCACCACATCAGAAACCCCAACTAATTTCTCCGCATTTGAGTCTACTTGAGTTCCATCAACACCATTGGAGTCCTTTGACAATCTTCTAATCACATCCACTCTTCCAGAAGCCACAGCTTTCACTGAGTAAACAATCGGGAACACTGTTGCCCTGAAACTCTCTATCGGTAACACCAAGGAGCGTGCCATTAACGCGCTTCGTTTTTTCCACACGAAATTCACCATCGCGGAGACCCAATTGGATCGAATCGCAAGTGAGTTTTCACTATCCACAAGCTTGTCCCCAGCTAATCTACTCATTCGTTTCGATTCGAATTCTTGAAACAGTCTTCCGACAGATTCAAAAGCCACCTTCGAAACGTTGTCGGATCTGTCGAGCATGTTTTGGCCGATACGTGTCCACCAAATTGACACCTTGTCCAACAAGTTCACGTTGTTTTCACACAGCGTGACTAAATCATCACGTGCAAGAATACAACCTAGAGTTTCAGTGATGGAGTGGCGGAGGTTGTCAGACGGAGAGTCGAAACAACCAGAGATCTCGGCGTTGGCATCAGAGATGAGTTTGGAAAGAGCGTAGGAAGGAATGGCGGCAAGGATAGAAATCGCAGCGGCGGTGACGTCGGGGTCAGGGAAGTGGAGATCGGAGCGGATACCGGAGCAGACGGAGTCCCAGAGATCGGCGGTCAAGCGAGAGCAGCGAATAACGTCAAAGGAGAGTTTTTTGCAGACGGCGGAGGCGGGAGCGGCGACGATTTCTTCGACCGCGGTTTTGGCGATGACGGAAATGTCGCGGCCTGCGGCGGATTGTTGGAGAGCTTGAAGGAGAGCACTGGACTGGCGGAGAGCATCGTTGGAGCGGAGGTCCGCTTGGATCTGAGCGAAAAGAATATCCATTTCAATGGGATTCAAGCTCGAAAAACAAGAGCTAATTAATTAATAAAATGGTTTTGCTATAATTTGAAATTTAACATGTACAAGTTCATCATTTCCCTCTGGTGCTGATGCACACAGACCATCACAACAAATCGAGGCTGCTGCGAGCCTTGTAGTGATGTGTCTGTTTCCCCTTTCCAGTTTTTCTAATTAAAAAGATCCGCCAACTATCAGAATTGGGCCTCCACTAGGTCCAACAAAAATTAAAACCGGTCCGACTACATTTGTTTAAGGAAAGATAGATGAGGAGAGCTTTTAACACCCGCATAAATTTCTACGAACACATATTTTGAATTTTATTTTCTAAAATATTCTCAATTTAATTTATAAAATACAAACCCATAAATCAAAATTAACAATCTTTCTATAAACTTCACTCGATAAAAAGAATATCTATTTTTATTTATATAATGTATAAAGCCCTAAAATCTTAAATTATTTTATTTTTATTACATAGATTATATCCCTATAATTTTAAAATCTTAATAAATTTCCTAAAATTTTTTTAATGTCAAATTGAAAATACAAATATAAATTATTAAACAAGAGACCTTAAAAGTTAAAGGGGTGATAAAAAGGTTTATTTTAGGCCAATGTCTACTAAACCCCAAACTTTAGTTTTTGGGAGCTCATAATCATCTCTAGTCTCTATAAAAATTTTTGTAGAAAGTAGTTATCTCATTAATATCAAGGGAAATTTAAGTAAGTTGTCCAAAAACTTTTAAATTCTTGAAAATTGGTCCCTCTTATTAATTTTTTTTATAACTAGTTAATTACAATTTTTTTTGACATGGTTACCGTCACAATTCTCAACAAATTATCAAGTTAACAATACTCTAAAAAAATCATAACCTTACCACTTTTAGTAAATCCCTAAAACTCAGCACTCTTAATAAATTACCAAATTTATGAAACAAATTTAATTATATATAATTAAAGAACGAATCATAAATTATAACCTCGCCACCCTCAATAGCGAGGGTTGTGTCATATATAGGCTTCGATTTGGTGAACAATAGGTGCACCATTATTTTTGTGACCATATCTCTTAAAATTCTGAACTAAGAGTCTATCATGTTGGAAACTCAAACTTCGTATAGAGCCGGTGACTCCAACCCTAATAGTCCAGGATAGGTTTTACCAATAATGATGTTAGTTCAACAATATTACTATCTAATCCATAACAACAATGATTTTAATAATAACAATGGCACTGTACTAACTAATGTTGAAGAAGAGGTGTTACCAATAGTGATGTTGTTGTAGCAATGTTATTATATATTTCAATACAATGATGATCTCATTAATGATACCAATAATATACTAAAAGATAGTGCTTTTATATAATTATAATATAGTTCTATTGATAATAGCGATGACAATTTTTCTGATAGTCTAATTGACGATGTAAATGACAATCTTTTTTAAGCTCCTATTAATATCGGGGATAATGGTCTTTTTGAAATTCTTATCAATGATGGGGATAATGTTCATGACAAGGGTATAATTAGTGATATAAAAGATTTTCCTCACTTTTCAAACAACTATAAACCATGATGAAGTTGGCTTGTCACTTTAAGAGCACATTCCAACAAGCTAGCAATTGACCTCTTGCAAGTATCACTCTAGTTTTGCCTTTATACATGGTTTCTTCATACTTGATTAGACATTATGGTTTTAGGTGAATTGTTTAATGGCAAGTATAATTTAATATTGCAATTGTACAAAGGTTTCTTGAGAGATGAATATGATTTCATAGTTGCAAAGTCCACGACAACACATTTCAAGCCTATTGTGCTTCAAAAGCATGTGGATTGCATAATTGAAAAACTAAAGCTTCAAATAAGGAAAGTATAGTAGGTGGTGATGAGATGTAATAGGATACATACTTATTAAAATGAGGTGTTACCTAGCGGTCTTCGTTGGGCAAGAATTATATTGTTGACCATTTATCATTGTAAAATCCAATGGCTTTAGCTTGAGGAAAGATAACTTCAAGTGAGTATGTCTGGTTTTATTGAATTATATTGTTGATCATCTTATCATTGTAAAATCCAATGGCTTTAGCTTGAGGAAAGATAACTTCAAGTGGCTTAAATAGATCCTTATACATTTTGATATTGCAAACTTTTGCCATTAAGTCTTAAATCGACACCTTCTTATGACAAAAATATGCTTGAGTTAGTATTTAGTGATTGTCTTATAAGTTCATTGGAATGAATACCTATACATAGAAAAAAGTGATATTATCATCTTTATTATGTTTAAAATCATTAAAATATAAAAGAAATTACATTGAATTGTATAGTAACACACAACACCTTAACTTCTATATATGGTCTGATTATGTGTGTTATTATCCATGAATATAGCTAATAACCTTATTATACTTTAATGAATTAAGATCGCGTTTATGTCCATTCCATTGACTCTTTAAGAATACCCTAATCAATATATTACATAACCATAAATGTTATGTTTATTAAAGAAATTAATTTAGTAGTTATAGGTTTTTGTAAGTTATTACTTAAAAAGGACATCTATAAGCAAAACATGTTGATATAAGGCATTAGGATGCTACTTTTGCTTCTCACTTATCAAGTAAAAGTACTTGTGGATATGTGTTGCTGATTAGAAATCCTTATCCTATTTAAATTATTTTTCTTATTATCTAAAATTTTTTTGTTCCTTTTTTTAATAGTTTAAGAATTTTCTCTCTTTATGATTTAAGATTATTACTATTAATATAAATAATTATCTCTTATAGCCCTTGGAGCATATTTGAGTTCAATAGTATTTTTAATTATCAAGTTTTGCATGAGTTTTTAAGTTTAATTTTTGACATTCTGCAAAATTAACGGGTCTTAACTCTCTAGGTATATGATATTCTTTCAAATCAATCTAAAATTAGATTATTTTTCTAATATTTTTAAGAATTAAAAAAATTTAAAAATTAAACTTCCACTGCATTAGTTTGGTATTAAAGCTGAAATCTTAATTCTTAACTATCCCTAACGTATACTCTTTTCTCTTATTTTTCATAAAATTAAAAAAAAAACTAGAACTGCCCATGGTACTACACTAGTTGCTGCCTATAGTTGTTGATAAAGATTTTTTGTCCTTGATCCGTCCATAAACACTGCCATTTGAATCAAAAGAGCTATTAAGCATGCCCCATACATCAAACTCTCTTTTCTGCCAACTTAGTCACCTAAAAACTACTAAAACAATCATAATAGCCAGTGCCTTTGTTCATAACTTTCTGCTACTGGTTGGCTAGTGCTACTACATCAATAAACTCATTTCCATCAGCATTAACCTTCATGGTTATTCATCATTGTTAATGAACCTGTTGATTATTGGACATTGAAACCAGTATAAATCTAGTGTTTTTATCTCTAATTTCTAGCCAAAAAATAACTTTTTCGACAACTCACAACCACTATTATACTCATCAATCCCAAATGTTTTAGATCCTTCTAATCACAGTCACTGATAAAGGAAATTTTTACTTAGTTATTATTTTACCCTTAAATTCACTCAATTTTTAATTTAACCTCTATCGTTTAAAACCTACCATCTTTTATAAGTTTCAAGTTAACCTTACATTATTGAGAAAATGCCTCCACAAAAAGCGTGGGGCGTTATGCTCTTTGTATAGTAATTTATGGCCGTGATGATATTTATGGGGATAAAGATATGGCTAGCACAATAACCAAGACTAATATGTTAATTGCACAAATGGTAGAGTTACTCATTAAACGTCATCATACACCAGAATACGAAGTAAATCAAATGAAATTTTTCTAACCTATTTTTTGGACGTTCGTAAATTGAGTCCATTAATAATAGAAGAAGGGAATTTGATTTAAGAATTAACATTCCTTGTCTTAAGAAAGTGGCCAACCAAAAAAAATTGTTGGATTAATTATCATGATAATGAACTAGTCTCACTTGTTGTAACTTGATTTCATGGAAGGGTAGTGTTGAGTACTAAAAAATGTATATTTATAAAGGAGAAAATTATCATTTTTCACTTCAAGTTTTATTAACTTCTTTACTTTTATGTATTCAAGTTTCTTGTGAATTTAATTATGCGTGTTTTATTATAATTAAGTATTTTAGAGGCATCATAGTAATTTCATAATAAATAAGATATCGGATGACAAAACGGACGGTAAATCTGAATTCAGAACGGTCAAAAACCTTAGGAGGAGCATAAAAGTAAAAATATCACTATTCATATATACAGTACTGTTCATGACACTGTTTATATGTACTATATGATGACGTGGCATTGATTGAAGGAATGATGTGTCAGTATTTGATTGGAGGAATGATGTGACATTGACTGATTATGTGGCATTGACTGATAACGTGGTTTGACTGATGATGTGTCACAATCTTATTGGATAAAAATGTTATGCACTGTTGATCGATGACGTGATAGTATGTTAGTGGATAAAAAAAAAACTTGCATATGATACATGCATATACACGGGATAATAACCCTGATGATGTGTTCAAACCAATCAGAATTTACCACGTGGTGCAATCCTATGCATCCAAATTGTTTTAATCCGATAACCATAATTTACTCGTTGTATCTATAAAAGGAGGGCTTTCCCCCTAATTTAATACCCCTGAGTTCGCTTTTGAGCTCTATTTTCTGAAATTCATTCTCTATCTTGTATTATTTTTATATTTTAGTAAAATTTCCTTTTTATCCCTAGTTCAAATATGAGTAGCTAATTTTTTTTCAAGCTTGGGTTGAAGGTAAAATCTCAATATGTTCCATAGGCTTAATTGGTAAATTTATTTTATTTTTTCCTCTAATTTTTGTGGATATTTTGACTTTTCGTTGACAGATAGTAATAACATAGTTATTACTATTTGGCACGATAAGCGCTTAGCACTATATTAATTAGAGTATGGTTAATGAGGAGTGGATTTTTTCCTCATTATTGAATTGATATTAATAAGGAATATTGAGCCTTGGAGCATGTTGATGTAGATCTAGATACTCAATTGCTTTATTATTACAGTTGCATTTTTAATTATTCCGACCATTTTAATTTAAAATTTAGGAGAAATTTATTATAATTTAACTACTCATTTAGAAAATTAATTCAACATATAATTAAAATCCACCTCCTCATGGGATCGATACTCATCGCCATTAATCTATTTTACAATAGATTTGTACACTTGTGAGTTCAATAAAATTTGCACAATAGGTAGTAGCTTAATAGTAACGAACAAAACTCACAAGGATGAAGTGAGACAAAATGAAAATTGAATTTTGGAAAAAGTTGAAAAAGCACTTGTATGTGCATTATTGTTATATCAATAGTTACAAAGTTTAACGTAAGATAATCAATTAGTCAATGATTACAACACAAAATTGCATTGGTTAATAGTAAGCAATTAGTTAATAGAGACAGAAGAACAATGTGTTTTCTTCTATATTCAGGGCCTGTAATCACAGTTTCAAGACTAGTTAAATTTTCTTGATCCATACTTTATTTCAAAAGCACACTTATAAATTATGTAGTTAGAGAAGTAATTTAGTTGGTGTACTAATAATTCAAACTTTTAGGGTTCTAAAAGTTTTGTAAGTGATCTAACTTTTTAATTTTGTAATTTTACTCCCTTAAATACTTCAAATAAGACTAATAAATATAGTGAAAGTGGTCAAAGTATCCAAACTCGATACTTAGGCTTCGAAATTTATTGCTTCAATTGTGGAGAAAATGAACACCGAATTACAGAGTTTAAAAAAAGAGGAAAGTATAGTAAAGATTTATTTATAGACATTGAGAAAACTAAAGGGTACAAAGAGGAAAAATCTGAAGAGTTTGTTGAAGAACTAAATTTTGATACAAGTGGCAGTGCATAATTCATTAATAGACATGGTGATAATGGTCTAATTTGATAGTAAATCAAGCATTCTTCACTCTTAAAAGAATACACAAAGATAATTGGTTACATTAAAATTTTTTTCATATTGCTTATAGAGTTAAGGAAAAAAAATATGTCGTGTGGCCATAGACTCAAACAACTGGAAAAATTTTATTTTAGAAAAAGATGTAATTAAACAAAACTTAAAGACTAAACCTTATCAAACTTCGTACAAGCTCACATTATTAAAGAAAGAAAATCAAGTAACTGTATCTAAAATATTGCTTAGTTTCCTTATTTATTTGATTAATTTATAAAGACCAAATTTGTTTTGACATTTTGGCTATGGATGCTTATCATCTTTTATTGGGTAGACTCCGATAGTATGACCAAAACATAGCCTATTATGGAAAAAGAAAAACCTATAACTTTATTTTTAATAACACTAAGATTTTTCTTCTACTTAACTAGGAGATTACTCTTAGATAAGAGATGGGCAATTCTTTGTTAAGTGAGAAGTAGTTTGTAAATATTGTAACAAAACAAAGATGGTCTATATTTTATTTGTAAAGGAGAGCCACAGTAATTTAAAGGTATCAGAAGTGAAATGCAAGTTATGCAATTCAAGAGTGAGGTGAATTAGGTTTTTAAAATTTAAACTAATTAAATCACACAATAACTTAATTTAATACCTTAATGAAATCGAAAATAATAAATTTAATAATTCTCAAAAATAAAAAAGAAAGGAAAAAGAAAGCAAACACAATGAATTTTTACGTGGTTAGACAATTCCTGTTTATGTCATGCTTTTAAACCAACCAAGCTCGAGAATTTCATCATTCGAGCCCCCAAAGTTTTAAATTTGTTACAATTAATTTTCAATGTGTTAATATATCTTTACACTCAAGAGATTATTTCCTAATCTCTTCACCTGAGTGTTTCTCACATTTATACACTCATAAATTTAATACAAAACTAAAAATTACAACAAAGTAACTCTCTTTAAGAGTAAATGTATAAAATATAACACAATGATGATTCAATTTATGATGTTTTATAAGTTAAAAGCTAAAAATATATTGTATAGTACTTATTTAGACTTGTCAGAGAACTTAAAAATCAATTTGATTTGGTTTTTTTTTTTATTTTTATAGTTTTGACACAAAAACTAGCCGCTATAGGTGAAATTTCAACAATTAAACAACTAGTCACTTAATCTAACCAGCTACCCATTTGTTATAGTAAAGTTACCATTAAATTTGATTTGCTATAGTAATATTATTCATAAAATTTTTTATAAAAAAAATTTTAGTAATTATTCTATAGGCCAAAATGTTATAAAACTTTACAAATAGTCCAATTTCAGATAGTCAAATTCTTCAGTATTACTGTTCACCAAATTATAATTTTACTCAAAACTTTCTATAATTTTACTATGACCCAAAATGTCAAAGAGCTTTAAAAACAAGTCTAATTTCATAATTTATAAATAATGCTTGTCATTCCCACAACTTTCTAAAATTATTATATGATCGAAAATATTTTTGATTTTATAAATAAATCCAAATTCATAAATAAAATAATACTTATTAAAATCAATGTTAGCCTAATAAGTTATAAATATTATGATTTTGATGATAACAAACATATGCATTAAAGTATTTTATTTTGTATTTCACAAGTTCACTAGTTTTGAAGGATAATAAATCAAGTGAAATCAAGTGAAATCAAATTCAAGACACTCAACGGGCAACGGCGGCTCAACGGATAATTTATTGCGACAATTTCTTGTAAAGCCGGTATGATTTAATTTATACTTGGATTAGCATTTGTAAAGTACGTAAGCCCTTCTTTAAAAAGCCCGGAGGGATGAATGGGCAATTGAGTGGAAGGCAGCCATCCCACATCGCCTAGAGGGGGATGTAATGGCCGGTTGATAAAGCCTTGGCAAACCTCACCTGGCAAGAGCTCTTTTCGGGTGAGTTAGGCATAAGCCCGCGATTGAGGGTGACATGGGCCTAAGATTGGTATCAGAGCCGAACCTTGGGTTGAACAGGGGACAAGTACGTAAGCCCTTCTTTAAAAAGCCCGGAGGGATGAATGGGCAATTGAGTGGAAGGCAGCCATCCCACATCGCCTAGAGGGGGATGTAATGGCCGGTTGATAAAGCCTTGGCAAACCTCACCTGGCAAGAGCTCTTTTCGGGTGAGTTAGGCATAAGCCCGCGATTGAGGGTGACATGGGCCTAAAAAGCTCAATTTTATGTTAATAAAATAATTATTTTTCAAGTTAAATACTTTTATGTTTATGAGATAAAATATTTTGTGAATTAAAGTAATTTGGATAAAAATAAAAATGTTTTAAATTTCAGAGTTGGACTTATTTGCTAAATTCTAAAACGTTTGGGCTTTATTGTAACTTATAATAGATTGTGGGTTTAAGTGAAAAGTTTTGAAAACTTTAAAGATTATGGTGATTTAGCTAAAACTCAAAAAGGACTTATTTGAAAAAATTTTCTTTAGTTTGGGTCACACTATAATTTCAGAATGTTTTTAGGAATTAAATAATAATTAAAATTTCTTAGATTGGGTCTTTTTGAAAAGTTTTATAACATTTTAGGTCATAGTATAATTTGAATAAGTTTTGAGGTCAAACTGTAATTTCGTGAACAGTATTACTGTAGCAAAATTCAAAATTAACGGTAACTTATTTTATTATGAGTGGGAGTTTAAGGTTAAATTAAGCGGTATTGCTTGAAAGACCTGGAATTTGATAATAACGGCTAGTTTTCGAGCTTTAATTATAAAAACTCAACTCAAACTTCATTTCAAAGTTTCTGGCAAGGAAAAACAAGTTTGTAAAACATATATTGAACTTCCATATTGCAAATCACAATAAATTAAATCATTCTTGAGCCATCATTTGTGAATGTACTCTTGTAGAGAGTGTTTTTGCTGTAATTTCTATTTTGTATTGTATTAAGAGTGTTCAAGTGAGGGAAACACTTGGGGTAAAGAGATTAGGGTGATAATCTCTTGATTGTAAAGGTCCATTGACACCTTGGAAGTCAATTGTAAACATTTGAAGTCTTGGGAGGCTTGGATAGTGAAATCCTCGAGCTCGGTTGGCTTGGAGGCGTGGACGTAAGCGGGGATTGCCGAACCACATAAAAATTGCTGTGTTTGCATTCTCTTCCCTTACTCATTTATTTTGCAAGCATTGCCTAATTTATTATATTTAATTTAATTCCTGTAAAACTTAATTTTTGTTTGCATTAAGGCATTAGATTGAATTATTTGTAAAATAAATTTTAATAACCCAATTCACCCCCCCTCTTGGGTTGCTTATTTGTATTTCAATCAAAGATTACAAAACTTTGTCATTTTAATTCACATTTTAAAAATCAATTAGTTTGTATAAAATACTTAGTTTGTGATTGTAAAATTTTAGATTAATAAAAAATAATGATTAATTAAATAAAATCTTGAGCTTTATAAATGCTAAACCATGCAGACATTAAATCATATTGGTTTTACAAGAATTATTATAATAATGAGTCCGTTAATCGCTTGAACTTTGATTCTTGATGAGCCACTGTCCGTTGAGTATCTTGAACTTAATTTTACTTTATTCACTTGCATGAATAATATTCTTCAAGAACTAATAAAAATATGAAATACAATTAAATCAATTAAGACACATGTTTGTTATTATTAAAATTACATAATGTGAAATCCTTTAAGCTATAGGAAGCTATACTAATTATTAGGGATATACAGCACTAATTCTTTTGGTATTAAGTTTTACATTATGATATTGACCTCATTATCATATAAGTCTTATGGAACATGAAGAATTGATATGTAAGTAGAAGAGTTATTAAGAAAGAAATTTATTTGTGAAAATCTTAGTCCTTATGCAATCTTTGCTTTATTGAATTTAAAGAAAGATGATTCTTTAACAATATGATTGGATAGTTGATCCATTGATAAAATTACGGTTTGGTATCATTTTTTAATTTCTTGATTTAATGACTTATTAAATTAAATTAGTGGATGAATAGTTTTTTTCCAAGCTTGATTTGAAAAGTGGCTATCATTTAGATTCAAATATGACTTGGAGATGAATTAAAAACAAGCTTTAAAATTGCTAAGAGTTATACAAGTTATTAATAATGCCATTTGGCTTATGTAATGCCTCGAATACTTTTTACATAAGTTATAAGTCAAGTTCTTCATCCTTTCTATTGATTGCTTATTGTTATAAGTGTTAATGTGTAAGTATAGACAACAAATAATATAATGATGTATATTTGAGATTATCTCCATAAGGATTGATATTATAGATTTACTATAGCAATATAATAGTGCAATTTCAATAGATCTTGTTCATAAAATGCATGATCTTGTTTTGCAGATCTTTTATTTACATTTGTTTATATATACGGACCGATGATATGGCAACTATCTATGACATGACAGTATCTGATTGGACGAATTATGTGGAATTAACTGCTTACGTGGCATTGACCGATGACGTGGCCTTGATTGATGATGTGTCACAATTTTATTGGGCTAAATTTCTTATGTATTGTAGATCGATGACGTGACAGTATCTCAGTGGAGCAAAAATTGTGTGTACAGTATATGCACATATATGGGATTATTTCATATTCGGAGTTACTGTGCAAATGTTGAATGTTGAATGTTGACTGTTGACTATTGACTGATGATGTGGCGTAATTTTTATTCTTGTTAATAAAATCATTTAATAATCCATTTAGAAATTATAATTATGATAAAATAATTATTATAATTATAGTTTATTCAATAATTATTATATTTTTAATTAAATGAAGGATATTTTGAAAATTTAAAAGTTATAGGGTCCAATTTGATACTTTAAAGGGTTTTAATGAAATAAAATAGAGTATAAGGGACTCAATGAAATTTTATATATTTATAAATTAATTGTAAATAATATAAAGTTAAGGGGTTAAATGATATTTTACTGTAACCGGTCAAGAAACACAAAAGCGGCTGTAAGTTACGCTTATGACTCAGGAAGGTCCTTATTTAGTCCATTGTTCTTTTACATAAGTTCTTGATACTCAGTGAATTACAACAAATGTTATATATGCCATTTGTAAATAATCATGATTATAAGCACCGGTAAACTAGTAACCATTTGTGGCTGAAGGTGCCCAGACTAGCAAAAATCATGAAGAAATCAGTAAAAAAAATCTGAGGCCAGCTATCTATATATATATATTATGGCAAACGCAACTGAGGGGGATCCATAGATATAACACAATGAATTGTCCTGATAGGAAGAATTAAAACGGACGGTCGTGTACAACACCAACAATCAAATTAGAATCTTTCACAACATGGCATCTCACAATCACCGGACAAAAGTGTGTTTGGGGGGGGGGGGGGGGGGGGGGGAACAAATCTTATGCAGTGTGTTTGCCTCTGCCATCTTCCTTATCTCCATTTCAGGTATCGCAAACTCAAGAATTCCACACAAGTACCACCATACAATCATTAAGTATTCAAATTAGGGAAGCTCATTTTTAGCTCCGTCAAATTTTGAAGAGAATCATAGACCTGATAATACCATGAAAGTAAGAAAGAAGCATGCGTTCATCAACACAAGGAATGCTTGCAAACTTTGACCTTGCATTTTGCAGAGGTGATGATGGGGTTGATGTTGCTTCTTTGTTTCATGTTTATAGATATAGGATATGGCTGGTAATCAGACCAGAAAAATCAAGTGAACGCGCAGGATTAGCCAGTGCAAGGAAAGTGTACAAAGCCCTAACTTTTTTAAGCCAAACAACTCAGAGGCAGCAAGCACACCACTTATTTGTATCCCCGTGACATCGTATTAGTGAGAGTTACTTTTTTTTTTTTTTAATCGATAGAAGCACATGATTGTTGAGTTCAGTTGTTATACTTTAGATGTGGTCATTCTATTCATCCTAGTGATATAACTAAATAGGGACTCTGATTGGCTCATCTGATCAAGATTATCAATCTCTGTCAACCCCCTCCAGAACCCAATAGAAGTATGTACCTCCACCACTCATTCCCGCCTCAGGATTAGAAATTGGGCATCAACAATAGAGAAACACAATTACCTAAACTAAGCAATTTTTAATACACTTCAAAGTTTGCCCCTTGCACCTCCTTTTAAAAATAAAATAAAAAGTTCCACTGCACTTCACACTAGAAACAAGCTAAAGTATACACCCCTTATAAAGATCACAATCTACACGAGGACTCAGATGGAACAGCAACGTTCCTCAACTCCATTCTCAGTATCTTGCCAGCAGCACTTTTAGGTATAGCATTGATGAAAGCTACACGCCTTATTTTCTTGTATGGTGAGACCTATAATCAAATAATAATAAAAATGCAAAACTCTTTAAATGGTTGGGATATTGCAGCAATCATCTGTCAGCATTACAACTTACAATACAGCATAATTACATATTAATTGGAACACTCAGGTTAAACAGTTTTATAGGAAGCACCTGTCTTGCCACAAATTCCATTATTTCTGCTTCATTGAGACTGCTGTGCGGCTGCCTTACCACAAAAGCCATGGGCACCTGACCTGCTTCTTCATCAGGATACCTGCAAATATGAATTTTGCGTTAATCAGACTTTACTCTTATCTTCTTAGCTGAACAACAGATAGGCCGTTGTAAGAATTCAAGGAAAAATAAATAAATAAGCGCTTATAAGCTAGTTACGGAATGACTGCAGCATCGGTGACCTCAGGGTGGGACAGAAGCAAGTGTTCTAGTTCTGCAGGGGCAACCTACACAATGTAACAACAATGGAAATGGAAACGGAAATATTAGCTGTGTGATTTTAACAAACCAAATCAAAAGAGTAAAAGGAAGAATTTAGGCAATTTAAGATACCTGATATCCCTTATATTTGATCAAATCCTTCAGTCTATCCACAATATAAAGGAAACCATCCTCATCAATGTAACAAAGATCACCAGTTCTCATCCACCCATCTGGTAACAAAGTGGCTGAAGTAACTTCTGGTTCCCCAACATATCCTGCAGAAATCAATTTGACAAATGTGCTACTCTAATCACAACAGAATCTACCAATCTTTCAATTGTAACATGTCAATTTTAATTGTTACAGTAACTGAATTTACTTGAAATGAGGCAAGAATATACCTTTCATTATTGTAGGTCCTCTAATCCATAACTCCCCTTCTTTACCAGGAGGCAACGAATCCCCTGTTTGAGGATCCACAATTTTTGCTTCAAGACCAGCAGAAAGTCTCCCCGTTGACCCCCAGCGCCGACATTCTTCCGGACCCACCGTCCGGAAAACTCCCGCCGTCGATTCAGTCAATCCGTAAGCCTTCATCATCAACAACCGCGCCACTACACAGCTTAACCTTTGCATTTGTACGCCAATATATTTTCCTAGAAGGAAATTAAATAATAAAAATGAAGACCAACACTAACCTGCACCAAAACCACTTTTGGGAACTTCGAAGCGAACGCCACGATCGTGTCCTTTCCCAGTGGAGCCGCGCCGCACGCTACGGTCTCAAGCGAACTCAAATCATAACCGTCCGTTGAACCGCCTTTGGACATGGCCACTACTATCGGCGGCGTCACTGCTGCGTGTGTAACTCTGAACTCCTCCACGGCCCTCAACATCATTTTCAAATCAAACCTCTGCATCACCACCGCCGTCTCCATCAACGCAGCCGCCCTAAAGCAAAAAAATAAGCCGTAAATATGAAAATACGGCATCGTAAACAGCACTACCGCCGAGGACTCTCGCTTTGGTGAAGAAGCGAACGAGGACGCAACTGCTGCCGTCAAGTTCCTGTGAGTAAGTATAACTCCTTTGACTCTTCCCGTCGTTCCGGATGAGTACATGATCGCCGCGACGTCGGATTGACACACTTTGGGGCGCTCGAGCTCGTGTTTCGAATTCGAACTCATAGTCATTGAGTCGAACTCGGGTGAGTCAATGACGATGGTTCGGTGTTTGAGTTTGGGCAGCTTGTAAACCGTTGATGACGTGGCAAATGCAATAACCGGATTAGATAACTGAATCTGGCGGGAAATCTCTGACTCCGTGTTGATTGGATTCGCCGGAGAAATTATAACGCCGAGTGAGAGCAGAGCGAAGTAGAGAATCGGTATTTCGATGGAGTTTGTAGAGAGTACAAAAGCGGTGTCGTTTTTGGAGAGTCTGGTTACGTTCTGGAGGTAAGAAGCTAATGAGTTGGTTCGACGAGTGAACTCCGAGAAAGAAACGCCCAGGCCGGTGACTGCGTTGATCAAAGCGACAGACTTGTCGTCACGCCAAGGCAAGGTGGCTCTGAGTGAGGAAACGTAATCAACGGTTGAGATTGGCGTGTCTTCCGGAGGAAGATCAATGGGAGACCTCAGGCTGTGAAATGTCTTCGTTGCTGAGTTGAAGCCGCTCTTCGGATCGAACATTTGCGGGGCCCTTTTCTCCATCCGAACACGCTTTAGAGAGTATTTTCAATATTGTAACGGCGGCAGTTTATAAAGTTCGAACTTTGACGTTGGAAACATTGAGTGGTCGACAAAAGGAACCGTCAGCAGCCCTTATCATTTTTGGCTTGGGTAGATACCAGAGCGAAACTAGTAACACTGCTTTTTAGTCATTTGGGCACCACCAGTTTTGAGTGTGACTTGCCACACCTTCGATATCTTTTTGTAAATTAACAACTCGCGTTTTCAATTTTTTTTTTTTTAAAAACAAATCTCTCTCATGCGGATCCAAGTGTTAATGCGACGGTATTAGACACTTTTCAGATCAATTTTATCAGTTCTTTATAGATTTGTAAGAATAAGCGTAAATGTATATGGGTATTAGATTTAGGCAGTAAAACAGTTTTATAGCTAAACCTTTCGCAGAGATTTTATTCGCTAGTTACGAGTTCTTTGTATTGAAGATTGAAAGATATTTTAATTGGGGTAATTTTTAGCCTACTGAATTGAAATTGTGCACTCAGCACCCATTAGAATTGACATGCTGCACCGTACCCTCAATTTCGTCAGTTTTTTGGTCATTTCTAATAGAAGAGTCTTAACTTTTAATGAAATGATAAAAATATTCCTTGAATTCAAATAAGTTTGATCTGACAAAAATACACCTTCTTCTTCTTCTTCTCTATTTCTAACGAGCTTTGCTATCCAAACTATTCTTTAAGCAAAGGATTTTATTTTAATTGCAAAAAAAAAAAAAAATTCCTGTTACATGTACATGGGTCACCATTATTATTTTTCCCCAAAAGACACCTTATCAGCCTATATAAAATATGCAGCTATCCCAAAAAATTAACAAAATTAACAAGGAAGATATTGTTATCCACAATGAAATCTAGAGACAAAGAATTATCAATTCAAAAAATTAAAAAATTATAACCGCAACACTGCCAATGTAATTTGAGTCACAATTAATTCAGTCCCTCCCACAATATTTTCATCAATACAAATTCCTTATCCACCACCATACTTGACCCAATCAACAAAATTAACCCATGAGTCATTAATTGACGCATTTGATTTTGATTACTTGATTTAGGGTTTCAAAATACAAGTTGCTAAATCATAATTCAAAACAACTCAAATAATAACTAATGAAACTCCAATCCCATAATACTAAACCTAGAAGGAACTAAGCGGTGGTGGCCACATGAAGCAACTGAGGCTTCAAAGCGGCGTGTGGCAATCATAGTATTTGATGTTTTGCATTTGATAGTTTGAAGATTAAGAAGAAATAGAGCAGAAGAAGAAGAAACAAGAATGGAGAAGAAGAAGAAGAAAAGTAATAGAGGAGAAGGAGAAGCAAGAGAGAAGAAAAAGAACAAGAAATAGAACGAAGGATAAGAAATAAAAAGAAGAAAAGAACAAGGACAAAATAGGGAGAAGCAAAAAATAAAGCATGGATTTGTCCATGACCAACCTCAAAAATAAGGTATTGATCCAAATATACCCATACTCCAAAATTCCTCATATATGTTTTTTGTAATGTGTAGTTACGAAATTACTCTAAATAAAAACGTAAATCATTCAAACTATACATAACTTGTCATGTAACAAAACCCTTAATTTGTCACTCACGACTAGCATACACAACACCTATTTTTGTCTAATTTAAGCCTTCCTCAAGATTGAATCTAGTTGAAATAAGCACAAAAGAGTGAAGAGTTGTTTGCCAAGCTCAATTGCAGTCTCTTCAATGGGCTATTAGATGAGGTAATGCCAATGATGCTTTGCTACTATAAATTCATGTTTTCATTGCTATTTGTTTCAGCACCACAATTTTGTGCTTTGAATTGAGTTTAGGCGAATGAAAGGTGATTTACCACTCAAAACTTGACTTTTACACCTTGTTAAGTATGATTCTATTAGAATATATGCTGTGATAATTTGTGTGATTTGACTTGAATAACTTGAAAATTTTGGTAGAGAATTAAAAATGCCCAAAAAAAATTTAGAAGTTGTTTATTAGCAAATGGTGACCCCTACTTATGGAGATTTTATCTATTCTATAGTTAGTGGAACAAGATAGGTGTCAAGGCCTCTAAGTTAAGTTTTGCTATAAAGAATATCCACACTTGTTGAAAGCCGAAAGAAAGTGCATTTTACTAGACTAAGCTTTTCTACCATCTATTGACTAGGATCTAATTAATAAGTTAAACTATAGAGACAATTAAGTTTCTTAAAAAAGTCACCTACCAAATGCACCCCACTCACAACATACAAAATTATCTTAAAGCTGAAAATATCCTTATCGATTAACCACTTTTCTAATCCAAACAACTATCGTTTCAATAATATACCCCCAATCTCGGTGTCATAATTAAGCACCCACTAAATTCAACAAATTTTTTATGTTACTATTCACTTAAAATGTTCTTTTTTTTTTAATTGTATGTTTTACATTTTCTATGGCAAATGTGTTCCATATGTTAACAAAAATGAAAGTACCTTATTTTAATTCTATTTTATAATCCAAATAATATCATTATGGTCCTGTTTTATGTCTATTTAAGAAGTATTTTATCTATAAAAAAATTTAAATATCTAAAAAGAAGAAGTATATGAAAAATAAAAATTAATTATTAAAAAACTAGAATCCTTGATTTCATTTAGTTTAGATTATGTTTGCTTAAAAAATATTGTTTTAATGGCAATAACTACTTGGCCTAGCCTTGCAAATTAGTTTGACATGTCGTTGCCTATTGTGGATTTATTTTTTTATTATATTATAACTATTATTTTTTTTCTAAAGTTTTTGTTTTGGTAACTGTTTTGTGATAATTAGGATATAGTTTGCTAAATAGAGTATCAAATAGACGTGTTTTTTGTCGTTGAATACTGGCACCTTGATTTGCATTCAATCACCACAGAATGAAAGATCACTTTGAATTCACTCATTCTAAAGTGAATAATATTAAGAGTTTTATTCTATCTAATGCTTCTTAGTTCACTATGACAATTTGAATGAGTATAATTGTTATATGGAAAAGCAAATTATACATTGGTAGATGATTAGTATAGTTAGAGAGCTTAGTTTTCCAATCAAAAGGCATGTTTGATGTAAAATATGAAATTTTTATTGGTAAATTGTTCTCTAAATTGTGAATAAGTAAAATAATAATAATATTTTTGGAATGAATAATATTTATCATCTAATAAGTTCATTATGTTTGTGGATAAGTTATAGGGTAAGTTGATAAGCAAATTCTTCTACCTTGTTGATTGTTTGGCCAGGTGTTATACTAAATTATATATATCATGTGATAATAATGCTTTATTTCTTTAAATTTTTTGTAAGTCCTTTAAAAGTATTTTATTAAGGATCCCTCTACTTTGCAGCTTAGATACGCTTCTCACAGCCACAGTATTGTGATAGGGCCCGCAGTACTATGACTATAGAAGCGTATCTTATAGCGTAGCATTTGCCTGTTATTAATGTTTATAGTGAAAATCTTTTGATTTGATTGCTTTATTGTTGTAATAACTGTTTCATTTCCTATTGACATAAATTATTTTAATTCATGTCATTTTTACTTTTACTTCTATGTCCTCCAAATATATATTTGCTTCATATTTTTACTATAGTACTTCATTTTATACTAAGACAAAATCATTTATGATTTATATATGTGACTACAGTCGTGTGATAGATACTTTACACGACTAAACACTACTACAGTCATGTAATAAATACTTTACCCAACTGTAATCATGTAATGAATATTTTATTAGAGTGAAGAAGTGTAATGATACTTCACTGGACTGTAGTCATGTAATATATATTTTGCTGGACTATAGTCGTGTAATGGATACTTTGTTAGGTTGTAGTAGTGTAATAGATAATTTATTTAAACACTAGTCCTGAAATAAATATTTTACTCAACTGTAATCATATAAGGAAAACTATTAGAAAATAGAATGCTATGTAATTTTTCTGATTGGTTTCAAATTTATTCTTATGTAACTTTTTATTTGTATTTACATTATAATTCAATTTCTTTTTTGTTTATGTAGATGGAACCAAGAATCAAAGAATATGAATATGACATGAAAATAGTCAAATTTACCATATTATACTTTTTAGAGTTAGTATTACTTGAAAAAGAGAATAGAAATTACATAGACAAACTAATGTGTTCCTTATTGGATAATTTTACTAAGTTTAATGAATAATGAGGGATGCATTTCTTTTAAAATAACCATTGATAATTTGCAAAAAAAGGCATTGTAGACTATATAGCTAAGTATAAGAAAAAATAAAATACGACTTGTAAATACAAAAGAGCAATGTATAGTGTGCATAGGTTCCCCTTTGCCTTCTTGGTAACAAAACTAAACTATTTTATATATTACTTATTGAGTTCTAGAACAAGTGCTTGTTGTTTTATTTTGTTTTCTTTTTTGTAAGTAAATTTCTTATTTGCAAAATTGGATAATATTTGGTTAATGGATTTGCACATTGATTTCTAATTGTGTCATAATAATCTTTATCCATTACTTAAATAATATTTGCTTAATTATTGTCCAATATATTTATTGCATTAATATCAACTCTTGCTTAATTTCTATCCATGGGCTTGCTTTAAATTACAATATTCATTTATGTTTGTTTAATGTAAACTTACCTTAGTAATTGATTAATTGGACCCAGTAACAACTAAGAATGAGAGATTGATTCCTATGAGAGAGGTGGGAATCAATATCTCATTTCTTAAACTTCTCATTTTGCCCTTAATAATATTTTATATTTAAAAATATCTTTTTTTAAATTAATATATTTTTATAATTATAATTAATTAATATAATATTATAAAATAATAATAATAATAATAACTATAATTATTATAATTATTTAATATTTTATTATTAATTAATAAATATAATTATTACGATTATTAATATATTAATACATTATTAACAAGAATATATTTATTATCATAATTAATTAATTAATATAATTATGATTAATTAATATATTATCATAAGAATCATTAATTTAACTATTATAACTAGTTCTTATATTTTTTATTGTTATCAATAATTATTATAATTAATTAAATAATATAATAATTATTAATTAAAATATAAATACATTATTAACAAAAATATATTAATAATTATGGTTTCTAGATAAATAATCACAATAATTAATATGTTATTATTATAATTAATTAATATATTGTCATAATAATCATTAATATAAATATTATAATTAATTCATATATTATTATTATTAATTAATATAATATAATAATTATTAAGTAATATATTAATACCTTATTAACAAAAATATATTAATAATTATAGTTTTTGGATAAATAATTACAATAATTGATATATTTTGTTATTATAATTAATTAATTAATTAATATACTATCATAATAATCGTTAATATAATTATTACAATTAATTCATATATTATTAATAATAATTAATTAATATGATTATTATTAATTAATATATTAATACATTATCTACAAAAATATATTGATAATTATAGTTTTTTAATAAATAATCACTATAATTAAAATATAAAATATCAATTATTATAATAATTCATTAAGTACTTTTTAGTAATTTGTTATAATTTAACTTATTTCGATTCTGATTTTAAGACAAAGTAAACATATTAATGCAATCTAGCTCATTTCCATTTTGATTCCTATAGTTCAAGTAAATAACTTATTTTAATTTATATTCCTTATTCTCATTCCAGCTTATTTCTATTCTTGTTCATTCCGATTCTAGCTCAATAAATGCAATATTAATGTCAATTTATATTGCTAATAAAATGACACAATTTCGAAAAGCATTGGCTGTCAAATTATTCGGGCATAAGTCGTGGAAAAAAGCTAACTAGTGACTCACCTTAAAACTTCACTAATGTATCTTATGTTGATTACTTATCATGAGATGTAATTATTTACAATAGTGATGTTATTGATATTTGATATTATACATGTACTTTATTTATTTATTTATGTTTTGTTAAGTACATTAATTATAGAGACAATAGTTTATTCAATTTATGTGATATAATAGGATTTTAATATATGCTCTAAGAATATTCAGCCTAAATACACGACTATAGTAGTATTTACACATATACTCGACTATAGTCGAGTATTTGTAATCAAAATGATGGTCATTCTAGTTACAAATACTCGACTACAGTCGAATAATAGAGAATGATACTCGACTGTAGTCAGGTATTTATAAATACAATGACCACAATTTTATTTGTAAATACCTGAATAAAGTTGTGTAATAGATATGGATACTTGACTGCAATTGAATATCTATAGATAATGATCACTACTCTGGTTGCAAATACTCTACTGCAGTCATGTAATGAATATGTAGACTCGACTGCAGTTGGGTATTTGTAGACTAACTACCATTCTAGTTGCAAATACCTAACTACAGTTGTGTAAAATATCCATTACACGACTCTAGATGGGTATTTATAGACAGTGACCACTATCTGATTACAAACAGAATGACCAGTTGTTTTTTGTAAATACTCGACAGTAGTCAAGAAAAAGCCAAATTACACCACATAAGCGAAATTCAATATAATAACGACACAATGAAACTAATTTTTAACATATCGAACTTTAATTACATCAAATAAGAAAAGTGGTTCAATAATATAGATATAATACATGCTTGAATTGTAAATTAGTTGTGATACAATGAAAATTGTAGTACAATCATCAGTCACGTAATTACATGCTTAACATAAACATTTGGCCTATGTATTATAAGCCCTTGATCGTTTCCCTTTGAAAATACTATAAGCCACACAACCCTATTTATCTACCTGCTAAATAAAAAGATAGAAATTTATCAACTAATTATTATAGACATTAAGGAAATTAAAATAATAAAAATGACAAGCATGCAATGTTCATAGTAGTACATGTGCTTGTTTATGTTTCATTTGGTATACTACAAGTTAGTCGATTATGTTCTTGAGATCCACACCTACCACAATTACAAACAACTTTTCTTTACCTTATAATGATATTATAAGTTCTTGTGGCCGACCTTTTTTTTTGCTTTTTTACGGGGGATAAAACCTCATTACTATGCACTTCATTTGAAACCTCTTATTCTTTTTGTATGCCAATAGGATAAATTGTTTTTGCTTATGTTGTAACCCACAATTCACTATAATAGTAATGAGAACACATATCATATACAAACAATGTCTTTTGATACCTACAAACAGGTAAAGCATGTTCATAAGATAGTTGATTGAGTTGAAATTATCGACAACTGCATGTCTTCTTAGAAATGTTAATGTGACTATTAAGGTCACTATTTTTAACAATAAATTCATACAAATTTAGTGTCCCTATTTTATATAAATGACAATTCTTTGATTTTTTTAACAACTCCTTTTTAGCCCATTTTATGAGTTGTGTGTGAGAATTAACTACCTTTTCTCGCCTATCACAAAACTACTATCATAGCTTATCAGTAATTGAATCCAATAACTCATGAATGGGCAATTGTTGAGGGTTTTTAACAATAAAATTTATAGATTCTATTATGTTTGTTGTCATAATTGTTGAGTGTTAGAAAGTGTATATTTATAAAGGAGAAAATTGTCATTTTACACTTTAAATCTCACTAATATTGCTATTTTTATTTATTTAAGTATTTTATTAGTCAATTATATGTATTTTATTATAATTGTGTATTTTATGTATTTTAAGGGTATTATAATCGTTTCACAATAAACGAGTGATCAGACAGCAAAACAGACGTCATATTTGGACTCAGGACGGTCGAAAACCTTAAAAAGAGTATTAAAGGAAAAAGTTACTGTTCACACGCGTCAGATCTTTGTTCATACATACAGATCGCATTCACGATCATCGCTTACCTTTGTTCATATATATGGACCGATGATGTGGCAACTATCTGTGACATGGCAGTATCTAATTGGACGAATTATGTGGATTGACTGCTTATGTGGCGTTGACCGATGACGTGGCGTTGACCGATAATGTGTCACGATCTTATTGGACTAAATTTCTTATGTACTGTAGATCGATGACGTGGCAGCATCTCAGTGGAGCAAAAATCGTGTGTACAGTACATGCGCTTACATAAGATTATTTACTATTTAGGCGGTGTTACTGTACAAATATTGACTGTTGTTGTTATTGATCGCTGATCGATGATGACGTGGCGCAATCCTGAGCATCTGAATTGTTTTTAATCCGATGGTCACAATTCACTCAATGTATCTATAAAAAGGGGGCTCTCCCCCCCTAATTTGATACCCCTGAATTCATTTTTAAGCTTAGATTTCTGAAATTCCTTCTCCTTCTTGTAGTTTCTTTGTATTTTAATAAAATTTCCTTTTTTATCCTTAGTTAAAATATGAGTAGCTAATTTTTTTTTGAGCTTGGGTTGAAGGTAAAGTCTCAACATGTCCCATTGGCTTAATTTGGTAAATTTACTTTCTCTTCCCCTCTAATATTTGTGGTTGTTTTGACTTTTTTTCGTAAATAAATAATAATAGTCTTGTCTAGATACAAAGATTTGGTTAAACCTAAGACACTAAAGACAAGATTATTATTATTTATACGATGCCTTAAGACCATACTTATTGGAGAGTAGTTCATGAGGTGTGGAATCCCTCCTTATGATTTAATTGGTATTAATATGTAATATTTAGCCCATGAAGCATGTTGATGTCGATCCGGATACCCAAGTGCTTTATTATAACAGTTACATTTTTAATTATTCCCGCCATTTTAATTCACAATTTAGGATAAAATCACCATAATTTAATTGTTTTCATTAAAAGAAAATTAATTCAGCATATAATTAAAATCAACCTTCTCGTGGGATCGACACTCGTCACCATTAATCTTTTCTACAATAGATTCGTGCGCTTGCGAGTTCAATAAAATTTGCACAACAAGTTTTTGGCGCCGTTACCGGGGAGGTAAGTTATTTTAATTTGTTGAATTAATTTTTTTTTGTTTTCTTGTATTTTTTTCTTATAAAAAATAATAATTCTATAATTTAATTTTTGTAATTTAAATTTTTGCAATTTAATTTTTATAATTTAAATTTTTGTAATTTAATTTCTGTAATTTAAATTTTTATAATTTAATTTTATTGTGTGATTTCTTTAAATTTTTGTACTTTAATTTTTGCTTTACTTTTCTTTATAATTTATTTTGTTTATCTTGTAATTTATTTTAATTTTTTAAGTAATTTTGTTGCTTTCCTTAAAATTTTTTTTGCAATTTAATTTTTATAATTTAAATTTTTGTAATTTAATTTCTGTAATTTAAATTTTTGTAATTTAATTTTATTGTGTGATTTCTTTAAATTTCTGTACTTTAATTTTTGCTTTACTTTTCTTTGTAATTTGTTTTGTTTATCTTGTAATTTATTTTAATTTATTCATAGAATTAATTCATAGAATTAGTTTTTTTTAAGTAATTTTTTTGCTTTCCTTAAAAATTATAAAAAAAAAAATTGAATCTGTAATTTAATTTTGGTAATTTAAATTTCTTTAAATTTCAATAATTTAATTTCTTTGTAATTTCTTTAAATTTCTATAATTTAATTTCTGAGTTATTTTTCTTTGTAATTTTTATTTATTCTGTTAATTTATTATTCCATAGAATTAAATTTTTTTAAGTAATTTTTTTTCTTTAATTTAATTTTGTTTCTTTTTTTTCTTTATATTTCTGTAATTTAATTTTTCATTTTTGGTTGTAATTTATCTTTTTATTTTAGTTAATCTATTTCTTGTATTTTCTTTTTAGCACTTGAGTGTATGTTCATAGTAAGGTTATAACAATGTCACAGGGTTAGTATTATTTGCATGCATGGTCGAAGGTCATTATCACCTAATCTTGAACCTTTAGACCTTAATTTGGAAAAAATACTTCGCACGCACAAACACACTATTTTTCAAAAGAAATTTGAAATGGATTTACAACATCAGCAACCAAAACCACAAGAGAGGCCATTTAAGGATTATTTTAGTCCTTTAGTTAATTTGAGCACATCATGCATAAGGTACCCAAATGTACCTGTTAGAAGTTTTGAATTAAAACCTAGTGTGCTAAACTGTCTCCCCACATTCTATGGCCTAGAAAATGAGGGCCCATATAATCATCTGAATGATTTTCATGCTATTTGTCAAACTTTTAAATATGAGAATTTTTCAGATGATGATGTTAAACTTAGATTATTCCCATTTTCATTAAAAGATAGAGCTTGTTCATGATTTAATACAATGCCTGCTAATAGCATTACATCATGGGAATAAATAGTAACTAAATTTTTAAATAAGTATTTCCCAGTTCATAAAACCAATGCTATTCGCAGGGAAATTTCAGAGTTTACTCAAAGAGACGACGAGCAGTTTTTCGAAGCATGGGAGTGATTTAATGGGCTACTCTTAAAGTGTCCACATCATGGGTACGAGAAATGACACCAATGCCAATATTTTTTGGAGGGATTATTGCCACATATGCAAGAATGGCTAATGGCAACTAGTGGAGGAGAGTTAATGTCCAAAAGCGCATCAGAAATTTGGAAATTTTTCCAACGGCAATCAGATAATTCTCAACAACAGAGTCGATCACTCAGAAATACCAGGAGAATTAAGGGAGTGAATGAGGTTAGCATTGGCGAATCAAGCTCAGGAATTAAAGAAGTCAAAGAGATGGTCGAAGGCCTTGCTCGACAAATAGCATCTTTGACCACTGCTAAATCAACAGAGCTACATGACCATGACTCATATTCAGATCAAGTTAATGCCATAGGTATCATAAGAAAACCATCAAACTACAACCCTTACTCCAACACATATAACCTTGGATGGAGAGATCACCCCAATTTTTCATGGTCTCAAGGATTCTAACAAAATGGACCATCAGTTCCACCTCCACCAATGCAACCAGTTCCTCAAATGTCTCAAGCCTCTCAACCATCATTTAGACCATACAATCAGAATCCAAACCATTCTCAACCTAAACCATGGGAGGAGACATCCCAAAATTTCAGAAATCTTACTAACTCCAAGATCGAGCAGCAGAACCGCACCATTGATGGGTTACGAAATGAGATGAGAGCGGGTTTCAACTCACAGGCCCAATCAATTTCTAACCTTGAGAAAATGGTGGGACAACTTGCCTCTTCAGTTCAAACTTTGGTCATGACCGTTGAAAAAGGCAAATTCCCAAGTCAACCAGTTTCCAATCCTAAAGCAGTGAATGGAGTAAGTTCTAGTTCACCACAGTAGCATGGAGAGGCCAAAGCAGTGATGACCTTGCGAAAAGGAAAAGAAGTCGACAACAAAGTGGAGATGCCAAAATCAACTCAGATTGTACCTGTGAACACTGAGGAATCATTATCAGAGGAGAAAGAGAAAACTAACTCACGAGAATATGTTCCTAAAGCTCCATTTCCTCAGAGGTTAGCTAAAGGGAAGAAAGGAAAATCCACAGGTGAGATTCTTGAAATCTTCAAACAGGTAAGTGTTAACATCCCTTTACTTGAAGCTATAAAACAAGTGCCATCATATGCCAAGTTTCTTAAAGATCTTTGTACTAAAAAGAGAAACATTTATGTTCAGAAAAAAGCCTTTCTAACAGAAAATATTAGTTCTATACTCCAATATAAATTGCCTCTAAAATACAAAGATTCAGGCTCCCCCACTATCTCATGTAGTATAGGGAACCACTTAATTGAGAATGCTTTGTTGGATTTAAGAGCTAGTGTAAATCTGTTGCCTTACTCTGTTTTTGTGAAACTTGGACTGGGCGAATTACATCCAACTCAAGTGGTGTTACAGCTTGCAGATCGGTCCACAAAAATATCTCGTGGTATTGTGGAGGACGTGCTTATCCAAGTAGACAAGTTTTATTTTCCTGTTGATTTCATTGTAATTGACACTCAACCAGTGCAGGATTCAAAGAAGCACATTCCCATTATTATGGGCCGACCTTTCTTGGCAACTGCCGATGCGCATATTCAATGCAGAACCGGAAATATGCAGTTGTCTTTTGGCAATATGACCATGGAACTCAATATCTTTAACATTGCTAAACAACCTCACAGTACAGATGATGAAATTGTAGATGTGGATTTAATTGATGAATTAGTTGATCACACATTTCCTTTAAACCTTAGTGATGACCCTTTACTAACATGTTTAACTCACTTTGGTTTGGATTTTAACATTGACAGATCGATTGATGAGGTTAATGCCTTATTGGATTCATCGCCATGCATGGACATTGATAAGTGGAAGACAAGGATAGAGCAATTGGCACCATTGAAAGAAAATCTCATCTCATTATCAGAATCACCATCAAGAATTGAGCTCAAACCTTCACTCAACCCTTTGAATTCTACATTCTTGGAGGAAGAAGAAATATTGTCAGAGATTATCTCATCCTCTCCTGATTACAAACAAAAGAATACAGACATCATTGACCCCATTTTTGGCTCAAAAAGGAGAATACAACTAACAAAACCAAGGAGATTCGTAACGACAAAAATGCTAAGGACTACAGAAAGCGAATGAAAATCCTCCGTGACAAGCGGAGCATTAGAAAATCTTTCACACCAGGTCAGAAAGTATTTTTGTTCAATTCTCAATGGCATGTTTCTCCAAGTAAGTTACGTTCTCGATGGTCTGGTCCATCTACTGATCATACTTTTTTTTTCACATGGAGCCATTAAATTTAAGAATCTAAGAAACAGTGTAATTTTTAAAGTTAATGGTCAAAAAAGTAAAGTCATATCACGAATACCAATCATGTGGAGAAAACAGCACAAAACATTGAAGTGACCTGAAATTTTTTTTCTTTCTGTTTCCTTTCTGTAATTTAATTTTTTTTAATTATGTTTTTGTAAGTTTAACTATTATTATTATTATTATTATTATTATTATTATTATTTTGAATAAGTGTGCCAAAATAATATGCAATAAAAAAATCATGTTCTTTAGGAATGATGTCCGATAACAGAGAAGATAAGATTTAATTCATTAGGGATGGCTTGAATAAGGAGTCATTGGATGATATCCTTTTGTCTCTTGAAACGCATCCTAGTGGATACGTCCAACATGCAATACTCCATTTATGGCCATTATTCCAGAAAGAATGTGCAAACTATAGTCTCGGGAATCTGACTATAAAAGATCCTATTTGCCAGTTTGTAAGAAAACTAGATGGGAAGCCTATCCTCGACCCATAGAGGGCGTTCAAGCCGTTTCTGGACGTAAAACCAGAGGAAGATGTGAGCCACAGTCGCAACTACTTGTTAATATTTTCTTCTGTATTGCAACGCCCAGGTGATATCTTCTAATCTCTACTTTTTTTCCTTTAAAATATTGAGGACAATGTTTCGTTCTGGTTGGGGGGAGAGAATAGTTGATAATTTCTCCTTTATAAATATATGTTTTTAAGTTTTTAAGTCGAAAATGGCTGAATATGGCGTGTAGTAACTCTAGAAACGCATCTTCTTTTAAAAAAAAAAAGAAAAAAAATTCATTTTTCTTTAAATTTTCTGCATGTATGTTTTCTTTTTATGTTTAGAATAGGTTGGGGAGAAATAATTCTGTTTAGAAATTTTTTTTTGGTGAATTCTTGATATTGGATGATATGATGACTTTCGAATTGTAGTATTTGTATTATCTTTGGTCTTGAGTAATGTTACACCATGTTTACTATTCTACATGTTGATGTTGGGGACAAATATGAGTTGCTTGAAAGAATGCACATGTCATAATAAATTCCAAGTGAGTTTTTGAGCCTATTAATTTTTCTTGGAGAGTAACCCTTTTTGCCCATTCTTCATGTAGATTAGCAGTTTATTATTTCATACATGATCTCTAGATTTTCTTTGAGTCAACCCTTTAAAAAAAAAGTGTGTGTTACTGCATCTAAATGTCCACTTAATTAGTAGATATGGAAGATTATTTAGAGTCCTAAAAGATGATGGAAGGCCATTTTTGACCCGTTTGAGCCTTTCTAGCCATCCCTATTATGTAATATCCATAGTTAGCTCTTTTGAGCCTTTTATTAAAAAAAAAATCCTTTTCTTTATTAACTTATCATCCTGACCCACTCCAATTTAAAGTATTACCGATATCATACAAGTTCCATCCACCTATTCATGTTTGAGAAAAAAAATGATAAATAATTATTTTATTCAGCGAAGTTGTGCTACATATAAAAAAAATTTCAAAAAAGAAAAAAAAAGATGTACAATAGCAATAAAAATGTATCTTGTAAAAAGTTCTTGAATTTTTTCTCAAACATATATATTTTTTTGTTTTCCTATTTTTCTTTCATTGTTAGCCATGTCCCTAGCCTACGTTACGTCCTAATATCCCTATTTTTTTTTCGTTGTTAGCCATGTCCCTAGCCTATGTTACGTCCTAATAAAAGCCCTTCCAGATTTTAGGGAACTATAGTCTAACATAAAAGGTAATTATATGGGTAATTAAGATGTAGTGATGCATATACAAAAAAAATGAAAAAAAAAGAAAAAAATGAAAAAAATGATGAATACATTGGGTTGACTAATACTTTATTTGAGATCGTATTATTTTCTAAACTATGGGCATATTTTTTCATCTTGGTGAGAGTGTATGATATTTCTTTATTATTTTCTCTCAATTTACCATTCATTGTAGTGACAAAATTTTATTGGGATTAATTTCTTTGTGAGAGTGTCACTACAACTGGTGAGATTTTGGGGTTTGATATGTCATTCTTGAAAGTGGCTTGATTACTATTGCTACAACAAAGTCTGCTGGACTGATACATATAGATGGTTGATGTGAGTGTAATAGACTAGAGATAATGCTTAAACTTTTATTTGATTGCTATCATTAATCTGATTGAATAAACACGTGTGTTTAAAAAAAAATTTTAAATTTTATCTTCGCTTTATTTGCTAGGGACTAGCAATAAGCTGGTTGGGGGGTGTGTTGAGTGTTAGAAAGTGTATATTTATAAAAGAGAAAATTGTCATTTTACACTTTAAATCTCACTAACATTGCTATTTTTATTTATTTAAATATTTTGTTAGTCAATTATATGTATTTTATTATAATTGTGTATTTTATGTATTTTAGGGGTATCATAATCGTTTCATAATAAACGAGTGATCAGACAGCAAAACAGACGTCATATTTGGACTCATGACGGTCAAAAACCTTAAGAAGAGTATCACTGTTCACATATACGGTATTGTTCATATGTATGGTACTATTCACGGGTACTGTTTACGACACTGTTCATGTATACGGACCGATGATGTGGCAACTATCTGTGACATGGCAATATCTGATTGGACGAATTATGTGGATTAACTGCTTATGTGGCGTTGACCGATGACGTGGCGTTGACCAATGATGTGTCACGATCTTATTGGACTAAATTTCTTATGTACTGTAGATCGATGACGTGGCAGCATCTCAGTGGAGCAAAAATCGTGTGTACAGTACATGCGCTTACATGAGATTATTTACTATTTAGGCGGCGTTACTGTACAAATATTGACTGTTGACTGTTGACTGTTGACTGATGACGTGGCGCAATCCTGAGCATCTGAATTGTTTTTAATCCGATGGTCACGATTCACTCAATGTATCTATAAAAAGGGGGCTCTCCCCCCCTAATTTGATACCCCTGAATTCATTTTTAAGCTTAGATTTCTGAAATTCCTTCTCCTTCTTGTAGTTTCTTTGTATTTTAATAAAATTTCCTTTTTTATCATTAGTTAAAATATGAGTAGCTAATTTTTTTTTGAGCTTGGGTTGAAGGTGAAGTCTCAACATGTCCCATTGGCTTAATTTGGTAAATTTACTTTCTCTTCCCCTCTAATATTTGTGGTTGTTTTGACTTTTCGTCGACAAATAATAATAGTCTTGTCTAGATACAGCCCTGGTTAAACCGACACCCTAGTACAAGGTTATTATTATTTGGCACGATAAGCCCTTGGCACCATACTTATTGGAGAGTGGTTCATGAGGTATGGAATCCCCCCTTATGATTTAATTGGTATTAATATGTAATATTTAGCTCATGGAGCATGTTGATGCCGATCCGGATACCCAAGTGCTTTATTATAACAGTTACATTTTTAATTATTCCAGCTATTTTAATTCACAATTTAGGATAAAATCACCATAATTTAATTGTTTCCATTAAAAGAAAATTAATTCGGCATATAATTAAAATCAACCTCCTCGTGGGATCGACACTCGTCACCATTAATCTATTCTATAATAGATTCGTGCGCTTGCGAGTTCAATAAAATTTGTACAACAATAATATTATAACGTAACCCATCAAAATGACAATGCACCCATTTATTATACCTTGCATCTTCGAGATATTTTGAAACTCTTTCATCGATCTTCTATATCGCATTCATAAAGTAATTAAAATATTGTGGTTGATAAGCCTTTGCAACTAGTTCAACAATTGCACATATCTCAATTTTTTAAACTTAACTCATAAGTTTTGCTTTAAGTGGTACGTATAGACATCATATGCAGCATCTAGAAGTGCGATGTTAACATTTTTTTTAATATTTAGTTGTCGGTCAGAAATGAAAACCAAATTATAAACTTCATTTATTGCTTCTATTGAGTACTAGAAAATATATATTTACAAAGGAGAAAATCATTATTTTTTACTTCAAGTTATACTAACTTCTTTACTTTTATGTATTTAAGTTCTCATGAATTTAATTATGCGTGTTTTATTATAATTAAGTATTTTACGTATTTTAAAGGCATCATAATCATTTCACAATAAACAAGACATCGGATAACAAAGCGGATGGCAAATTTGAACTCAGAACGATCAAAAACCTTAAGAGGAGCATAAAAGTAAAAATGTCACTGTTCACATATACGATACTGTTCACATGTACGATACTGTTAATGGTACTATTTATGACACTGTTCAAATATACTGTATGATGACGTGGCATTGATTAATGATGTGGCGTTGACCGATGATGTGGCACCGACTAATGACATGGCAGAATTTGATTGGAGGAATGATGTGGCATTGACTGATTATGTAGCTTTGACTGATGACGTGACTTGACTGATTAGGTGTCATAATCTTATCAGATAAAAAAGTGTATGCATTATTAACTGATGACATGGTAGTATGTTAGTGGATCAGAAAAAATATACATACGGTACATGCATATACACGGGATAATAGCCCTAATAATGTGTTTAAACCAATCAAAACTTGCCACGTGGCGTAATCCTATGTATCTAAATTATTTTAATTCGATAGTTATAATTTACTCGTTATATCTATAAAAGGAGGGTTCTCCCCCTAATTTGACACCCTTGAGTTCATTTTTGAACTCTATTTTTTAAATTCCTTCTCTATCTTGTATTTTCTTTGTATTTTAATAAAATTTTCTTTTTATCCCTAGTGCAAATATGAGTAGCTAATTTTCTTTCAAGCTTGGGCTGAAGGTGAAGTCTCAACATATTCTATGGGTTTAATTGGTAAATTTATTTTATTTTTTCCTCTAATTTCTGTGGATGTTTTAACTTTTCGTTGACAAATAGTAATAATACAATTATTATTGTTTGAAACGATAAGCACTTATCACCATCTTAATTAGAGTGTGGTTCATGAGGAGTGGATTTCTCCCTTATCATTTTATTGACATTAATAGGAATATTTAGCCCTGGAGCATGTTGATGCAGATCCAGATACCCAAGTGCTTTATTATAACAGTTGTATTTTTAATTATTCCTACTATTTTAATTCAAAATCTAGGATAAATCTACCATAATATAACTACGCACATAGAAAATTAATTCAACACACAATTAAAATCTACCTTCTCGTGGAATCGACGCTCGTCAACATTAATCTATTCTGTAATAGTTTTTTCTCTTCTTTATAGAATTAATTTTCTAAGTAATAATTTTTTAGTTATTTTCTTTTAAATTTTTTTCCTGTAATTTAATTTTTTATTTTTTTATTGTAATTTATCTTGTTAGTTTATTTTTAGTTAATTTATTTCTTCTATTTTCTTTTTAGCACTTGATTGTATATTCATAGTAAAGTTGTAATAACGTGATAAGGTTAGTATCATAATTTCTCCTTTCTCGTTATTTTTTTATTAATTTTGTTCTCTTTTTTTCGCATTTTTCATTATTATTATTTTTTATGCATGGTCAAAGATCGCAATTACCTAACCCTGAGCCTATAGACTTAGAATTGAAAAAAAACACTTCGCAAACACAAACACATCGCATTTAAAAATAAAATTGAAATGGATTTATAACAACAAGAACCACCACATGAGAGGCATTTTAAGGACCATTTCAGTCTCTTAGCTAACTTGAGAACATTGTGTATACGATACCCAAATATATCTGTTAGGAGTTTTGAATTAAAACCTAGTGTGCTAAATTATCTCCCAATATTTTATGGCCTAGAAAATAAAGACCCATATAATCATTTAAATAATTTTTATGTTGTTTGTCAAACGTTTAGATATGAGAATTTTTCAAATGATGATGTTAAACTCATCATGGATATTAGCTAGTCCTTTAGCTAACTTCCCATTTTCTTTAAAGGACAGAGCTCATTCATGGTTTAATACATTGTCTGCTAATAGCATTACATCATGTGAACAACTAGTTAAAAAATTTTTAAATAAATACTTTCCAGTTTATAAAACTAATTTTATTCGCAGGGAAATTTCAGAGTTCATCTAGAGAGAAGACGAGTAGTTTTGTGAAGTATGGGAGCGATTCAACAGGCTATTCTTGAAAAGTCCACATCATGGATATGAAAAATGGCACCAATGCCAATATTTTTTAGAAGGATTATTGCCAAATGTGGAAGAATGACTAATGGCAACAAGTGGAGGAAAAGTAATGTCCAAAAGTGCATTAGAAATTTGGGATTTCTGGGATTTCTTCTAGTGACAAGTGGATAATTTCCAACAACAGAGTCGATCATTCATAAATAATAAAAGAATTAAGGGAGTAAATGAGGTCCAAATTGGCGAGTCAAGCTCAGGAATTAAAGAAGTCAAAGAAATGGTTAAAGGACTTATCCGACAAATTGCATCGTTAACAGCTGCTAAATCAACAGAGCCACATGACCATTACTCATACCTAGATCAAGCCAATGCCATAGGTGTAATGAGAAAGCCATTAAACTACAATCAGTACTTCAATACATATCACTCTAGATGGAGAGATTACCCAAATTTTTCATGGTCTCAAGGATTCCAACAGAATGGACCAACAACTCAAACTCCACCAATACAACTAATTCCTCAAGTTCCGCAAGCCTCTCAGCCACCATTCAGACTTTATAACTAAAACTCAAATTATTCTCAACCTAGACCATGGGAGGATGCATTCTAAAATTTCAAGAATTCTATCCACTCTACGATCAAGCAACAAAACCACACCATTGATGGACTACGAAATGAGATGAGAGTAGGCTTCAACTCACAGGCCCCCAATCAATTTCTAACCTTGAGAAAATGGTGGGCCAATTTACTTTCTCAGTTTAAACCCTAGTAATGACTGTTAAAAAAGACAAATTTCTAAGTCAACCAGTGCAAAACCCTAAAAGAGTGCATGAGGCAAGTACCAGTTTGCCTCAGTAACATGGAGAGGTCATAGCCATCATAACTTTGCAAAAAGAAAAAGAAGTCGACAATAAAGTAGAGTCACCACTGACCAAAATAACTCAAATTATACCTGTAAATACTGAAGACTCATTATCAAAGGAGAAAAAAGAAACCAACCCACAAGAGTATATTCCTAAAGCTCCCTTTCCCTAGAGTTTAGCCAAAGCAAAGAAGAAAAAATTCATGAGTGAGATTTTTGAAATCTTCAAATAAGTAAATGTCAACATCCCTTTACTTAATGCTATAAAACAAGTGCCATCTTATGCCAACTTTCTTAAAGATCTTTGTACTAAAATGAAAAATATTCATATTCAAAAGAAGGCATTTTTAACAGAAAATGTTAGTTCTATACTCCAACATAAAATTCCTTTAAAATGCAAAGACCTAGGCTCCCTTACTATCTCATATAGTATAGGAAACCATACAATTGAGAATGTTTTGTTGGACTTAAGAGATCATGTTAATTTGTTGCCTTACTCAGTATTTATGAAACTTGGACATGGAGAATTACGCCCAACTCTAGTAGTGTTACAGTTTACAGATCGATTCACGAAAATACTTTGTGGTATTGTAGATGATGTCTTTATCTAGGTAGATAAGTTTTATTTTCTTGTTGATTTCATTGTAATTGACACTCAACTAGTGCAGGATTTAAGGAAGCACATCCCCATTAGCTTGGGTCATCCATTTTTGATAACTACCGATGCTCACATTCAATGTAAGACTGGAAATATACAGTTGTCCTTTGGTAAAATGACCATAGAGCTAAACATCTTCAACATTACCAAACAACCTCACTATACAGATGATGAAATTGTTAATGTAGATTTAATTGAAGCACTAGTGGATGATACTTTTCTTTCAACCCTTAGTGATAACCTTTTACAAATATGTTTAACTCACTTTGGTTTTGATTTTAATATTGACAGATCAGTCGATGAGGTCAATGCCTTACTTAACTCAGTACCATCCATGGACACAAATAAATAGAAGTCAAGAGTTGAACAAATAGCATTATTAGAGAAGAAACTTAACCTATCATCAGAATCATTATCAAAACTCAAGCTTAAGTCATTACCCAATACTTTAGAATATGCATTCTTGGGAGAAAAAAGTATTTTGCCTGTAATTATTTCATCATCCTTAGATGACAAACAGAAAGGTAAGTTGTTAGAGGTTTTAAAAGAACATAAATGAGCATTAGGATGAACCATAGCCGATATAAAAGGTATAAACCCAGTAGACTGCATGTATTACATTCACATTCATGAAAATGCTAAACTTACTAGGGAAATGCAACGTCGGTTGAACCCTAACATGAAAGAAGTTATTAGAACCGAAGTCTTTAAACTATTAGATATTGGTATCATTTACCCCATTTCTGATAGTTCATGGGTTAGTTCTATATAAGTTGTTCCCAAGAAGTCAGGAGTTACAGTAGTTACCAATGCTGATAATGAATTAATACTCACTAGAGTGACTACAGGGTGGCATGTATGTATTAATTATAAAAAGTTAAATTTTGTCACACGTAAAGATCATTTTCCTTTACCATTTATTGATCAAATGCTTAATAAATTAGCAAGTCATAAATTTTATTGCTTTCTAGATAGCTACTCAAGATATAATCAGATTCCTATAGCACTGAAAGATCAAGAGAAAACCATTTTCACTTTCCCTTTTGGCACTTTTGCATATAGAAGGATGTCATTTATATTATGTAATACACCTGCTACATTTTAATAATGCATGTTGAGCATTTTTTTCTGAGTATGGTTGAATGATTTCTTGAAGTCTTTATGGATGATTTTTCTGTCTTTGGAGACTCATTTGATTAATGTTTTCATCAACTAGCACTAGTTCTGCATAGATGTATAGAGAAGAATTTGGTCTTAAATTGGAAGAAGTGCTATTTTATGGTATAATAAGGTATTGTTCTCAGTCACATCATTTTGAGCGAAGGTATTGAGGTTGTTAAAGCCAAAGTAGAGCTCATTTCCAATCTCCCTCCACCTAAAACAGTCTAAGAAGTAAATTTTTTCCTTGGGCACATAGATTTCATTAAAGATTTTAGTAAAATTTCTAGACCTTTATGCAATCTACTTACTAAGGATGTATCTTTCGTCTTTAATAATTCATGTCTTATGGCATTTGAAAAATTAAAATAATTGCTAACATCATCACCCATCATTCAACCCCTAAACTGAAGCTTACCATTTGAGCTTATGTGTGATGCATCTGATTATGGAGTAGGAGCAGTATTAGGACAAAGAGTTGATCGAATTCCCCATGTCATTTATTATGCTAGTATGAAATTGAATGATGTCCAGTTAAACTATTCAATGACAGAAAAAGAAATGCTAGCAGTAGTATTTGCATTAGAAAAATTTCGATTTTATCTCATTGGTTTTAAAATAATTGTGTTCATGACAGAAAAAGAAATGCTAGCAGTAGTATTTGCATTAGAAAAATTTCGATTTTATCTCATTGGTTTTAAAATAATTGTGTTCACAGATCATGCTGCTCTTAAATATCTTCTCACAAAGAAAGAAACAAAAGCCAGACTAATTCGAAATTAAAAACAAAAAAGGAGCAAAAAATGTTATGGCAGACCATATTTATCGTCTAAATTTTGACATAATTAAAGAGGCATTACCATTGAATAAATCATTCCTAGATGAACAATTGATGAGTGTGGAAGTATTACCATGGTATGCTGACATAGTTAACTATCTTGTTACAGGTCAACTTCCAGAACATTGTACTAAGCAGGACAAAGTCAAATTCTTTACAGAAATAAAGAATTTCTTTTGGGATGATCCTTATTTGTTCAATTATTGTACTGATTAAATTATGAAACGATATGTTCCAGAAAGTGAATTTGAAAATATCCTTTCATTCTGCCATGAACAAGCTTGTGGAAGCCATTTTAGTGCAACTAAAATTTACAATGTGATTTTTATTAGCCAACTATAGTTGGAGATGCTTACACATTTTTTTCTTCATGTGATAGGTGTCAACGAATGGGAAGTATTAGTTAGAGGAATATGATGCCACTAAACCCAATTTTAGTGATTGAGATTTTTATGTATGGGGTATCGATTTTATGAGACCCTTTCTTCCTTCCTTTGGCCATCAATACATACTGGTTGCTGTTAATTATGTATCAAAATGGGTAGAAGCAATTCCATGTACAACCAATGATCATAAGTGGTGATAGGGTTTTTGAAAAGCAACATTATTTCATGCTTTAGATTCTCTCGAGCGATAATCAGTGATGGTGGTGCCCAGTTTTGTAACAAATCATTCAAAGCTCTTTTGATGAAGTATTCCATTACTTACAAAGTGGCTACCCCATATTATCGACAAACCAGCGGTCAAGTTGAGATCTCTAATCAAGAAATAAAGCACATATTAGAAAAGACAGTAAGACCAGCTAGAAAAAATTGGTCACTGCGACTTGATAATGCATTATGAGCATATAGAACGACTTTCAAGACCTCAATTGGGATGTCACCATATAGGCTAGTGTATAAAAAAGTTTGCCACCTACCTGTGGAACTTGAACATCGTGCATACTGGGCCATCAAGAAATTTAATTTTGACATGCAGCAAGCTAGCTCAGAAAGAAGATTACAGCTAGCAGAACTTGAAGAAATTCACAATGATGCATATGAAAAGGCTAAAATTTATAAGTAAAGAATGAAAGTCTTTCACGACAAGCAAATCACAAGGAAATATTTTATCCCAAATCAGAAAGTACTTTTATTCAATTCTCACTTGAACCTATTCCCAGGTAAGTTGCACTCTCGATGGTTTGGTCCTTTTATTGTTCATACTGTTTTTCTATATAAAGTAATTGAAATTAAAGACCCACATAATGGTGTCACCTTTAAAGTTAATGGTCAAAGATTAAAACCATATCTCAAGTACCAATCACGTGGAGAGAACACCGAAATAAATTTTCATGACCCACCAAATTTGAATTTTCAGTGATTTAATTTTATTTTTTATTATTTTTATATAAGTGTTTTTTTATTAACCATTAAATTTTTTCTTATCACTTGTAATTATGAGTACCTTAATTAAAAAGCATCTCTTCAACATTCTTAGACAGTTTCGACGTATACAATTTCATCTCAGAGGTCAGATACGATTTTATAAAACACATCATATCTGACAGCTACAACCACTAGAGTTAATAGCTCATGTTGAGGATTTAGAAGGAAATCTTAAAGAAATTAAGAAGGGTATCTACAGCATTCAATTAGAGCTTAAGGTAAATTCAATAAGAGGACGATAGTAAATTAATATTTTTTTGTATTATGTTTTATTTTCCTTTACATGTGTTGTAATTTTGCTAGATTTTTTTCTTTCTTTTGTGTGTTATCATTTTTCACCCCGGTTAAGTGGCGGATAATGGTACTCCGTGATAATCAATGTTGGTTACTTCAGTTTTCTATAATAACTAATATTCTAATTTGAAGGCATGGATAAAGATGAGATCTTAGCAAAACTTTACAAGCAATTTCCTTTACTTTCTAAGAATGCTCTCCTTATCATTTATAAAGCTCGGTCCAAACGCATACGATTACTTATGAAAAATCATATCCCTACTGACATTCGATGGATAATTGAAGATAAAGTGCGATAGGCAGGTGAGTTGCCTCCCAAATTTATTGCATACATGCTTGGTTATTGTAAAGGAAATTATTCAAGAAAACGGAGAGCCCAAAAGCTCTCTAATGTTTGTCACTAGTGTGCCAGAATGAGAAGCGATAAAAAGCAATGTTCTTTAGGAATGCTATATGATAATAGGGAAGATAAGATTCAATTCATTAGGGTGGCTTAAATAAAGAGTCATTGAATGATATCCTTTTATCCCTTGAAACGCATCATAGTAGATATGTCCAAAATGCAATACTCCAGTTATGACCATTATTCTAGAAAGAATGTGCAAACTATAGTCTCGAGAATCTAACTAAAAAAGACCATGTTTGCTAGTTTGTAAGAAAACTGGATGGGAAGCATATCCTCAACCCATAAAAGGCATTCAAGCTGTTTTTAGACATAAAACCAGAGGAAGATATGAGCCACAGTCACAACTACTTGTAAATATCCTTTTATTTCAATGTTATTTTATTTCACTGTTGTTTGATCACTTACATTTTTGTCTTTACTAATTTTATGCTATCATTATTTGTTTTGTCTTTTCACTATTTCTTTTTTTACTCTCAAGCCATATGCTTCACGAGTTATTTGACATAGACATGCTACCTCATTTATAGTTGTGAACCATTATCACCAAAATCCTTAAATATGACTTTTTTGTTAAGGCACTCACAAATTATTTTTGAGAAGTATCAAAGGGCAGCTACTCCCAACAACCAAATCAAGAACATTGTGTACTATCTAGATTTAACTATGACAAATATAAAAAATTTATTGAGGCAGCCGTAGATCTTGGTCGAAGCATAGCAGCTAAGAAACTACACTTGGTTTATGAAGGAGGTGATTGAGGGTTATTAAAACTAGTTTCAGAAGTTGCTTATATCAAAAAGAGCCAAGTGTTAGGCATCATCCCAACAATCCTGAAACCTTTTAGCTATTTATCTAACTCACTAACTAGAGAAGAGTTAGTCATTTTAGGTATGCAAGAGAGAATAACTGAAATGATGAATGATGCTGATGTCTTTATTTTTTTACCAGGAGATCTTACAACTCTAGAGTCACTAATGATATTAGCATCTTGGTCCTATCTGAACATTCATCACAAACTTATTGTTTGTTAAATGTCAATAACTTTGATGATAACTTTCTCGTATTTCTTAACCATGCAATAAAAAATTATTTCATTCCTTACACAGTGAAACAAATCTTTATTTGTGCTCACACTGCTAATGAGCTACTTGATCTGTTACAAGCTTGTAAACCAGAGCCACATTTGATACCTTAATTTTGGGGTGGCCCACTAATGATAGTAGCAGTAACCGCAGTAAGAAGTGCAAATTAGATTTAACTCTCCGTTTGTAAATATTTTCTTCTGTGTTGCAGCACCTAGGTGATATCTTCTAATCTCTACTTCTTTCCTTTAAAATATTGATGACAATGTTTCATTCTGGTTGGGGGGAGGAAATTGTTGATAATTATAGAATTCTTAATCTTTGTTAAGTTTTTACTAATTTTTGTTGTAGAAACTAACTGTGGTTAACTTTTTACGTTGAAGATGGCTGAATATGGAGTGTAGTGACTTTAAAAACGCATCTTCCTAGTTTGAAACTTTAAAAAAAAATTTACTTTTCAATCATTTTTTTTAGCTTCATTTTAAGTATGATTTTCTAACTTTTCCTTTTTAATTTCTCTTTTATAAATATACACTTTCAAAATTTAAAGTTGAAGATAGCTGAATATGGAATGTCATAATTCTAGAAACACATCCTTTTAGTTTTCTTTTTTTAACAAAAAATTTTTTAAAAATATATATTTTGTATTTTTTTTGACTTGATGGCTTTCAAATTTTAGTATTTGTATTATCTTTGATCTTGAGTTTTGTTACACCTTATTTGATACTCTACATGTTAATAAGTTGCTTGAAGGAATATACATGTCATAATAAATTTCAAGTAAGGTCTTGGACCTAACATTTTTCTTGGAGAGTAATCCTTTTTGTCTTTGCCCATTATTTATACAGCTTAATAGTTTATTATTTAATACATGATTTATAAATTTCTTTTGAGTCAACCTTCTAAAAAGAAAAGAAAAAAAAGTAAAAAAATTTTGTGTGTTGCTACATTTGAAAGTTTATCTAACTAGTAGATATAGAAGATTAGTTAATGCCCTAGAAAATGATGGAAAGACCATCTTTGACCCGTTTCAGCCTTTCAACTATCTCTTTTGTGAAATACCTTTATTTAACCCTTTTGAGCCTTTAAAAAAAAATTATTATCTTTTTTTTTGTTAACTTATCATCTCGACCCTACGTAATATGAAATATTACTTAATATCGTACAAATTTCATAACCCATTCATGTTTAAAAAAATATAAATAACTAGTTTGTTCAATAAAATTATGCCTTAGTAAAAAAAAGAAAAAAAGGAAAAAAAGGAAAAATTTATATATTAGTTTTTTTTAAAAAGAAATGTACTCTGTAATCCTTAAAAAAAAACTCTTTTTTTTCTCAAACATGTATTTTATTTTTCTTTCCCTATTTTTTCGTCTTTATTCGCCATGTCCCTAGCCTATGTTACGTCTTAATAAAAGTCTTTTTTTATTTTAAGAAACTATAGTCTGAAGTAGAAACTAGTTACATGGGCTATAAAGATGTAGTGATGTATAAAAAAATAATAAATAAATATATTGGTCTGACTCACATTTTTATTTGAAACCGTATTATTTCTAAGTTGTGGGCACATTTATTTCATCTTAGTGAGAGTGTGTAATATTACTTTAATATTTTCTCTCAATTTACCATTCATGAGAGTGACTATTGTTATTGGGTTTAATTTCTTTGTAAGAGTGTCACTGCTAGTGAAATTTTAGGGTATTAACATGTCATTCTTGAAAACAACTTGGTTACAATAGTCGTGAGAAAGTCTACTAGATTGATTCATATGGATGGTGGATTTAGAAATAATATTTCTTAAAGACTAAAGATAATGCTTATACTTTTATTTGATTTACATCATAAAGTTTAATTAAATAAACATGATAGCTAAAAAAAAAAAGTTTGGGATTTGAATTTGATTTCGTTTAATTTGCTAAGGACTAGTAATAAGCTGGTTGGGGGATGTGTTGAGTACTAAAAAATATATATTTATAAAGGAGAAAATAGTCATTTTTCACTTCAAATTCTACTAACTTCTTTACTTTTATGTATTTAAGTTCTCGTGAATTTAATTATGTGTGTTTTATTATAATTAAGTATTTTACGTATTTTAAGGACATCATAATTATTTCACAATAAACGAGATATCAAATGACAAAACGAACGGTAAATCTGAACTCATAACAGTAAAAAACCTTAAGAGGAGGATAAAAGTAAAAATTCACTGTTCACATATACGGTACTGTTCATGACACTGTCAATGTGTACTATACAATGACGTGGAATTAATCGATAATGTGGCGTTGACCGTTGATGTGGCAACGACCAACAACGTGGTAGTATTTGATTGGAGGAATGATGCGGTATTGACTGATTTGTGGCGTTGACTGATGACGTGGCTTGACTGATGAGGTGTCATAATCTTATCGAATAAAAAAGTTTATGCACTGTTAACTAATGATGTGGCAGTATATTAGTGGAAAAAAAGTGCGTACGGTACATGCATATACACGGGATAATAGCACTGATGATGTGTTCAAACTAATCAAAACTTGCCACGTGGTGCAATCCTGTACATCTAAATTGTTTTAATTCGATTTTCATGATTTATTCGTTGTATTTATAAAAAGAGGGTTTCCCCCCTAATTTGACACCCCTGAATTCATTTTTGAGTTCTATTTTCTGAAATTCCTTCTCTATCTTGTATTTTTTTATATTTTAGTAAAATTTCCTTTTTATCCCTAGTGCAAATATGAGTAGCTAATTTTCTTTCAAGCTTAGGTTGAAGGTGAAGTCTCAACATATTCCATAGGTTTAATTGGTAAATTTATTTTATTTTTTCCTCTAATTTCTGTGGATGTTTTGACTTTTTATTGATAGATAGTAATAACACAATTATTACTGTTTGAAACGATAAGCACTTAGCACCATCTTAATTAGAGCGTGGTTCATGAGGAGTGGATTTCTCCCTCATCATTTTATTGACATTAATAGGAATATTTAGCTCTGGAGCATGTTGAGGCAGATCCAGATACCCAAGTGCTTTATTATAACAGTTGTATTTTTAATTATTCCTGTTATTTTAATTCAAAATCTAAGATAAATCTACCATAATTTAACTACGCACTTAGAAAATTAATTCAACACAATTAAAATCCACCTTCTCGTGGAATCGACACTCGTCACCATTAATCTATTTTGCAATAGTTCGTGCACTTGTGAGTTCAATAAAATTTACACAACAGCTTCTTTCAACCACATTAAAACCATCCTCATAATGTATTGTTCTTACTGTCACCAACACCAACTGCAACATGATAAAGTTAATTGTTATCATTTAGTGTAGTTGTAATAAATAAAGTTCTTTTAAATTTTCTTTTCAAGATCATGCGATCAATTAGAATAACTGGCTTTATTGATAAAACAAATCCACGTATATAAACCCTAATTGCCATAAAAAATATTTAAAGTTATTTGCACTGTTGACTTCAAGAAAAGTACGAATGCCTGAATTTATCTTCTCAAATATTTCTATGTATGAAGGGAGCAATTTAAATGAATCCTTAAGCGTGTCTCTAATTTTCTCCATTGCATATTCTCTTATCTTCCATACCTTATGGTAACTTATTTTATACCCAAACTATTTCTGAAAATCTTCCTTGATATCACTGAGCCTATATGAGGATGAAACATCATCAAATTTATGACAAATCTTTTGTTCGACAAGCTTAAATAAAGTATAATGATGATCTCTCTTACGGACATTAAGTGCATAACTATGGATAATGTAGTATTTTTTTAATTTCAAACATATTCGAACTTTCAAACTTTATAGCAGGAAGTCGCCACTTATAAGTATCGTCAACACACCTAAGAAGAAGTATGTTTTTCTTTGACTTGAAGGTTTTAAACCCAAAATTTTTCCTCAAGACTTTCATAGAAAGCCTTTCTTGCAACTCCTCTTTGAAATTGAACAATGCTTCCTCCATTAACCTATTAATATTGCCAAGAACTTCTATGGATGATAAATTGTTACTATTAGAATGTAAGTTGTCATTGTTAAATGAACTATTACATGCAAATAAATTAACTATAGGTATATATCTATTATTGAGGGGTGGAAAACATTTCCCATTACTAGATCATTAACTGTTATCCTATCAAAATCATCATGAACAATGACATTCATATTTTCCTCATTCAGCCTTATTCTATCATTGGGTTATGTTTCAAGAACAAACTAAGATATTGACTGATCTTCAGTAATAAAATTATTTGAGCTTAAACCTTCACCTCCAATATATAGCTCAACAGATTCTTCTAAACAATGGTCTAGCTAAAATTTAGGTCATCATCAGTAGTACGAGTCACCAAAATCTATTTTCGTTTGTAGGTAATGCAAAGAGGAATCTTCAACTCAATTCCACTAGTTATTTCCATTGGAAAATAATCTACATCATCATCATTCATAATCAGGATAGGTGGCATTGAATCGAATGTTATGAGCTTGAAATTTATTTCAATGTTAAATTAAAATATATGAATGTAAATGACTTGGGATACTCTTTCTATCAATTGTGCATATATTGTAGAACAGGGCACCATTAAATCTATAATTACCATTTTGCTTAATCCATTCACCACAGAACATAATAGACACACATATTGAAGTCATTTATTATAATAGTGCAACATATGATTATACAGTAAATTCAAAAACAAAATCAAATAAAATATACATGGAAGTCTCGAATCGTTTGCCTTTTTATAAGACTTGCGTCGTGTAATTACTAGTTTACATGACTATTATTTTCTAACTTGCTAAAATACACAACTATAGTTCAGAACAATTAGAGGATATCTTTAGTTAAAAAAAAAAATCTTTATACTAACAGAATGCTAGGTGTCATAATAGGTATTATATCTTTTGCACTTGCACAACCATATAAATTTATATACAATAAAAGTAGTGTAAGTTGCAAAAATGTATGATTTAACAAATAGTCAAAGGACATAATTTTTCTCCAAAAAATATTGTTCTTATACTTATAAAATGATAGGGTCTCATAACAATTAGAACATTTGATATATATACACAATTTTAGTTTATAAGTTCATACATACACGATAATAGTACAGTAACCTATTAAAAAACACAATTGTAGTTCAATAGTAGTAAAGTGACATATCTAATAAAAATTTATATTATTTGTACCAATAGAATGCTAAGATGTAATAATAATTAGAACATTTTGCCTACTTACACAACTATAGTTGTGTAAATCTATACATACACAACTGCTGTTGTCTATGTCGGGTGCCAAAAAATTGTAATAAATACAGGTTTCAATGAACATAGTTATAAAATCCACCAAATACTAGTCATTTGATGCAAATGTAATGAAAATATGAATTACTTTACTATTTATCACAAACCAAATAAAACTCTAAAAATAATATAATGTCAAAAAAGTGAATAAACAACACAAAATAAATTAAAGTTTCAAATATCTTATTTATGGGAAGAATAATGCACCTAACTATAAATTAAAATCGCAGTGTATTGGCTATTCATAAGTGATTTTGAGAGTGTAGGATCAAAAATAATGAGAAGTAAAGAGTGTTAGAGGTGAGTTGTGTATGTTTTATATTTTTTTTTAGGGTTATTTTAGATAATGTACAACATAAAAAGATATACTTAACTAATTTTCAAACATGTAATATATTTAACTAAATATCCTATTTTTTAGGCATCTTTAATTAAAAATCTCAAAATAAAGAGAGATTACATTAATTTAAGGCATGAACTTCTAATTTTAACCTTGCACCGTTAAAATTAATTGAGTAAAAAATAAAACTAGGGGACGAGTCAATTTTATTAGGTACAAGGTACACAGTGTCAATTCACTTGCGGGTAGGCTAAATATTTCCCTTTTAATTATATATTTGTTTACGAACTAAATTAGATCCACATTAACAAAGTTTAATTTCTATATTCTATTAACTATGACAACTGTACGTAACTTGAAAATTTAAACTAGCTAATATCTTTTAAAGAGTTTCTTTTTAGTGTAGTGGGAATTTTATATTTTTAATAGTTTATATTATTATAATTTTATTAAATTAATATAATTACAAAAATATATCGATAGCCACCAACATCTGCCATCGCCCATTTCTAGCCGACCAGCAGTCTTCGTCTGCCGTATTGTGGAGTATGTATATGTTATAAGAGTATTTCACTTGTAATTTTTGTTACTTGAGTTGAAGAGAAAGAAAAGGAAAGAAAAAAAAGGGGGGGGGGGGGTTGCAAAAAGAAAAGGACATCACTGCCTTTTCGGAAATTTGTTGCACAAGACAAGTAGTCTATGAGCAATGACAATAAATCGATATGTGAAGTGTTAAATTGAGATATGATTCTAATTTCAAAAATAAATCTCATCTAAATATCAAATAGGTTTTTTAACCTTAGTTGACCAATTGATCTTTGTTATTATTTGGACAAGTTATATTTTAGTTCTAATGAATCAATGTGTAAAGTGTTAAATTGAAGTATGATTCTAACTTAAAATATAAATCTCATCTAAATATCAAATAAACTTTCTAAGCTTACCTAACCAATTGATCTTTATTATTATTTGAACAAGTTATATCTTAGTTTCGGTGGAGATAACATTTTTGTTTTGCATATTTATGAAATTTTGAAAAATTCAAACAACTTAGAGATAGATAAAGAGATAGAAATTTATCGAATGAGTTGTATTTCTTATTATGCATAGAAAATACATTGATGAGAAGGATTTAGGGAAAATTTGAACCCAATTCTGGCATTGCCATGAACATAATCTTTTATCTTTTGTTTTTTTACTTGTCAAAGAGAGAAGTTGGGCTCACACTTTAGAAAGAATTATTTTCATTCGGTAACAAAATAATCAATAACTTTTTAATTATAAAAGCACTTTAATAAAAGTTGCGGGAAGAATCCGCACCAAACCAAACGTTCCCTTAGAAAGTGAAAAGTCCACTTCGCCCTTCCCTGGTAGGAACCATAATCAGACTCAGATTTTTTTCTTGGTTTCCCTCCAATCGGATTACACAACAAGGACATCGTTTGTCCATCAAGCCCACGTCCTCCGGGACCTTCTCTTATCCTACCCCTGACACATACACCATATAAACGCAAAACTGAAAGTAACAGCAACATCCCCAGAAAAAAAAAAATTAATAATAATAAACTAAACTAAACTAAACTAAACTAAAAATCTCACGAATACTCACTCTTACTTTCATCGCCGATTCTAAAAATTCACAATACCAAATCATTTTTCATGGAAGCTTCCTGTTCTTTACGCAGCAGCAAATGCATTTCGCCGCCAATTCGGCCTCCGCATCACCCTCTTTCAATTGCATCCACTATCTCAATCTCGGTCATCAGAAACCCTAACTTCGGGTCCTCATTTCGACTGGTTCGCGGAAAAAACCGCTTCTCGATTCGCGTCTCCAGCTCCGATACTTTGGTCGCTGGCTCGCACGAAGTTGTAAGCAAGAAAGAGGAGGATTTTGGTGACTTGAAATCTTGGATGCATAAGAATGGATTGCCTCCTTGTAAAGTTCTTCTTAATGAAAAGCCTTCGCATAATGAGAAACACAGGCCTATTCATTACGTTGCTGCAAATGAAGATCTTCAGGTTAAATTCTGTTCTTGTGTTTTTTCTGGTTTCTTGAGTTTGGTTTTATGATATATTTTTCCCTTTGAAATAGGCGGGTGATGTGGCGTTCTCGGTGCCAAATTCGTTGGTAGTGACGCTCGAGAGAGTGCTAGGGAACGAGACCATTGGTAAGGTGCATTGTTTTGTTGACGGATTTATTTTTATTTATTTATTATTATTTTTTTAAACAAGTTCATGATATGTAGTGAAATTGAATCGTGTTGGATGCTTGAGTATCTTGATTTCTTAGCAGTAACTTGTGATGTCTTGGTATAATCATGATGTTGAAGTGGGCTTGATGAGTGAGATGCTGAGAGGTACAAAGGAGTCGGAAGTCTTTGAGTAGTAATGCAATAAGTTGAGCAGGCATTTAAGTTTCTTCTCTGTTGTCTTCTTTTCTTGTGCTATCTTGCTCAGTTCCACTCATCTCACTTGTCTCTCTCTTGAGTTCTATTTATATGGAGTGATAATTTATTTAATTAATTAATTTTCAGAACAAGGACAGGTTTCTTCTGATTATTAAGCAAGAGCAGAACCACTGTTCTACAATGCAGTAGCAATTACAAGATAAATAATATGCTTATTAGTATAAGAACACCAAATATAACTGATATAAATCACGTGCTTTTGTTTTGTCACGACATGATGCTTGTCGATTTCGTAAACAATGTGAGTATTTTTCTTGTGTTGGGACGCTGAGAATTTTAATTGATATGGAAAAGGGCTGTTACTTGGAAGAATTTGTGGTTTGATTTTTCTAATTTGTCTTTGTGCCTGATGCCAAATTTTGCCATCAACAGTATAGTTGAAACAATTTTGAATTGAGGAGTCCGTGGGGCGTGCTAGAAAACAATGGATGTAAAAGTATATTAGTAAAACAACAATGGATTTAAATTTATATTAGTTGCTGCTATAAATGATATTTTGGCAATACATTTACCTTGGATGAACTGCTGTGAGCTACAACAATGGTAGGGCCATAATGAAGAAACCATAGGAAGTATGCTTTTAACTTTATAAGAGAAGAGTAGTGCTTAGTTTAGTGCATTCTGAGTATGTGGCTTACAGAAATTTTCGACATTTCAATGTCTGTGAAACAGTTGTTCTGCCCAACAAGGTCAATCAGATCTGTCTTGTACCATGATCAACTATGGTATTATAATATCAACATTAACTATATCAATCGAATTTAGTAACAAGCAAACTTGATTTAGGTGTATGATTTAGTTCCATCTGCTTTTTTATTATGCAGCGGAACTACTGACTACCAACAAATTGTCGGAGTTGGCATGCTTAGCATTATACCTAATGTATGAGAAGAAACAAGGAAAAAAGTCATTTTGGCATCCTTATATCAGAGAACTTGATCGTCAACGAGGGAGAGGCCAACTAGCTGTGGAATCACCACTTCTGTGGTCAGAAACTGAATTGGCTTACCTGACCGGTAGCCCCACTAAGGTATTTCGGCTTATTCACTTAGTTGAAAGATTTGTGTGACTAACATTGTGCTACTTGCCATTCTCTCATATCTGAGTTTTATTATTGTTTAGTGGTCCCAAAAGGTTTAAAGATGGTTTTTGGGATTAATGACTTAGGCTGAAATTCTAGAGAGGGCCGAAGGAATTAAAAGAGAGTACAATGAGCTTGACACTGTCTGGTTCATGGCTGGGTCTCTATTTCAGGTTATATTCTTGCGCTTGCTTTATTGCTACTAGAAATAAGTATGTTTTGTTTGGATGACCTAAAACCTTACTGCTTTAGTAGTTAGTCGTGGTGGGCATGATCTGACATAAGTTGATTACTTTATGTGCATTTTGCAGCAATACCCATATGATATACCAACTGAGGCCTTTACGTTTGAGATTTTTAAACAAGCTTTTGTAGCTGTCCAATCCTGTGTGGTGCATTTGCAGGTATCTCTTTGTTCAGCTGGGAATCCCTTGTGGCATATATGAGTTATTACACAATACTTTAATTGCTTGTTTGTATGTTTCATGTGTTTACATGGTGGGCCTTCCATTTGGCTCCAATTTTGTTGATTTTTTGCATTTGATATTTTGTAATCTTAATGTTCCTAGGCATCATTGCCTTTAGAATCTGAGAGCAAAATATTTGAATTAGTAGTTAAATGAAGACTTTTGCATTCCGTTGCTGTGAGTAATATTGTTATCAGTTGCTCATCATCCAAGTTGCATTTCGTTCTTAACAGCCTTTTTCATCAATAAGCAATTGATTGGCACTCCATGAAGTTGTTATCACTGAACCGATGCTTAATTCATATAGCATTATGGCTGCACACCACAAATGGGAACTGAATCATTTGCTAGCCATTTGGTGCATCTCCAAATACCATGTACAACCACTCGCACTCCCTTTTCTCCTACACATAACCCAAGAGTGGCCCCGGGGGGGGGGGGTAGTAATAATAAATAAAAGAGGGATAGAGACCTAAATATTTTTGTCCTCTTTTTCTATTGAGTACTTAAGGCCTTCTTTCTTCTCAGAAAGTCAGTTTGGCTCGGAGATTTGCTTTAGTTCCTCTTGGACCTCCATTGCTAGCTTATAGTAGCAAATGCAAGGCAATGTTAGCTGCTGTTGATGATACTGTCCAACTGGTGGTTGATCGTCCATACAGGGCTGGGGAATCGATTGTTGTGTGGTATAACATCTGCTTTACTGGCCATGATTTCAAGTAGCGTTTTTAGTTTTTTTGGTAATAAAGACTTGCCTCCTTCTTGTGGCACCATTTGTATGCTTGATTATATCATAGAGTTTATATCTTCTTTTGCAGGTGTGGCCCTCAGCCTAATTCAAAATTGCTCATAAACTATGGTTTTGTTGATGAAGATAATCCATATGACCGTTTAGTGGTTGAGGTATAATCTTCACCCTTTGGTCTTGTGCTTGCAATTTTGCTTTTGCAAAGCCAATCTTGTTATGCTTTCTGTACTACTGTATATTTTCCAGGCAGCTTTGAATACCGAGGATCCTCAATATCAGGATAAGAGAATGGTTGCCCAAAGAAATGGCAAGTTATCAGTGCAGGTTTTTCATGTATGGAGCTGAACCTGTTCCACAATTAATGAAGTTTACTGTATTCATTTTAGTTAATGAGATCCTCCTGCAGGTGCATGCAGGGAGGGAAAAAGAAACTATTGCAGATATGCTTCCTTATTTGCGATTGGGCTATGTTTCTGATACATCTGAGATGCAATCTGTCATTTCTTCTCAAGGTCCAATTTGCCCAGTAAGTTCATCTCTTTCAAGCTCTCTCTTCTTGGCCTAATTAAATTTGTATATCAGACTCCTAAATGCTACTAACTCGAAATAAAACTTAGCATACTTTTTGTAGAACTCAAGGGCCTTTAGAATAGATGGTCCTAATTAGCCCTGTTTCAAGGTTAAATGTTTTTCTAGTCTTGCTTATCCTGCCACCTCATCCATTTTTCTTGTGTAATTACTTGGGACTGGGATGTGACATATTGTGACTTGTATGGTTTTGCCCTTTTCTTTATATTGAAGTTGGCTCACTTTAACTCTGTTTTTTCAGTTGTTAATAATTTTATAATCCAGGCAAAAAGAGATAAATGCTACATATAGTCTATTCAAATGGTAAATGAAATATTTGACCATGAGATTTTTGGGATCTTATAGGTGAGTCCTTGTATGGAACGGGCAGTATTAGACCAACTTGCTGATTATTTCAAGGCAAGACTAGCTGGTTACCCAACTACCTTGGGTGAAGATGAGGCTATGGTAACATCTGCTCAATATCCTTTGATTGCTTAACCTTATTCTATTGTTTACTATTTTTTAATTGAAACAGTTTCACTTTGTCAGTTGACAGATGCGAACTTGCACCCTAAGAGGCGAGTTGCTACTCAGCTTGTTAGGATGGAGAAGAAAATGCTCAATGCATGCCTAGAGGTGACAGCTGTTATGATAAAGCAGTTACCTGACCTCACTGTTTCTCCGTGCCCAGCACCTTATGCTCCTTTATTGAATTGAAAGGCATCTCTCTCTCTCTCTCTCTCTCACTCACTCATAGAGTGAAACACACAAATACGCTGCCTTGCAATCTGCTGCACAGTTGTTGCTTTTATAATTGTTCATCAGGTTTACATGGACTGTGATAACTTATGCAGAGATTGCTACTCCCTTAGTGGTTTTGCAAATTTGTGGAACTTCTTTGCAGTACTTCAGAATTACATGTTCTAATGTGAAAACATAAAACAGGTCAGTAGATTGAAGCCGACAAACATTATGATAAATAATTTTTTCTTCTATAACTGTGCTTGATAAGCCAAGCTAATTGATGAGATGCATTTGTGTGAATATGTTAGAACACTTAATTGATTTCTTACTTGACGAAGCATAAAGTAATAAAATAAGAATTCCTAAAACTAACCAATGATTGGAAAAACAGAAAAAGTAACATCGTGGATAAAAGCTCCCTAATATCTTTGAAAATGCTAGGCAAGAGGTTGGCATTGCACTTTTGCATGGCCTTGTTGAAAAGTTTGGATTAGTTTTGAAAGACTGATCTACTTAAAAGTCATTTTCTCAGTTGGTAAAGTATAGTTGATCGATTGAATGCATCTTTTGCTATGTTGAATTTTATGTCCTAAATCCAATTTATTTTCTTGTTTGCAGTTAGATTTAAGCTGTTACAGCCGAGGGCAACTAAGGGTTACAGGTAGTTGTCACTGGCTACTAGGTGTTAAAGACAGAGAACTGTGCTGGTTCATGGGACTGGAGTAGTTTAATCCATTTAGTTTACTCTGGTTAGTCTTAAGTGCACGTAGAATTGTCGGCAGAGAAGGGATTGAAATCACCATGTTAACTGTGGGTTTGGACAGATGCATTGGCCATTCTTTGTAAATGGAGATGTGGATGACCATTGTTTACTAGCTGTTTCTGTAATCTGGTTTTCTGTAATATAGAAAGGGTACTTCTTTTCCATGTGGTATGTGGTTGCATGATCCAAAAGTTCTGTCCCATACCTCATGAGGGCCAACAAACAGTCGGATTGCAACTTGTAATCATGTTATTAACAATTTCACCCCTTGATTTGCGTAAAATTGTGCATCAGCCTTGAATTTTCAGTCTTAGCATTGGGTTATATAAAGTGTGCATGAACCCTAAATTTTGTGATGTACTAACTAGAAGATGTCAGCAATGATGAGAACCATATTTTCAGCTACCAGTGTCCTAACATGCTTTATTAGAGAAGAATGAAGGTATACTGTATACAATCTTTCTCATTGTCAACAAAATTGAGTAAAAGAGGTTTAATAAAATTGTAGTTCAACAGACATCTAGCCATAAGGGAAAAAATCAAGTTGACAAAACTGAGCTAATTCAAAAATCAAAATGCCAGAATTTGAACCTATCAAAATCTTAGGTGTTTAGAAGGTAATAGTGTTATCATAAATGCAATTTGGTTCTCCACATTTCTCCGACAACTTTCCTTGGCTGTGGATTTTCTGGTCCTCTGTCCCGCTGTCCAGATGTAAAATACAGCCATCCATCCCAGAAGCCAGTCAAGGTGGTTTTTATACGGTAAGGAAGCTTTCCGATAACTGACCATGTCTGAAATTGACAAAAGAAGATAAAACTTTCAAATATTAACAGAGATTGACTGCCATTATCATAAAAGACTTGTACATGTTCACCGACATGGAATGGCAATATAATCAATAGACACAAAGTTATGTCCTTGCTTTCTTTGAACAGAAGACATCAAATCGCATGTGAACCCCAAATTCTGGATTGCAGGGATGGCTTGCATAAAGAAAACATGATAATAAGTTTTATGTTCCTGGTAGTATTATATTACATTTACAGCGAACAAACGAGTAAGAAACAAAATCAGAGACTTGAATAGAATGAAACAGAAAGGATAGACAGTGAATATCAAGTGGAAACCACATTCTTCTCACTTATAGGCATTACAGTTGAGCACATGACATATTGAAGTGAATCCAAAATTTGGTAATAAAGAGAATATGAAATAAGAAATGACTGCAGACAAATATAGAAGCCACTGGTTGAGGAAAAACAACGAAAAAGTCAACCAATGTGAAAGGACTGACTGATAAAACAATGAGGAGAAGCCCATAAAGAAAAAGAGGAAAAACTTGTTTTAGTTTGAAGATGGGCAGAAAGAATGGAGCAGAGGAGAAGATAAGCATGATGGCGAATAAATTCAAGTTTGACATGTCCCTAGATAAACAGAGCAGAGATCACTGCAACCTCTTATGGCCAGGCACATAGATAAATGTGCACCATAAATAAACCAATACATCAATGAACATGCATTATATTCTGCTTTGGAGGCTTGTAGTGATAGATGATTACCAGTGAGTCTAAGTGAAATTCAAAAACTTCTCCAACCAGGATCATCCTTTTGGTCACAGGATGCTTTTCCGTTGTACCTCCTGTTATGATAATTGAATTGTTGATAATTACCCAAGCACATTCTATATGAGAGTTGGGCTTGGGCATTGGAGGTAACACTTTCCACTTCATTTCATCATCCAACATATAAACATCACCATAAACTACCTGAAACAAAAACGAAACAATCCTATCAGAAAGGAAATCCAATATCAAGAAACCCGAGTTAACCGATACTTATTAAGTAAATCAAAATTCTCGTTCCCCTAGGTGACACTCGCCGCTATGAGTCTACTGCATATACTTATATATATAATATATATACATAGATAGATCTTTTATCTCATACGGCTCCTCCTTTATGTGCATAATGAGAATAATCCATGGAATCAAAAAAGATTGAAATATGCTCATTAAGAACTAAGTGGGGCTAATGTTTTTACAAGAAATCTCTAGCCAACCTTCCTGCAAAAGCTTTTTTCTTAATATCACGCATGTTGGTACTAGATAAAACCGTAAACTCCAACAATTTCTTTGTTCTCAACGCCCCTTAATTTACAGGAATTAATCACTTCAACAGTCAAGACATATAAATGACACACATGAAACTCAAGTGGAACATTCATGAATATAAATAATAAACAGCATTTTTTATTCATAAAGCAAAACTATACGTCAACTGTACTGCAGATACAAGCAATTCATGTATGAATGAAGCATACAACAGGGACATCACAACATGGTAACAACCAATTCAAATGCAATAGCAACTGAAACACATCATCATCTGATATACCTCATGTCTGCGCGAGCATTTGAAAATTGGCGACCCGGGTTTGGCCATGAAATCACCCTCTTGACCACCAACAACAAAAAGACGACCATTAAACACAAAGCAAGCCCTGTTAAAAAACGATTTTCATGTATCAGGAATTGCAATTCTGAATTTGAAATTATATTCTCATGGCACTTGAATCACATAATCCTCCACTCTAGAAACTAATGACAGATATATAATTTGAGGGAAGCCCACAAACCTATGTGGTCCACCGCGAGGAATAGGAATTTCAGTCCTCCACGCTTTCTCCAATGCCTTTCCATCCTTTACTGCAATACTCCAGTGCTCCAATCCAGGTGTGTGGCGATTCTCTTTGCTGCCACCCATCACATGAAGGCGGCCCCTCCATAACTGAGTTGCTGGAGAATATCTGAAAATACTCCTGTTAAAATATTTCATGTATCTGACATAAAATCAGCAACTGACAGGACCAAAGTATATACCTAGGAGACGGTAATGGGGGCATGCTGTCCCATTTCCTTGTCTCTGAGTCAAGAACAAATGTACGAGATGTAGGCCCTCTGCATTGAGGGCCATACTGTCCTGAAACTACATATATGTATCTCCCATCACTTACAACCCCCAAGTGCGAATGTGCCATATCTTTTGGCATATCAAATCTGTCTACCCATTTGTTATCTGTGAAATTATATACATCTACATGAGAATGCACCTATTGAACAAAACACAGGCATAAACAAACCCATCAATTTTGAAATCACCGAAACAACATATAATTGTTTAATTGGAAAGATTCAATGAAATGAAATCTAAGAGACCAATTTAATTGGAAAGATTCAATGAAGTGAAATCTAAGAGACTAATTTATTTGGAAAGATTCAATGAAGTGAAATCTGAGAGACTAACACCCCAATTCAGAAGTTCAAAGATTCAGTTATATATCAATGCTCACATAGTCAAGACTGCCATATCCAGCAAAGACAAAAAAGAGATTCTTAATCTGAATAGCTGCTCCATCAAGACGAGGCACTGGTGCTGATGGCATTTGCTCCCATTCTAAATCTGGTGCTGATAGATCAGCAAATGTTGCCGATAGGAATCTCTCAGCATCCCGGCCCTTCTTATCTATCGCAGCTACCGATTCTCTCTACAGACAGGAGATTCATGGTTAATTTACCAATACGAATTTGTAAGTCAAGTTCTCATCTCTTTGGTGGGTATCACGGCAAAATGATTAACAAGAACTTCACTAACAGAATCATAAAATAAAACAAAATAATTCAAAATATTTTATTTGAAACAAAATTTCATTCAATTATTTTACTTAAGGTGACATTCCCTTCTTTTCAAACTAAAACACTACACAAGAAAACACCATTTATTGATTCATTTCCATGTGTCCGTAACCTAACATAAGGAAAACAAAAAGCATAAGAACTCCACTTCTTAAATCCATTCCAACAAAAGGAAAAAGAAGGAATTTCAATCAAAACTAAAAAGTTTAGCATATGCAATACAAGAGAGAGAGGATCGGAACCTGGTGGTCGATTTTGGTAGCATTAACATGTGGTATAACTACGACACCGGATTTCTCAAGAGCCCAGTTCGATGCGATTGATAAATATGCAGAAGAAGAAGAAGAAGAAGAAGAAGAAGAAGAAGCCCACATCAAATCAGCAATGAGTGCAGCTCCTAAAACAGCAAGAACACACAAAAACCAACATCCTGTTTTCGTGTATGTGTGCTTATTGTGGTGAGCAAACCTCGCCATTTTTACACAAGTTCATGGATGAAACTAGCAATTGTTTCCCGCTTTATATAATATACATGAAATCAAAAGAGAGAAAGAGGATGCTTGAAGGAGAAACTTTTGAGCAACGCAGCACAAGAGTTGGGCGCCAACAGTTTTTTGTTTACTTTCAGTTCCGCAGTTTTGTTTCTTCACATGTTTGGATTTGTGCTTCTGTTCCCAGGGCTAAGCGCGTTTGTGTTACGTCATTTTCTGGCTGTTATATTAAATTTAGGGATTTTTACTATTATAACCTTATAACTTTTATAAATTACAAACATAGCCGTCCTGACTTTTTCCTATCAATATCAACCATTTAATATATGTTTGGACTAAAATATCTTTATGTCTTTTTATATGTTACTGTAAAGTATAAGTTTAATTTTCACAGTAGTCCTTTACTTTTATCATATTTGTATATTTAATGGTCATTTCTCCTATTGTCACGTCTACACCGATTTTTCATTTTTTCAAATATCTTTTTTATTTCCTAATATAAATACAAGTGTTGATCAAATTCATATAGATCAATAAATTCTTCATACTCATTTTCACCCATATTTATTAAGCTAATTCTTTCATGTTCTACTAAATCAATTTTTTGATTTAAAAAATTTATATATATATTTAATCTATTTTCCCAACCTAATAACATTAAATCTATACATGAAGTTAATTCTTGTATTCGATCTAAAGCTTGTTCTAACAAGAATTGTTAATGATTCATTATATTTCAAATTGATACCAATATATTAAGAAATTTATAAATTTATCTATAAATTTCATTCTTTTTTCTAATTCTATTTTATATCTAGATGTCTCAGTATTCCATCTTTCTCTTAAGTCTTGTATTATTTCTAGGTCTATATTTCTTATATTATTTTTATTTTCTTTCATCTCTTTTATTAGCCTTTTTATTTCACTCTTATTTTCTGTTTTCAATGTATATAAAGAATCTATTATTTTTATTACCGGATCCATGGCTTTTTATCCATAACCTGGGACCTGTGGGTTATGGGCCTATGGCTCTGATACCACTTCGGGGGTGGCTGTTGATGTTAATGTTTTACTGAGGAGGAGAATTTTTTTATGGAGAAAGCTGATAATGTTATCAGATCTGTAGAACATATAAATTTCGAAAACACAGATCAATTAAAAGAAATTGTAAATAAATTAGATAATAAAATCCAAACTATATGTTGGCAATTAGATCTAATAAACATAGATCCCAGTTTTATAAATCATGAACAATTAATAATGGAAAAAAGGATATTAAATCTTATAAAAGATATAATAGAATTCAAAATATATATTTCAGAGATCGATTGAATTAGTTATTTCACATAAACTAATCATGGAAAAATATTATGAGAAATTATGTAAACAAATGGATATGTCAAAGAAAATATGGTTAAATAAAGAAACAAAAATTATTTATGGAGACAAAACGCTAATGATAGGATTTAAATGTAAAACCTATATGTATGAAAGTATGTTATTTAGCGTAAAAGACTTAATAAATAAAGTTGAATTAAAAGCAATTATAAACACAGAATTACCTCAAGAGATAAAGAGAAAAATTGTCCAAGACATAGAATTGGAAAATCTTAAAAGATTAATAATACAAAGCTTTGTTGAAAAGGAAATAAAAAACATATGGGATATATATGAAAACTTTGAAATATTCAATGCTGAAAATTATATAAATCCAATATAATATATTTTTATTTTTGTCATAATTTTAAATTTTGTCATAAATTTGTTGTAAATTTGTCTTAAAGGCTTTATCCATAACCTGGGACCTGTGGGTTATGGGCCTATGGCTCTGATACCATTTCGGGGGTGGCTAAGCCTTTAAGACAAATTTACAACAAATTTATGACAAAATTTAAAATTATGACAAAAATAAAAATATACTATATTGGATAAATTATTATAAAATAGAAAAACTTGGTATTACGATCCAAGTAAATGAACATGAAATATTTTGTCAAAAATGTTAAATAAAACATACCTTAACTATCTTAAATATCCTCTATCTGTATATATCCAAGTTCATACTATAGAAAAAGATATTCATACATGTGCTTTGATAGATTTTTATATCTGAAAAAATTATAAGAGATGAATCCGAATAAAGAACTCGACATAGTTTTTGTTTTACGATTTGGAGAGAAAGTTTTTAGTTGTCTGTAAACATAGCAGAATTCTAAAGAAATGTTTCTCCCAAAAATTGTCTTTCTTTCTTTCTTCTCTGATTCTTATATAGAAGATTTACATCCTCCTCAGAGGTTTACATCTGTCCTTTTGGATAAGGATCGGATTACATGATGAGGTTTTTCCTCTGATGGCCGACAGATGGCCGACTTACTTTTAACTTTTACAAAAAGCAAAGTTTACATAATTGATACCTATAACGTAAGTGCTTACGAAATTGATGCTGATGACGTAAGTGCTTACGAAAGGCATGCCAGGTGTTCCATCTTTTCGCATGCTATACGCTTTGTACTTGGCCTACATGGAATCTGATGGTTGTCTATGTCACTGATAAAGCTGGCAAGCACCCCTGATCTGCCAACTCCTGTGCCAAGTGTACAGAGGATAAAGTTGTCTTGTTGTATGAGGACTTTATATCCTCTTTCATACAGATTTGAAGCAATAGATTTGATGACTGTAACTCCAGCTGCTCTTCTATAGCTGGCCCAATCTCTGCTGAAGATTGGTTCTTTGAGTCTACTTTGGCCTACTTCCAAGTTGAAGCTGTTTGTTACCGTATTCAGACTGATGAGGTGTATGGCTTCATATTCTACTTCATCATCATATTCTGGACTGATTGCATAGAACTTCAGACATACATTTTTCTTCTGTGCATACTGGCTTATTTTGCTTACAAGGATTGGATCAAAGGAAAATAGTTCTTCTAGGTTTACATCAGGGTAAAGAAGGTCAAGGTACCCAAATTCTGCTAGTTTTTTAACAAATTCAGGATCTGCTCCCTTAATACATACAACCCTGGGGTACACGGATTTACAGTTACTTCGAAAACAACTTTCTGAGTATTCAATTCTACTATAAACATATTCAGAAAAACTCCTATAATCTTTTTCTTTTGGGGAAAGATGTACTGTTTCAATTCCACCAAGGTTTACTCTTTTTACAGCTGCCATGACATTTTCTTTTGATGGCTGTTTACTGGGATTTACTGTAATCACTTTTTTATTGGATGGGATTTCTACATAATCCTCATCACAGATAGATTTACCATGTGGTTTGGGTCCACCACTGCTTCCACTTAAGGAATTTACTGTATGCCCATTTAAGGGATTTACTTTTTTATTTTCTTCGAATTCCTCCTTTAGATGTTTTATAGAGGTTCAAAGATTATTTACAAAATTGCCAAGAATCTTGACAACTTCTTCAAGATCTACGAGATCTGTTTCCAGATCAGCAATCCTTTTCTCCATGGTTATTCTGCAAATTCTACGTTTCTACTGAGAAAATCTGCCAAAAAATTGTTAGCTCCTTTGATATGGACAATTTTAAAATTATAATGAGATAAATATACTTGCCATCTATGTAATCGTCTATATTGAGGTTCGTTAGGTAAATTTTTATGTATAAATGAACTAACTTGAGTATTATCAGTTTCTATTGTGAATTTCCTTTGTAATAAAAATAATGAAAATTTCTTTATTCCTTTATAAATAGCTAATAACTCTTTTTCATGAACTGGATAGTTTATTTGGGCTTTATCAAACGTTCCACTAGTATATCTACATATTTCATTCAAATATGTTTTAAGTATTGCTCCCCAGTATAAATCAAAAGCATCAGTTTGTAAAATTAAGTTATCTGTATCATTTGGTAATCTTAATTCTGGTAAATTTTTACAATGGTTTTTAAGTTCTTTTACTGTTTGTGTATATTCTTCATGCCAACCTCTTGTATTATTTTTCCGTAATAATCTTTGAAGTATATTTCTCTTTTTCGATAGATTTTCTATAAATCTTTCTGCATAATTTAAACATCCTAAAAATTTTTGTATTTGTTGTTTATTTTCTAATTTATCTGGAAAGTCTGCTATTTTCCTGGCTATATGACTTTGTAATTTTATTCCATTTTTATCTAAGATCATTCCTAAAAATTCTATTTTCTTATGTTCTATTAATGCTTTCTTTTCTGATAAGACTATTCCTTCTTTTATATATTTATTAGCAAAATCTTTTAGATGTATTCTATGCTCATCTATTGTTTCCGAGGCTATTAAAATATCATCTACATATACTATAATATGATTATCATTCTTAAATATATTATCCATTTTTCTTTGGAATATTTGAGGCGCGTTTTTTAATCCAAATGGCATTACTAGCCATTCATATTGTCCTTGTGGGGTACTAAAGGCTGTATATTGTATACTCTCTTTTTCCATTTTTATTTGCCAAAATCCTGATTTGCAATCAAATTTAGAGTAATAATTTTTCCCTTTTACTAGATTTATTAGTACTTCCTTATTAGGCAAGAAGTATCCGTCAAATTTAGTATACTTGTTTAATTCTTTATAGTTTATAACCATTCTAGCTTTACCTCTTACTTGTTCTGCTCTTTTTCTGACCATAAAGGCTGGACTATTATGAGGGCTATTACTTTGTCGGATTAAATTTAGGTTTAATAATTCTTTTATTTGAATTTTAAATTCTTCTTTATCTTCCATTGTATAAATCATTGGTTTTACTCTAATTATTTTATTTTCTATCAATTCTATTTTGGCTTTAGGATGATTTGGATTCCATAAGGCTAGAGAATTTTCATTATATACTTTTGTTAATTGTTTTTTAATTGTTTCTAAATGTATACTATATGTCTTTCCTTTTTGTTCATATATATTATCACCACGCTGGGCTGGCTGAACTCTAAAAGGGCGAAATTCTCTAGGTATACGGAGGATATGGTTGCAAGGGGTTTTTAAAGTAATTAAAAACATAGTTTGTTGATAGTATTGGAAATGTATAAAATCATTTCCTAAGAGTATATCACAATCCATATGAGAATATTGATATATGCGTTTTACTGAAATATTTTTACTACCTAATAATAATTCATAATTATGTACTTGGTGAGTAACTTATTGTTTATCGCCTGTAATACCAGTTATTTTTATATTACCATCTGGTATCCATTTATTGGATAAGAAGGGTTTCATAAGGGTAATTTCACTTCCTGTATCTATCAAAGCACATGTATGAATATCTTTTTCTATAGTATGAACTTGGATATATACAGATAGAGGATATTTAAGATAGTTAAGGTATGTTTTATTTAACATTTTTGACAAAATATTTCATGTTCATTTACTTGGATCGTAATACCAAGTTTTTCTATTTTATAATAATTTAGATCTTCTTTTTCTAAATTTTCTTATGTCGAGTTCTTTATTCAGATTCATCTCTTATAATTTCTTCAGATATAAAAATTTCTTCTCCTTCATAATCAGACGGATTACTTATTAATTCTAAATCTTCTTTTATATCTTTAAATTCTTGTTTAAGGATTCTGACTTTCTTTTTTGTACATTCTGTACTCAAATGTCCTATTTCTCCACAATTCCAACATTTGCATTTGTTTTTATCGAAATTTCTTTGTTTTTTATATTGCTTTTCTTTTCTTTTATAATATTTTCTGTGGGGTTTAATGTATTTTTTATTGAAATACTTATATTTTTTATATGTTTTTTTTCCTGATTTTCTATAACTTTTATGCCTTTTATAAGGTATCTGACATCCCCATTGTGTAGGCATTTCAGTTTTATTACAACATATGTCTCCAATTACTCTACTTCGTTTTATAAGATTTCTTTGTATACATATCTCACTTAATCTTTCATTTAAAAATCTTATCCTTGATCCTAGTGTGTCTGGAGTTATATTTGTTGCCCTATATTTTTCATACTCATTTATGAAGTAAATACTCCAGGATGGTGGTAATTTAGAATAATATAAATTAAGGTAGATGTTCTGATCTTCATTACTAAAGAACTGTGAATAATAATATTTACTAAACTCACAGGTATATTCTTTAACATAACACATGTTGCATATACTTAGGTTAATTAATTTCATTCTGTTATTTAACTTTTCTTTCTTTTCTTCTTGGTATCTATTGGTTGCCCAATCTTCTCTTAAAAATTCATTCGCAATATATTCTATCATTTTTTCAATTCCTAATTCTTTATTTCTTAGGAAACCTGCTTTTGTATTGTCTATTATTAATTCTTTTACATTATTTGTTAATCCTGTCCACCAATGATATATATTTCCTATAAAGCTTGCTATTAAAATTTCTGTAAATACAGTTGCTTTTTGGTCTTCTGTTTCTACGTTCCAATCATCTTTACTTCCATTATACATAAAGAATAATCTCATTTGTAATGTCCATTCTATTAAGGTTTTATGAGGGTTTTTTCTACAATCTAGATCTAAAAATACTCCAGAATTACTTATTATTTTTAATTCTTCTTCCTTGGGTTCATATTCCGTTTTCCAAGGGTGGTTTCTGTGAGGTGGTTTATATTCATAAAATGGTCTTTTCTTTTTGTTTTGCATATTAATTTTTCTTGGTTCTTGTATATGAGGCTTCATTTCTGGACCTCCACTTGTATTCATATTTATTTTGTATTCTTTTTCTATGTCTTCTAAATCACTTAGATTTATGTCACTGAAAAGCTCAGTGAGTTCTTCTATTTCTTTATCCATTAATCTAATTCACTGTTTTCTTTTTCTTTATTTATTTTTTCTTTACCTTTATTATTTATTTCTTCTTCTTCTTCTTCTTTTAATTCTTTTATCAGATTTTCCGTATCTTTTATAATTTCAGGATATTTATTTTTCATAAACCATTCATCAAAGCTTCCTGGTTGTGGTCTTTGAAACAAATCTATATTAGGTTTCTTTATGCTTCCTGATTTTAGTATTTTATTTTTTTCTAATTTTTTATCTTTCTTTTTACTAGCATGAATTAATATTATCTCAATTTTTAATTTTTCTATTTCTTGTTTTATATTATTAGTTTCCTCTTTTAGGTGTATTAACAACTCTTTTATTTCTCTTAGTATTGTATCTATATTGTTATAGTTTATAGGGGTATTAACAGAGATTATACTTATAAGGGTATTTTAGGAATCATAGGCTTAGTTGGCTGATTTCGTTAAGAAAAGTTTAGAAAGGTTATTTTTAATATTTAAAAACTTTTTAAGGTTATTCTTGTATATTTTCCCTTAAATTTAGGTTCATTAAATAAGTTTTATTTAATAATTTTATTAAAATATTAAAATTTTAGTTTAATAAACAAAAATAAGTTACACAATAAGTATTTAATATATATATATATATATATATATCAAAATTTACATTAAATATTTATTTTTACACATACATACATATACAAACATACATATACACATCAAAATATTACATATTTATATTATTAAAATTATAAATTTATAAATAAAATATTATATATATGTTTATCTCTAAAAAAAGAGAGAGAGAGAGAGGAGTCTCATGTCCAATAATTAATTTTTAATGACAAAGACCTATAAATTAATTTAAAAATAATTGTGTCATTAGTTGAATAAATAAATCAAAAACTTTAATACTAACTAGATAAAAAAAATATCAATTCAAATCCTACCCATTTAGTAATTATATTAAATTTAACAATTTATATCTATTTATTTGTGCCATATTCATGTGCTGTAATAGAGTCATATCAAATTTTATCACATCAATATTATGCTTGTCGACTCACTATAGGGACAATTACACTCTAGTCTAGATATTTTCATATTTTAACAATTATACTTGTAGGTTACCCTTTTTCTTAAAAAAAATTAAAGATAAAATAAACATTTGGTTACTGAATTTTGGTAATATTACAAATGATGGATCACCATTAAGCACCTCTCACCCAATCCCATTACAAATTTACAATTTAATAATTTAAGGCTAAATGAGAAGAAGACAACACACATATCTTACATAACATCTCACATCGATAGTAAGAGAGTTTCTAAACTAGTTATAAGTCTTGACTGTTCTAATTTAGTAAATACGTTTTGGATTGTAAATCTTAATAATAAAATCATGATAAGTTGTATGCCAAAAATAGATAATATCTAATTAGTTGTTAAGCTTAAATTATTACATAACCAGTGGATTTAAAAAAAGAAAAAGCATGAGAAGAACTAAGGAAGCAACATGGTTTGTTTACGTTATAGGTGGAGCTTTTCATTCTCTATTTTCGATATGATAAAATGACTCGTTAACTAGCCAATGGTAAATGATTCTTTTTTTTTTTTTTTGGCCTACATGAGAAGAGTTATTTTTCTATGAGAAGAAACAAGGAAGCTATATAGCATGCTTATAGGTGGAGGCATTCATTTCGCATTTTTAATATGATACATTCACTTGACGCAAATCAGATATAAAATTATGAATTGAGTTTAGGTTGATCAAAATTAATACAATTATTAGAATGAGTTGAATTCAAATCATTTATTTAACAATCGTGTTGAGTTTAGATTTTGATACGACAATTCTTTAATGTGATGATCAACAATTTAATTAACTATAATGTAATGACTTACCTTTCATTCAATAAAATTATGTTATATTTGCTGCATGTAAAAAAAAAGTTGAATTTTAAACAAAATTAGTTAAGAGTTTGAGTTAGTGGTACCATAAATAATTTAGACAATGTACTAAAAACATGTTAAACAAGTGAAATTTGACGCAGTAATAAATAATTAGGGTTAGTGTCTAAGAATATTGAAATGATTAATAGCCAACATAGTTTTCTACTTTAAAATGGTATGTTACAGGTTGTCACCTCCTTCAGTTACCAAAACGACAATATCTTATAAATTTCTACTAGGGTATCTAGCTAGGTTTAGGATTAAAGTATGGTTAAAGTAAAATATTTTTTGTCAATCTTTTTTGTGCTTGGCAGTGCTAAAAGAATTACTAATTCAAAAACCATGATAGTAATTAATTCAATGCATTGATATGGAGACAAGCTTATTATTATTTTTTTTTCGAAAAGATAGTATGCCTTTCTATTGATCAATTTAATAACACATGCATAATCTCCATTGGAAATTTATCCAACCAATTACAGTTTCCTTCATCTGCAGGACTTAGTTAATGAATGTGCTATACCGTTACATAATCTAAGAGTATGTTGAGTTTTGAAATTTTGGAAGTTCTGCTTGTCTTCTTAAATTTTGGAGATCATCCTTACAATTTCAGTCAAGCTGCTAGTCTTATTGTTAATTAATTCAATTACTTCCAGGGAATCAAATTCAAAAATGCCAGAAGTAATACTAGCTATCAAGGCAACTTGTAAGCCCCACTCCCAAGCTGCAACTTCTGCCATTGACACATTGCCAAAAAACTTCAATGCTTTAACATTAACAGCTTTGCAATTTCCTTCAAAGTCTTTAACCATAACCCTTAATCCTACCATTAGCTTTTTAACATCCATAGCCTCATCCACAATAATTTGTAGCCATCTAATTGGAGGACACCATTGTTTTTGCTTCCTTATATTCCTTTTTGATGCATATACCATCTCAAAATGTCTAACTTTTCTAAACGACTCCGGTACCGCCTTTGCATGCTCTAATCAAATTTTCTTTTTTCCTCATCAAAAAGCCATTTATTTCTTACATTCCAGATAGCCCATATCAAGGCTGTTATTGTGCAAATTTTATTGAATTCATAAGTGCACGAATCTATTATAGAATTGATCAATGGCGATGAGTGTCGATCCCATGAGGAGGCAAATTTTAATTGCTTGTAGAATTAATTTTCTAAATGGATGGTTGAAATTGTAGTACAAGTGGTTTAAATTATCCTAAAATTTAAACTGGAATGACGAGAATAAATTAAAGTGATAACTATTTAAAATGAAATGGTTGGGTATCTGGATTTGTATCAATATAAACTATAACTTAATATTCCTTATTAGTGTCAATTAAATTATGAGGGGATGTTCACTCCTTATGAACCACGTTCTAATTAATATGGTACTAAGAACTTATCGTGCCAAATAGTAATAACATTGTTGTTATTATCTGTCAAAGAAAAGTCAAAACATCCAAAGAAATCAAAGGGGAAAAGAAAGTAAATTTATGAAATTAGGTCTATGGAACATGTTGAAACTCCACTTTCAACCCAAACTTAAAATAAAATTAGTTATTCATAATTAAACTAGGGGTAAAATAAAACTTTATTAAAATATGTAGAAAATATAAGGTAGAGAAGAAATTATAGAAAATACAGCTAAAAAATAAATTTAAGACCTTCTTTTTATAGATACAAGAGTAACTTATGGTCATGGAATTAAAATAATTTGAAAGATCAGGATTGGGCCACGTGATAAGTTTTGATTAGATTGAATATATCATCAAAGTTATCATTCCGTGTATATAAATGAACTGTATGTATATTTTTTTATTTACTAACATACTGCTATGTCATCGGTCAACATCACATAAATGATTTATTCCAATAGGATCACGATAGATTATCAGTCAAAGCCGCATCATTCATCTAATCAAATGCTACCACATCATTGGTCAATACCACATTATTTAAAATTACATGTGAACATTGTTGTTTATCTTTTTATACGCTTTCTAAGGTTTTCATCTGTCTTGAGTTACTATTTGTTTTACTATTTAATATCTTATTTATTGTGAAATGACTACGATGTCCTTAAAATACATAAGATACTTAATATAATAAAACACAAATAATTAGATCGCAGGGAACTTAAATATACAAAAGCAAGAATGTAAGTGAAACTTAGAGTATAAAATAATAATTTTCTCCTTATAAATATATATTTTTTAGCACTTAATACACCCCTAACTAGCTTATTACTAGTCCTTAGTAAATTAAGGGAAAATAAATTCAAACTTAATTTTTTTTAAATACTCATGTTTATTTAATCAAACTTATGATAACAATCAAATACTTTAAGCATTATCTCCAATTTAAAGAAATATCATTCCCACATCAACCATCTATATGAATCAATCTAATAGACTTTGTTATAACCATAGTAATCAAGCCACTTTTATGAATGACATGTCAAACCCTAAAATTTCGTCGGTAATGATATTCTCACAAGAAAATTAAACCCATTAACGATAGTCACTCTCATGAATAATAAATTGAGATAAAATAATAAAAAAGTAATATCACAAACTCTCACTAAGATGAAATAAATATTCTCACAATTTAGAAATAATACGATCCTAAGTTAAAATATGAGTCGTAGCAATGTAATTATTTATTTATTATTATTTTTATATTATTTTTTTAATTTATGCATCATTATATCTTTTTAACTTATATAACTAGCTTCTACTTTAAATTATAGTTTCTTAAAATCAAGAAAGACTTTTATTAAGACGTAACATAGGTTAGGGACATGGCGAACAAAGGAGGAAAAATATGAAAAATAAATATATGTTTGAGAAAAAATAGATTATATATATACACACACACACACACACAACTATATACACAAATTTATTGAGCAGAATAATTATTTATATTTTTCTCAAGGATAAATAGGTGATGGAATTTGTAAGATATCGAGTAATATTCCGTAGTTGAGTTGGGTCAACATGATAAGTTAACAAAGAAAAATTTTTTTAAAGGCTTAAAAAGATTAACGATGAATATTTCACACAAGGAATGGCTGAAAAGGATCAAACGAGTCAAAAATAATTTTTTCATCATCTTTTGGGGCCTTAGATAATTTTTTATATCTGCTAGTTATATGGACATTCAGATGTAGCAACATATATTTTTTTAAAGTGTTGACTCAAACGAGATTTAGATATCGTGTATAAAATAATAAACTACTAAGCTGTATAAAGAATAGGCAAAAAGACTTACTTTCCAATAAAAATAACAGGCTCAAAAACTCACTTGAAATTTATTATACATGTGTATTCCTTCAAGCAATTCATATGATAATACAAATACTAAAATTTAAAAGTCATCATATCACCCAATGTTAAAAGATTATAAATTTTTTTGAAAGACTAAGAATATATGTTTTTAGAGTCATTACACTCTATATTCAACTATTTTCGATCTAAAAATTCGAAAGTGTGTATTTATAAAGGAGAAGTTAAAAAAAATTAGAAATATCACACTTAAAATGAACCTTGATAATAAGAGAATAAGAAAATATCTGGAAAGTAAATTTTTTTTTTTAAATTTCCAAACTAAGAAGATGCATTTTTAGAGTTATTACATACTATATTTAGCTATTTTCAACAACAAAGTTAGCCATGATTAGTTTCTAACACAAAAATCAATAAAAATTTCACCAAGATTAAGACTTCCATAATTGTCAACTATTTCCTCCTCCTAACTAGAATAAAATATTGTCCTTAATATTTTAAATGAAAGAAGTAGATATTAAATGATATCACTTGGGTGCTACAATAAAGAAAAAATATTTATAAGCGGAGAGTTAAATCTAATTTACACTTTTTACTACAGCTACTACTACAATAATTAGCTGGCCACTCCAACATTAAGATCCTAGGATATGGCTTTGGTCTATAAGCTTGTAATAGATCAAATAGCTCATTAGCAGTGTGAGCTTAATTAAATATTTGTTTCACTGTGCAAAGAACAAAATAGTTTTTATTGCATAGTTAAGAAATGCAATAAAGCCATTATAAAAATTATTGAAATTTAACAAACCCATAGATTTCTGATGAATGTTCAAATAGCCCAAAATGCTAATATCATTAGTGTTTCTAGAGTTAAAAGATATCTTGATAAGAAAATAAAGGCATCAATATGATTTAACATTTTAGTTTTCTCTCTTACATACTTAAAACGACTAACTCTTCTCCAATTAGTGAGTCAGATAAACAGCCTAAAGATTTTAAGGTTTTGGGAATGATGCCTAACACTTGACTCTCTCTAATATAAGTAGCTTCTGAGAATAATTTTGATAACCCTTAGTCACTTCTTCCATAAACTAAGTGTAATTTTCTAACGACTATGCTTCGATCAAGATCGAAGGCTACCTCAATGAGTTCTTTATATTCATCATAGTTAAATCCAAAAGCATACAAATATTTTTAAATTAGTTATTGGAAGTAGTTGCAATTGGGATACTTCTAAAAAACAATTAGTAAGTGCTTTAAAAATTATATTTAATGATTTTGGTAACAATAACTCGCAGCTATATATGAGGTAGTACGTTTATGTCAAATAACTCTAAAGCATATGACTCGAGAGTAAAAAAGAAAATAGTAAAAAAAAGGTAAATAATGATTATATGAAATTATTAAAGACAAAAATATAAATAATTAAACAACAGTTAAATAAAAAGATTTTTAGAAGTAATTGTGATTGTGACTTATATATTCCTCTGGTTTTACAATCAGAAAGGTTTGAACACCTTTTTGGGTCAAAGATAGGCTTTCCATTTAGTTTTCTTATAAACTAGTAAACAGAGTTGTTTATAGTCAGATTTTCAATACTATATCATGCACGCTTTTTCTGGAATATTTACCATAATTGAAGTATTATTCTTTGTATGTATCTACTAGAATGCGTTTTAAGAGACAAAAGGACATCATTCAATGACTCTTTATTTAAGCCATTCCTAATGAATTAAATCTTATTTTCCTTATTATTATACACCATTCTAAAAGAAAATCTTTTGAATCTCATTCTGACACACATATGACAAGCAATAGAGAGCTTTCGAGCTTTTTATTTTCTTGAGTAATTTCTTTTATCACAACCAGACATGTATACAATAAATTTAAGAGATAACTCACCTGCCAATCATACTTCGGCTTCAATTAACCATCGAATATCAATAGAAATATTATTTATCATAAGCAATTATATGTGTTTGGATTGAGCTTTATAGATTGTGAGAAGGGCATTCTGAGAAAGTGAAGGAAATTACTTATGAGACTTTGCTCAAATACATCTTTGTCTTATGCCTTTGGCTTAGAATATCAGTTATTATAGGAAACAGAAGTAACTGATGTTGATTGTCATAGAGTACTATTATCTGTCACTTAACTGGGGTAAGAAACTGAAACACACAAAGAAAATTAATGTCGCAATCATACTCTCATTGAATTTACCTCAAGCTTAAATTGGATAGTGAAGATGTTTCTCTCAATTTCCCTGAGTTGTCTTTATAAATCCTTAATATGGGATATTAACTCTAGTAGTTATAGCTTTCAAATAAAATATATTTTACAAAATCATATCTGACTCAGAGATGAGATTGTAAATATCGAAATTATCTAAGAATGTTGAAGAAGAGCTATTTAATTGAGGTACTCATGATTAAAATTATTAAAAGAAAACTTAATGGTTAAATAAAAACACTTATGTAAAATAATTAAAAAAGAAAAATATAAATTATAGAAAAAAATCTCAATCCAAATTTGGTGGGTCACTCAAATTAATTTATATTTCCTCCTCATATGGTTGGTACTCTAAATATGACTTTAATATTTAATCATTAACTTTCAAGGTGATATCATTTTTTGGATCATTAATTTTAATTGCTCCATGTGAAAAAATAGTATGAACAATAAAGAGGTTAGGCCATTAAGATCATAGCTTACCTGAAAATAAATGCAAACAAAAATTGAATAAAAGTATTTTCTGATCTGGGTAAAAAATTTTCTTATAATTTGCTTGTCATGAAAGACTTTTATTCGTCGCTTTTAAATCTTGGTATTTTCCTATGTATTATTGTAAGTTTCTTTAAGTTTTTTCAACTGTAATATTCTTTCTGAGCTAGCTTGCTGCATGTCAAAGTTAAATTTCTTGATGGTCCAGTGCACAGATACTCGAGTTCTACAAGTATATGGCAAGTTTTTCCATATACTAGCCTATAGAGTGACATTTCAATTAGGGTCTTGAAAGTCATTGTATATGCCTATAATGCATCATTAAGTCTTAATGACCAATCTTTTTTGTGTGGTCTCACCATTTTTTTAATACGTGCTTTATTTCTCGATTCGAGATCTCAAATTTAACCATTGGTTTGTAGATAATATGGACTTGTCACTTTGTAAGTGATGAAATACTTTGTTAAAAGAGTTTTAAATAATTTGTTACAAAAGTTAACACCACCATCACTAATTATTGTTTAAGGGAATCCAAAATGTGAAATAATATTACTTTTCAAAAAGCTTATCACCATCTTGTGATTATTGGTCCTACATGAAGTTACTTCTACCTATTTTGATACATAGTCAACAACAATCAATATGTATTAATGGCCCACAGATAGGGGAAAGGGTCCCATGAGGTCGATATCATATACATAAAAGAATCTTAATCGTTAAAATTGAGTTTAATGGCATCATATTCCTTTAAATAATGCTCTTTATTCATTAACACCTATCATATAAGGAACAAAAACTGTAAGCATCTCAAATATAGTTGGCTAATAAAAACTACATTTAAAATTTTAGTAACTGTTTTATTAATTTTGAAATAGCCTCCACAAGCTTGTTCATAACAGAATGAAAAGATATTTTAAAATTCACTTTCTGAAACACATTGTTTGACAATTTGAAATGTATAATACTTAAACGATAAGGGTCATCCTAAAATAAATTTTTTATTTCTACAAAAAATTTGGCTTTGTCTTACTTATCCAATGCTCAGGAAGTTGACCTATAATAAGATAGTTAATTATATCAACATACAATGGCACTACGTTCATATTCATCAATTGTTCATCTAAAAATAATTTATTCAATGATAATGGTTCTGTAATTGTGTTAAAATTGAGACGAGAAATATGATTTACCATAATATTTTTTGTACCTTTCTTGTCTTCAATTTGAAGTCAAATTTCTACAAAAATAGTACCCAACGAACTAGTCTAGCTTTTATTTCTTTCTTTGTGAAAAGATATTTAAGAGCAACATGATATGCAAATATAATTATTTTTCAACCAATAAAATAAGATTGAAATTTCACTAATGCAAATAATACTACTAGTATTTCTTTTTTAGTGGTTAAATAGTTTAACTGTACATCATTCAATGTCATACTAACATAGTAAATGACATGGGGAGTTTGATCAATTCTTTATCTTAATACTGGTTTTACTATATAATCAGATGCATCACATATAAGTTTAAATGGTAAGTTTTAGTTTATAGGCTAAATGATAGGTGATGATGTCAACAACTGTTTTAGTTTTTCAAATGCCATAAGACATGAATCATTAAAGACAAAAAGAATATCCTTAACAAGTAGATTGCATAAGGGTTTAAAAATTTTTCTAAAACTTTTAATGAAATATCTATAAAAACTAATGTTCTCAAGAAAAAATCTTATTTTTTTGGACTATTTTAAGAGGAGAGAGATTAGAAATAAGCTCTACCTTGCTTTTATCAAGCTCAATACCTTTTTAGAAATGATGTGACTGAGAACAAAACTTTATTTTACCATAAAATAAAACTTCTCTCAATTTAAGACCAAATTTTTCTTTATAAATCTCTACAGAACTAGTGTTAGATGATGTAAATATTGATTGAATAATTCACCAAAGATAGAAAAATTATAATCATAAAGACTTCAAGGAATCGTTCAACCATATTAGAAAAAATGCTTAATATGCATCATAGAAATACAACAGGTGCATTACATAATTTAAATGGCATTCTCCTATATGCAAAGTGCCAAAAAGGTAAGTGAAAGTGATTTTCTCTTAATCGTTTAGTGCTATGAAAATCTGATTATATCCTAAGTAACCATCCAGAAAGTAATAAAATTGATAACCCGCTAATCTATCAAGCTTTTGATCAATAAATCATAAAGCAAATGTTTAAATATATGTATGTATAATATTGATTTTGATGATAACAAACAAGATTATGAATGATTAAGTTTTAAAAACTCAAATTATTTTTCATAAATCATTATTTTGATTTTACAAAAATTTTATACTTAAAGAAAAACTGATTTGATAAAATTAGTTGTTTTTAAAGTTCATGGTTTAATTGAAAAAGTTTTGAGAACTTCGAAATTAACTAAGAATCTTGGAATATGCTTATTCATAAAGTTTTATGAAGATTTAAATTATAATATAAATATAAAAAGTTTTAAAATAAATTTATAATTTTAAAAAATAATTTACTGTAGCAATCACTATACCAAATAGCTAACCATTTATTGAAAACGACAAACTTATAATTTTTAGAAAGCATATTCTACAAAGGATTGATAACATGACGATTCTAGAAAATAACAGTGATTTGTTTACAAAAAATGGTAAACAGACCAAATTATAACTGTGAACTATTTAGAAAGAACAAATAGCCAAAACTTATTTTACAAGTCTCTAGAAATAAACGACTAATTGATAATGCAAATGGTAAACCACTTATTTGAAATTTCATTCAAAGTTCATTTAGAATAGTCATAACGGTTAACTGATAACAGTTAACGGCGATTTAATTTTTTTAAAAAAAGTCAATAACGACTAGTTTTTCAGTTTTAACTATAAATTAGCTCATTTAAAATTCAAAGAGGAAGAGATCTAAGAGTTATCATCGAGCTTGCTATTAAGGATACATTTATTATTAAGCTTAAACTTGGTTTTTATTTCTTTGATTCATACGTTGAGTTTTCATTTGTAATTAAACACACTATGTGAGAGAAAATTCATTTGTAAACTTTATCTTTGAGAAATTGTAAGTGTTAGAATATACTTGAGTTAAGAGATTGAAGATAATCTCTTGTTATAAAGGTTGACTGACACCTATGAAATCAATTGTAAAAATTCTTAAAGTCTTGAAAGGTTGGATAGTGGAATCCTCAAGTTTGGTGTGCTTGAAGGCATAAACGTAAGCACGGTTGGCCAAACCACGTAAAAATCTCTTGTTTGGTTTCTCGTCCATTATCTCTTTAATTTTATTTGGTTTATATATAATTGTTTTGAATTTGTTTAAGATTTGTATTAAGTTTTATTCAGGTATTACATAATCTTTAAAAACCCAATTCATCCCCCTGTTGGGTCACTTATCTATTATTTCATTTAGTATTAGAGCAAGGTATTTTTGTTTAGACTTAATATCTAGAGTTAAAGATCAATGGCAACTCAAAATGATTTTACATTTAGATAAGGACAATCAATCACTAAACCTCTATTTTTCAAAGAAAATTTCTACGTATATTAAAAACTAAGATGAGAATTTACTTACAACCTTTGGATTATGAAATTTGGGAAGTTTTTAATAATGTTTTATTCATGCCTATTGCTAAAGATAAAGTAGGAGATAATATTCTAAAACCTTCAAGTCAATAGAGTGAGTTAGAAAAGAAAAAGATATCTTTAAACTCCAAAGCAGTGAATGTTTTGTTTTGTGCTTCTAATAAGAAAGAATTTCATAGAGTATCTACTTGTAAGAGTACTTAAGAAATACGAAATAAACTTAAAGTTATCTATGAAGGTATAAACCAAGTGAAAGAGTATAAAATTAGTAAATTCACTAGGCAATATGAGATGTTTTAAATTGAGTCATATGAGAGTGTCCATGATATTTATACTTGATTCATCAATATTATAAATTTTCTTAAAGCAGTAGGAAAGACATTTACTAATAGTGAAAAAGTAAAAAAAAACATTATTAAATTATTCCTAAAAGAATGGAGACTTAAGAGAACAGCTATAGAACAAGCAAAAAATCTTAATACTTTATCTCTTAATGATCTTACTGATTCACTTATCTCATATGAAGAAGATATAGCTAATGAAAGAATTGATGAAGATAAAAAAAAAAGCTTTGCGTTTAAACCTTACATAATTGAAAGTGATGATGATAGAAATGACTGTAAAGATAAAGGCATTGAAATTATTGTTAAAAAGTTTAGAAGGATCTTCAAACCTTACATATTGTACTTATGAATTTGAGCTCATATTGATAGCATTATCTTAGTAGCTACGTTGATTTTGATGATCTATATATTGTCATTATATATTTATTTTTTACTTAAGTTTTGAAGATAAAGAATGTGTTTTCATAATTACATTATACTTGATGAAGTTTGATCTTATGATATCTATAATTAGTGAATAGGTGCATTTTTTATACTTTATTGATGTGTTATTAAAAATGCGTGGGATGGAAACATTTTATTTATTGATTGTACATGTATAAATGTGTATACAATTAATATAGATTGTGCATCTACTCATAATAAATATTTTTTCATATTACATAATGATAGCTAGTTATGACATAGAAAATTAGTTCATGCAAGTATGGATTTGGTTTTAAAATTTTCAAAAAATGATTTAATTAAAAACCTTTCAAAAATTAGTTTTTAAAAGGATAGAATTTGTGAAGTTTGCCAATCTGATAAATAAATCAAAATTTCTTTCAAAATCAATAATCACGTTTTTAAGTTATTAAAAGTTTTATATAGATTAAAATAAGCCTCTAGAGCATGGTATGATAGGCTTAAAAATTTATTGTTGAAAAATAATTTTTTAATGAGAAAATAGATCCTACTCTTTTTGTTAAGCATAAGAACTAAGATATACTTATTGTTTAAATTTATCTTAATGATATTATCTTTGGTTCTACTAATGAATTTTTGTGCAAGGAGATTTCATTTTGTATGAGAAAGAAATTTGAGATGAGCATGATAGGAGAGTTGAAGTGTTTTCTCAGGCTATAAATTAAACAAAATAATGAAGGAATATTCATCAATCAAACTAAGTATATCAGAAACTTGCTTAAATGATTTGGCATTGATGACTTAAAAACTAAGAACACTCCAACGAGTACAACAATCAAGCTTGACAAAGATAAAAAAAAAAGTAAAGAAATTGATATCAAAATGTATCGAGGTATAATCATTTTTTTTTTTACTTAACTGTAAGTAGATCTGTTATTATGTTTAATGTATGTTTGGGTGCAAGATTTAAATCACGTCCCAAAGAATATCATTTGCTTGCTGTTAAAAGAATTTTTCATTATTTAAGTGAAACCACATATCTTGGCCTTTGGTATCCTAAAGGAACTCATATAGATTTAAAGTGTTATTCGAATGTCGACTTTGTCGGTCATAAGGTTGATAGGAAAAGTATTAGTGGTACTTGTCATTTCTTAAATCATGTACTTGTTTCATGGTTTAGTAAAAGAAAAAATTCAATTGTACTTTCAACCACTGAGACCGAGTACATTACCGCAGTTAGTTGTTGTACAAACTCCTTGGATGAAACAATTACTTAGAGATTATAACATTTATCTTAAGCAAATTCCTATCAAGTGTGATAATACTAGTACTATAAATTTATAAAAAAAAATCCTAATCAGAACTCTAAAACTAAGCATATGGAGATTAGACAACATTTCTTGAGAGGTCATATTCAAATGAGAGTTATTTAATTAAAATTTATCTCCACAGAAAAACAACTTGCCGATATTTTCGTACCTCTTTGCAAAGAACAATTTTGAAGAATTCAGCATAAAGTTGGAATGATGAAATTTTCGTATTAACATCATTAATCATGGTATTGAGACTATTGAGATTGATTATCTAATGATTGATGATGATCATGTAATGCCTAGGAATGATAAATGAATGATATGCATGAATTTATAATCTTTTATGTGCTTATCGCTTTTTATGATTGTGTGATATATATGCATGAGTGATGACTTAAATGTTTGAATTTTTTATTTTTTGAATGTTAATTATCATGATTCATGCATTAAAATGGCTTTTAAAGTTTTTCGGGATCATAAAACGGTCTTCGAATCAATCAAACTAAGTTAGAAAGTAAATATTGTGCAGAAGGGTAGCAAAGAGGCGGCTAGCCACTTGAGAGCTGTCCCAAACTTGAGAGCAAGTGGCTAGCTGCTTGCCCTAAGTAGCTATCCACTTGCCCTAAGCCCTTAGCTGCTTAGTCATGGGTCTGTTTCTTATTTTCCTCATCTCCCCTCTTTTCTCTTGCTTTCTTTAATCTCTATCAAGACCGAATATCTTTCCTTTATTTCTTCTCAAATTTTCTTCATCTATCATTTATTTTTATATCAAAATCACTCATTCAAATCATTATCTCATGCTTTTAATCTTTATTAAACATTTTTTGATCATCATGTTATCACTTGGTTCTCTAATTCTCAATATTAAAATCTAAGTTTGCTCATTTCTTTTCTTCAATCTTGAGTTATTTCTAACTCATCTTTGATCAAATTCACACTATTTATTATCTTATATCCTCTCTTGGATCAATATAATGAATTTAAAGTCATCTATTTCACTCATTATTTTACAAAACTGAATTTGTGCATTTTTTATGTTTCAAATTACCACTTTATAGTGTACTATTCTTATGGATTTTACCTTGGTTCTCTATTATATTATGCACTTAAATTTTCATATACATTATTGTTTTAATTGTAGATTGAGGATGATCATTGTTTGATATTTGAATGCTTTATATTTGGTTGATATTTTTTAAATTATAGAGATGTTATAACTCCTTAGTAATTGCATATTTGATTTTTATATGTTTATTGATTAACCATCTATGTTTATTGGTTTTTGTATAAGTTATTAATAATTTTGATAATGAAAGAGGATAAATTATGTATTTTGAATTCTTGAAAACAGATAATATGTATTTTCTTACATATTTTTTATCTTGAAGTATATATGCATAGTTATTAAGGGGGAACATGTAAATTGTTATAGATTATAAATTCAACAGAAGTTTGTTTTAAATTTATTTTAATATGTTGATTCATGTATGCTATTTATTGAGGGGGAGTACAAATATTAAAATACATAAGATGTTTGCCATTATTAAAAAGGAGGAGATTGTTAGCCTAAATGCTACACATAATGTAATTTTACTAATAACAAACATGTATCTTAATTTTTTAATAAATAATGTATTTCAAGTTTTTACTAATTTCTTAAATGATAATATTTATACAAATGAATCAATTGAAATCAAGTTTAAGACACTCAATGGACAATGACTCGATCAAAAATAAAGTTTAGAACTCAGCGGACTCAATATTATGAAAATTTTTATAAAGCCGGTATGATTTAATTTATGCATGATTTAGCATTTGTAGAACTCAAGATTTCAATCAATTAGTCATTATTTTTCATTAATCTAAAGTTTACAATCATAAATCAAGTATTTCATACAAACTAGTTGATTTTTAAAATGTGGACTAAAACAAAAAAGTTTCGCAATCTTTGATTTTAGTAAGTATTGTCTTAATTATGAATTCAGGTTTATTTGCAAAATCAAAAATATTTTTGGTCATATCATAATTTTAAAAAGTTATAGGAGTGACTAGTATCATTTAGAAATTCTGAAATTAAACTTATTTATAAATCCTTATGACATTTTGGGCCATAATAAAATTATATACAGTTTTTAGGTAAAATTATAATTTCAGTGAATAGTTATACTATAACATTTGGCTATTGCGAAATTAAACCTATTTATAAAGTTTTATGAGTTTTTAGGCCATAGTATAATTATAAAAATTTTTACGTAAAAGTATAATTTTATGGATAGTATTATTGTAACAAAATTTAATTTAATAGTAATTTTATTGTAACAAGCGGTTAATCACCAAAATATAGAGGATAGTCCCTTGGACGCTGGATTGCCTATAACGGTTATTTTTCAAGTCAAAATTATATAAATTCAAATCAAACTCATTTATAATCTTAAAATAAAAAATCCAAAATAAGTTCATATATTATAGATTGAGTTTTCAGTTTGTAAATAATCTTAGATTGAATCATCGTTGTGCTATAATTTATTCATTCACTCTTGAAGAGAGTTTTCTTATTTTAATCCTTAATTGTATCAAATTTATGAGTATATAAGTGTAGGAAGCATTTGAGTGAAGAGATTAGAGAATAATCTCTAGATTGTAAAAGGTTCATTGATACCTTGAAGTCAATTGTAACGAACTTGAAGCCTTAAGAGACTTGGATAGTGAAATCCTCAAGCTTGGTTAGCTTGAAGGCATGGACATAGGCGAGATTTGTCAAACCATATAAAAATATTTGCGTTTGCTCTCTCTTTCCCTACTCTTTTATTTTTAAACATTATTGAATTTATTGTTTTCGATTTCATTAAGACATTAGATTAAATTGTGTGATTTGCTTAGTTTAAATTTTAAAAACTCAATTCACCCCATCTCTTGGGTTATGTAACTAGTATTTTAAATGTGAGTATCAACTATTGCTAAGAAAGGTCGGTCTAGGATAATGGAGATGTACTTCCTTAAATCCTACACTAGTTGAATGTCAACTATAATAAAATCAACAAGAAAATAAAGCTTATGTACTTGGATAACACATTCTTCACAATACCATGAGGTATTTTCATGAATTAATCTGTAAGCTGTAACACTACTGAAGTTGGTGTAATTCTTTTAGTTCAAGTTTCACACACACTGAATAAAGCAACAGATTTACACTAGTTTCTAAATCTAACAAAGCATTCTTAATTATGTGGTTCCTTATACTACATAAGATAATGGGGGCGATTGAGTTTTTGTATTTTAGAGAAATTTTGTGTTGAAGTGTAGAGATAATATTTTTTGTTAAAAGAGCTTTTTTTAAACATTAATGTCTTCTCTTTTTAGTACAAAGGTCTTTAAAAAACTTATCATAAGATGACACTTATTTTATAACATCAAGTAAAGAGATGTTAACACTTACCTATTTAAAGATTTAAAAAATCTCAATCATGAATTTTCCCTTATTTACTTTAGTTAAACTCTAGAGAAATGGAGCTTTAGGAACGTATTCTCATGGGTTGGTCTCTTCTTTTTTCTCTAATGATGAATCCTCAAAATTTACAAGTATAGTTTGAGTTATTTTTATCATCGGTATCTCTACTTTATTGTCGACTTCTTTTCCTTTTCACAGGGTCATAATGACTTTGATCTCTCCATACTGCTGAAGTGAATTGGTACTCACTTCATGTACTCCTTTAAGGTTAGGCATTGGTTAATTTAAAAATTTGTCTTTCTCAATAGTTATTGCCAAGATTTAAACTAAAAAGACAAATTGTCTCACAATTTTTTAGAGATTTGAAACTGATTAGGTCTGTTAGTTAAAGCTTGCTCTTATTTTATTTCATAGCTCATCAATGGAGTTGTTTTGCTATTTGATCACGGAGTGAATAAGATTCTTGAAATTTAGGAATGCATCGTCCTATAGTCTAGGTTGAGAGTAGTTTGGATTCTAATTGTATGGTCTAAATGGTTTGAGAGGCTTGAGGAACTTGAGGAATTGGTTGCATTGGTGGAGTTAAAACTGTTAGTCCATTCTATTAAAATCATTAAGACCATAAAAAATTGAAATGGTATCTCCATCAAGGATTATATGTGTTAGAGTAAGGGTTGTAGTTAGATGGCTTTCTCATTACACTATAGTATTAGTGTGATCAAATTATGAGTCATGGTCATGTAACTCTATTGATTTAGTAATTGTCAATGGTGCTATTTATTGGGAAAGTCCTTTAACAATCTCTTTGACTTCTTTAGTTCTGGAATTTGACTAACCAATGTGAACCTTATTCACTCCCTAAATTCTTTTAATATTCTTGAGTAATTGATTCTATTGGTGGAAATTATCTGCTTGTAGTTGGAAGAAATCCAGATTTATATATTTTTTGACATTAGCTTTCCTTCACTTGTTGTCGTTAGCCATTCTTGCACATACGACAATAATCTCTCTAAAACGTATTGGCATTAGTGCCATTTGTCATACCTATGATGTAGACACTTCAACAGTAGCCCATTGAATTACTTTCATACTTCACAAAACTACTTGTCTTTTTTTTCTAAGTGAACTTTAAAATTTCCTTGCGAATAACATTAGTTTTATGTATTGAGAAGTAGTTATTTAAAAATTTTGTTACTATTTATTCCCATGATGTAATACTGTTAACAAATAATATATTGAACCGTGAATGAGCTTTATCCCTTAGAGAAAATGAGAATAATCTAAGTTTAACATCATTATCTGAAAAATTCCCATATTTAAAAGTTTCATAAATAGTAAATCATTCAAATAATTATATGAGTCTTCATTTTCTAGGCCACAAAATATTGAGACACAATTTAGTATACTGAGTTTTAACTCAAAAGTCCTAACAACTACATTTAGATATCTTATGAATGATATGCTCAAGTTAGCTAAAGGATTAAAGTAGTCCTTAAATGGTCTCTCTTGTGGTGATGGTTGTTGTCGTAATTTCAATTTTATCTTTAATTGTAATGTGTTTGTATGTACAAAATATTTTTTTTTAGTTCCAAGTTTGTAGGCTTAAGATTACATAATTTTGATCTTTAACCATGCATGCAAAGAATGCGAAAAAAATAAGGACAAGACTAATAAAAATAAAGAAGAAAGAGAAATTACAACACTAATTTTATCATGCTGTTACAACTTTACTATGAAAATAAACTGAAGTGCTATAAAAATACAAGAAATAGATTAACTAAAATTAAAAATGAAAAATTACAAAAAAAATGAAAATTAAATGAAATAAATTAAAGATTAACTTTTTCTTTTTTAATAAAAAATTTAAAAGAAAGCAACAAAAAAACTTATTTAAAAAATTAATTCAATAAATTAAAATAACTTATCCTTCCCGGCAACGGTGTCAAAAACTTGTTATACAAAGTTTATTGAACTCGTAAGTACATGAATCTATTATAGAATAGATCAACAGTGACGAATGTTGATCCCAAAAGGAAGTGAATTTTAATTCCTTATAAAATTATTTTTTTAAATGAATGGTTAAAATTGTAATGAAAGTGGTTTAGACTATCCTAAAATTTAAATTGAATTAGTGGAAATAAGTTAAAGTGATAATTGTTTAAAATGAAGTGTTTGGGTATTTGAATATGCATCAACATACAATATGGGCTTAATATTCATTATTAGTATCAATTAAATATTAAGGGAGATGTTCACTACTCATGAACCACGCTCTAATTAATATGATACCAATGGCTAATTGTGCCAAATAATAATAAGAAGTTTATTGCTATCTGTCAACGAAAAGTTAAAATATCTACAAAAATCAAAGGAAAAGAGAAAGTAAATTTACTAAATTAGGCCTATGGAATAAATTAAGACTTTACTTTCAACCCAAACTTGAAAGAAAATTAGCTACTCATAATTAAATTATGAGTAAAATTAAAATTTATTAAAATACATAGAAAATATAAGATGAAGAAGAAATTACAAAAAATGGAGCTAAAAAATAAATTAAGAATGTCAAATTTAGGGGGAGTTTTCTTTTTTATAGATACAATAAGAAAATCATGGCCATCAGATTAAAATAATTTAGACACTCAAGATTGTGCCATGTGGTAAATTTTAATTGAATTGAACACATCATCAAAGCTATCATTCTGTGAATATGTATGTACTGTATGCATATTTTTTGATCTACTAACATATTGCTACGTCATAGGTCAACACCACACAAACATTTTAATTCAATAGGATCGTGACACATCATCAGTCAATGCTACATCATTAGTCAACAACTACATAAACAGTCAACGTCACATCATTCTTCTAATCAAATGCTGTCAAGTTATTAGTTAGTGTCATATCATCGGTCAATTTCACATCATTATATCATATATGTGAACAGTATCATGAATAGTATAAAACATGTGGACAGTACCGTATATGTAAACAATGTCGTTTATCCTTTTATGCTCCTCTTAAGGTTTTCAACTATCCTGAACTTAGAATTACTACTATTTTATTATCTTACTCTGGTTCATTGTGAAATGACTATGATGCCCTTAAATATATAAAATACTTAATTATAATAAAATACACATAGTGATATCGCAAAGAACTTCAATATATAGAAGAATAAATGTTAGTGAAACTTAAAGTATAAAATAATAATTTTCTCTATTATAAATATACACTTTTTAACACTCAACAATTGTCACTAAATCCCTCTCAATATTAGCTTGCCTCAGAGGTAAGAATTGCAACAGCCAAACTATACCATGAATGTGTTGCCCTTGAGATCCAATTGATGTATTTGAGTTCCTCTAAATTTTCCTTGCCATTTTGCATTTTGGTAAAGCATAGGATACAGTTTCAACATGACAGCAACAAATTTGGCACATTAACTCTTGTAAATTTTTCTTCCATAAGTTTTCAGTTGTAAGAAATAAATTATGAACTACTCTCTATAAAAAAAACAATTGCATTCTCTGGGATTGAAAGTTTCCAAATAACACCATTGCTTTTGAGTATGAGTAAAACAACTTAGGTAATTTGGAAACTTTATCATAGCAACTTAGCAGCCACTTTTGACAAAGTATTGCCCTTTTTTGTCATAGTGCCATATTAAGTGATCCTCATTTGGTCTTTTTGGGAGTTGAATCTATATGATAGCTTCTGCACGTTCTAGTCTAAAACGTTAAAAAATCAACTACTCCCTCCACTGTTGCTTCTCATCTTTTAACTCTGTAACTATAGTGTCAACCATTATTGATGAGATTGAGATTGGCTTAAATGTTAAAGGTGTAGAGATCCAACTGCTCTTATACACCTACATATTTTACCCATTTTTATTTTTTATCTGAATCATTTTTAGAGGACATATTTTCTCTATAATATGCTTTTCGAAATGAAGGATGGTTTTAATCTTAACCCAACATCCATAAAGCCCATATGTTTAAAATATCTAATCTTTAAGACTTTTACCATTAGTGAGTTTGGGAACTGTATAATTCGCCACCCTTGCTTTACTACAAGAGCTTGGTTGAAGTTTAAAAAATCTTTAAATCCCATTTCGACCTTAGCTTTCATATTATTCATCTTTAGATCCTATTTTTCTCCTGTTTTATTCCCACTAAAACATAGTCATTATTTTTTGGATATCCTTGTTGTGCAAATTTTAATGAACTCGCAAGCGCACGAATCTATTGTAGAATAGATTAACGGTGACGAGTGTCGATCCTACGAGGAGGTTGATTTTAATTATATGCCGAATTAATTTTATTTTTAATGGGAACAATTAAATTATGGTATTTTTATCCTAAATTGTTGAATTAAAATGGCGGGAATAATTAAAAATGAAACTCTTATAATAAAGCACTTGGGTATCCGGATCCGCATCAACATGCTCCATGGGCTAAATATTCCATATTAATACCAATTAAATCATAAGAGGAGATTCCACACCTCATGAACCACTCTCCAATAAGTATGGTGCCAAGGGCTTATCGTGCCAAATAATAATAACCTTGTACTAGGGTGCCGGTTTAACCAGGGCTGTAATTAGACAAGACTATTATTATTTGTCGACGAAAAGTCAAAACAACCACAAATATTAGAGAGGAAGCGAAAGTAAATTTACCAAATTAAGTCCATGGAACATGTTGAGACTTCACCTTCAACCCAAGCTCAAAAGAAATTAGCCACTCATATTTTAACTAAGGATAAAAAAGGAAATTTTATTAAAATACAAAGAAACTACAAGAAGGATAAGGAATTTCAGAAATCTAAGCTTAGAAATGAATTCAGGGGTGCCAAATTAGGGGGGGAGAGCCCCCTTTTTATAGATACATTGAGTGAATCGTGACCATCGGATTAAAAACAATTCGAATGCTCAGGATTGCGCCACGTCATCAGTCAACAGTCAACAGTCAACCGTCAACAGTCAACATTTGTACAGTAATGCCGCCTGAATAGTAAATAATCCCATGTAAGTGCATGTACTATACACCTGATTTCTACTCCACTGAGATGCTGCCACGTCATCGATCTACAGTACATAAGAAATTTAGTCCAATAAGATCATGACACATCATCAGTCAACGCCACGTCATCGTTCAACGCCACATAAGCAGTCAATCCACATAATTCGTCCAATCAGATACTGCCACGTCGTAGGTAGTTGCCACATCATCGGTCCGTATACATGAACAATGTCGTGAAGCGATCGACGTATGAAAGACGATGACAGTATGTGTGAGAATTTTTCCTTTAATGCTCTTCTTAAGGTTTTCGACCGTCCGAGTCCAAATATGACGTCCGTTTCTTTGTCGATCACTCGTTTATTGTGAAACGATTATGATACCCCTAAAATACATAAAATACACAATTATAATAAAACATATATAATTAAATAACAAAATTCTTAAATAAATAAAAGTAGCAATGTTAGTGAGATTTAAAGTGTAAAATGATGATTTTCTCCTTTATAAATATACACTTTCCAACACTCAACACACTTCAACACTTATTGCTAGTCCCTAGCAAATAAAGCGAAGATAAAATTCAAAATCTTTTTTTTTTTAACACACGTGTTTATTCAATCAGATTAATGATAACAATCAAATAAAAGTTTAAGCATTATCTCTAGTCTAAAGGAATATCACACCCACATCAACCATCCATATGTATCAGTCCAGCAAATTTTGTTGTAGCAATAGTAATCAAGCCACTTTCAAGAATGACATATCCAACCCCAAAATCTCACCGGTTGTAGTGACATTCTCACAAAGAAATTAATCCTAGTAAAATTTTGTCACTACAATGAATGGTAAATTGAGAGAAAATAATAAAGCAATATCACACACTCTCACCAAGATAAAAAATATGCCCATAGCTTAGAAATAATACAATCTCAAATAAAGTATTAGTCAACCCAATGTATTCATCATTTTTTTTTTATTTTATATGCATCACTACATCTTAATTACCCATATAACTAGCTTTTATGTTAGACTATAGTTCCCTAAAATCATGAAGGACTTTTATTAGGACGTAACGTATGCTAGGGACATGGCTAAGAAAGAAAGGAAAATAGGGAAACAAAATATATATGTTTAAGAGAAAAAAATTCAAGAACTTTTTACAGAATACATTTTGCTTATTTATTACTATTGTACATCTTTCTTTTTTTTTCTTTTTTTTCTTTTTTTTCTCTTTTTTTTTATATGGCACAACTTCACTGAACAAAATAATTATTTATATTTTTTTTTCAAGCATGAATAGGTGGATGGAACTTGTATGATATCGGGTAATACTCCAAATTGGAGTGGGTCAGGATGATAAGTTAATAAAGAAAATGTTTTTTTTTAAATAAAAGGCTCAAAAGGGCTAACTATGGATATTAAATAATATGGATGGCTAGAAAGGCTCAAACGGGTCAAAAATGGTCTTCCATCATCTTTTAGGACTCTAAATAATCTTCTATATCTACTAATTAAGTGGACATTTAGATGCAGTAACACACACTTTTTTTTTTTAAAAGGGTTGACTCAAAAAAAATCTAGAGATCATGTATGAAATAATAAACTGCTAAACTACATGAAGAATGGGCAAAAATGGTTACTCTCCAAGAAAAATTAATAGGCTAAAAAACTCACTTGGAATTTATTATGACATGTGCATTCTTTCAAGCAACTCATATTTGTCTCCAACATCAACATGTAGAATAGTAATCATGGTGTAACATCACTCAAGACCAAAGATAATACAAATACTAAAATTCAAAAGTCATCATATCATCCAATATCAAGAACTCACAAATTTTTTTTAAATAAAATTATTTCCTCCCAACCTATTCTAAACATAAAAAGAAAATATACATGCAAAAAAATTAAAGAAAAATGAATATTTTTTTTAATTTTTTTTTTACGAAAGAAGATGCGTTTCTAGAGTTACTACACTCCATATTCAGCCATCTTCGACTTTAAAAACTTGAAAACATATATTTATAAAGGAGAAAAACGAAAGGTTAGAAACACACACAAATATATATATATATATATATATATATATATATTGTTTTGTTTTGTTTTTTTTTTTAACTAAGAAGATGCGTTTCTAGAGTCAGTATACTCCATATTCAGCCATCTTCTATTCAAAAAGTTAATCATGGTTAGTTCAACATTCCACAATTGTCCACTATTCCCTCCCCCCAACCAGAACGAAACATTGTCCTCAATGTTTGAAAGGAAAGAAGTAGAGTTTAGAAGACATCACCTGGGTGCTGCAATACAGAAGAAAATATTTACAAGCGGAGAGTTAAATCTAATTTGTACTTCTTACTGCCGCTACTGTTACCATCATTATTTGAACACTCCAACACAATAGCCTTGGGATCTGGCTCTGGTTGATAAGCTTGTAATAGATCAAGTAGTGCATTAGCAGTGTGTGCACAAATAAAGATGTTTTTTTCCAAATCAAGGTCTAAAGGTTCAAGATTAGGTGATAATGGTCTTCGACCATGCATGCAAATAATAAAATAAATGAAAATAAAATAAATAAAAATAAAGAAGAGAGAGAAATTACGATACTAACCTTGTGACGTTATTATAACCTTACTATGAACATACACTCAAGTGCTAAAAAGAAAATACAAGAAATAGATTAACTAAAAATAGATAAATTACAACGAAAAATGAAAAATTAAATTACAGAAATATAAAGAAGAGAAAAAAAATAAAATAAAATTACAAGAAAAAGATTACTTAAAAAAATTTAATTCTATGGAATAATAAATTAACAGAATAAATAAAAATTACAAAGAAAAATAACTCAGAAATTAAATTATAGAAATTTAAAGAAATGACAAAGAAATTAAATTATTGAAATTTAAAGAAATTTAAATTACCAAAACTAAATTACAGATTCACTTTTTTTTAAAATTTTTTTTATATTTTTTAATTTTTTTATAATTTTTAAAGAAAGCAAAAAAATTACTTTAAAAAAAACTAATTTTATGAATTAATTCTACGAATAAATTAAAATAAATTACAAGATAAACAAAACAAATTACAAAGAAAAGTAAAGCAAAAACTAAAGTACAGAAATTTAAAGAAATCACACAATAAAATTAAATTGTAAAAATTTAAATTACAAAAATTAAATTGCAAAATTTTAAATTACAAAAATTAAATTATAGAATTATTATTTTTTTATAAGAAAAAAATACAAGAAAACAAAAAAAATTAATTCAACAAATTAAAATAACTTACCTCCCCGGCAACGGAGCCAAAAACTTGTTGTGCAAATTTTAATGAACTCGCAAGCGCACCAATTTATTGTAGAATAGATTAAGCACTTGGGTATCCCACAAGAGCTTGGTTGAAGTTTAAAAAATCTTTAAATCCCATTTCGACCTTAGCTTTCATATTATTCATCTTTAGATCCTATTTTTCTTCTGTTTTATTCCCACTAAAACATAGTCATTGTTTTTTGGATATCCTTGTTGTGCAAATTTTAATGAACTCGCAAGCGCACGAATCTATTGTAGAATAGATTAACGGTGACGAGTGTCGATCCCACGAGGAGGTTGATTTTAATTATATGCCGAATTAATTTTATTTTTAATGGGAACAATTAAATTATGGTATTTTTATCCTAAATTGTTGAATTAAAATGGCGGGAATAATTAAAAATGAAACTCTTATAATAAAGCACTTGGGTATCCGGATCCGCATCAACATGCTCCATGGGCTAAATATTCCATATTAATACCAATTAAATCATAAGGGGGGATTCCACACCTCATGAACCACTCTCCAATAAGTATGGTGCCAAATAATAATAACCTTATACTAGGGTGCCGGTTTAACCAGGGCTGTAATTAGACAAGACTATTATTATTTGTCGACGAAAAGTCAAAACAACCACAAATATTAGAGGGGAAGAGAAAGTAAATTTACCAAATTAAGTCCATGGAACATGTTGAGACTTCACCTTCAACCCAAGCTCAAAAGAAATTAGCCACTCATATTTTAACTAAGGATAAAAAAGGAAATTTTATTAAAATACAAAGAAACTACAAGAAGGATAAGGAATTTCATAAATCTAAGCTTAGAAATGAATTCAGGGGTGCCAAATTAGGGGGGGAGAGCCCCCTTTTTATAGATACATTGAGTGAATCGTGACCATCGGATTAAAAACAATTCGAATGCTCAGGATTGCGCCACGTCATCAGTCAACAGTCAACCGTCAACAGTCAATATTTGTACAGTAATACCGCCTGAATAGTAAATAATCCCATGTAAGCGCATGTACTGTACACCCGATTTCTACTCCACTGAGATGCTGCCACGTCATCGATCTACAGTACATAAGAAATTTAGTCCAATAAGATCATGACACATCATCGGTCAACGCCACGTCATCGTTCAACGCCACATAAGCAGTCAATCCACATAATTCGTCCAATCAGATACTGCCACGTCGTAGGTAGTTGCCACATCATCGGTCCGTATACATGAACAATGTCGTGAGCGATCACGCAAATGCGTATGAAACGATCGATCAGTATGTGTGAACGAGAACTTTTTTTTCCTTTAATGCTCTTCTTAAGGTTTTCGACCGTCCGAGTCCAAATATGACGTCCGTTTTTTTTGTCGATCACTCGTTTATTGTGAAACGATTATGATACCCCTAAAATACATAAAATACACAATTATAATAAAACACATATAATTAAATAACAAAATACTTAAATGAATAAAAGCAGCAATGTTAGTGAGATTTAAAGTGTAAAATGACGATTTTCTCCTTTATAAATATACACTTTCTAACACTCAACAATCCTCACACAACCTTAGAGGAATCTTGAAAACACTCTTATCATAAGTTAGAATAGCTTGTGCTATAGCATTAATCAGCACCTTTTTTCCTCTGCCTGAAAAAAAATATGCTGCCATATTAAAAATTTATTCAACACTGTGATCTTAACTTTATTAAAAACACTTTTTGTCTTTCTCCCTGTCATTAATGGTAGTCCAAGATATTTTTTGTGATGAGAAACCACATTCACTGGAATTTATCTTTTATGGCTTTAACCTGATCATTCTTTGTAGTGCTATTGAAAAACATAGAAGATTTCTTAAAGTTGAAGATCGACCTGGATGATTTACCATGACACTTAAACAAAGCCTTCAAGTGTTTATAATCCTTTACAGCTGCTCTAGTAAAGGTTAAGCTATCATCTGAAAATAATAAGTGGGAGATTTTTGCATCTCTGCTAAAGCGAATGCCATAAATAAACCTTGGATGTTCAGCCTATACAAGAAGGTTGGAAGAAGCCTCTATGCATATTATGAAGAGATAAGGAGAGAGAGGACATCATTGTCTAAGCCCTCTTTGGGGTTGAATTAATCCTATAGCCATTCCATTAATAATAACAAAAAAGGAAATTATTGTAATATAGTGCATAATTAAATACACCTATTTGGTTAAAAAGCCTAAATTTAACATTGTATGCTCTAAAAAATTCCACCTTACTCTATCATTGGCCTTACTAACTGAAATACTAGTTATGCAACCTAAGAATGAGGTGAATTGCATTTCTAAAATTTAATCTAAGCAAGTCACACAACAATTCAATCTAATACCTTAACAAAATAAAAAACAATAAGTTTGATGAAATGAAACAATAAAAGAGTAAGGGAGAGAAATCAAACACGAGTATTTTTAAGTGATTCGATAATTCCCGCCTGCCCACATCTCCAAGCAAACCAAACGTGAGAATTTCACTATCCAAACCTTCCAAGACTTCAAGTTATTTACAATTGACTTCTAAATTATCAATAAATCTTTACAATAAGAGATTATCACCCAATCTCTTTACTTAAATGTTTCTTACACTTATACACTCACAAATTTAATAAAAAAATAAGGATTACAATAATGACACTCTCTTTAAAAGTAGATGTACAAATTATAATACAATAATAATTCAATTTAAGATGATTTAGAAATTCAAAACTCAATCTATGATGTGTGAACTCATTTTTACTTGTTCAAGAGCTTAGAAATGAGTTTGATTTGAGTTTATATAGTTTTGACTCAAAAAATAGCTGTTATATACAAATTCCAATGTCCGAGCAACTAGCCATTACATTCTGACAGTGAAGTTACCATTAACTTTAAATTTTACTACAGTAAAATTATAATCTTACCCATAACTTTTTATAATTATACGATAGCCCAAAATATAACACTTTGCAAACATATCCATTTTCAAAATAGTTTAAAGTTGCTACAGTATCACTATTCACAAACATGATATGGCCAAAATATTTATAATTTTATAAATAAATCCAAGTTCATATTTAAAATAATACTTATTAAAATAAAATATTGTAAAAATTTTTCATTTTAGTCCATATTTTAAAAAATAATTAATTTGTATGAAATACTTAATTTATGAGTGTAAAACTTTAAATTTGAAAAATAATAATCAATTGATTAAAAACTTGAGCTTCACAAATGTGAAATTATGTATAAATTAAATCATATCTACTTTATAAGAATTTTTACAATATTAAGTCCGTTGAGCTTCAAACTTTATTCTTGATTGAGCTGTTGTCCGTTAAGTATCTTGAACTTGATTTAATTTGATCCACTTGTATAAATACTATTCTTCAAGAACTTAGTGAAAATGTGAAATACAATATTATTTAAAATAATTAAGACACATATTTGTTAACATCAAAATTACATTAAGGGTAACTCTTTAGGCTAACAATTTTTCTCTTTTTGATGACGACAAACATCTCATGTATTTGGACATTTATACTTCCCATCAATATGCGACATACATGAATCAACATATTAAAATAAATTTAAAATAAATTTTCCTTTTAATATATAGTCTATAACAATTTGTAAGCTCTCCCTCAATGTTTTAAACTATGCACAAATACTTTAACATCAAAATATATATTACTTATTTCCAAGAATTTAAAATAAATAATTCCTCTTCTTTATCATTAAAATTACTAATAACTTATGCAAGAACTAATAAACATATACAGTTAATCAAGAAATATATAAAACTCAAGCATGCAATTAACATAGAGTTATAAAATCTATATTATCCAGCAAGCATCAGCCAAATATCTAAATAACTAATAATAAATATTCGTAATTATCCAAATACCAAATAATAAGCATCTGTAATTAAGATAATAATACATATGAAGATGTAGTGCATAGTACAATATAAAAGAAAAAGCACACTATGGAAGTGGTAATTTAAAACATCAAAAATGCATAAATTTAGTTTTATAAAATAATGAGTAAAATGAATGACTTTAAATTGATTATATTGATCCAAGAGATGATATAAGACAATGAAGGGTGTGAATTTTATCAAAAATGAGTTAGAAATGACTCATGATTGAAAAAAAAGAAATGAGCAAATTTAAATTTTAATATTGAGAATTGGAGAACTAAATAATGGCCTAATTATTGAAAAATGTTTAATGAAGATTAAAAGCATGGGGTAATGATTTGAATGAGTCATTTTGGTGTAAAAATAAATGATAGATGAAGAAAATTTGAGAAGAAATAAAGGAAAGATGTTTGGCCTTGAGAGAGATTAAAGAAAACAAGAGAAAACAGGGCAAAACCATAAAACCTGAGCCCAGGCAGCTAGCCGCTTGGGGCAAGTAGTTAGTCGCTTACTTGCAGGTTTTAGGACAGCTTCCAAGCAGTTAGCTGCTTGGTTTAGGAGGCTATCCAACTATCCTCTATTTTTTGTATTATTTTACTGTCTGGTTGAGTTTTAAGCAATTCCAAGACTATTTTTTTTGCCCAAAACACTTTAAAAACCATTTTATTACATCAAACATGATAATAAACATTCAAAAGATCAAAAATTCAAATAACTTAACTCATCAATCATGCATATACTTGGTACACTCATGAAATATTTAAGCATTCAAACATATCACTTATTAATCATTCTTTAACATTTATAAAATCATCAATAATCAATTTTAATAGTCTCAATAATATGATTAAAGATATTAATGCAAAAATTTCATCATCCCAAGCTCATACTGAATTTTTGAAAATTATTTTTTATAAAGAGATTTTGTAAAAATATCAACAAATTAATTTTTTTATACAAAATATAATATAATATCACCATTTTGGACATGATTTTTCAAGAAATGATGTATAATTTCTAAATACTTGGTTCTAGAGTATTGAGTAGGATTCTTTGATATGTTTATGGCACTAGTATTATCATATTTGATAGGAATTTGTTCAAGATTAATGTCATAATCTCTAAGTATTTGTTTTATCTAAAGAGCTTGTGCATAACAACTAACTGTAGCAATATGCTCAATTTCAATGGTTGAAAGTGCGATTGATTTTTATTTCTTACTAAACCATAAAACAAATGCGTGACTTAAGAAATGACAAGTGCTACAAGTACTTTTTCTGTCAACCTTTTGACTGACAAAGTCGGCACGTAAATAAGAAGTTAAATCTATATGAGTTCCTCTAGGATACCAAAGGCATCTATTGTTTCACTTAAATAACAGAAAATTCTTTTAACAGTAAGCAAATGCGATTCCCTGAGACATTATTGAAATCTTGCACGCAAACATACACTAAATATGATATTGGGTCTACTTGTAGTTAAGTAAACTAAAAAGCCGATCATAACTCAATACATCTTAATATCAATTTCTTTGTTTTTTTTATCTTTGTCAAGCTTGATTGTTGTACTCATTAGAATATTCTTGATTTTAGAGTCATCAATGCCAAACCGTTTGAGCAAATTCATGATATACTTAGCTTGATTGACGAATATTTCTTTATTATTTTGTTTAATTTGAAGTCCAAGGAAATATTTCAATTCTCTCATCATGCTCATCTCAAACTCTTTACTCATACATGTTGAGAATTTCTTACACAAACACTCATTAATATAACCAAAGATAATATCATCTACATAAATTTAAACTACAAGTATATCTTGGTTCTTATACTTAACAAAACGAGTAGTATCCACTTTTTTTTATTACAAACCCATTATCTAGAAAGAAATTTTCAAGCCTATGATACCATGCTTTAGGTTTAATCTATATAAAACTTTTGATAACTTAAAAATATGATTTGAAAATTTTTTATTTTCAAAACTAGAGGGTTATTTTATATAAATCTATTCCATAATATAACTATTCAAGAAAGTATTTTTTACATCTATTTGAAATAAAATGAAATCTTTAGGACATAAATATGCTAAAAATATCTTAATAGATTCGAATCTAACTACAAGCGTAAATGTTTCATCAAAATCAATTTTTTCTTCTTGATTATATCCTTGAGCTACTAATCTAGCTTTATTCATAACAACTACACTAGATTCATTTATTTTATTCCTGAATACCTATTTAGTACTTATGATGGATTGATGTTTTAGTTTAAAAACTAATTTTTACACATTATTTCTCTCAAATTAATTTAACTCCTCTTACATTGTCATTGTCGAAGATTCATTATTTTCTACATTCGTAAAGGATTTTGGTTCAATTTAAGAAATAAATACAGCATGCTCATGTTTAAGTCTTTAGGGTGAGATGAAACAAACCTTTACTGTTTAGGCGGTGTTTGAGAAGTATCTACTTGCTAGTTGGTACTTGTTTCTTCTTCTTGTCTATTCTCTTGATTTTCAGATGGTGCATCCTCTTATTTATCTTTTGTGAATCCTTGTAATAACTCTTCATTTATATCATCATCAACAACAACTTTCTCCATAGAAAAAGGGTTAAACTCATGAAATACAACATGCATATACTTTTCCATAATTAACGTTCTTTTATTATAAACTCTATAAGTTTTGCTTGTGTTAGAATAACTAAGAAAGATGCCAACATCAAATTTTGGATTAAATTTATCAAGATTTTCTTTTGTGTTTGAAATAAAACATTTACATCCAAAAACTTTAAAATAATCAATATTGGATTTTCAATCTTTCCAAAGCTCATAGTGAGTTTTATTGAGATAAGGTCGAATCAACACATGATTTAAAATATAACATGTGGTATTGACGGTTTTGGCTCAAAAATATTTTGGTAAAATTATTTTCTTTCAATATGGTCATAGCCATCTCTTGAATAGACCTATTTTTCTCTCAACAATCCCACTTTATTATGGAGGCCTAGGTGATGAAAATTGATGTTGAATGCCTAAATCATTACAGAAATTCTAAAATGCAAGATTTTTAAATTCTCTACCATGATCATTTCTAATACAAGTAATAGAGTAATATTTTTCATTTTAAATCTTTTTACAGAAAACTCTAAATGTTTTAAAGGCATCATCTTTATTAGTTAAGAATAATACCCCGTTAAATCTAGAATAATCATCCACAATTTACAAATGCGTAATATTTTTCACTTAGACTAGCATACCTAGAAGAGGTTTTGAAGTAGAAACATATTTCTTGATTTTGAAAGAGGTTTTGTTTTGTTTTATTTAGCAAATCAGCAAGCTTTATAAATTCTATCCTTTTAAAAACTAATTTTTTGAAGGCCTTTAACTAAATAATTTTTTTGAAATTTTTGAAAATCAAATCCATGGTTGCATGACTTAGTCTTTTATGCCATATCCAACTATCATCATATAACAAGAAAAAACATTTGACATGAGTAGATGCACAATCTATATTAATCATATACACATTTATATACATATTATCAATAAATACAATCTTGCTATTGTTGTACAAATTTTATCGCAAGCGCACGAATTTATTGTAGAATAGATTAATGGTGACGAGTGTCAATCCCACGAGGAGGTTGATTTTAATTATGTGCAGAATTAATTTTCTTTTAATGAGAACAATTAAATTATGGTAACTTTATCCTAAATTGTGAATTGAAATGCGGGAATAATTAAGAATGAAACTATTATAATAAAACACTTGGGTATCCGAATCTACATCAACATGCTCCATGGGCTAAATATTCTATATTAATGCTAATTAAATCATAAGGGAGGATTCCACACCTTATGAACCACGCTCAAATAAATATGGTGCCAAAGGCTTATCATGCCAAATAATAATAACCTTGTACTAGGGTGCCGGTTTAACCAGGATGGTATTTAGACAAGACTATTATTATTTGTCGACGAAAAGTCAAAACAACCACAAATATTAGAGGGGAAGAGAAAATAAATTTACCAACTTAAGCCTCACCTTCAACCCAAGCTTAAAAAAATTAGCCACTCATATTTTAACTAAGGATAAAAAAAGAAATTTTATTAAAATACAAAGAAACTATAAGAAGGAGAAAGAATTTCAAAAATCTAAGCTTAAAAATGAATTCAGGGGTATCAAATTAGGGGGGGAGAGCCCCCTTTTTATAGATACATTGAGTGAATCGTGACCATCGGATTAAAAATAGTTCGGACACTCAGGATTACGCCACATCATCAGTCAACGGTCAATGTTTGAACAGTAACGCCATCTGAATAGTAAATAATCCCATGTATGCGCATGTGTTGTACACACGATTTTTGCTCCACTGAGATGCTGCCATGTTATCGATCTACAGTACATAAGAAATTTAGCCAAATAAGATTGTGACACATCATCGATCGATGCCACGTCATCGGTCAACGCCACATAAGCAGTCAATACTACATAATTCGTCCAATCAGATACTGCCACGTCATAAGTAGTTACCACATCATCGTTCCGTATATATAAATAGTGTCGTGAACAGTACCGTAAACAGTATCGTACGTATGAACAATACCGTATATGTAAATAGTAACTTTTTCTTTTAATGTTTCTTTTAAGGTTTTCGACCGTCCTGAGTCCAAATATGACGTTCGTTTTGTTATCTGATCACTCGTTTATTGTAAAACGATCATAATGCCCCTAAAATACATAAAATACATAATTATAATAAAACACATATACTTAAATAACAAAATAGTTAAATAAATAAAAGTGGCAATGTTAGTGAGACTTAAATTGTAAAATGACGATTTTCTCCTTTATAAATATACACTTTCTGACACTCAACAGCTATCATATGCATTCTCAATAAAACATTTTGATTTATCAAAAATACCCTATAACCTTTATCACACAATTGACTAGTGCTAAGTAAATTATGTTTTAAATTTTCAACCAAACTCACATTCTCAATAAGAGTAGAAGAGTCTTTACTAACATTACCAACGCCTATAATTTTCTCTATTGAGTTATCTCTAAAAGATACATCTCTACCATTTTTAATCTTGGTAAAACTTGAAAGTTAAGAATAATTACTTGTCATGTGTCTCGAACACCTACTGTCCAAGTACCATTTATTCTTCTTTTTCTTCAATCCCTACAAAAGAAATTTCAAGTCTTAAGTATCCAAAAATATTTAGGTCCTTGAGTGTTAACAATAGTTCCTTTTATAATCCAAACATATTTAGCTTTATGATATGCATTTATTTTAACTTAGCATATATAACTCATGTGACCATTTCCATTACAATAATAACAAATAATCTTAGGGTCACTTGTAGAGGTAGCTCTAACAAAATAATTTTTATAATATTTTTGTTTCAAGGTAGACTTTTATCCAAGTCATCCTTTATCAAACATGCATTTTTTAAATGCTCAATAATTTTTCTAAATTCTTTTGTTCATTTGTGAACTTTAATATGATTTTGCTAAGCTCATTATTCTTTTCCTTAAGCACTTCATTTCCTCTCAACAATTTATCAACCTGTAATTTTTTATGCTTATATAAAGTATTTTGTTTATCTTTAATTGATGCAATTATATCATGCAATTCTTATTATCTAATTTTAACCACTTAATTTTTTTATTCAAAGAACCATTGTACTTTTGTAATGCATCTTTTTCATTTGAAAGTTCTAACATTTTCTTTTTAAGACATGCATTTTTTTTTATCAATTCTTAACCAATCATTATACAATTTCCTAAAAGAGTCCTACAACTCATCATAAGTAGGATCATTTACCTCTTCACATTCATCATCTGACTTATCTCCAATTGCCATAAGTGCTAAATTTGACACTTCATGAGATTCCTCTTCGTCACTTGATTCTTCTTCACTATCATCCTAAGTAGCTACCATGGCTTTCTTCTTGAGTTTGCTGAGAAGTAGGCACTCCGATCTTATATAGCCAGGCTTCTTACATTCATAGCATATAATTACTTCTTTCTTCTCTTTTTAATTTTTGAGGTTTCTAAATTTTCTTTGCTTAATGGGTTTCTTAAGGAATTTTATGAACCTCCTCGCTAGCACATCTACCTCTTCATTATCTAGCTCGCTATCTTTATCACTCACTATCTACTAATTAGATCATCAATATGCAAATCTTCCTTTTTTTCTTCTTATTTCTTTTTTTAGCTACCAAATTTTCCTCATAAGAAATAAGAGAACTAATTAGATCATCAATAGGCAATGTATTAAATATTTAGCTTCCTCAACAGCTATTCTATTAGGTCTTTATTCTTTTGGTAGTGATATAATAATTTTCTTAACTTTTTTGCTATTAAAAAAAGTCTTCCCTAGAGCTCTTAATGTATTTACTATATATGTAAATCCAGTATACATATCATACACTCTCATTTTATTCCATTTGAAATAATTCATATTACTGAGTGTATCTACTAATTTTAGACTTTTTCACTTGATTAGTACTTTCATAAATAAACTTCAAATTTGTGATAGATTTCATAAACACTTTCACAACTAGAGATTTTATGAAATTATTTCTTATGAAAAGCACAAAATAATGCATTTATAACTTTGGAATTGAGAGATATTTTTCTCTTTTCCAATTCATTCCATTCCTATAACGTTTTGGAATATCATCTCATACTTCTTTTTTAGCTATTGGCATAAATGGACCATCACAAATAACTTCCTAAATTTCATAATCAAATACTTGTAAATAAATTCTCATCCCAGTTTTTTAATATGATTAGTCATTTTCATCAAAATAGGGTGGCCTAATTACGGATTATTTTTCCTTAAAATTAAAGTCATTATAGGTTGCCATGCATCTTTTACTCTAGATGGTTAAATTCTAACAAGAGAACGAAGCTCTAATACCAAATAAAATACTAGTTATGCAACTTAAGAAGAGGGTGAATTGCATTTCTAAAATTTAATCTAAGAAAATCATACAATAATTTAATCTAATGCCCTAACAAAATAAAAAATAATAAGTTTGATAAAGTAAATAATAAAAGAGTAAAGGAAAAGAAATCAAACACAAGTATTTTTGTGTGGTTTAGCAATTCCTGCCTACGTCCATGCCTCTAACCAAACCAAGTTTGAGAATTTCACTATTCCAGCCTCTTAAGACTTCAAATTCTTTACAATTGACTTATAAGGTGTCAATAAATCTTTGCAACAAGAGATTATCCTACAATTTCTTCACTCAAGTATTTCTCACACTTATACAATCACGAATTTGATATAAAAATAAATATTACAATAATAAAACTCTCTTCACAAGTAGATGTGCAAATTATGGCACAATGATGATTCAAATTAAGATGATTTATAAATTGGAAGCTCAATCTATGATGTGTAAACTTATTTTCATTTGTTCAAGAGTTTTGAAATGAGTTTGATTTGTGTTTATATAGTTTTGACTCGAAAAATAATCGTTATAGGTAAATTCTAACATCCAAGCGGTTAGCCTCTACGTTCTGACAGTTAGCCGCTTGCTATAGTGAAGTTATTATTAAATTTAAATTTGTTAAAATAATATTGTTCACAAAGTTATAATTTTACCTATAACTTTTTATAATTACACTCTGACCCAAAATCATAAAAACTTTACAAATAGATTTATTTTCAGAATAGTTTGAAAATTACTACAGTATAACTATTCACAAAATTATAATTTTACCCAAAATATTCTATAAGTATACTATAGGTCAAAATGTCAAAAATCTTTATAAATAAGTCTAATTTTAGAGTTTCTAAATAATACTTCTCATTCTAATAAATTTTTAAAATTATGATATGACAAAAGTATTTCTAATTTTACAAATAAACCCAAATTCATATTTAAAACAATACTTATTAAAATCAAAGATTGTAAAACTGTTTCGTTTTAGCCCACATTTTGAAAATTAATTATTTTATATGAAATACTTAATTTATGATTGTAAAACTTTAATGAAATAAAAAATAATGATCAATTGATTAAAAATTTAAGCTTCACAAATGCGAAATCATGCGTAAATTAAATCATACTAGTTTTACAAGAATTTTCACAATATTGAGTCCGTTGAGTTCCAAACTTCATTCTTGATTGAGCCGTTATCCACTGAGTGTCTTGAATTTAATTTCACTTGTATAAATACTAATCTTTAGGAACTTATAAAAATGTAAAATGCAATATTATTTAAAAGAATTAGGATACATGTTTGTTATCATCAAAATTATATTATGTGTAGCCCCTGAAGCTAACACTAACATTTAATTTAAAAGCAATTAGCATATGATTTTTCCATTACTATGTTTGATTTTGTGTAAACATTCAAAGGCGACCGTGATATTATCAATAATCAGTCAATTAGGAATAAAACCACTTTCAGTTAGGGATATAACTTAATGAAGGATTACTTTTAGTTTATTAGCACTTGTTTTGGCTACAATAATCTATCACTCTCTATGGATTATGAGTTCTCAGGATCAATATAATGTGAGTGTGATTAAGAGGAGTAATTGTACTTTTATCATTCAAGATGCGGACACAAGTTGAGATGACAGCAAGCTTTATTGATTCTCAGTTCTTTTCAAAAAATGCTACTGGCAATCCATCAAGTTCGGGAGCTTTATTTAGGCGCATTTGGGCAAGGGATATTGAAACTTCCTCTTCTATGAAAGGCATATCCAGATGGTTGTTCATTTTCTAAGCTAACCTTTGGCCTCAATCCTGCTTGGGCAGCCTCTATTTACTCTTCTATTAGGTTGGATGACACGGTCTTAAGCAAAACATATAACAATTGCTAGATAAATAAGATGTTCTACTGTGTGTGAGAATATCTACAAGACTAGTACTTTGAATATTTCCGCCTAATATTTTATTAATGACTGAAGCTTATTTGTAATTGAAAACATAGCCAACTGAGATTATAGGCTTAAACAATGATAAACAAATAAATAAACAAATCTTTAGGCAACAACCTAATTATAAAGTCGGCCAACTAAGAAACCAAAAACAACTCAATTGCAACAACTAGTTAACATGGTAAACAAGCCGCTGCCCTTGGCAAAGACAGCTTCAGTACTTATCACTACCAACTCTACGTTATGCATGTTGCATTCATAACCCCTCGCCTTATCAATACCTCCCTCATAAAGTAGACCCTTGTCCTCAAGGGCCATGTGAGGTAATTGCTCTTCCCAAAAAAGTCTTTTCCATTTGACCTAACTCTATTCCACTTTGCAATTCTTCTGTAATTTTCTCATAAATAGTTCCTCCGTGTTGGCTTCGCTCTCGAGAATCAAGAGTTGAGGCCCTTGACATTTATGTCTGGCCGTGAAACTCTCATTGCTATTAAAACATAAATCTTGTGCTTGTCATTGCTGTATTTCATCCCATGATAATCTTTTAATAGGCACCGTTGATGCTGCTCAAGTATTGACTAATTATGTTGGTAGTTTATGGTTGATCGACGGTGGCTGCAACAGCTTTTCTTGTCATGATAATTGTCGTGATAATTGGTCGTCTTTCATGCTAGCCAAACTAATTGCTTCCTTTAATGTTTTTGGCTTGAACGTACAAATGTCATCTGATATCTTTAGTTTTAATCCACCCATGAAAGTTCTCACTAGAGCTTTCTGTATCCAGTCCTGAACTTTATTGCCAAATCTTTCAAAATCTTTCTGGTACTCATAAAGGGATCTATTTATGTCACTTTAGATAATGCCTCATCAAAATATTCACATTCCGTAAGACTAAAACGAGCCCAAAATTCCTCTATAAAAGTTTCCCATGTGACTGTCCTATTTTCTTCTTAGTAAGCCCGACATAACCATTGCCACCACTGGTTGGCTTCCCCTCAATGTGGAAAGATTCTAATGAAATCTTCTATTCACCGGTTACGTCTTGGTATTCAAAGAATTTCATTGCACGATTGAACCACTGGGTTCGATTATCGTCGTAGCAATGAGGAAACTCGAATTTGGCTACTCTTGATGAAAATTTTTTATGCTCTTTTTCCTTTTTCTCACGGCTTGGTCTTGATGAACCTACCTGATCATTGTTATTGTGGCTTGGTGTTCCTTTGGATGCAACAATGGAGTTGGCTAACTTATTTGTTGTTTCCTTCAATGATGCAATTTGTCATTGATCCTTAGCTCTATTCGACTCATGCTGTCTTATAGACTTCCAAGCATTTAATCCTTTCTTTGTTAGTTGCCATTGTTAAACCTAACTTTGATACCAATTGATGCGATCCCAGTCAAAGTATATAACAATTACTAGATAAATAAAACATTCTACTTCAGGTGAGAACAACCACAAGACTAGTACTTTGAATAATTTTTGCCTAACATTTTATTTATGACTGAAGCTTATTTATAATTAAAAAAATAGCCGACAACTAACTGAGAATGTAGGCTTAAACAATGATAAACAAATAAAGAAGTAAATCTTTAGGGAATAACCTGGCTATAAAGTCCGCCAACTAAAAACCAAAAGCAACTCAATTGCAATAACTAGTTAACGTGGTAAACAAGCAGCTACCTTTGGCAACGATGACTCTAATGCTTATCGCTACCCATTTTACGTTATGCATGTTGCATGCGTAGGCCCCCACCCTATCATTGTATGTAGCAAATAAATCTGCAAAGTACTCGCAAAACTCTTACTCAATCTCCTCTATATCTTCAACCCATACACCTCGTTGATTTATGACTCCCCATATTCGATTGTTTTCCTGAAGGAAGATTTTAAGTGAAAATACTTTGTATTCTTATCCTGTTTCTTCAATGATTCTATTCGGGATCTTTGCCTCTAATGCACTTCCTCATCCAGCAGCAATCTTTCAATTTGTTCCTCTATGCTTTTGTTACACCATTTAAAGTTATGATTCATTTCTGTAAGTTTTTTCTTTAAATGTTTCAGCATTTCTTTTTTTGCCATCAAACTCTTTCTTACTTCATAGCTGAGTTAAAGAATTGTTGGCTGTCCTTTTAAAGATTTTTATAGGATCCCTTGCTTTAGCTTTCACATCTCATTCATTCGTCTTTCACTATGTTTTTATAAGCTTCATAATGGCTCCACATATTCTCATAATAAGCTCTTGGGCAACATTTCTTTTCATGCCAGGTTAATTTATTCCTTTCTTATAATTTTAGCATGAGAGAGCTATGATCTAAGCACTGAGTATCCAAATTGGACACAAATTCATAAGAGCTTTGCTCCTAAATCTTGCTTTCTAGAAAACTATCGAGTCTCTCTTCCAACAACTAGGGCCGAATCTTCTATTTGACCAGGTAAAGGGATATCTCCTACACCATAAATCCACTAGATTGTAATCATTTACAGCCTCTCTAAATTCAATTACCATACTTGAATTCCTATCTTTACCCCTTATATTTTCATTCAACTATAAAACTTCAATGAAATCATCGAAGCATAACCATGGCCAAGGAAACATACTTGTAAGCCTTCTCAACAAAGACCAGGTATATCTTTCTTACATAGTTTCTGGATGGCCACATGTCCTTAAGAATCTCTAATTCATTCTGTTCACCCCATAAATCACTACGTCCATATAATGGTTCCTATAAGAGACAATATTGCATCCACTTCATTATTCCAAAGCAAAGCCAAGCCACCCCCTAAACCATTTCTGCCTACATTAAAAACCTAGGCATTTACTCATGTTCGTCATCTGTACAGGCTTTATCTTTGTTTCACAAAAAAGAAAAAGATATGAGGCCTATGATTTTGAAAAATGTCTTTTATAGCTAAGAGCGTCGAGGTATTCCCTAAACCTTATATGTTTCAGCTTATAATCTTCATTGTTGCTGATGACGCTAGGAACCAGCCTCCGCCAATATCTCTTTCACTGCTAAACCTATGTCCTTTATGACCTCTATGGCTACTTTGCCCCACATAGAGTGAGCTTAGCAGAGGAGGAATTGCTTGTCATTGATCTGGTATGCCGTTACCCTAGCTGGCCATCTTAGATTTTTTACTTTGTAGGGTTGAAATTTTTTAATCACAACTAGCCCCCTTAAAATTATTAGGTACTTCTTAGATGTTACATTTTGTACTTATATTTGAGGTTGATTTTTCCATCTTCTCTATTTGTGAATAGGCCTATTTCAAATAAGACTCATTATTAACCATTTCTTTATTCAAGCTCATTTGGGGTTATGGTATTTGAATTGGCTGGTGGATTTTATGTCCTATTGTGGAATATTTGTTCATATTTTTCCCCTCTATATTACCTTTTCCATTCAAAATTCCCGCCCTTTGAGATAAATTTTCAGACACCTTATTTTTTGCTACACTATACTATTCTCTACTTCAACTTGATGTTGTATTAGTTGTCGCTCTTGTGTCATTAATGTTTCACCTACTGGCTCCACCACATGTCTTAAGCCCATTCAAGAGCTAATTGCTTCTTCTTGATATTTGGCTAACCCTAACCCAGTTGCTCTTCTTGGGTTCAGTTGTTGCACGTGAAGGGTGCTTGTACCCCCTCAGTTCATTGTTTCTTTCATTACAGTGGTTTGTTTTTATCCTTATATCCTTTCTCCTTGCTCCTCTAGAATCTTATCTAATCCGTCAAAGGAATTGCCATTAGCCAAGCTCCATATGCCATCTCTTTATTAGGCTAGCCTTTATATGTGGCACACACTCTGTACCGATGCCTAATATATCCATAACAAAAGCAATAGTCTGGCAGTTTCTCATAAGTCGCCCTAATCAGAATCTCTTTCCTATCTTTTTGTTAGAATTTTTAAGACTTCAGCTGCTTCGTGATATTAACCAAAATTCAAACTCGCACATATTCACAGAAGCAATCCTTTGTTGCATCCGTAGTTATACCTTTAACCTTTCCATTCTTGGAACCAATTTATGAATTAGGCTTATATCCATACACATTAGAGTCTATACATATTAGAGGTACATTATATAATTGTACACAAAATAAAACAAGTAAAAAAGATTATTTTATGATGTCGCCAATACCACTTGGCTCTTGAAGTACGATGAGAGCTCGATCGAAAGGACAAGGTCCTTTGTTTAACATTATTCGTTTATCTTTTTCTGAGGAAAACTTGAACACAAACATTTTATTTCACAAGCTTTCAACTTTAACTACCCTCACTGGATGCCAGGCTTATTGTAGTGTTGTTCTAACACCCTCATGACTGACACCTTTTAAAGTGAGGATTTTTCCCACTAAGCAACCTGCTATGATCTGAGCTCTTTTTTCCTCCATACAGCCTCTAAAAATAACTTTGTCTTCCTTCTCTTCCTTAGCGTTATAGCACTAAACTTCTTTATTAACTAACATGTTTCCATATTGTTTAGAAAAAGCTTTTAAATGAAGTGTGATAGCCTCACCAACCTCTTCCTTCTGTTAATCTTAGGTATGCAGTTGTCTTTCATACTCACACCAACCTTGTAAGCCCAACTTAAGACTAAAACCTTTAACAAAGACCAACAAGAAAGAACCAAGAGAAAAAATAATGAACCAGAGAAAAAAAATCGTGCTCAACCCAATGAGTAACAATCCAGATCACGTAGATCCAATTTAGCTTCCATTCAGTGTTTTCTCATTCAAAGAAAAACACCCTTGAAGGAAGAGTTCACAGTTTTTTATAGTTAATAATTAAAAAAGAAACACATTTTAACATAAACCCACGATATTGGCATGTGCAGCTAAAAGTGATGGCATTCGCAGCCTCCCTCATCGCTTCTTTGCAAATCTCTCTAAAGGTTGGCAAAATCTAGATCCAAATCCCGATCCATTCATTTCTCTATATTGAATCTATATAAAAAAAAAAAAGTACAGATTTGAATGCAAATAATAACTGCAATGGATGTGGTCCAATATTTCAGATATCTAGATTAAAAATTAAAATTTAATAATTTATTATATAATTTAAAAATTTATCTAATAATATCAAATAAAATTCAATCATTATTCAACATAAATAACATACAATAATCTCATAAACCTGCAAATAAAATTTAATTTTTAATATATTTTTTAATTTAAAATAAAATTTAACAATTTACCTAATATTATGAAATAAAATTCAATTATAATCTAACAATTAATAATTTAACATGAATAATATGCAACAATATCATAAATTCATAAATAAAATTTATTTTTAATTTTAATTTAAAATAAAATTCCCAGATTTAGTTGCCAACTCTATCTCTCTCTTTTGCTTAGCTTCCAACTTGTAATGTCTATCTGTGTATATATGCATGTATTTATATACACAAATAAAATCAAACTATAACATGTCTTAGAATGGTTACTTCATCTAACTCATGTCTAAATTATATACACTTTCCACATTTGTGTGTCCATTTGGCTCGAAAAAATTGTCTCCACATAAATCAATTATATTTTTTGACCAATACGTACATCACGTCTCTCTCTTCTCTATTTGATTTTTTAATTTAATATTATTAGATCTTTAATCTAATATTAAACTTATATATGAATAATTATGTATTGTAAACTATCATATAAGGTCAAGCTTAATTAAATTGATCTATTAAAATTTTGATATTATGAGCTTTAATGTATCTAATAGGATGTAGCTCTTTAATATGTAAAAATCTAATAGTATTTTAATTCTATGATGGGCAGAATTAGGAAAACCTAGTGACAATAAGAAAAAGTTATCTATATAAGTGGTTATAGTCTATCATATGTATTCTTTGTATTCTTTCTGATATTCCATCATTAGAAAAGGAGTGTAGAAAGAATTAAAGAACTCTCTAGGAGATTGTATAGATTTGAAAGATCAATCACACAATTCTATAGAACAATTCAGCATTATGAATTTATGTACGCTTTTGCATAATTTTATTATTGATTTTTGAAGATACAACATGATATTCTTGGGTTATCTGGGATAGTTTTTACCAAAAAATTTTTATCCCAATAAGTGGTGTCAAAGCCTATTCATGTTGAATCATTGATAATCGAATTAATTTTCAATTAATGAATGAATCTTTGGTGTTCTTGAATTTCATAATACTAGAATTATTTAAAATTATTAAATTTGAGAACAAATTTTTGTTGTCTTTTAAACATAATAAATTCAATTTTTTTAAAAAATGGTTTAGTAAATATTTTTTTTAACCAACCATTGGATCGCTTTAGCCAGCAAGCCCCATGATGGCAATTTAGGGGAGGCAACAACCATGGCCATTGCTTATAGTCGTCGCATAAGAAAAAAAAAACAAAACAAAAACAAAAAAGGAATAGCCAAGGCACAGTTTTTAGGTCACACTAACAACTACACGGTCTAGGAAATCGGCCATGATCACTGTATAAGGAAAAAGGAAAGAGTGCCATGGCTGCTGCATTAGGAAGCTAGGAGAAGGAGAAGGAGAAAGAGAAAAGAAGAAAAGAGATAAGGTTATCATGGCTAATTTCATAAAGGTCCTTTAACTATTACGAAATTTCTGGCATAATGATATAGACCATTTGCATTTAAACCCTAAATTTAGTTGGGCTTAATGAAAATTAAGTTTTGGACTCATATTGTGGGCATGATGAATTAAAGTTAAGGGGTTAAATTAGCATTTAAATTAGCCAAATTGAAATTTGGCCAATTTAAAAAAAAGATTTAGATTTTTTTGACCTGTCTAGTCCAGTTTGGCAAGCCAAATCGATCCATTCCATAGCCAGTTAGCGATGTAGATTGGTCAAAGTTTGACAGTTAATAGTTGACTATTAACCATTGATTGGTTAAATTTGGACTTTAATCTAAATTTTTTATTTTTTATTTTGGATAATTTTTTGTATAATTTTAAATTTAAATATTGGTTGATTAATATGTACTTTGAGATAAATTAATTGAAACAACATGTCACTAAAGTAACCTCTCTTATAGAAATTAATTTATATTGGAATATAAATGACTTTATATATATAATTTCTGTAAATATCGATCAACCCAAAGGAACTTTTATGTTTAATAGAATTATATGTGCACCTGTGGTAATAAACACATAATAATTATTCAGTTTTACATGTGAACAATAAATCGGTCCAAAGAAAAATTAATTATTTGACATGTTTTTATTATCAGTACCTAATTACTATACCAAGTATCACTTATAAGTTAATATTTTATTCAAAGACAAAATATTAATTGAGTGCCCGATATCTTGAGATGAGGTTTACTTTTATTTGAATTTATTTTTGTTTAAGACTAATATGAGCTTATATTATTTATTTTTATTCTCTATTTAGTTATGTCTATTGCTAATATTATCACTAATAACAAGAGCTCAATGAAGACAAAGTATATAGATATCAAGTTCTTAGTTGTTAAAGAAAGAGCTCAAACTAAATAGGTGTCTATAGAGCACATTGGCACAAACTCCATGATTATGGATCCGCTTAATAAGGGATTGCCACCCAAAATATTTCATAAGCACACTACTCGTATGAGTGTCATGTCACTTAAAGATATTCAATTTTAGTAGGAGTTTTTTATTTTTTTTAATGCTCTTATAATATAGACATTTTCAGTTATTTCGATTTATAGATATTTTGAGTTGTTTTCTGAAGAAATAAAGTTTTTTTTGTTTATCCACAGTCTGATCTTTTAGTGTGGCTTGATCTTACAAGGTTTAAGGTGGATCAACTAGAAATAAGTATGTTAAGATCACATTGCATGAAATTTTCATGCTACATATCCACATCATAATTCATGTCATTCACTTGTATTAGCATAATGATTATTGTTGGGTTCAGTTACAATAGATGTAATAAAGATCATTTTGATCCTATGTTGGTATGATTGATAGACCGAATTACTTATAAATAAATTTTATTAATGAGAGTAAGGTTGAGCTCATACAATTATTTTTACAAAATATAATTATAAGATTACACATATAGCCCAAGCAGGAGATTGTTTAATTTTTTTAATCTAATAGTATTGAATCCTTAATTCAACATTAGACTTATATGTAAATAATTATGTTTTTTAAATTATCATATGAGGTTAAAACAAATTAAAGTGAGTTATTAAGTTTTGTAGTATTATAGGCTTTAATGCATCTAATAGGATATGGGTCTTTAATGTGTAGAAGTCCAATAGTATTTTAATTTTATGATGGACAGAATTAGAAATATTCAGTAACAATAGAAAAAAGGTTGTCTATATAAGTGATTGTGGTTTCTTGGTCATACGTATTTTTTTAATTATTTCTAATATCCCATCATTAGAGAAGGAGCGCAAAGAGAATTAAAGGCTTTAATATATCTAATAGGGTATAGGTCTTTAATGTGTAGAACTCCAATAGTATTCTAATTTTATGATGGACAGAATTAGAAATATTCAGTAACAATATAAAAAGGCTGTCTATATAAGTGATTATGGTCTCTTGTTCATACGTATTTTTTTCATTATTTCTAATATTCTATCATTAGAGAAGGAGCACAAAGAGAATTAAAGGACTCTCTAGGAGAATATGTAGATCTAAAAGATCAATCCCATAGAGAATAATTCAGTATTATCAATTCAAGTATGCTTCTGTATAATTTTATTATTAATTTTTTATTATACAACATGATATTCTTAGATTATAAGTGATAATTTTCACCAAAATATTTTTATCCCAACACTCTCTACTCCAAATCACGAATTTCTAACATTAATTCATGTGTGCATGGGTATTTGTTGATAAAAAACGGACAATTCATTTTCACTTGTGTCACAATTATCTAAGCATACACAACGTACATTCCGATAAACTTTATTGGCCGGAAAATGTTTTCTGTGTGTGATCATTTACGTTTATTAGTTCTGTGCATCTCAGATAAATACAAGTGCACCCTTTTTTAGTTATTGTCAAAAGTTATGTACAGTAATTTTCTTGGCAAATTTCTAAATATGCAAATTCTTTGAAGATAAATTTCTTTCCACAGGAACTAATACATAAGGCGGCCTTTAGAAATACGAACATCAAGCAACTCAACAAAACTTAACAATATGATTCTGTAAAATACGATAAGACTGAAACTTTGGTCCTCGTAATTCCATATCACAATCAAAGAGAGTCAACCACTCCTTGCACATATGCAAACGGACAGACGGATAAAAGAGACCCATGCATCTCCAAGCATGCATTATTTATACTCATAAATTAGTCACTTTACTCTCACTCGCATCAATATCATTTACAATTTATCAAATATGGATAAGTCTAACTAACTTTAAAAATATTGTCCAAAGAAGATCAAATTCCATTCATTAGCAATGTGCAATCAGCTCTCATTTTCGATTGTTACCAAAAAATAAAAGCACTTACAATGGAGTTCCCCACATTTTAAAGTGATATAATTAATGTGATTGTTAGTTGACGAGGCCTTAGATAGGCTGTGTTCGCGTAGGTAATTGTTTAGAAGTGGCCCTATTGTGCTTAGAGGCATGATAATAATTTTTCATATGGTGAAACTATTCGCACACTTTCATTATCCTTATAAAAATTCACTTCAAATAAAATTACAGTTAAGAATAGATAAGAATTAAACATATATACATTTCTTCACAATCATTTCTTTTGCTTTTTCATTTCCACCTGTTAGTTAGATTTAACTTAGATAGACCGGATGAATTTAGAATAATCTATTGTTCTTTCTCCATTTCTTATTGATTATGTATTTTTGTACTTATTATTGCTTTCAAATTATAATTAAAAATATGTATAATTTAAGCCATTGATTAACATTAAAAAATTTACTACCTAGAAATCTAAATAGCAAAGTAATATTTTGAGTTTTAACAATTAAAAAATTAAATAAAAAAGTAAATGAGTGTATTAAAAAAAGAGGATATATTTTGAAATTTCACAAGGAGATGAGACGAGTGCCAATAGTCTAACTCTTACACACACACGCACACCTACACATTAATTTTCTAGTGAGGAAATTATTGTTTTATCAAAGTAAAAATGCTACTAACAAATAAAAAAATACATATTTCAATACACTACCAAACAAAAAAAAAACTCTAATATATTAAATTCTTTTTAAAATTTTAGTATATATGGATGCCCTCACTAGATGCAAGTGAGTGTGTGAATGGAAGAATCTTTACTGAGTGAAGAACATTCACGCCTCTTACTCTCAATGATTTTGCATAGCAAAACTAAGAAGTTTTGTATTTGGGGAATTGATAGAAAATGGGCACCTATCTGCTAATTGTTAGTTGTTGAGGCCTTAGATAGAGCTATGTTCGTGTGGTTAATTAGTGGGCACAAAGGAGGTACTCATAAGTGGCTCTATTGGGCTTAGAGATTTGATAATAATTTTAGGTGTACATATATATATATATATATATATCGTATCACATATATATAAACACACATACATATATAATTTATGTAGATTTTTAATATAGCGCTTTAAAAAGGAATCAAAAAAATAATGATAAACTTCTGCAGCGTACAGTATTTTTAATTCAGTCAATTGTAAAAGTAATTTAAAATAAATTCGATAACAAAAAATTACAAAACCTGAATATCAAACACTCAGACTCAGAATATTCCTTAGTTAGCCCGGCTATTGAATGCCACGTGTCTAATAAAGTTTAGGATTAATACTATTTAAAAAGAATGGCCATAAGGGGAGTTTGATTCTCCAATGAAAGACCATTTACAAACCTAATTCTTATTACTAGCGTTATTACTCTACCCTAACCTTAATTTGAAAAATAAATAAAGGTAATGCTCCAATTGCTACTTCCGCGACATATATTATATATAAAAGTAAAAGATAGAGTTGGTGGGTGAGGTAACTAGTTTCATCTATAAAATTCATTGAGAGAATAGCCACTTAAATCGTAAATTTAAAGAGGAAAGAAAAAAAATGGAGGATTTAGTTACTAAAAGATAGTGTATTGATATGGTCTTCTAGAAAATGATTTTTTAAGTATTTTATTCTTAGGTTTTTTTTTTTGAGTTGTTATCATAATTTATTTTGATGAACTAATTTAAGTTATTATCATAGTTCATTTTGATTAAGTAAAAATAGTTATTATACCTACATAATTTGAGTAGAACATGGGTTCTATTGTGCTTACAATCTTTAGGTCCTAATTCCATAAGCTAGTATTTAAACTAGTTTCAACTCAATAATGGTAGGATAATATTTTATTTGGCAACTAAGAATTTGTAAATGGCAGTATTTGGTAACTCAAATAGCAACAAAATGTTTATAAAGGTTTGAGCTTCCTCGAATTAACTCACTTATTACTTGTCCTTTTTATTTTGTTTAATTTCCTATTATAGACAATTTGCGCCTATAACATTTGTAATGATAATCCAAAAAAAAATAGTAATTTTGATCTTAAGCTATCTTTATCTCTTTTGAGTTGTTCTCATAGTTTATTTTGATTACATTAAAATAGTTCTTATGCTTACATAATTCTAGGGAACATGGGTTCTATTGTGCTTATAATCTTTATGTCCAAGTTTTGTAAGCTATTATTTAAATTAGCATCAATGTCAATAATGGTAAGCCGAAATATTTCACTTGGAAATTTATTAGTTGTAATTAGAGGTATCTAGTCCCTCAAAATACAAACAAGATGTTTATAGAGGTTTGGCTTCCTTTAATTAACTCATTTATCACTTATTCTTTTCATTTTGTCTGGTTTCTCCTTGTAGATGATTTTTGTCTATAACATTTGCAATGATAATGTAAAAAAATTATTTTTTAAGTAGTTATAATCTTATGTTATCTTTATTAGATTATGTTAATTTTATTTCTTTTGAGCTCTTATCTAGGTTATTTTGACTAAATAAAAGTTGTTGTTGTGCTTACATAATTCTGGGGAACAGAAGTTTTATTGTACTTATAATCTTTGGGCCTAAGTTTTAAAAGTTAGTATTTAAACTAGTAGCAATATCAATAATGGTAAGCTAAAATATTTTATATGGCAACTGAGTAACTGTAATTGAAGGTATTTGGTTCCTCAAGGTACTAAAAACATGTTTATGGAGGTTTATATTTCCTTGAATTAACTTACCTATTATTTGTTCTTTTTATATTGTTTGATTACTCATTATAAACAATTTATGTCTATAATATTGGCAATGATAATTTGAAATTTAATTTTTTAAGTAATTTTATTATTAAGTTGTCCATATCTCATTTGAGTTGTTATTATAATTTATTTTGGCTAAGTTAAAATAGTTGTTGTGCTTACATAATTCTAAGGAACATTGGTTCTATTCTGCTCACAATCTTTAGGTTCAGGTCTTATAAGCTAGTATTTAAACTAGCATCAATGTCAATAATGATAAGTTGAAATATTTTATTTAGCAACTAAGTAGTTGCAATTGGAGGTATTTGATCTCTCAAAGTAATAACAATATGTTTATAGATGTTTCAGTTTTCTCGCGTTAACTCATTTATCATTTTTCTTTTTATTTTATTTAATCTTCCATTGTAGATTATTTATGTCCATAGCATCTTATATAATAGTCCAAAAAATAATTTTTAAAGTAATTTTATTCTTATATTACCTTTATCTCTTTTGAGTTCTTATCTTACCTTTATTCTAGGGAACATGGATTCTATTGTGCTTGTAGTCATTAGGCCCAAGTTTTATAAACAAGTATTTAAACTAGCATGAATGTCAATAATAGTAGGTTGAAATATTGTATTTGCCAACTAAGTACTGTCAGTGGAGGTATTTGTTCCCTCAAAATACCCCAAAACATATTTATGAATGTTTAAGTTTCCTCTACTTAACCTATTTATTACTTGTTCTTTTTATTTGCTTGATTTCCTGTTGTTGACAATTTGTATCTTTAACATTTGAAATAATAACCTAAAAAATAAATTTTTAAGTAATTTTATTCTTATATTATCTTTATCTCTTTTGAGTTCTTATCTTTGGTTATTTTGACTAATTAAAGTTAGTGATTGTGCGTACATAATTCTAGGGAGCATAGGTTTTATTAAGTTCTCAATCTTTAGGCCTAAGTTCTATAAGCTAGTATTCAAATTAGTATCCATGTCAACCATGGTAGGTTGAAATATCTTATGGCTTTAGTTACCTTCCATTATAATATAAGATACATAACTCTCTCAAAATCTTTTAATAAAAATTCAATAGTTGTGAAAATAATATAATTTTATTACCTTATATTTCTACAACCATTAGATTTTCATCAAATGGTTGTAGAAAAGTTATGTATCTTATATAATAAGTTAACCTAACAAACTCTACATCTTGTTTGGCAATTGAGTAGTTATAACTGGACGTATTTGGTCACTCAAAGTACCAAAAAAAATCATAGATAATTTCTATTTATAACATCTACGATGATACTTTAAAAAAATAAATTTTTAAGTAATTTTATTCTTAAATTATCTTTGTCGCTTTTGAGTTCTTATCTTTGATTATTTTGACTAAGTAAAAATAGTTGTTGTACTTACATATTTCTAGGAAACATGAATTCTATTATACTCATAATCAATAGGCCATGATTCTATAAGTTAGTGTTTAAACCAACACACTATCAATAACGATAGGGTAAAATATTTTATTTAGCAATTGAGTAATTGTAATTAAAGGTATTTGGTCCTCAAAGTACCAAAAACATGTTTATAGAGGTTTTGGATTTCTCGAGTAACTCATTTATTACTTGTTATTTTTATTTTGTTTAACTTCCTGTTGTAGACAATATGTGTCTATAACATCTACAATGATACTATAAAAAAATAAATTTTTAAGTAATTTTATTCTTAGATTATCTTTGTCTCTTTTGAAATCTTATCTATAGTTGTTTTGGCTAAGTAAAAGCTGTTGTTGTACTTGCATGTTTCTAGGAAAAAAGAGTTCTATTGTACTAATAATCAATAGGCCACAATTCTATAAGGTAATATATAAATTAGCAACAATATCAATAAAGACAAGCTTGGCACTTGAGTAGTTATAATTAGAGGCACTTGGTCTCTCAAAGTACCAAAAATATATTAATGAGAGTTTGAGTTTCTTCAAATTAACTTATTTATCACTTGTTCTTTTTATTTTATTTTATTTTTCATTATAGACAATTTGTGTCCATAACATTTGCAATGATAATCTAAAAATTAATTTTTAAGCAATTTTATTCTTAGATTACGTTCATTTCTTTTGAGCTCTTAATTTATTTTCACTAATTAAACATGGTTGTTGTGCCTACATATTTCTAGGGAACATGGGTTCAATTGCGCTCTTAATCAATAGGCCCATGTTCTATAAGTTAGTATTCAAATAAGTAGAAATATCAATAATGGTAGGCTGAAATATTTTATTTGGCAATTGAATAGTTTTAATTGACGGTATTTGGTCTCTCAAAATACTAAAAACATGTTTATCATGATTTGGATTTTGCCAAGTTAATCAATTTATCACTTGTTCTTTTTATTTTGTTTGATGTCCCATTATAGACAATTTGTGTCAACAACATTTGTAATTTTTTAAAGTAATTTTATTGTTAGGTTATCTTTATCTCTTTTGAGTTCTTATCTTAAATTTTTTTTTTAAAACTAAGCAAAAGCAATTGCTGTGCTCAGATTATATTAAGGAACATGGGTTCTATTATGCTCATAGTCTTTTGGCCCAAGTTCTCTAAGTTTGGATTTAAACTAAGACTAATGTCAATAATGATAGGCTGAAATATTTGTTTGGCAACTAGGTAATTGTAAGTACAAGTATTTGGTCTCTTAAAATAGGGGTGTTCAAAATTTAATTTGATTTGCTGAATTTATCAAATTTGTAAAAATTCAATTTGTGGATTGATAGACTAGATTGAAAATTTAGAAATTCACAATTGATAAATTAGATATGGATTTACTTTTGTAAATCTGTAAAAAATTCACAAATCCGCAAAGAAAAGTATTTGATTAAAAAATTAAACTTTTAAATATGATATTAGTACTTACTAATAAATAAATAATTTAAAATATAATTACATTGACACTTTATTATATCTTATTTGATAATAATATAATATAGAGAATAAATAAATAAATATAGCTTCTTAAATAATTAATTTTTATTTACTGATCTAAATAGACCAAATTTTTTTTGTTTGTTATATTTTGAAACTTTAAATGTATTTTCTTGCTTTATTTGAGAAATAATTTATTTAAATTTTATTTAATTTTGGTATAATTACCCTTAGGTGATATATGTTTTGATAAATGTCATAGCAAACCATTAACTTTAAAGTGATTAGTAAATTAATTATAAAATAACATCTTTACCCCTATAATTAATTATAAAATGACATTGTGGCCTCTATGATAGCTACAAAATAATATTTTTATCTCCAAATTAGTTGCAAAATATATTTTTGCCCCTACACAATTATTTTTTATTTTTAAAATAGAAAAATTATAAACAATTACATCTAAATATAATTAATGGTTTTTTGGGTTAAATTACAATTTTTTTTAAAAAAAATTATTGAATCAAACAAAATTTTCTTATTCAATTTAATAGCAAAGTTTGATTCAACAAAAAAGATTTTTTTAAAAGGATTTATTTGATTTAACTAATAAAGAAAGTCTGTTAATTACACCTAAATGAATTTTTTTATAATTTTTATTTAAAAAATAGATAATAATTGAGTATGATGATAATCTGAAAAATAATAAAAATAAGGAAACAGGACATCTATTCCCTTAAGAGTTATGAAAATGGTCACTAACACCTCCAAGATTTCAAAAACAAACACTAAAATTTCTTTGAGGCCATCATGACCTTTACAACTATTATCCCACCAAAATTTATTTGAAAGTTTTTAATAAATATGAATATTATATTAAAAGTCTAGTTGTGTAACCTAAGAGGGGATGAATTGAGATTTTAAAAAGTAATCTAAACAAATCACACAACAATTAATTCTAATGCCTTAATAAAACAAGAACAATAAGTTTAACAATGCTAAAACATAAAAGAACAGGGAAAAGAAAACAAACACATATATTTTTATGTGATACGGCAAACCTTGTCTACATCCACGCCTCTAAGCTAACCAAGCTCAAGGATTTCACTATCCAAGTCTCTTACGGCTTCAATTCTGTTACAGTTAACTTCAAAGTATCAATGACCCCTTACAATTCAGGGATTATTTCCCAATCCCTTCACCCCAAGTATTTTCCACACTTATACAACCACAAATTTGACAAGAGATTAAAAATTATAACAAGAAAAACTCTCTTCAAGAGTAGATAAATAAATATAGCACTATAATGATTTAATCTATATTGAATTACAAATTGAAAGCTTAATCAATAATGTAATAACTTATTTTTGGTTGTGCAAGAAGTTAGAAATGAGTTTGATTTGGGTTTATATAGTTTAGACTCGAAAAATAGCTGTTATAGACAAATTCCAGTGCCGAAGCGGTTAGCCTCTTCCCTCAAGCAGTTAGCCGCTTGCTATAGTGAAGTTACCGTTAAATTTAAAATTGCTACAGTAATATTGTTCATGAAATTATAATTTTGCCTAAAACTTTTGTTAATTATATTATGGCTTAAAAATTTATAAAAATTTACAGATAGGTCCACTTTTGAAATTGTTTCAACTTGCTATAGTAACACTATTCATAAAATTATAATTTATTCAATATATTTTTATAATTATACTATAGCTCAAAATGTTAAAATCTTTCCGAACAAGTATAATTTCAGAATTTCTAAAAATTATTTCTCATTTCCATAACTTTCTGAAATTATGATAGGACCAAAAATATTTCTAATTTTGTAAATAAATCTAAATTCATATTTAAAACATTACTTATTAAAATTAAAAATTACAAAACTTTTTCACTTTAATCCGTTTTTAGAAAATCAATTATTTTGCATATAATACTTGATTTATGATCAAAACTTTAGAAAATCTTGAGCTTCACAAATTGTTAAATCAAGAATAAATTAAATCATACTAACTTTACAAGAATTTATCATAATCATAAGTCCGTTGCTCTCTAAACTTTGTTCTCGATTTAGCCAATGTCCATTGAGTGTCTTGAAGTTGATTTCACTTGCACAAATACTATCCTTAAAAAAAAAAACTTAGTGAAAAATGTGAAATACATTTTTACTTTAAAATAATTAAGACACATGTTTATTATAATCAAAATTATATTATGTATAGCCTTTAGGCTAACATATATAAATAATATAATCTATACAGGAGATTAATAATATTAAAAATATTTTGATATTTTAATAAATTTAGATATCTAAATTATAGCTATTTTTTTTAATGATATAGTTTTATTTATTGTATAGATTTTAAATAAATATTTACATTAAATAAATTTTACAATTAAAAAAATTCACATACTAATAATGTGAAAATTATAATATTTACAGAATATTCAAAATAATTTAAATTTTAATAAATGTATTTTAATATCATGATTCTATTTATTATAAAATTTACTTGAATATAATAAAAAATACCTAATAGACTGTAAATATTAAAATATTTGTTAAATATTGAATATACATACATACATACATACATACATACATACATGTGTGTGTGTGTAATTACAATTATTTTAATGCTATATTCCTATTTGTTATAAAACATTAGAGTAAATTTTTTTAGATAATAGAAATAAAGGATATTATGGTTAAAAAAGAGTTTTGGTTACTTTTTTAAAATCTTAGAGGTAATGATGACTATTTTCCTAAATTTCAGGATGTAAATATCTTTTTTTGTTAAAAATAATTTTATTCATATGCCATCTTTATCTTTTTTGAGTTCTTATCTTAATTTTTTTAACTAAGTAAAAGTAGTTGTTGTGCTTGTATAAATTCTAGGGAAGATAGGTTCTGTTGTGCTTATAATCTTTAGGTCATGTGAAACCAAGTTCTCTGATGGTAGCTGGCAAAGAGCAAAGCAGAGTAATGGTGTCACAATGGCGAATCAATGGGAAACAATGGACATTCTTTAATTCTTTCAATTGATTCCATAAATACATGCTGCGTTGGAGAGAGCTAAAATTGGTGATGGAAAATACAGTGATTAAGGGGTAGGTGAGCAGAATTTTGCTTCAAAAATGTTACCCCTAAGGCCAAGGGTATTTCCTAAGGGAAAGGGAATAATATGGTTTTCTAAAAAATAATTTTTTTTCTAAGGGAAAGGGAATAATATGATTTTGTATAAAATAAAATTTTAAGTAATTTTATTCTTGACTTATCTTTGTTTCTTTTCAATTGTTATCATAATTTATTTTGACTAAACAACATGAGGTCTGTTGTGCTCATAAAATTTAGGTCCAAGTTTAATAAGTTAGTATCTAAACTAGCATAAGTGTCAATAATAATAGACTGAAATATTTATTTCGCAATTGGGTTATGATTAGAGACAATTAGTCCTTTGAGGTACCAAAAATATATTTATAGAAGTTTAGGTTTCCTTGAGTTAACTCATTTGTATCCCTTTTTTTTGTTTGATTTTCCGTTGCAAGCAATTTGTGCTTCTAACATATATCCTCCTCATCATGGATTCTACAAAGTTAAATAAAACAATAAATTAATTAATTGTGTAAAACAATAAATTAATTAATTGTGCTTTAACCATTAAGGTTAGACGTTAACTTCCAATTGCTCTTTGTATTCTTATATGCATGACATTCGTTACTTATATTATTGTTAAATGTTACAATTTTACCTTAAAAACATAAACTTATTAATAAAGGATGGTAAATTTCTATGCCCTTACTCATGAGATAAACAAACATGCATGGATATTATCAAATATCTAATCAAAGCTTACTAACATATCCATTCACCACCATGGGTTTTTAACACCTACATTTTATCTCTTAATGTTTTGCAATTATTATTTTATCATCAAAACCTTAATGCTGTTAAAAATTTACTAAAGTCACAATGGTGTTTGAGAAATTCTAAGTTGAAATTATTTTTCTAGTTCTTTTATAGATTTTTATTTTTTTTAATGATTTAGTAGTCCTTTTTCCCCCTTTATTTCAATTATTAAAATTTTATTGTATTAAAATATGCCCAAAATAGAATTATCAGTTTCCTAATAGAGTGACAGCAATTAAAAATTTTTCATGCATCCATAAATAACGGAATTCATGATATTATTTTCAATTGTACAAATAAATTTCACAATATTAAGCTCAAATATAATGAAAATCCTAAAATAATTATATAATTTTATATTATTATATCTAGTTAGTGTAATTATAATCGAGCCTAATGTAATAAAATTTGTTTGTGCAAGTGAAGATAATATCACAAGCAACTACCATCGCTTTGTCAGAAAACCTAAAATTCTATTATGGGAATATTTTAATATAATAAAATACTAATAATTGAAATAAAAAAAAGGCTCGTAAATCGAATGTCTAGAGAAAAGATAAAAAACCATAGAATAATTAGGAATAGGAAAATAACTTCAACTTGAAGTTCCTCAAACATCCTTGTGAGTTTAGCAGTTTTTTCATAGGGTTAAAATTTTGGTTGTGAAATGATAACTATTGAAACATTATGAGTAAAATATAATTATTAAAAAAATTAGTGGTGGAGTTAATATGTCAATAAACTTCTATAATCCTTAATAAAAAATTTAAATAAATTTAATATTAGTAGAAATAATAATAGTAACAACCAAAAGGAAAGTTTTTCCAAACCAAGCACAACTTCCGGGGGTAAAAAAAATTAATATTATTTTGAAAGAGAACAAAAGGGTTACAATCAATATAATCTTACGATTTAAGAGCACGTCTTTATAATTTATAAATGCACCTGAGCAATAGCAACTTACTGATCCAATAATAAGAGGAAAGTTCATGCACGCTACATCATCTTGCGAGAATTTGTCAAGAAGAATCAGAGGATGAGCAGCCTGATATGTAAGTACATCTATACAACCAATTAAAGAATCTCATTTCAATTAGAAATTAAGCATCCTATCCCTTGGGAAAAGTCGCTATTGATGAGGCGAGACGTATTGTAAAACAAGCTAACTAAATAAACAATCTCCATTCTAAGCATCAGCAAAGAAACTAAGGTTGATCTTGATCTGAAAAGAAATTTCAGTATGGGTTAGGCAAAATATTTAATGTTTTATAGTAAGTGTTAGCTGGCTCGATTGACAGCTAGTAAGATTTCTTGCGGTGCTGTAAAAAAGTTAGAATTTAATTTTAACTATGAGTTGGTCGTTAATCGAGCGATGAAAGACGGCCAATTGATATGATCACACAAAAGAAGTACATATAATGAATTGTAAATTTCTGTAATATCTTTTTTAAGATAAAATAAATAAAATGACACAGTTTTATCTGAGTTTAACTTGTTTTTTTGCCTAAAACTCGCCTATAAACGAATTTTTATCATTTTATCAAAATTTAGCTAACGTTTAGTTCCCAAATCAATTTTCATACAAAAAATTCAATCATTCAACAGAAAATCGTTGAGTTCAAAATCCTTGCAAATGAACAACGATATCATGCCATGTATCACATTGAGACATTTCGACTCCAATCTAATTGGTCGGCATAAGCCAATCATATCCACCTCAAGGTTAATGAATGATAATTGGACCATTTGTTCTGAGAAATTAAAGATGTCACACGTGATTGGATAAATTTCAAAAAAAGTAATTTTTCACGAAACGAATATCAAACCGATAAGCCCAAAATAAATAGTAACACGTGGCAGCCAATCCCATCAAATGACGCTACAAATCTTTCCCTAGATCCACGTCTTCATCGGACCATCCACGCGTCCTCATCAACTTACACAACTCGCCATGCATCCCACTCTGAACCTCGAGCGTGAGACAAACGTCCGGCAAAAAGTAACGGTGCAATGTTCAACACGCGCGTAAAAGGGAGTGGAATATTAAAGGGCCCTGTTGTTTGGTAGCAAAATGAAGATGTTGTCTGGTAATAAGACTGCACCACGTATGCACTTTCTCGAACCTGCCTTAAAGTGATTTCATATAAATTTTTATTTTATTTTTAAAAATTGACCCAACAGCAATTGCACGCTATTCTCAAAGAACCAAAAGCCCACGTGTATCATTCTTTCGGTCAGTGCTGGGTACGTTCTGATTTCTCATTGGCTGAGACGTGGGGTCACGGCTAACGTTCGATTACGTGGGATCATGTTACTTTGGGAGTGGGCCCTATAAAAATAAAGGTCTCCCCACAGCTGCGAGTGGTGCCCTAGACACGTGGTGCTATCGCAAATGTATGTACTCTCCTGCATGATCATGACCACCGTCTGAGCTTCTGTTTTTCTCTTTTCTCAGTGTCGCTGCAAAAGTGAAAGAGAAAGAGAGAGAGAGAGGGCGAGAGAGAGAGAGAGAGCTGAAATGGAAGGTAAGGGGAGTGATGGTGGGACTGGGAGGTGGTGCATGCTAAGATGCGCAGGAGGTGCGCATGATAAAACGGGTATCGATCGGATGATGCTCGGATTCCGTCCGATTGCACCGAAACCGATGACCGGAGGGAGCACTGGTTCGGGTAACTTGTTAAGTGACAACAAGAACCTGTTGATTAGTAGTAAGAGATCTAAAAGAAGGTACGTTAGGGTTCGGAAGAATAATTGTAGTTACAGATCAAGAAAGAACAAGAAAGCTGATCATGGAGGATGCGAAAGTAATGATGAGATTGTGACGTTACAGCTGTTGCCTGAGAAAGAGAAAGTTGTTGGCGATTTGGAGGAATCAACGAGAAGATCATCATCAGAATCTTGGTGGTGCAACATCGACACCGGTGGTTGTACGGGTGAGGAAAAGGTGCTGCTTTCAAGGACGAACGATGGAGAGATGGACATGTGGCTAGGGTTTGGTGGTCTGATGGGAGAACAGAAGACGGTGGTAGTGGAGTCGTGGGTGACAGTGGAGAGCGCCTCGGTGGCATGCATGGAAGAAGGGATAGGGTTTGGGAGTCGTGAGGACGTGGAGATAATGAAGAATCTAGAGAAGGACACGTGTCCGGGGTTTGTATCGGATGGCTTAAGTTATAAGGTTATGTGGGTGAATGATGCGTACAAGAAAATGGTCACGATGGCGAGGAAAGAAAACGACGTCGTATCAGCTGGGAGCGTTGTAGCGGTGGTGATGGTTTCGTTGGTGATGAAAGTGAAGTTGCCGCGTTTTTTCACTTCGTTAACGTGCAGGGTTAGGGTAGAGTACACGTGGCAGAATGAGAAGTACTCGAAGATAGTACCTTGTGATGTTTGGAGAATGGAGTGCGGAGGGTTTGCATGGAGACTTGACGTTGATGCTGCGCTCAGTTTGGGTCGTTGAAGAAACTCATGAAAACCAATAATCAGGTAAATTAATGTGATGAATGGTCAAATCCCAAATGTGCAAAGTAATCTCGTTAAAGAAAAATTAACACAAAAAAAAAATTAAGTTGTCATAATTAGATTAATCAGATGCCATTGCCGCCACTAAGTTTTGCTTAAGTGTGTGTGTGTGTATCCAAAGAGTGATATAAAAATAATCCCATAAATCAGGGAATGTGATGTGGGAAGATGGGGCTAGGTGGCAACGTAAGATTTGTTGATTGGAGTATATATAAGAGACAAGCATATGGGTATAATTAATAAAAATTATTATCTTCCCCTCATCTTGTTTGCTAATCGTTTATAGGCAGAGAGAGCGGAGATGAGGGAAAAGGCAACTGTGAAAATAACTAAAAGGAAGTCTAAACAAAGAACTGAAGATAAAAAAAGTAACATTAGTAACATCATCAATACATGTAGCATTTAAACAGTTAATGCCCCTACAACTAATAAGCCACAAAAAGTTAATAAAGTACTAGCACAATGATGCAAATGCAAACTATATACTAAGCTTATTTCGAATACAATTACTATCACAAGTAATAATGTTTTGCATTAATATTATTGCTTAACTAATACAATTTATTCTGTTGCTGCCACGTAGGATAGAGGGGTCCAAGTTGAGTTGGAATTATAGTCCAGTTGCTATTGATAGCTAACTACTTAAGGAAGATGTTGTCCTTATTTTTTGGAACGATCAAGTCCACCGTGCTTCATGCACAAACTTAAAACATGTCTTAGCTTGAGGGGCAAATGACATAAAGTTTTCAAATTGTATGATCAATAAAACTGATGACGGCTTAAAATAAACTAGTTTAATTAATTTTGGTTTATCCAAAAATCACATTAGAAACGCAACTAGCTTGTAAAATAGGTCTACTTGCAAAAATAATAAGTTTCATATTTAAGACCGGGTAGAGAAAATTATCTAGGGTTTTTGAGGAATGGCTTGAGAGTTTGTATTTTGTGAGAGCTAATGTCTGCTAGGAGAGAAAAATTTATATGGGATAGATTTAATAGGACCATCCACTGGTGGGCCTAGGAATTTAATTTAGGGAGGCTTAATATAAATGCAATTAAACAAATTTTATGAGATGACACAGAAACATAGACGAATTAAAGACAAGAATTATTTGTTTAAGTAATATAAAAGAAAATTTTCTGATTAGAGTATGAAAATCATTAGAACTAATAAGAAATTTTTTTAATAGTATGTATTTATAAATGGGGCTTGGTAAGATAGAAATTGGGATTTAATAGCTCTACCCATTCAATAGCACTTCAATATAGTTTAAATGGGCCATGCATCTTTAAAAGAAGGAAAAAAAAAATTAATTTTGGATTACTCCTTTCATGAATTAATTATCTTCAAGTCACTTCTTAATTTGAAAGCATTAATTTACCCTTCATTTTTATTAAGTGGATCAAAAAAATATTAATCTACAATTTCTTTTTCATCTTTTGATCAAATACAGGGCGTTTTGAGAATTTTAAAAATAAGAGAGGTGATTTAAGCATAGTTAATTTATGGAGAGATAATTTTAAATTTTTTTAAAAAATATTTTTAAAAAAAAATAATGGAGATATCTTGACCCCACTTTTGTGTAAACTCACCTCACTTCTAAAAATATTTACAACAAAAATAAATGTTTACTATGAATTAATTAAATCATTCTTATAAACTTTTTCTAACTTTAATTTCTCTTACAATATTTAACCATTCAAGTTTTTTAAACATAAATTTATTTGACTATTTTACCCTTATGATATAAAATGAACCAATTGCCCTAATAAATATTTGTTTTTGTATCTAATAGTTTAAATATTTAATTTTGTGATTTATAACTAATATTTTTAAATATCTAACAATTTTAAATACCCTACATGTCAATTATATAAATTTGACAATATGATAATTTACATGAGTATAGTACTAGAAGACATTATATTAGTTTAATTAAAGATTAATAACCATCCATGCTAATAAATTATTATTGACACATCATTTAGAAAATAATGAATGTTGTATAAGAATTAAAAAAACTGAAAAAATAAATTTTTGTATTTTATAAGGGTAAAATAGTCAAATAAAATTAAAAATATATAAAATCATAAAATATACGTCATAAAAAAAATTAAGATAAATTTGATTTATTACTTTTCTAAAATTCTTCTTATTTAAAATTTTAAAAAATTATGTAAACTTTTGTATTTATTTCTAGAAACCGGGTGGGTTAACGAAACGTAACGATAGAAATATCGCCGCTCTTTTTATAATTGAAAACTAAGAAGGGGCTACAAATTAGAATTTGGCCGTTCTTAGAACAATTTAAAAGCTCACAAGGAGGAACTTCGTTTGGTCCGCCTATGGGATCATCCAATAATAAAAAATCATGTGTAGTTATATATATATTTTTTATACTTTATTATATATTAGATATTTTCAAATTGAGTATATATCGTTCAAAATATTATTGGATGGATGCGTCGATAACGTGCTGTCTGCATCTCATACAAGACCTTGATCTTCTGCTAGGAACTAATAAATAATTAAAACTAGGATAGAAGAGCACCTAAAGCTGCGAAATAAATAATTAAAACTAGGAAGTATAAATAAAGTTATTGATTCCTTACAGTAAAATATTTTTTATTCGTACACAGACACGCACGCACACACGCACACAAAAGAATCATGTAAATAGTTTTAAATTACTTGCATCCTTCTATCTTAGTTAATAGTTAGCTTTGGAACGATTATAAGTACATTCAAATAGTAATTCTTTCAGAAACTAATGAAAGTGATATGCGAATACATACATAGGTGCATATACACATTTCTTTATTTGTAGTACATCATATAACATCATAGTGGTACCATGTCATGCTGAATTTTATTTGTTTCGATGAGAACCCCATTTCCAGAGAACTAACAAAAGATAAAACATATGTAACCTTCTCACTATTCTAGTTATAAGACTTTGTAAAGATACTTAACATTTGCAACTGAAACGTAAAACAAACAACTATAAACAATAAATTTATCGCCTCCAAATGGTTGAGAGTTTCAGTTCGATTCTCTCTCTGTGATTTCTATATTAGGCGTTGATGGGAGGTTTCTGTAATAATTTAAGAACACAGTTTATACTGTACATGAAAAAAAGGTTAAATACTTCAAATAATTTTACAAGTAGAATGTAGTTATAGATCAACAACAATATCCCTGCAGGTGATACTTAAACGCTGGGTAGATTTATAGCATAATTATTGAATATGCTTACATCTCAAATCGAAAACATTTTCAACATATTTAGTTATCTCATTCTTTTTGCTTAATTGGTCAACCATCTTTATCAGTAGCTAACGATGCTGTTATTGTGGCAAAAGCCTTATTAAAATGAAGGGAGACTAGCCAGAAAAGAGCAGCAGATCAAGGAAGCTTCCGATAAAATTCGGAATTTAAGTGAATATATGTTATATATATATAGCAAGCAAGTGGCCAAGTTAGTAAACTAAGTATTGGATAATCGAAGTAGTTTAATTTCCAATGACGTGTGGTGGATGCATGAGGCTAAGTACTCAAGAAATAATAAAACAAAAATTTACCAATCAAATGAACAGCTGATTGAGACACACAGACAGATGGATTGGCTGGACGGCTTGCAGAAATGAAGCTAGAGAATGGAGACAACAAAAAAAATAGTTTTTGTAGGTCGCAAGTCAAGAATAGGCTGTTAATTTGTATAAACAAGTAGCTAGTTTTCCAATATTATTTGATGATTAATATTATGATCTGATCTTTTGTGACAATTTTATGACTTTTGTTTTGGATTTTTAATTTAGTATTATTGGATTTTTAATCTAATATTAGACTTATATATAAAAAATTATGTGGCATAAACTGTCATAGAAGGTTAAACTTAATTAAAAGTGATTCATTTAAGTTTTCAGTAATTTAAGTTTTAATGTATTTAATAAGATGTGGATTTTTATGTTACTGTTTATTTTTTGGATTGGGAATCAGAATGATTAATGACGTTTACTTTGTAAAAATGGAGTAGAAATTAGAATCGGAATAGTGGAATTTATCATTATTTGAGAATAGGAAATGAGAGATTAATTCTTATTTTCACGTAGGAATTAATTAATATCTCATTCCTTGAATTTTTTATTTTGCCCCTAATGAAATTTTAATATTATAAAAATGTCCTCTTTTAAATTAATTTATTTTTATTATTGTTATAATTAATTAATTAATATGCTATTATAAAAATAAAAATAATTAATCTAATTATTATAGTTATTTCATATATTATTATTATTATTAAATAAATATAATTATTACTATTATTAATATATTAATACATTATTAGCAATAATATTTTAATAATGATAGTTTTTTAATAAATAATTATAATAATTAATATATTATTATTAAAATTAATTAATTAATATACTATCATAATAGTCATTAATATAATTATTATAATTTATCCATATATTATAATTTATTAATATATTAATACATTATTAATAAAAATATATTAATAATTATAGTTTTTGAATAAAAAATCACAATAATTAATATATTATTATTATTATTATTAATCAATATATTATCAAAATAATCATTTATATAATTATTATAATTAATTCATATATTGTTATTAATTAATTAATAAGATTATTATTAATTAATATATTAATACATTACTAATAATAATATTGTAATAATGATAGCTTTTAATAAATAGTCACTATATTTAAAATATAAAATATTAATTATTACAATAACTCATTAAGTACTTGGAGTAATTTGTTACAATTTAACTTATTTTGATTCTGACATTAAGACAAAGTGAAGACATTAATGTAATATAACTAATTTTGATTTCGATTCCTATAATTTACGTAAATAACTTATTTTTATTCTTATTTCCCATTTTCAAGCTATCTCATTTCTATTCCTCCCTATTTCAATTCAATTGTGTATGTGTTTGTGTTTCATTTGTTTGGCGTCAGTTCTTAGTGGTTGCTGTTGATAAAAAATCATAATTTTTCTTATAAAAAATATTTTAGGATCGATCTCATATAATATATAAGAAATTTACAATTTAAAAAATCATACCTTAATAATTTGAGAAGGTGAACGACAGGACGTAATATTGTAAAAGTAGAGATAAAATGTAATAATTTTGGAGTCCACCTTCTAAAATATCACAAGGCTTCATTTACACATAAATATAACACATAGGGTCTTAACAAATATTATATTTAGATTTATCACCTAATATACCAGTTTTCTTATTTTTAGATCTAGTAGTGGTGTAGTCAATTAAATGAGCTAATCCGAAGATCATTTGGGAACATACAATAGTGGCTATAATAATTAAACTTATAATTAACTAGTTTAATTATTTAATTTTAATTCTACTCCACTATAAGATTGGAACTGACATTAATAAATATTGTATGCTCGAATAATAATTCATCTCAAGTAATATTGATCTCTTTACTGTATAATTTTTTTTCACCATATCGTTAATTAAATTGATATCTCAATTGTCCAATCAATTTAATAACATCTTATTTCTTAATACTGACTGATTTTCTCTAATGATCATTTTCAATATATTAAATATGTCGACATACTCTGGCCAAAGAATTTTATGATCAAGTATTGAAAACCCATCAAGAGATGTGTTGTACAAATTTTATATTGTTAATATATAATTTCAATACTTATAATTGCTTCCACCAAGATACCGGGTAATCTTGACTACAAGTATATATCGTGCCCATTGATAACTCAAATGAAATGGCAACTACAATCATAAAATTATAACTAACTCAAGTTAAGATTATAGTAAAATCAATGTCTATGAGATTTAATAAGTTTGATAGTTATTATAGAGTTAATTAAATCTCATATGTAATCCTATTTAATGTAGTCATACTATATTAATAAATTCACACATGATTAAGACAAATTATTCAATAAATTTATTACAGTTTATACCTAAATAAAGTATCTAACTTTATTTATTAATTGTGAACTCATTTATTAAATCATAAGATAACTTGTATTTATGTTTTTTGTGAATCCATATAGTGTTTACATAAATATATATAATATGATTAAATGGACTTTACTCAAAAAATTAATGCAAATAAGATATTTGAATAAAATATTTTAATTATTTTATTAATCAGAAAAATATTTATTACAATTAAATAAATCTATATGCTTTTAAAGAATATATTTTCCCAACAATCTCCCACTAGCTCTTAAAGCATATTTGGGATTTCACGCATGCCCATGGATTATAAGTGAAAGTTAAAAAGTTTTTCAGGAATGACCTTTATCAAAGGATCTATCAAGTTTTGCTGTGATGTAATCTGAGTAACCTTCACATCATCTTTCTGCATTATATCCCTTATAAGATGATACTTCCTCTCAATATATTTTTATTTTTTGTAGTTTCTTAGTTCTTTAAATTGAGCTATTGCACCACTATTATCACAAAATAGTTTAAGGGGTGCAATTACAGCATGTATCACCTCAAGATCTTGTACGAACTTATGGATCCATACAGCTTCTTTTACAGCTTCAAATGTAGCCACATATTCAGCTTTAGATGTGGAGTCTGCGATATAAGATTGTTTCATTACCCTCAAACTAACAGCTCTACTTCTTAATGTAAACACATACTTGGAAGTTGATTTTCTAGAATTCTTATCTGACATAATATCAGAATCAGTATAACCCACTAGAATAAGTTCATCACCAAAATACACAAGCATATAATTTTTAGTTCTTTTCAGATACTTCATTATATGCTTGACTGCAGTCTAGTGTTCAAGTCCAGGATTAGATTAATATCTGCTAACCATCCTTACTGCAAAACAGATGTCTGGCCTAGTGTAAAGCATGACATACATAAGACTTCCCACAGCTTCCGCATAAGGAACTCATCTCATTTTCTCTATCTCTTCAAATGTTTTAGGTAATTAGTTTTTAAAGAATGCAATTTCATGTCTGAATGGTAATAAACCAGTCTTGAAATTTTTCATGCTAAATTTAGCTAATATCTTATCGATATAGACTGTTTGAGATAAGGTTAAAGTTTTATTCTTCTAGTCTCGCAGTAATTTGATCCAAGAATATAACGTGTCTCTTTCAAGTCTTTCATGTCAAACTGTTTTGCTAACCAACTCTTTATTGTAGTTAACACTCTTATATCATTTTCAATTAGGAGAATATCATATATATAAAAAACTAGGAAGGTTACAAATTTTTTTCTAAATTTTCTTATACACACATGGTTCATCAATATTGTGAATGAATTCAAATGATTTAATCGCTTGATTAAATTTAATGTTCCATGATTGAGATGCTTGCTTTAATCCATAAATAGATCTCTACAACTTACATACCATGTGTTCTTGATCTTTTTGTATGAATCCATCTGGTTACTGCATGTAAATGTTTTTTTCAAGATGCCCATTAACAAAAGTAGTCTTGACATCCATTTGTCAAATTTTATAATCCAGCACTGCAGTAATGGAGAGTAGAATTCTGATAGATTTAAGCATAGCAACTGGAGAAAAGGTTTCCTCATAATCGATTCTCTCTTTCTAAGTAAACTCTTTGGCTACTAATCTAACTTTAAATGTCTCCACCATTCCATCTACTCTTCTTTTTCTCTTGTAGATCTATTTACACACTATAGGTTTTACCCCGTTTGGTGTCTCTACAAGTTCCTAGACTTTATTCAAATACATAGATTCTATTTCTTGATTCATGGTCTTTTTTTTAAAATTCAACATCTCTATCGTTGTAATTAGCGGGATCTTGTATATGTTCATTTGAGATAGCCTTATAGGTTTCTCCCAATAACATGTATCTCGCAGGTAACCTAGTTACCCTCCCACTACGATGAGGTTCTAAAATGGATTCTTGCTTAGGGATAATCCTGTGTTGATCATCTGGTTGTTGTTTTTCTTGCTGTTCTATAACAGATGTAGAAAGTGAAGTATCAACCTCATCACCTGACAGTTCTTCAAGTATTACCTTACTCTTAAGTTTGAAGTTATTCATATAGTCTTCCTTGAGGGAAGTGAAATGTGTGCTCACAATTACTTTCTTATCTTGAGGACTATAAAATAAATTTCTCCTTATCCCTTTGGGATACCTTACAAACATACAAATATCAAAATAAGAATCCATTTTGTCTGCTTTTGGTTTTAGCATATATACTGATGATCCCTAAATACGGATATGTCGCAAACTAGATTTGTGACTTGACCATAATTCTATTGGGGTTTTAAGCATTGACTTAGATAAAACTAAGTTCAAGAAATAAATTGCAGTTTCTAGTGCTAGTCCCCAAAAAGAGATTGGTAATGACGAATAACTAAGCATTGATGTCACAATATCTAAAAGAGTTCTATTTTTTCTTTCAGCTATCCCATTTTATTGTGGTGTCCCTGGGACAGTTAATTGAGATATATTCTCATTTTCAACTAGATACTCTTTGAAATCTCTAGAGAAAAATTCACCACCTCGATTAGATCAAAGTTTCTTTATTCTCTTATCTAATTGTTTTTCTGTCTTAGTCTTACACTCTTTGAATTTCTTAAGAGCTTCAGACTTATGACGTATTGGATAAAAATAATCGTATGTCGAGTAGAAAGTGATGAAATACTCATAACCTCATCTTGCTTGTATATTGATTGGTCCACATACATCTATATGTACCAATTCAAGTGGTACTGTTACACGCACTCATTTGGCCGAGAATGGCCTTTTGGTCATTTTTCCTTTTAAATAGGATTCATAGAATGACAATGATTCATTTTCTAATAGACTTAAGAGCCCATATTTGATCATTCTCTGTATCCTATTTTGGTTTATGTGACCCAAGCACAAATGCCAGAGGTAACATTGGTTGGAAGAAATATTTCTTTTCATAGATATATGTGTATGCTCATCATTATTAATTACTGTGTCATGCATATAATAGATCATATGACTTAAATAATATAAATTATCTCTCAATGTATCAGAATAAACAAGTCTCTTATTACAAAAAATAGAAACAGTGGATCCAAAATTTACAGTGTACTCTTGCTTTGATAAGCAAGTTATCGAAATTAAATTCCTCTTAATGTCTAGAACATAAAGACAATTATACAAAACTAATATCTCATTATTAATAGATAATAAAACTGATATAGACTTCACTGCTAACACGAACTGTCCTATCCCTAACTGCAGCTTAATGCTTCCTTTACTTAGTTTCCTGAAACTAATAAAGTGAATTACAAATATGATTAGTTGCTCCTGAATCCAACACCCAAATGTCACTAGGATTCTGAACTAAACAAACCTCAATCACAAAAAGATTCCCATACATGATTTCACAATCTCAGGGCAATCCTTTTTCTAGTGACCTTTTTGTCCACACTTGAAGTATTTGCCCTTTGGTTTACCATTTTACTTGGTACATAATTTTTTTTTCCAGCTTTCTTTTTACCTTTGCCTTTCGACTTAGGTCTAGAAGTAGAACATTTTTCAGTAATATTTATACTTTCTAGAGATTTCTTAGTATAATAGATCTCTTCAGAAGAATGAAGTTTGTTCATCAATTCTATTAAGATCATGTTTCTTTTATTCATATTATATTGACCTTAAACTCCATAAATATTTTTGGCAAAGATTCTAGCACCATGTCAATCTTTGAGTTATCATTGATTTGTACACTTTAAATCTTAGTCTCATTTAAATAGTCCATCATTGTAAGGACATGATCACAAACTCTTATGCCCTTCCTTATTTTACTGTTTCATGATAATTTTCAGTGCTGCTTATCTCACAGAGTGAGTACTCTGCCTAAACATCTCTTGGAGACTATTCATTATTTCAGTGGTGGTCTCTAAGTTTCGATATTTGATTTATAAAATATTAGAAATCAAGGCTAAAATATAGCATTTTGCCATTTCATTGGCCTTTGCCATTTCTCATAAAGCCTCTTCTAATTTCTATAAGCATCTTCGGCTGGAATTAGGGGGCATGGCTGAGTTAAAACACATTTATAATCTTTAGCAGTTAGGACAATGAATAGATTTCTTTTCCAATCTATATAGCTTTCTCCAATGAATTTGTTTTGACTCCAAATAATAGTAAATGGGCTCAGGGAAGACATTTTCTGAAAAATAAAACATCCATGCATAAATAATTTGATAAAAAATTTACAATAACTAACAAAAATGTAAAAAATCATAAAAGCATTTCAATTTATTGCAACGATAATCTAGTACCATTTTGACAAACTATCCATTGAGGAAGTCATATCTACACTTGTTAGACCCAATTATTCATTGGATTATTTACTTTCATATAGAGACATGATAAATAACTATCATTATCCTTTTGAGCCTAAATTTTTTAACAGAGTTTCGTTAGAAAGGTTAATAACAAATTTTAGTTGAGTGTATAACCATTATTTCAATATACATACTTCTCATATCAACAGTCACGTTAGGGTGAATAATCGATTGAAAAATATTTTAAATTTATCTTTAAATAAGTTTATGAAATAAAATATCTAATATATACAACCTCCAAAGGGAGTATCACTGCATTATGAAGTCGGGGTATATATATAATTTTATTATTAAATTAATAATGGAGCCCATGGGAAAAATTATCTTAAATTTTTTCTCTCCCACTCAATATTTTAAAATTATTTTTTTAAAATATAAATTAATTATATATTGTTAATTGCATGCTTCCTATAATATTATCTAGATGATATCTAATATTATCAAGTATTCGCAAACTTTAAACAATATAATGATATTCATAATTAATGAATGACATATATAATTATGCATAAAGTGACACTATCTATTCTGTATGACATGTTATCATGGCATGTTATCATCCAAAATATAGCATATAGAAAAATAATTAAATAGTCTTAATTCATGACTTTCCTAAAATAAAATAAAATAAATTACATTAACCTTAAACCTAATCTTCATTAGGCTTCTTGTCAATATCCATTTTCCATAAGCTTACTTTTGTTGATGGACTAGGGAAAATTAGATTTTTTAAATTTATTATTAGTCCAATTTTAATTTTAAATGAAAATAAAAATATTTTTATTTTATAAATTAAAAAATAATTTTTAGGCCAATAATAAATTTAATGTGTTAAAATTTTATCTATATATTTAAATCCATCAAGTCCAAATACAAATAGACCTAAATCTAGGATTTACCAAGCCTAAAATTACTTTTAGACTTAAATGCATAACTTTAACACTTTTTTGTCCAAAAAGAAAAACTTAGGAACTATAAGGTCCAAATGATAAAATCCAATTTTTCTTTTTTGTTTTCCTCTTCCAGCCACCACCATAACCAGTTGCCGTTATGCTTCACTGCCCCCATGCCAGAATTCCATCAGCCGAGACCATCTCCCACGCTACATGATCATCTCCTGCGCTGCTGCCTGCAGTTGCTGCAGCGTGTGCTGGCTGCTGCACTCGTAGCTCGTGCATTACTAGGCACAGCTGCTGCAGTTCGCACTAGCTACTGCACACGCAGCCCGCGCGCACTGGCTGCTGGCGTGTATTTGCAGCGGGTGCGCAATAGTCATAAATTTCCAGCCTCTAATTCTTTGATCTCCCGGTTAATCTCTAGCAATTTACAATCACATTACAGTAGTTTACAAATTTTCAAAGCTAATTTTGGCATACAAAATTTTTATTGCAATAAATTAAATCAAGAGAGAAACATGGTAATAAAAACTACCTCTCTTCTTATATATTCAAAACAAAAGAAAATCTAGCCATGATTTAAGACAAATCATTAACATACTTTATTTATATATTAATCAAATAATATATATCTAAATAAAATTGTGCCACTCTAATGCATAAATTTCAATATTGATTTTATATGATATTCTTATATATGAATATAAGATGACTCTGATACCAATTGCTGGTGAAAAATCATAATTTTTCTCATAAAAATATTTTAGAACCGATCTCATATAATATATAAAAAATTTGTAATCTAAAAAATCATACTTTAATAATTTGAGAAGATGAACGATAGGAAGCAACAAATCTCCCACCAAACGATCTTCCAGACTATGACTCAAGTTTGATCTGCATTGAACGTGTGGGTGTTCGTTTCACTACTCTCCAAAAAGCACCGGCTTCTTTTTGCTCAGTGTTTTTCTCAAAAGGCGTCTCTGTCTTCTTCTTTTTTTTAGAGAAAAGAACACTTATATAATATTCCTTAGTTAAAACCCTAATATGTATTTTTTTATAATAATTTAAAATATTAAATATTTTAAATGTAATATTTTTCCTATCCACTTATGTAAAAGTGAAGATAAAATGTAACAATTTTGGAGCCCACCTTGTAAAATATCACAAGGCCTCATTTACACATAAATATAACACACAGGGCCTTAACAAATATTATATTTAGGTTTATCACCTAATATGTCAGTTTTCTTATTTTTAAATCTAGTAGTGGTGTAGTCAATTAAATGAGCTAACCCGAAAATCATTTGAAAACATACAATAGTGGCTATAATAATTAAGCCTGTAATTAAACTAGCTTAATTATTTAATTCTAATTCTACTCCACTATAAGATTGGAACTGACCTCTATAATTGTATGCTCGAATAATAATTCGTCCCAAGCCACATCGATCACTTTACTGCACAATTTTTTGCACCACATCGTTAATTAAATTGATATCTCAACTGTCTAATCAATTTAATAGCATCTTATTCCTTGATACTTATTGATTTTCTTTAATAATCATTTTCAACATATTAAATATGTCGACACATTTTGGCTAGAGAATTTTATAATCAAATACCGAAAACTTATTAAGAGATGTGTTGTACAAATTTCATATTGTTAATCTATAACTTCAATACTTATAATTGCTCCTACCAAGATACCTAGTAATCTTGACTATAAGTATGTGTCGTGCCCATTGGTAACTCAAATGGAATGACAACTACAATCATGAAATTATAATTAACTCAAGATTAAGATTACAATAAAATCAATGCCTATGAGATTTAATAAGTTTGACAATTATTATAAAGTTAATTAAATCTCATATATGATCTTATTCATTGTAGTCATACAACATTAATAAATTCATACATGATTAAGACAAATCATTTAATGAATTTATTACATTTTATACCTAAATAAAGTGCATAACTTTATTTATCAACTACAAACTCATTTTATTAAATCATAAGATAACTTGTGTTTATATCTTCTGTTAATCTATATAATGTCACATAAATACATATAATATGATTAAGTGGACTTTACTTAAAAAATTAATACAAATAAGATATTTGAATAAAATACCTTAATTATTTTATTAATCAGAAAAAATATTTATTACAATTAAATAAACCTATATGTTTTTAAAGAGCACATTTTCCCAATAGTTGTCGCGTCTGTAGTTGGCTTCCGGCTTTAATTGGCAACAACTTCGGTTGTGTTTGCGTTTCACGTGCATCAATTGTCATCGATAATGGGCTATTGTTTACTATTATTGTGTTTGATTGTAATTGTCTTTTTGTGTCTGTGTCTGAGTTGTGTCTGTATATGTATTGTGAAATGTGTATCTCTTATTTTTGTGTGTGGCATGCTACTTAGGTTTAGTTTTTTTTTTTTTTTAAAGCAAGCTAATAGAGTTCTCGGATTAAATTAGGTTTTACCCAATCTAATCACAACTTGATCGAGTTTTACCATTTTCATTCGATCAAATTTCCTTCAAAACCCAATTTGATCTGAACCCAAAAGTTTTTAGATCGAATCAGTTATTTTGCCCACTTTTAAGTGCAACTATTGAGCTACATGGCAATAAAGCACAAGACTATGCATGGTTGGGCTATAATGTGTTGCTTATGAGTGATTTAAGCTAATGGCATTCTTGAATCACGTTTTTGGCATGCAATTTGTGCTGTTGTAATATGCTAGCTATGGCAGAAAGAGAAGAAAAATGGCGGCAATATGAAGAAGAAAATAGTGGGAAACAAAGTGTCCTGGTGTGTGCTTTCTAATATTATAGGTGTCAATGCGTAAGTATACACAATAAGTAATATAATGATAAGTATTCAAACTTTAAACACTCAAAGCAAACTAAAATACACAAACAAGAAAATAAATTAAAACACACAAAACAAACTAAAATCGTCCTTTTATTGAATTTTCTCAAGCTCCAATTGGATGTTGTAGATGCCTCTCTCAATTTTTCTGAGATCTCTTTCTAAATCCTCAACATGGGCTACTAACTCTGGTGGTTGTAACTGACAGATACGAAGTATTTTACAAAATCGTATATGACCTCTAAGATAAGATTGTATATGTCGAAACTGTCTAAGAATATTTAAGAGGAACTGTCTCATGATTAAAATGATAAGAAAAATCTTAACGGTTAAATAAACACACTTAAACAAAAATAATTTCAATCAGCAAAAGAATGATAAAAACTAAAGAAAATAAACAATCAAATCAGTGAAAAGAAAAGTCTCAATTTAAATAGGTGACTCACTCAAATTTATTTCGCTGTCCTCTCCATGTGGTTGGTATTTTAGATATGGCTTTAATTTTTGACCATTAACTTTGAAAGTGACACCATTTGTTAAATCCTTAATTTCAATTACTCCATGTGAAAAAATAGTGTGAACAATAAATGGGCCAGACCATCGAAAGCGTAACTTACTTGGAAATAAGTGCAAGCGAGAATTGAATAAAAGTACTTTTTGACCTGAAGTGAAAGATTTTCGCATAATTTGCTTGTCGTGAAAGACTTTCATTCGTTGCTTGTAAATTTTAGCATTCTCGTACGCGTCATTTTGAATTTCTTCAAGTTCTGCCAATTATAATCTTCTTTCTGAACCAGCTTGCTGTATGTCAAAATTAAATTTCTTGATAGCCTAGTACGCACGATGCTCGAGTTCTACAGCTTCAGTTGTGTTTCTTTATAATCTATATGGTAAAATGATATTTTGATTTGTTGCAGACAAATTAATTTTTGGCACAATAAATATTAATTCATAATAAAATTAATGGAAAAATAATAATGATTTTTATAATTAATCTTTTGGGTAATAAATATAAATAAAAATGGTAAAAAAATTTATTAAATTTTATTTACTATGGATCCATAACTCCAACTAATTTAATTTTATAGTTTCACTTAAATTAAATTATATATATTTAATTTTTTTAGATAAAATAAAATAAATAATTTAAATATTTTCACTGTGAATCGATCTCGGACTTACTAAGCTCTAAATATAATAAGACACTCTTATATTTGAGAGTTAGAATTTATTTTTAGGTTGTATTTGTCAAATAATGCGTGAAACTTATAGCTCAATTATTTAAAAGCAAACAGTAAAAAGAAAAAGCAAAAGTAATTGGAAAAAAGTAACAAGTAATACGAAAAACAAACAATGATTAATACAAAATCACAACATTAAATGCAATATTGCAAATAATAAAACAATAGCAAAATAAAAGGATATTTGTTGGTAGCTATGATTGTGGCTCACATCTTCCTCTAATTTTACGTCTAATAATAGTTTGAACACCCTTTATAGGTCGAGGGTAGGTTTCCCATTCAATTTTCTTATAAATTGGCAAACATAGTCTTTTTGTGTCAGATTCCCAAAACTAAATTATGCACTTTTTTTTTAATAGTCCCCATAATCTATGTATCTCATATTGCACACATCCGCTTCAAAATGTCTCAAGAGATCGTAAGATATCACTAACAATTCTTTACTCATGCCATCTTTAACGAATCTAATTTTATTTTCTCAAATATTAGAACCATTCCTAAAGATTTACAATTTAGTATTATACAATTACGTCTTACACAGTTATAACATTTTGAATGAGGTCTTTTAGCTCTCTTTTTTTTAACAAATATGTTTTTACCAAAGCCAGGCATGTAAGAAACAAACATATCAAAAAACTCACCCATTATTTGGACTTTTGCTTCAATTAACTAACGAATGTCAAAAGGAATGCCATTGATCATTAACGAATGCAGTCATTCATAACGTGCTTTATAAATTTTTCTAAGAGCATTTTGAAGGAGAAAGGGAAAATGCTTATGCAATTTATGTTTAATTTCTTCCATACTTAATTTTGGGGTTTCAGTTATGATAGAAAACTAAGGATATTGACTTAAGAAGTTATAAGATATCTTTATCCCCTATTTATATGGGAAAGTAAATCAAAATACACCGAAAAGAAAAAAAAAACCTATAAAATCAAATCAACATAAAAAGAAATGAAAAAGAAAAACTAAATAAGAAAGATGAACTTACAGCCATCCTCTTATTAATTCAACCTCAAGCTCCAATTGAAATTTATATATATCACCTTTTATTTTCAAGGGTTATCTTTTTAGATTTTTAACATAGGAAACAAATTATGCTGGTTGTAAATCTCAAAGTAGATGTGATTTACAGCTTTGTATCAAGCCTCTTAAGTGATGTTTCACATGCTTAAGGTTTTTAAGATGTTTAAGCACAATGTTCTTTATTGAGGTACTCATGACATATATATAACTTAAATGATAAAGCATATTATTCAAGACAGTCAAACAATTCAAATATTAAAGTCACGGTGAAAATTTAAAACACTTATTAAAAAAACTTAATCAAAATTTGGTGGGACACTCAATTTTATTTCGATGTTTTATTCACATGATTGGTATTCAAAATAGGGTTTTATTCTTTGTCCATCAACTTAAATGTGACACTTTTTTTGGATTCTCAATTTCTACAACCCCATGTGGATATTTTTTTTTATATATATAACAAATAGGCCACTCCACTTTATCTTTAACTTTTCTAAAAACAAATAAAGAAAGAATTATAAAGAAAAATTTTTTAACGAATTTCAAATATTTTTTGAAAAATTCTTTCATCATGAGAAGCTTTGGCACATCTTAATAATTCTTGAATTTTCATATGCATCATTTCTCAATTCCTCAAGTACATTCAATTGTAATTTTTGCACATTACCAATATCATCCAAATTTGAATTGAAAGCTTTAATAGCCTAAAAATGATTTATGCTCAAGTTCAACAGGTAAGTGACAAGGTTTATCATAAACTAGCTGATAGGATGACATTCCTAATGTCGTCTTAATGCAATACGATAGGCCCAAAGTGCATCAGTTAGTCAAAGAGACTAATCTTTTTTGTTTGAGCTAACTATTTTTTCAAAATTTATTTTATCTCCCTATTTGCTAATTCAACTTGACCATTTGTTTGAGGATGATAAGATGTAGCAACTTTATATGTAATTTCATATTTTTTCGTTAAAGACCCAAATGATTTATTAATAAAATACTTACCTCTATCACTGACAATTGCTCGAGAAATTCCAAATCGACTTAAAATATTTTCTCTTAAAAATTTAATTACAATTTTTCTATCGTTATTTTGATAAGAAATTGCTTCAATCCATTTTGAGGCATAATCAACTGCAAGTAATATATAAACACAAATCTAAAAGATGGTGGAAAGGGACTCATGAAATCAATTTCCCAGCAATCAAATATTTTGATCTCAAGCATGGGATTTAATGGCATCATGTTTCTTTTTATAACTGATCATAATTTTTTATAGTTTTCACAAGTTTTACAAAATTCATATGTGTCTTTGAATATGGTAGCCAATAAAATTGACACCGTAAAATTTCAGCTGAAGTTTTTCTTAAAGAAAACACCACATCCTTCAAAATGACAAAAATTAATGATATTACTTACCTCATTATCAGGATTGCAACATCAAAAGATTTGATCAAGGCAATATTTAAATAAATAAAGATTTGATCAAGGCAATAATTATTTACTTCAGCTAAAAATTTCTTCTTCTCTTGAATATTCCATTGCAGAGGCATTTTACCTATAACAAGAAAATTAACAATGATAGCATATCATGGCATTGAAGTAACAGAAAATAAAAATTCATCAAGGAAAGAATCATTGATAGGTATTTGGTCAGTGAAGAAGTTAGAAGTAAGTCTTGATAAATGATCTGCAATAACATTTTTAGCACCCTATTTATCTTTGACGATAAAATCAAATTCTTGAAGTAGCAAAATCCAACGAATTAGTCGTGGTTTGGCATCTTGCTTAGTCATCAAATATCTTACAATAGCATGATCAGTAAAAACAATAGACTTAGAGCCAAGAAAATATGAATGAAATTTATTTAATACAAACATCACAGCAAGTAATTCTTTTTCAATTGTAGAATAATTTATTTGAGCACTATCGAAAGTTTTACTCACATAATAAATCACAAAAGACCTACCCTCTCTTTTTTGTCTTAAAACAACACCAACATGAAAATCACTTGCATCACACATTAATTTAAAAAGCAAAGACCAATTAGCAGATTACATAATAGGCATAGATGTTAAAAGATAAATTATTTTCTCGAAAGATTTTTGGCAATCATCAGTCCATTTAAATAATGTATCTTTTAATAAGAAATTACAAAGTGATTTAAATATGGCACTAAAATTTTTTATAAACCTTCTATAAAATCCTATATATCCTAAAAAAGATCGTACATCTAACTATTTTTTGTTGTGGCACTTTAGATATAACTTCTATTTTTGCTTTGTCAACTTCAATTCCTTTAACAAATACAATATGACCTAAAATAATTTCAGAAATAACCATGTAGTGACATTTGTCTCAATTCATCACGAATTCTTTTTCAACACATCTTTTTAAAAATTTCTCTAAATTTTTAAGGCAATCATCAAAAGAATTTCGAAATATAGTCAAATCATCCATAAAGTCCTCTAAACAGTGTTCAACCATATCACAGAAAATATTTAGCATACATCTTTGAAATGTTGTAGTGGCATTACAAAACTGAAATAGCATTCTTTTAAAAGCAAAAGTTCCAAAGGAATATGTAAATGTGGTCTTTTCTTAGTCCTCAAGTACTATAAGAATTTGATAATAACTTGAATATCCATCTAAAAAATAGTAGTAGGGATGTCTAGCTAGCCTTTCTAAGATTTGATCAAGAAACGATAATAGAGAATGATCTTTTCTAGTGGCTTTATTACATTTTCTATAGTCTATATATACGTGGTAACTAAATGTAACTCATGTTGAATTAATTTACCTTTTTCATTTTTTACAACAGTGACTTTAGATTTTTTAGCATTACTTGTATAGGACTTATCCACTTACTATCAGAAATAGGATAGATAATTCCCACATCAAGCAATTTAAGAACTTAAGTCTTTAATACCTTTTTTATGTGTGGATTTAATCTTCTTTGAGGTTGTTGATGTGTTTTAGCATTTTCTTCCAAATTAATTCAATATGTGTAAAGTAAGGGATTAATGCTTTTAATTTCATTTAAAGTCTATCTAATTACCTTTTTATGTTTTTCAAGAACAATTATTAATTTATCTTCTTGGCCACTTGATAGAGCAAAAGAAATTACAACATGATAAGATTGTTCTTCTCTAAGATAAGTGTTGTGCAAATTTTATTAAACTCGCAAGTGCACAAATCTATTGTAGAATAGATTAACAATGACGAGTGTCAAGGAGAGGTTGATTTTAATTATGTGCAGAATTAATTTTCTTTAATGGGTGAATAAATTTGTGGTGAAATTGATGTAAATTATGCTTGAATTTAAATTACAATGGCAGGAATTAAATTAAACTAGAATTTATTTAAATGACGTGCTTGGGTATTCGGATTGCATCAACATGCTCTATGGGCTAAATATTCCATATTAATGTCAATTAAATCATAAGGGGGGATTCCATACCTCATGAACCACGCTCAAATAAATATAGTGCCAAAGGCTTATCGTGCCAAATAATAATAACCTTGTACTAGGTGCGGGTTTAACCAGGGAGGTATCTAGACAAGACTATTATTATTTGTCGACAAAAAGTCAAAACAATCACAAATATTAGAGGGAAAAAAAAAGTAAATTTACCAAATTAAGCCCATAGGACATGTTGAGACTTTACCTTCAACCCAAACTTAAAACAAAATTAGATACTCATTTTTTAACTAGGGACAAAATGAGAATTTATTAAAATACATAGAAAATACAAAAATGAAAAGGAATTACAAAAATCTAAGCTTAAAAATGAATTCAGGGATATCAAATTAGGGGGCAGAGCCCCCTTTTTATAGATACATTGAGTGAATTATGACCATCTGATTAAAAACAGTTCGTACGCTTAGGATTGCGTCACGTCATCAGTCAACAGTTAACATTTAAACAGTAACAGCCTCTATTTGTACAGTAACGTAGTTTGAATAGTAAATAATTTCATATATGTGCATGTATCGTATACATGATTTTTACTCCACTAAGATGTTGTCACATCATTGATCCATAGTACATAACTTAGCCAATAAGATCATGACACATCATCAGTCAATGCCATGTCATTGGTCAACGCCACATAAGCAGTCAATGCCACATAATTCGTCTAATCAAATACTGTCACGTCATAGATAGATGCCACGTCATCGATCCGTATATATAAATAGTGTCGTAAACAGTGCCATAAACAGTACCGTACGTATGAACAGTACCGTATATATGAACAGTGACATTTTTCCTTTTATACTCCTCTTAAGGTTTTCGACCGTCCTAAGTCCAAATATGACGTCCGTTTTGCTGTCTAATCACTCGTTTATTGTGAAATGATCATGATACTCCTAAAATACATAAAATGTATTATTATAATAAAACACATATAATTAAACAATAAAATACTTAAATAAATAAAAGTAGCAATATTAGTGAGATTTAAAGTGTAAAATAATGATTTTCTCCTTTATAAATATACACTTTCTAACACTCAACAATCAGCATAATTCAATCTCTCTAGCAATGGTTTTAATTCCAATTTTAGTGCTTCTTATTGGTCTGTCTTTTCAATGATTTCAAGCCCATCAAATTTTGGTTTCTTGTCATCATTTTATGAATTGTGAATAGAATCAAACAATAAATTTATATTAGAAGTATCAAGTTCAAGTTGTTTGTTTGACTCAATTTAATTAACTAAACAAACATCAAAGAGTTTAGAAAAATTCTCTTTTTGAATATTCTCTTCTATACAAGATTTAAGCAATTCCTTTTGTTCATCAGTCCCAACTTCATTCTCATTTTCTTCATTAGGTTGCCTACATATGTTGAAAACATTTAATTATAGAGTTATATTTCCAAATTGTAAATTCATTAAATCATTATTATAATTAATCAAAGCATTAACAGTTGCTAACAATAGTCGACCTAAAATTATAGGAATTGAATTTATTAACTTATACTAAAACATCTTCTACTATTTCTTTTGGTATTTTAACTGGTCTATCTATAAATAAAAGTGTATTTAAAATTAATTTTAACTCACTAAAATTAAGTCGAAGATAAACTAAATATGGAAATAAATTAACACAAGTACCAAGATCTAGTAAAACATGTTCAATTATGTGATTATCCAAAAAATAGTAGGACAACCAGGATCTTTATATTCAACTTATTATTAGTAGACAGAATTGTACTTACCTGTTCGACCATGAAAGCTTTCTTTCTTACCTTTAATTTTCTCTTGACAGTGCATAAGTCTTTTAAAAATTTGGCATATAAATACCTACTTGATTGCATCTAAAAGAAGAATGTTAACTTTTACTTGTTTAAAGATTTCATAAATTTCAAAAGAGTTATTTGATTTCCTTGGTTTATTCAATGCATTCGGAAATGATAGTTCAAGTGGGACACTAGTTATTTCTTCTCTAGGTGTAAGTTTATTTAGTTTTTCCTTACCCTTTAAATTTTCATCATCTTCAAAAGGTTCAAGAATAACTCTATCAACAACCTTACCACTACGAAGAGTTAGAACTCACTTAACTTGCTCCATAGGTGGATTTTCTTGGATCTTAGGATTTAGTTGTAGTTGAGTTGGAAATTTTCTTTTTTTCTTGAATTATGAGTACATAAGCAATTTTAGCAAGAGTTTCTTTCAAATTAGAAAAAGTTTGTGCATTTTGATTATTAATAACATCTTGCTTTCTGATGAATGAATGCATTGTGTCTTCCAAATTTTTCCATGGTGGTGGAACATATAGTGCATATGGCTAGGTATTTTGAAAATTTTATGAAGTTGGTGCTTGTGAAGATTGTGCATTACTATTATTCCTCCAACTGAAATTTGGATAATTTCTCCAACCAGGATTATAAATCTGTGAATATAGGTTTGACTTATTAAAAGTGTTCATGGTATTAGCTTGATCATTACACATTCTTTAAGTTCAGGCACAGTAGGATAATATTGAGTAAAATAATCATCAAAACTACAAGCATTACATGTAATTTCTTGACCAGATTTTACTTGATCACTCTTTTTATTTTCTAAAGCTTCAACCTTCCTAACTAGAGAAGTAAATTTTACTTGTAAATCATGATCTTCCCTAAGGCTATGGATTCCTCCAGTGGATAGAGATGGTTATGGTTTATTTATTAATTCAAAACTTCTAACTGTATCCCAATGTTATGCATTTTTAGCTAATTCATTGAGATAACCTAGTACATCTCTATGTTTTTATCTCTAAATTTACCATTACACGTCATTTCTATAACTTATCTACTTTAGGGCACTAACCGCTCGTAGAAATAAGTGACCAATTGCCAAGTTTCAAAAGCATGGTGTGGACAAATGTTAAGCAATTCTTTAAACCTATCCAACATTGAGTGAAAAAAGTAATTTGCCCTTTAAAAGAATTAGTTTCATAAAGTGCAAAGAATTTTTTCAAAAAATGTTCTTGCATGTTATTCCAAGTTCTTACAAATCTGGCTCTAAGATTTTGTAACCAATTTTTAGCTTTATATTTTAATCAAAAAATAAAAAGCTTTAATCTAATTATATTCATGCTACAATTTTAGTATGTGTATGTATTACAAACTTTCTCAAAATCTCTTAGATGTAATTATGGATTCTCATATTCTAAATCATGAAATGTGGGTAAAAATTAGATAATACCTAATTTGAAGTTGAATCGAGATGCTTCTAGAGAAAATATTATACACGATAATGCTTCGATTCTGGTTGGTTCATGTAATCTCTCAAAGTTCTCAATTGATTCTCATCATGTTAAGATTAGTTGTCTCTCTAGTCAATTTGAGGAGTAAGTTCAACCAAAACATTTTCGTCTCGAATCTCGTTGCTGATTGGTGGTAGTGATTGAAATCTACAAATTAACCTATTACTTGAAGCTCAAGGCCAACGTCTCATGCAATGATGATGATTTGTGCGTGTGAAATTATAATGTAATGATAATACACAAATGAATGAATAACAAAAACAAGAAAGAATTACACAAATGAAAAATAAAATGAAAATTAAACAAGATAAATGTACAAGAAGAAAAAAATACAAAATAAAAATAAATAAACTTCAATTTAACTAATGAAAATTAAAATAACTAAAAAAACTAAACATATAAACAAAGTATTATTATTTAGTTAAGTATTCATAATTAAAAGAAACAAAAATAATTAAAATTTAAAATAAAACTAAATTTATTTATAAAAATAATTATAAAAAATATTAAAACACACCTGGAAAATATGATTACAATGAGATTGAGAGAATTTAAGAAGAAAAGTGGTGTAAAAAAGCATAAAAGTGAGAATATATTCATAGAAAAATAAATTCATAATTCAGTGTTGTACAGTCCACTATAAGTTATGTGCATGCGCTCCCCACAAGCATTAGATCAAGATCCAACTTGTGAAGCATCTGATTTGGTCAAAGAACAGTTGAGATTTACCAGGTTGATGGGTAGATCGAGTTGACCCAAATACCAAGATTCAGATCCTATAACTTGCTTTACCAACTATTACCACATGGCGCGATTGTGACTATTGAATTATGAACGGTTAAGATTTAGTCAATGTTGACAACTGATCCAATGCACTTATGTCTATAGTAAACTCATTTTATCATCTAATCAGTGCTCGGTCAACAGAAAAAATTAACTTTTTTAATATGAGTTCAATTTTAAGTCAATCTTGACTCGTCTTAAAGTTTTTGGACCCTCGAAATCTAAATTTGATGTCTGTTTATCTGTTTAGAGCATCAAACCATGTGAAATCAATACTTTACCTAATAAATACACAAAAATACATAAAATTAAATAATAAATGCTTAAGAGAGCTTGTTAGGTTAATTATATTATATCCGAGTAAAAAGATTGTACCTCACATCTTTCCTTTTAAGATACTAAGAATAATGTCTTATTCTAGTTGGAGAGGAGAGAATAGTTGACAATTTGTAAAATTTTTATCAAAGATGGTTAAATATGGGGTGTAGCGGCTTTAGAAAAATATCTTTTATGGCTTGTTCAGGTGTGATTTTTCCTATTTCTTATTTTAATAATTATGTTGTCTTTACTTCTTTTCTTTCTCGTCTTTTTACATGCATATCTTTAAATTATAAATAATTTTTAGATTAGGTTGTAAAGAGGGATAATTGATGTGTATTTGTAAATATTTTTTTACTTTTTCTTTTTCTTTAAAAAATCCAAAAAAAAATTTATTATCTAAGATGGCTGTGTAAAGAGTCATAACTTTTGAGACACATCATAATAATCTTGTTGTATTATATTTTGAGTTTAAAATTTATAGTAAGTTGTTTTATTCTCTTTTCTTTGAATTACTCAAATTTGTGAACTCTCCAATTTATTATTAAGTTATTTTATTGTTTACTCATTTAACAGGCATTCATTATAGATTATTCTTCACACACATACACTATGATAATACTAGTGGGTTATAAGTTAGAATTTTTACAGCATTTAGTTTTTTTTATTCATTAGGGATAATATCTGAGGTAATAGAAAATGTATACTAAAATAATAAGAAAACAAAAAAAGAAAAAAGAAAAAGAAAAACGAGAAAAATATTTGAATATTTAATTTTGCAATATCTAGACCTTGAGTAATTAAGTCTGTAGGGGTACTTCAACACCTACTGCCCTAAGGCCAACTCATCTGGGAGTCGCTGACCTAAAACTCGCTACATGGGTTAAAAATATAATATTTTAAAAAATTACTTCAATAATTTACTACCTAAAGATAGAATTTCTAATGGATTTTAGAACAAAAATGTTTTTTCTTTTAATAAAGTATAATAAGTATTATGTTAATTATTTAAGTACAAAAGAAGTTTGGTGATATCCTGGATTATGAGTGAATGACAGAAAAAAAAAATTGAGAGAGCTTTTTTATTTGGTAGCTTAAAGGGCAGATGAACAACTATTTACTTACATATAAATCTTTTAAATTCTAATTTAATATAGCTCTTTAATTGCTAAGGACTAACAATAAGCTAGTTAGAAGGTATTATTAGTATTAAAAATTATTTAATTATCAAGTGATATAAATATTATTTTATGCTTTTAATGTAATTTATATTTATGTTTATGCAATATATTAAGAATTATTAATTATGTTTTAACTATATTTAATTTTGTGTATTTTTTGTGTTTATTAGATAAAATATTAATTTCACATAGTTCAAGACTCCAAACAGATAAACGGACATCAAAATTGAATTCTGAAGGTCCAAAAACTTTAAGATGAGTCAAGATCGACTTAAAATTGAGCTTATAAAAAAATAATTTTCTCTGTTGACTGAGCACTAATTAGATGATAAAAGTAAATATGAGTACATTGAATCAGTTGTCAAATTTAACTAGATCTTAACCATTTATAATTTAATGGCCACGATCGCACCACATAATAATGATTGATGAAGTAAGTTGTAGGATCCAAATCTCGATATTCAAGTCCACCCGATCCACGTATCAACATGCCAAATCTCAACTGTTCTTTGATCAAATCAAACACTTCACAAGTTGGATCTTGATCTAATAATCGTGAGGAGTGTATGCACAGAGCTTATAATGGACCGCACAACATTGGATTATAAATTTATTTTTATATAAATGGAGGCTGATTTTTATTTTTTTTTTCGCCTTTCTTCTTCTTAAATTCTCTCAACGTCCTTCTAATCCTATTTTCAAGGTGTGTTTTATATTTTATATAATTAATTTTTAAAATAAATTTAGTTTTATTTTGAATTTCAATTATTTTTTGTTTCTTTTAATTATGAATAATTTAATTTTAATAATTTTTTTAATTATGCGTAATTAAATAATAATAGTTAAGGGAAGGTGAAATTCTTAAGAAATAAATATGATTTAATCAAATTTTATTTTTAATTATATAAATTAAATTATTTTCTATTTAATTTTAAACATATTTTATATTTTGAAATTTTGATTTATTGTAGACAAATAAGGGAATTTGATACAATAAATTCTTAATATCTTAATATAAAGTATGGTAAAATGATATTTTAATTTATTGCAGATAAATTAATTTTTGGCACAATAAATACTTAATTCATAATAAAATTAATGAAAAAATAATAATAATTTTTATAATTAATCTTTTGGGTAATAAATATAAATAAAAATAGTAAAAAGAATTTATTCAATTTTATTTAAGAGTAAATCTATAACTCTAACTAATTTAATTTCATAGTTTCACTTAAATTAAGTTGCATATATTTAATTTTTATTTTTATTTTTAAATAAAATAAAATAAATAATTTAAATATTTTATGTGTGAAATGACCTCGGACTCACTGAACTATAAATATAACAAGACACTCTTATACTTGAGAGTTAGAATTCATTTTTTGTGGCAAGGGAATAGTTGTGCTCCGTCAACTCAAATTCTAAAAATAAATACAAGAAATAATACTAATCAATTTTTAATACAATTTTTACTCAAATTCTCTCAACTATTAACTTATACTTGACTTCCAAGAGAGTTCTACTTTAATAATTCAAGAAATGCAGTAATCATTTATTGAAGGAAAATAGTGAATAGCCAAAAGGAAGAAAGAAGATGATAGAAACGGTAGTATGTGTTATTTAGTAGCACTCTTTATTGAAAATGAAACTACAACTTAATAAAAAAAGATTAATAATCATTCCATGATAAAGGCAATGCTCTGGTAGAGAGAGAATATGTATACTTGAAAAATAAATAAGTAATTTGTGTTATGCAGATAAAATAAATTACTGATTAAAAAAATAATTTGATATTTGGTAAATTATTTTATTACGGTCGCTGTAAATTTGAAAAGTAGAATACATATGTTAATTACGAAAGTATTGTTTTATTATATAGTGGCTATAATATACATAAGTTTAAATTGTCTTTCATTTTTATGTATATTTAATAAATTGTTTAGATATACATTTTTTCCTTAAGTATGTAAAATTATATTAAAAAACTCAATTAAAAAAATTAAAGAGTTTCATAATTTTTTACATAAAATATAATAAAAATTCATAATTATACATAATCCAAATAAAATAAAAAGTAATATGTATTACATTCACATTAAATTTTTTGAAATAAAATTTCTCAAATTGTAGCAGTACTATAATATCTAATAATTTATATATTAAAGTTTATGGATAATTAAAATATAATTATCATTTTATTAAAATACTAACGTTATAATAGAAATTTAAAAAAAGTACAATAACTTATTAAATAAGTTACCTATGAAAAACAATCCCTTAACTATTTTTAAAAACTACTGATGAAATAAAAAAATTATGAAATAAGTTTTTATAAAACTTACCAACACTATTTTTGTCAAAAATTATTAAATAAGCAAATTATTTAATTTCAACCTCAATACCAAATAGGGCCTATGTTAGTTATATTGTAGAAATAATTAACTATGAAAAGAATCAATTAAATATTTAATAAAATATATTTTTAAAAGTGTTGTGAGTTGTAAAAGTAATTATATTTGATTAGTAAATCTTACTATCAAACTGTTATAATAATATGAATAATTAAATTAGACAAAATATTGAATAAAATTTATTAAACATTTATAAACATGTATATAAGAAATTTTTTATATTTCACCTATGATAATTTATAATTAAAATAAATATTATATGCTACTAATTTTATTTTTTTATTTTGTTATCTCAATATTATTAATAATAATCACAATATATTTAAAATTAATGATTTTATTTCTTAATTAATAAAGATAATTTTAGATTTTATAATGTACACTACAATATATATGAAATTGTATTAAGTATAAAAATTATTATCTCAAAATTAGATTGTCAAAAACTACTCCTTTTTTGCTTTCTAAAATTTGTCTTAGGATGAAATAATTTTGTTAAAAATGATTTTAAAAAAATTTATTAAATATTAAAATTAACTTTTAATTTTTTTATATCACTTTAGGACATCCCAAAAGTAATGTTGAATAGATTTTTGGTAAGTTTAAGTAAATCTCACCGAAGGAAAAACATTCCAATTTAAAGATAGCCAACGGCACGACACAGCTCATCAAATCAAGGCCCACTAGGACCCTTAGGTCATGTCTAATTTTTTTTTTTTTTTAAGGCCTGACACAACCCCACGAGCAGCTCACATGTGTTGTGCTTGAGCCAATCCCAAAAAAAATCTCATCAACATTTTTTTCTCTTCAAGTTCACATGGTTCTTCTTAATATGCTTTGTTTAAGCCCATGTACCTGGTGCATTTCTTCAAGCCCATCAGTCCATATAACAATAATAATAATAATAATTTTTATTAAGAAAATGATTAATATTTTATTATTATTTTAATTTATTATAAAAAAATATTTTGTTATAATTTTATATTTTTATATAAATATGAGAATATTTCATTCACAAATAATAAATGAAACATATCTTCATTAACTAAGTATGATTTCATAATGAAATATTAATGTTGTAAATTTTTAGATATATCATTATAAAATCATGGTGTTTATAATATTTATTTATTAAAATCATAATATTTATTTATTCATCTAATAAAGAATAAATATAAAACAACTAAAAGTTTTTTAAAACTTAAGACTTAAATTAATTTAATAAATAATATTAAAAATTTAATTTCAAAATATTTATAAAATCATAACATTTTATTTTTTTAAAAAAATTTACTTTGATATATTTTGACTCACGTACTATTGATAGCCTACAAGTCACCCGCTATTGATGATGTCATGTCATGAATAAAACATGTTTATTACATTTTTTTTCACGTGTCGTGTTTTAAATTATCTAAGTTCGACCTAACTCATGTGTATAACTTATCATACCTTGTGCCTTACTAAAATGTACTCATATCATGTCATATTGTACATACACATGTTGTGTCCATACTGTGCCAGCTATCGCTCGACTTATTGGCCATCTATAATCAAATTCAATCTATATTAAGAACACTTTAGTTGTTGAAAATGGTTAAGAGACCATCATAATAATAATAATAATAATAATAAGTTCATTGGATTTTAATGAGAATCCAATTATTGATAATTCAAATTTCTTACTCAAAATTGTCAAAATAATGTGAATGTGAATTTTTTATAGGTAAATGCTTGTTTAATTCACATATTTTGAATTATATACCCATTTAGTATTATATTTTAAAACATACTTCAAAGCACCTTACCATTAAATATTTTTCACTTCTATCCATGTTTTTTCTTTCTTTTTATAATAATACCATTGCAACAATATTTTTACCTTCTTGACAATATTAACAAAGAGACAAAAAAAAATGTCAACTTAGTAAATTAGTATTAAAAATAACATAAAAATTTTCATGTTGTTATTTTACTTTTAAGAATAATATGGTAAATTAATTTTTTATCAAATTTGTAAAATTATTTGAAAGATATTAAATATTTTTTTAAGTTGGCTAATATTAATTTATTTATAAATAAATTATTAGCAAGATCATTGCAACAAATCAAAAAAATACTAGTTATTTCAAGTTAATATTTATTAATTACTTTGTTAATTAAATTTTTATACATAAATTAATTAATGTCAATAATATTATTCCTAGGACACTATTGTATAGACAGAAAAAAATTGTTTTAAGGTATCAATTATTAGAACTAAACAAACACTTAAGACAAAATATAAGAAGATTAAACAATCATTTACACTTTTTAGAGATTATATTGATCAAATATAAGAAGATTAAACAAACATTTACCCCTTTTCGTGATTATTTTTTCAAAGTAAGGTGCCCTTCCACAATTTGAGGGGCCCTATTGAGGGGCGAAAATAACACTCCCCTCAGGTAATTTCACAATAAGAATTTGACAAATTCGGCTAGACGCCCATGTTTTAAACAATCTCAACTAAAGCAATAAAATTATTTTAAGTTGTGTATATTGGATTACACAGGTCAATAAGAAAAACATGTTTGTGTGTGTTCATTTTTAATGACCTGACTAAATGCCAAAGTTCATCTTGTGTGTCTCACACGGTGGAACAATACATAAAAGCCATGGCAGTGTAAAACACCAAGGAAAGTTGGCAAGGATAAGTTACACATGACACCCACTTCAAGTGAAAAAAGAAAAATGATAAACTATATTAACTAACATGACCAGAGGAGGGAAAGGGGCTTCCCTTTTTGGCAAGCAATGACTTCATCCAACACTATCTCTTTCAGCCGCTTCTCTACATCTTCCATAGATTGACAGGCATCTATTATCTACAAGCAGTTTCTTAAATTTAGCAATTATGGCGACTGTATCCATTATCTCCTACTAAAAGTGAATTGGATAAATGAAAACAAACTCAATGGTATGGCAGGGTTGAGTTGACCAGAAAGAATGCAAACTCAAGGCTGTGGCTGAAAATAATTAAATCAGGTTGTTTTTTAAGGAAACAAGAAAACTCTCAGCGGTAAAGTACATGGAAAAACAATGGAAATTGATTTCAAATTCCAAAAATAAGAAACAATCAAGCAAAAAATTTAGTTTGAAGTGAAAAAAATGGTTCAGTGCAGTGGAACTAAGGCATCATTATCCAGAAACAAAATGCAGATCATGCAGCCTCACTATTGCCAGGTAATGGCCAAACAAACCAAGGAAAATGTTACCTTCCAGGAGGAATCATGAAGCATCTGATAGCATTCAGCTACTTTCCTTTGAAACTCTAGATGTTCATATCTCTCACCGCCATAGCCTCCTCTTTCGGCAGCTTTCTAATAATTTTGAAGTGACAACAGCATTTTAAAGTTTATCATGAAAGAAAACTATAGAAATAAGATGACAAAATACATGTGTAAAAAAGCAACTTAACAAGCCGAGTAAATAAAACAATTGTCTATTAAAATATTAAGGTAAATGTTCGGTCATTTGAAAAACAATATTAGAGTATCCCTTAGCAAAAAAGGATGATTCAATTGCCATTAGTTTGTGAACACTAGTCATATTACCCCTAAGATGTTTGTTTCACCAACTCTTTTCTTACTACATATTCACCTACCTGCTTGTTATAGAAGTCCATATATTGCTATATATCCTAATGCGAATGTATAAACCCATATAAATAATCACAAGAGCTAGATGGATGGTTTCCGATTTTCCTTCTTAGATAATTAAGAAGAAAATGCAAGGTTGTGTATACAAGGCCAGGAATGCAAATGGGTGAGTGAACCATGAAAAAGGGCAACAAAATCCTCTTGTTTCAGCAGGGTGTTCCTGTCAGGTACTAATATAAATCACCTAATTATGAATGATTTGTCACGTGTTTCTAACGAAACGGAAAACTAGAAAATTAAATACAGAAATTTCTTAAGGGCAACTGATCATCAAGCAGGATAGTTCCTTGCCTGCCTCCAACAATATTTCAGGAAAACCTAAGATCTAGCGGTTGGTTGGTAACAACAATCAGTACAAGCAATATACAAACAAGAGCAAGGTACCTAGCCAACTGCAATTGACATCTATGAAACTCATAATAAACAACTGACCTCTGGAGGTATGTCTAGATAAAGTACCAAATCTGGAGCCAGCAACCCAATCTCTGGTGCCTGCAAAAAAAGACCTCACTATACGTATATGCGTATATTGTTTAATAAGCAGAAGACCTCACTAAATTCATTAATGAGCAGAAAATAACAAAAATTTCATGGTCAAAGCATTTTTTAGCAGGTATTCACCTTACACCATTCAACATCAATTCCTTTAGCAGATGAGAAAGCCACCCCGGAATAAGAATAACGGTCAACAATGAGGGTAGTTCCAGCTTTCAGTTTAGCTTCCATCATTGACCTGCAAAAGCATTGGATAACTTTTTACTTAGTTCACTTAAAAATCAAAAGCGAGAACACAAACTTGCTTAAAAAAGTTAAATCATAAGATTTCTATTCATATGATTATTAGACTATCAGTTTATCCATGATCTAAGGAACCCAGACTAACTAACTATCAAGCCTAAGGGACTACTCTAACAATTAAGACCCAAATGACTCAAGCACTCAACCATATCACTATGTCCCATGGCCATCATACAGAGTTACGGGAACTTGGTAATGTTATTATATCAGCCACTATGCCTAACTTGGAATAAAACTCCACTCACCTGCACCCCAACTGCACCCCTATATATATGGTGGCTGTTCGTAATCTGGATAATGCATGAGGCACTCAGGTTCCCGTGGTCATGCTGTGCACTGCTGCAACATGTCACATAAAGTTCCACAATGAACAGTATCGAAACCCAGACACTTCGTCTCAAAGTTTATACTCCCATATCCTCTATAAAAGCCTACCTAATGCGTCAATCGCAACTCTATATAATGGTCCAGTCCAGGAAGAAACCACAGAATCAAGAATCTCAATTGAGAGTTTTGCACATCCACTTAATGTTTCTCATCTAAGTTATAAAATCCTCAATGTGCCAGTCCTACCTACGCATAGGAATAACACAATGTTACCTCTGTCCAAAATCCACACATAAGGAAATTAGGATGGGATTTACGAATCTGTAGATCCATGTGGTATGCTAGAAGTTTAAGCTTCAGGAATTAGAGGCTTATCAATAAGAAAATGAAGTGAGACGTACACATTTGATTAAATTAGTTTCTCAAAACAACTCAGGAAGGATGACTCCGAAACTGCCCAAACCTCTCAAAGCTGGGTATGAATATATTGCATTTGATCTATCACCTAGAACAATCAGGTGCCCTAAATTACTAAACAATCAAGCAAACTCAGGTTACATTCAAAGCAAGACAGACCAAATCTCATATGGCAATAATTCAGACCTTTTCTCCCAGCGGTTTGCACTAAAGAGCAGATGGATCGTGTGATCATCCAAGTGCGACTGATTCAAAAGATATGCAGCTATCATTTGCCCTACGCTAGTAGATCTATCAGGAAATCGCCATAACTCAACTGAATGGCCCAAACCCTCCAAGTGTGAGAGCAGTCTACTAGATTGAGAAGTCTTCCCGCATCGATCTAAACCTTCCAGAACTACCAATGCACCTCTTGAATCAACATTACCAACTCTCAAGCTGCTACTACTTTCCATCAGAAATGGTGTAAAGGAACACTTTCGCAGACAACTCAGGTGAAAATTTGACCGCCGCACAAATAAAGCTCCAAAATTTCTAGAATTCAACATATATATATATATTAGAAAACAAGACCCGAATATGACATATTTCAACAGCAATTAATATCAATTTAGTTCCATAGCTGAAACTGAGTCAGAAAAAAAAAATCAAACATATTAAAAGAATCAAATTATATTTCCTCATTTTAGAACACCCACAAGGAACTTAACCTTCCATCAGCTGATTTTTATGGAACTACATTGTATAGAAGACCTATGTTCTTCATTTCTAAACAAGCACAGTACACCACACCAACAAAAATTGAATCAAAACTCTAGGAATAGAAAGAAATATATATAAAATGCTAAAAAAGAAAATATACTTACAAAGCCTTAGAAAGTGTAAAAGAGCAAGCATGTGTCATGTGCCTTTCCAATCTAGAAGCTACAAATAAATCAATAAGATTGGAAATCAATAGTTGCAGAACAAAACAATTAAGCCACTAAACTGGGTTTTGTTTATTGTACTTATACTATAAATAATAACTACTTAAAAAATAACTCGCTACAACTACTAATAATGAATTTGAAATATAATAGTAACTAACTAACTAACAAATCAGAAACATTAACAGGGACAGGGGACAGGTTTTGTCCAGTTTAACATTCTATTCCAATCCATGAACATTCTAATATTTTCAATTTATAGAAAGAATTGGAAAATCAAACAAATTATAATTTTCAAATTTCATTACAAGTCTACTACAATCGATTAGTTGCACTAATTGACAATCTACAGATGAAAGTTTCATTATCTCTCAGAATTAAAACAGCATAGTAGCATGAAGCCTGCGTCCAACAATTTTCAAATTTCAAGAGTCAAGGAAGAGAAATCATTCCCGTCAAAAGAAAAAAACAAAATGAGTAAAATCACCATAAATTAACTAAAATAGTAACAGAGATTCTCCGATTCTTTCAAACATATAATGAAATTAGAAGACAAGTTTCGAACTTCTACTTGCTTTTTGTTTCCCGCCGTTTCTCGGCAGCCAAACTAACAGCAATTGAACTCAAACAAAGGCTGAAAGGCTTGTTAACTCAAAAAATGAGTTACATGACTAACCAAAACAAACACAAAAGCAAAACAATGATGCCCCGAAATTCTACCGAGATCTGAGAAACCTAGAACCACATTTTTCGGGTTTTTCGATTGGACAAACTCAAAGAAAATGGAGACAGCTTTGAAAAAGAGTGAATAAAGTGGCCAGTTCAGTTGTATTTAAATATCCTTTAGGTTATTTTCCACAAAGCTACTTCGCAGTTTGATAAAATCACTCAATTAAAAAATTATATAGGTTTCTACCAACTAGGGTCGGTAAAATGTGGACTTAAATCGAGTTTTCTTAAGTCTAGGTTCGAGTTCATATTATTAAAAATAAGTCCGAGTCTTCTATACGCCCATTCAAACTTGAACAGACTGGGTTTGGAATGGGCTTGGACTTGAGCCAGGCCTGCACTTCAATTGTTTTTTTAAATAAATTTCAGTAAAGTTAAATTAAAATAATTTAATTGCATGATAAGCAACTTGTTTTTGAAATGGCTTAGAATTATTAAAAGGACGAATCAAACACTCGGCCAAAATTAAAAGAATTTAATGGAATAAGGGCATATGCATTAGGTAGAAAATTAATGAAAAACATTTGAAAATAAATAATCCAATTGTTGAATGATTTTATATCTATAACATAGAAGATATTTGAATGTAGTTGATAGCAGAGGATTTGAGCTTTGAAATCCCAATATCATATAAAGATAATAATTAATCATAGAATAAAAGTCTCAAAATTTTAAAATTTCTCAAAAATATATTAACAACTAAAAAAAAAAAGCGTAGATTACTTGAGCTGGAGTTGGTGATGGTTTGCTGCTGGTTTGGGTCAGTGGGTTCAATGTCGCTATGTCGCGTGAGTTCGAGTAACTGTTGCTGCATCACACAAGTTCGAGTGACTGGTGCTGGGTTCGTTGGCAGCCACCACTACATCGCGTGGGCGCAGGTGCAGGTTGGGGGTGCTGCGTTTGCTTCGCTACTGCTACCTGTTGCGTTCGATGGCTGCAGCCTGCAGTGTCATGTAGCTGCGCGTTTAGCTCGCTGTTGGGGTAGACGAATGGGTTCAACTGGTGATGAATGGATCAATTTCAATTGGTGATGGTTGCTTGGGTTCCACTACTGGGTGGACTGATTCTTTCAAAATGTAGGGATGGTTGTGTGACTTTTGAAACACTGAAATTTGGCATTATCTTTCGTTTGGTTTTTTTTTTCATATTAATTTTTTTATTTATTCTTTATTTAGCCCGACCCTTTTTCACAGGCCCTCACCCAAGCCCATTGACGGCGGACTTCAAACTTTGTAGCCCATGTCTATTGTTTTGTAATGCAGGCTGGGCCAGTTCAGACTTGAGCTAGCCCGAATTTTTTTATCCACCCCACTACCAACCACTTACTATGACGGTAGGGATTGTAAATGGACTAAGCTGTCAAGCCTTTTACGACATGTATATCAATCAAATCAATAGAAATTTAATTTTAAAAAATTATAATTCTTCTCATCTACGTGAATAAATAATTATAACATAATTTTAAAAAATTAACTTAACAAGTAACAAGAGCTTTTGAATTCTTTTTTACAAAATTTAGAATAAGTCCAGCATATACAATTCACTTTTAAGTTATAAAACAAAAAATGAACAAATAAATTTAAAAAAAAAAAATAGTAGCTTAACTTAGTAGACCTGATTGGGGCTTTTAAAATTTGAACCCTTTTATGTTAGAGTTGTAATAGCCAACGAAACAGCAACAATGTCAAGACTGATAGTGGTTGCCAGTGCCAAGAGTAAGGGCAGAGCTGCAGCAATCACTGTATTGATGTGTGTTGGTTGGCATTTTGTGGTACATGTCTTATTTTGTCATTTTATTTAATTATTTCTTTCATTAATTGAATAAGTCAAATTAGATGTTGGAGTCTAGTTTGTTAGCTATTTTGGTGCGCACATGCATTAAGTCTTGGAAGGACAGTTATATTCCTTCATATTTTAATTTTTGAAAATAAATAGGGAGGACACTTTTGAATTTGGAAACATTGACTAGAATATTGGGGGTACAAGCTCTCTCAAATGATCCTAATACATTCATTAGCAAGTTTCTTTCCTTTTTCTTTTCATTTTTCACAATAGATAGAGGAAAGAAAATAGAAACTAGCTCATATATATCAAATTGGTATCAGAGCCTGGCTATGGATCAATAGATGGAATAATTAAAAAAAGCTATGGAAATTATTACTGGACAAGGAGATCTTTTAATGATCGAAGGCAAAACCAAGATAAGAGTGAAGGGTCTGCACAAAGAGACATGCCACATACTCGATCAAATGCCAATGATTATCATCAAAGTCAATCAAAAGGGTTGTGTATGCCAAATACAATAAAAATTGATTTTTCTCTCTATGCAGGACAAGGGGACCTAACTATTAGCTATGCAAGGCAGAGCAATTCTTTGAACTCCATGACATTCCAACCACGAAACGTGTTTCCTCAGCTTCTTTTCATCTGGAAAAGGATGCTCATTTGTGGTATCAATTACTATGCCAAGAGATGTTCATTGTCTCTTAGGATGATTTTAAGAAAGGGCTAAATTCAAGGTAGGGCCTAAATCAATACTTAAATTTTTTTGCTAAACTAACTTATTTACAACAAGTTGATTCAGTATTAGATTATCAAGAAAAATTTAAGAAACTTTTGGCTAAAGCAGGACTAATGGATCAAGCTAAGTAAGTCAGTTGTTTCATTAGAGGAGTTCAAAAACCTATTCGCACTGATGTTAAGGCTAACAAACCAATTAATTTATCCTCAACTATTGGGTTAGCAAAATTTCTTAAAGCCAGAAATTTTAGCCACCAGAAGAATATGCAATCTGCTCTTCGCACCATAATAGCACCACGCATCTAAAATAGAGGAACAACTCCTATTAAGAGAATGACTACAGAGGAGTTAAATGAATAGCGATGCAGGGGCTTATGTTTTAAATGCAATAAGAAGTTTGGGCTAGGACAAAAATGTAAAAAGTTATTTTTAATACAAGCTATATTGGCAGACTGCGATAATGATATAGAAATGGAAGATAAAGGGATCACATAAGAATAACTTACTCAGCAGCCTGAAATCTCTATGCATATGATAGCTAGATTACATACATGGGATACAATGCAAGTACTCTAGTACATAGAGCTATAGCGGTGCTTATTGATTCGGGTAGTTCACCCAACTTCGCTAGTCAAAAAATGGCTAAGAAAGTAGGGCTCTAACCAGTTTTCAAAGGGAATTTGAAGGTTATGGTAGCATTTGGAGAAAAATTGGCAAGCCTTGGTAAGTGCTCTCAAACACAAATGACCTTATACGACCATCTAATTGTATTAGATTTTTGTTTACTGCCAATTGAGGGGTATGATGTCGTCTTTGGTACTCAATAGTTAAGCTCATTGAGATCTATTGAATGGGATTTTTCTAAGCTATTTATGAAGTTGGAACTAAGTGGGAAGAAAATTATCTTGCAAGGCTTAACAAGTGTAGAAAATCAGGTCATTGATAGCCGTGAGTTTCAACTAGCAACCAAAAAGAAAGTGCTCTTGCTAGAAGTGATACTAGCTGGAAGCTCGCCCTCTATTTAGCCAAATATTCACCTAAAAGTACAACAACTTTTATTGAAATATGAAGTTGTACTGATAAAACTAAAAAGTTTGCCACTAATTAGACCATGTGATCATAAGATTTTACAACAATTGGGACGATGACCTATTTCAGTCAAACACTATCATTATCCTTACTTTCAAAAGCTTAAATAGAAAAGATGATAACTGAAATATTAGCATATGGAATTATCCACCCTCTAGAGTTATCCGCCATAGTAATAGCCCTTACTCATCTTCAATCATATTAATGAAGAAGAATGATGGTTCACAGTAATGTGTATTAACTGTAGAGCCTTAAATCAGATAACTGTCAAAGACAATTTTCTAATTCTAGTAATTAATGAGCTATTAGATGAATTACATGTGCCACAAATATTCTCAAAGCTTGATCTTCACTTTGGGTATCATTAGATTCGTAAAAGCTCACAAGATATGGAAAAGGCCTATTTGAAGACCTATCATGGCCACTATGAATTTTTGGTGATGCCGTTTGGCCTCACTAATACACCTTCTACCTTCCAAGCTCTCATAAATGAGGTATTTAAGCCAATCTTAAGAAACATTGTCTTAGTTTTCTTTGATGACATCTTAGTTTACAGTAAATCATGGCTTAAACATATGAAACATTTAGATACTGTGTTTTCGATATTAGAATTCCATAAGCTACATGTAAAATTAGAGAAGTGTGAATTTAGTCAAAGGAAAGTTAAGTACTTAGGCCATCTAATCACAAGTGCAAGTGTTGCTATTGATCTTGAGAAAATTGAAGCAATATACAACTGGCCTCAACCTCAAACTCTAAAAGCTCTTCGTGGATTCTTGGGGTTAACAGGCTATTACCATAAATTCATCCAAAATTATGGTAAAATTACTACCCTTCTTACCAAGATGCTAAAGAAAGACTCATTTAAATAAAGTGAACCAGCTTTACAACATTTACAAGGCTGAAAGAGGTGATAACAGGTGCTCTTGTGTTGGAGTTGTGAGATTTTTGAAGACAATCCATTATAGAGTGTGATGCTTCTGGATCAAGAGTTAATATTGTCTTAATGCAAGACAAGCCTATTACTTTCTATAGTCATACTTTTCAAGGGAAGCATCACTTGCTTTCCACATATTAAAAAGATATTTTTGCATTGGTCTTAATTGTTCAAAAATGGCGTCTTTACTTATTAAGACGACAGTTTGTAGTGCGAACTGATCATCGAAGCTTAAAAGATCTGTAGACTCAAAAAATCATGATTCTTGCTCAATAAAGGCGACTTTAAAAGTTAATGGGGTTCAATTTTGTAGTAGAATACAAGACTAGAAAAGAAACTGTTATGACTGATTCTCTATTAAAGAAGCGTAAAAAAGATAGAGTTAGTAGAGATCTTCCAGCAGTCTCACAATCAATACCTAATTGGGTTAAAGCAATTAAAAAGAAGGTTTAATCAAATACAAAACTACAGAATTTAATGCAATTAATTAAAGATAGGGAAGCAATGCGTTGATAAAAGCTATAAAACTGTATTTTATTCTTCAAAGATATGATTTACCTTGCAGCAGATTCTCCTTTTATTTCTACTATAATGAAACAATTTCATAAGAGCACACATGAAGGATTCATAAAAACCTTGTAGTGAATTTGTTAATTTATTCGAGACAAGCCTGAGGCACAGGATTAGGAAATTTCATTAAAAATTATGAGGTTTTCCAACGACATAAGGTAGAGAAACTTGTACTAACTGGCCTTTTGCAACCACTTTCCATACCAAAACAAATATGAGAGGATATCTCCATAGAATTCATCGATGGGCTGTTGCTTTCTAGTAGTAAATCAACTATTTATGTTGTTGTGGATAGGTTATCCAGATATGCATATTTCATTGCAATCTCACATCCTTGTACTACTTTGGAATGGCTAGAATTTTCTTTGATCATGTTTTCAAGTTGCATGGAATGCCTTGTTCAATTGTATTTGATAGAGATTCTACCTTAACAAATTTATTTTGGCAAGAATTATTTGGACATAATGGAACAACCTATAACTTTAGTTCCAATTATCACCCTTAGATGGATAGGCAAAGTGAAGTGTCGAACTTTAGAAATGTACCTCAGGTGCTTTATAAGTTTTCAACCAAAGAACTAGATGAAGTCACTTACTTGGGGATAAATATTATTATAACACAAGCTAGCCTTCAGTAATTAAACGATCACCTTTTGAAGTGGTCTACGGAAGAGCTCCTCCTACACTGTTGTCTTATGTTCTTGGAATAGCTAAGGTTGTAGTTGTAGAGGAAGAACTTAGAAATAGAGATAAAATTGTAAAGGAAGCCAGGAATAGAATTAGTAAAGCTCAATAAAAAATGAAACGTATTTATGACTCTAAACATCGAGAAATTGAGTTTTCAATGGGTGAGATGGTGTACTTAAAGTTACAACTTTATCGGCAATTATCTTTAGCTATGAGGAGAAATCTGAAACTTTCAATCAAGAATTTTGGGTCATTTAAAATTCTGCAGCGGATTGGTAAGGTAGCATATAAATTAGAGCTATCAAGCACTTCCCGAATACATCCTATTTCTCATGTTTCACTTCTTAAGAAAAGAGTTAGAGAAGAGATGGTGCAGTCTCAATTACCGAATCTTGACATTATTGAAGAAAGAATGCTACCTATACCCCAAGCTATTCTTGACCGTAGGATTCAAAGAAAGAAACAAGAAGTATTAATTCACTGGGAGAGCTTGTCACTTGCTAATGCAACTTGGGAGTATCATGACTTCATAAAAAACCAGTTCCCTGATCTTAGCCTTGAGGACAAGGCTGCAATTTAGGGGAGAAAGTTGTTACGTGTCTTATTTTGTCATTTTATTTAATTATTTCTTCTATTGATTGAATAAGTCAAATTTGCTATTGAAATCTAGTCTGTTAGCTATTTTGGTGGGCACATACCTTAAGTCTTGGAAGGATAGTTGTATTCATTTATATTTTAATTTTTGAAAATAAACAGGGAGGATACTTTTGAATTTAGAAACATTAACTAGAATATTGAAGATACAGGCTCCCTCGAATGATCTTGATACATTCATTAACAAGTTTCTTTCTTTTTTCTTTTCATTTTTCACAATAGGCAAAGGAAAGAAAATAGAAACTAGCTCGTATATACCATTTGGCTGTTTGGAAAAGTTTTGCATGAAAGGCAATTGTCAACTACGCTTGGAGAGTTGGGAAACACGAGAGTAAAATTTTCATTTTAGATTTTTTAAATTATAATTTTACATTTACTTTTCAATTTAATTTAATTTTTTATAAAAATCAAACCGGAGCCCAAGCCTAGCTTGGCCTTGGAATAGCATTGAAATTTGAGGCTGTGACACTCGCACTTGGGCTAGTTTACGATCTTGAGTGACGCACAGTTCAATAAATACGTATAGGTGTATATATAAACATTTATTATTGAGGATTATGAATATTGAGAAGTTACATTCAATCTACTCACTAGTGAGCAGGAAGGAAAATTTAGAGATATTAGTAGCAAATTATTAAGGATTGTTATCTAATTGATTACTTTGGATAGTTTTTGGAATAGTTGAGTTATTCTTTGTTTGATAATCATTGCACTTTGTCTCAACTTAATTACAGAATAAATGAAAAAGTAACTAAAAAAGACAGTTTTAAAAGAAAAAAAAAACTTAAAAACGACGAATAAAATAATAACAAAGCACACGAAATTTATACATGATTTAGCTTATTTAGACTTACCTCTATGAGGACAAAGAGACTCTTTATTATTTAAAAGTATATATATATATATAACCCTTTCACCAACTATAAATAGTGCTTATAAATTAGAAAGATAGAAAATATTTTATCAATTTTATATGATAAATTTAGCTAAAACATACAATTAGTTCTCCAATTTTGCAAAAATCTCTTTCACCTTTTCAAAGTCATGTCAAATTCTTAAAAATCTCACTTGAAAAAAAAGATTAAAAATAATTAATTTTTTAAAGACTTGTTATAGTTTTTAATTAATATTGCACAAATCAATCTATAATTAAACAAAATTCTAGAAGTATGATTATTATTGTGGGTTCACTAATTGTCTGCTTCTTACTTCTTACCATGGACTGCAGGCTATGTATAGACTCACAATCACCATGTGACATAAAAGTTACAAAGCAACTTTTGACTGAGTTTAGGAATATTATAACTTTTAAAATAATTGCTATTAGTTATATTATAAAAATAATCAGCTGTAACGGAAATCAGTTAAGTGTTTAGTAAATTTTATTTTCAAAAATACTATGAGTTTTAAAAGTAATTATTAGTATTTATTAAATTTTATTGTTAAACTACTGTAAGAAAATAAATAATTAAAATATACATAATATAAGATGAAATTCACAAACACACACAAATATATACAATAATTTTTAATTGTATATTATAATAATTTTAACTAGAAAAAGAACTTGTAATCTATTGATTTTAATGGTGTATTATAATAATTTTAATTAAAAATAAAATTTTGATTATATTGCTATAGAGAACTTTTGATGTAATATAAAATATAAAGAAAAAATACGGTGAACAAAGGAATGCATGAATTATAATAAAAATATTTTAAAATTTTAATTTTATTTCTAATTTAAATAAGAATAATTTTGGGTTTAAGTGATAATTGTAAGAATATTTATTAAATTATATTAAATGATAAAATTAATTCTTAAAATTAAAATCTAAAAGTTATTATTTCCTTACTTTTTAAATCAGTTTTAAAATGTATTGATTTTGACAAAAGTGATTTTAATTTTTTTTACACTAAATATTAAAATTAATTTTTAAATTTTCAAAATCACTTTTAAGTCTCTCAAAAGCAGTCTCTAATAGCCTTTTATCTAGTAGCTTTAAAGTATAAGTTTAATTTACACCCACACCCACGGATCAAGAGTCTTCATATAGTATAGTGTTGTATGTGATACAACTTATTTTTTTAACTTGAACAACTAGTATTTTATCGGTTGTTCATTTAATAATTTTTAAAAAATTATTTTTAATGTAGAAAAAATAAAATAAAATGAAAAAAATTTATAAACAATTAACATAAAAAAATATTTGAGTGAGAAAATATTTTTAATTTAAATAAAAGTTAAAAAAAGTAAAATAATTAGGTTTTAATATTTTTAGTTAAATATCAATATATTGTGTAGATGTTCCAAGTTAATTTTTTATATTCCTAATTTTAGTAAAATTTTCTCGCTAATAGGTTTATTTATTTCTATTTTTTAATTCACTAGTTTTGTGTTTAATATTCCTATTAAATTCATTGGATACTAATATTTTTGGTTAGGTTCCAAGTAAGTTCATTTCTCGTTAGATAAGTTTCTAAATTTGATTATATTTTCTCCTCTTTTGGTTTATATATTTTAATTATTATTTTACTAGTGATGCATTTAATATTTCAACTCACTTCGTGATATTCTAGTTTTTGAGTTAAATACCTAAATTATTTTGTTAAATTAATTTTTAATTTTGGTTAAACTTTTTCATTTATAGGTTTATATATTTCAACTTATTAATCTATTACATTTATGTTTCGATATTCCTATTAAATTTGTCAAATGTCAATATTTTAAGTTACATTTCAAATAACTTTTACTTGCTATTGAATCAATTCTTAAATTTCATTACATTTTCTCTTTTATTAGTTCATGTGTTTTAGCTAATTGCTCCTTAATTTTTGTGTTGAATATTTCTATTAACTTGTTAAGATTCCAGTTGCATGGTGTTGTGCAAATTTTAATGAACTCGTAAGCGTACGAATCTATTGTAGAATAGATTAATGGTGACGAGTGTCGATCCCACGAGGAGGTTGATTTTAATTATATGCCGAATTAATTTTCTTTTTAATGGGAACGATTAAATTATGGTAATTTTATCCTAAATTGTGAATTAAAATGGCGGGAATAATTAAAAATGTAACTGTTATAATAAAGCACTTGAGTATCCGGATCTGCATCAACATGCTCCATAGGCTAAATATTCCATATTAATACCAATTAAATCATAAGAGGGAATTCCACAACTCATGAACCACTCTCTAATAAGTATAGTGCCAAGGGCTTATCGTGCCAAATAATAATAATCTTGTACTAGGGTGCCGGTTTAACCAGAGCTGTATTTAGACAATATTATTATTATTTGTCGACGAAAAGTCAAAACAACCACAAATATTAGAGGGGAAGAGAAAGTAAATTTACCAAATTAGGCCCATGGAACATGTTGAGACTTCACCTTCAACCCAAGCTCAAAAAGAAATCAGCTACTCATATTTTAACTAAGGATAAAAAAAGAAATTTTATTAAAATACAAAGAAACTACAAGAAGGAGAAGAAATTTTAGAAATCTGAACTTAAAAATGAATTCAGGGGTATCAAATTAGGGGGGGAGAGCCCCCTTTTTATAGATACATTGAGTAAATCGTGACATTCGGATTAAAAACAATTCGGATCTTTCGGGATTCACGTCATCATCATCATCAACAAATCAACGATCACGTTTTCAATACAATAACGCCGCCTGAATAGTAAATAATCCCACGTAAGCGCATGTACTGTACACACGATTTTTGCTCCACTGAGATGCTGCCACGTCATCGATCTACAGTACATAAGAAATTTAGTCTAATAAGATCGTGACACATCATCGGTCAACGCCACGTCATCGGTCAACGCCACATAAGCAATCAATACTACATAATTCGTCCAATCAGATACTACCACGTCATAGGTAGTTGCCACATCATCGGTCCGTTTACATGAGCAAGATCTGCAAAAAAGATGATGACGTATGCGTAAAAGACCGTATATGTGAACAGTGACTTTTTTCCTTTAAAGCTTCTCTTAAGGTTTTCGACAGTCCTGAGTTCAAATATGACGTCTGTTTTGCTGTCTGATCACTCGTTCATTGTGAAACGATCTTAATACCCCTAAAATACATAAAATACATAATTATAATAAAATACATATAATTAAATAAAAAAATACTTAAATAAATAAAAGTAGCAATATTAGTGAGATTTAAAGTGTAAAATGACGATTTTCTCCTTTATAAATATACACTTTCTAACACTCAACACATGGGTTATACACCAAGTTTATTTTTTATAATTTTATTTTTAGTTAAGTAAGTTTCTAATTTTGGTTGTACTTTCTCTTTTACGGGTTTATATATTATAACTATTATTCCAATAGTTTTGCATTTAATATTCAATTAACTTAGTAAGATTCTAATTATTTTGGGTTAAATACCAAAATTACTTTTTTTCTAATTAAATTAGTTCCTAATTTTGGTTAAACATTTTCATTCATAATTTACATGTTTCAACTTATTAATCTACTATATTTGTGTTTTATATTCTTATTAAATTCGTTAAATACTAACATTTTTGGTTGAATTCCAAGTAACATTCGCTTCCTGTTGGATCAATTTTTTATTTTTGTTTATACTTTCTTTCTTATTAGTTCATACATTTCAACTAATTATTCTTTTACTTTTGTGTTAAATATTCTAATTAACTTGATAAAATTTCAATTACTTGGGTTAATTAATAATTTTTTATGTTATTTTTGGTTTGGCAAGTTCCTAATTTGGGTTATATTTTCTCATATATGTGTTTATATATTTCAATTATTATTTCACTAATTTTGTGTTTAATATTCCAATTAATTTAGTAATATTCCAGTTATTTAGATTAAATACCAAATTTACTCATGAAAAAAATAATATTAATAAGGTTAATTATGTTTGACCTCTTAGTATTTTAGTAAATATCAACTTACCATATAATACTAAAAAATCTTCATTATAAACCTTAATCTTTAATAATATTTTGAGTCCATAATCTAACCCCATCCCCTTACTTTTTTCTATTTTCAGTACTTCATGAGATTTATTAAACTTGATTGTATATATACTTGAGCTTTTAGTCTTTATATATATTTATTCTCATTTTATTATTTTAATTGATTATTTTTAATTATCCTTAAAATAAATAAATGTATTTATTTTCATCTCTTTCTTTAATTTCTAAAATAAATTTGGTGTTAATATTATTTTTTTGTGACACAAGTAAATTTGATATTAACCCAAATAACTGAAATCTTACCAAGTTAATTGGAATACTAAATAAAAAACTAGTGAAATAATAATTGAAATATATAAACACATTTACGCAAAAATATAACCCAAATTAGAAACTTACCAGAACAAAAATAAAATACAAAAAAAAGGAAATTAACCCAAATAATTGAAATTTAATCAAGTTAATAGTAATATTTAACACAAAAATAGAGAAATAATTAGACTAAAATGTATAAAGTAACAAAGAAAGTGTAACGAAAATTAGAAATTGATCCAACGATAAGTGAAAGTTACTTGAAATAAACCTAGAATGTTAGCATTTAATGAATTTACTAGGAATATCAAACACAAATATAGTGAATTAATAAGTTAAAACATGTAAATCTATAAATAAAAAAGTTTAACTAAAATTAGGAACTAATTTAATCAAAAATAATAATTTTGTTATTTAACCCAAATAATTGAAATTTTATCAAATTAATTGAAATATTAAACACAAAATAAGTAGAATAATAGTTGAAATATATAAACTCGTAAGAGAGAAAATATATCCAAAATCATGAACTTATTTACGTAAAAATAAAATTATAAGAAATAAACTTGATACATAACCCATATAATTAGAATCTTAGTAAGTTAATGGTAATATTCAACACAAAAATTAAGTAACAGTTAGCTAAACGACATGAACTAATAAGAGAGAAAATGTAACAAACTTTAGGAATTGATCCAATGACAAGTAAAAGTTATTTGAAATGTAACCTAATATGTTGGCATTTGATGAATTTAATAAGAATATCAGACATAAATGTAAAAGATTAATAAGTTGAAATATATAAACCTATAAATAAAAAAGTTTAACATATAAATAAAAAAGTTTAACCAAAATCAAAAATTAATTTAACCAAAAAAAAAGTATTCCAAGTATTTAGCCTCAAAAAACTAGAATCTTATCAAGTTAGTGAGAATATTAATTACATAACTAGTAAAATAATAATTAAAATAAATAAACCAAAAGGGGAGAAAGTATAATTAAATTTAGAAAGTTATCTAACAAGAAACAAATTTAGTTAGAATCTAACACAAAATATTAGTATTCACAAATTTAGTACAAATATTACCATAAAACTAGTATATTGAAAAGTAGAAACAAATAAAACTATTAGTAAGAAAGTTTAACCGAAATTAGGAACATGAAAAATTAACTTAGAATATCTACATAATATATTAATATCTAACAAAAAAATTTAAACTAATAATATTATTATTACATTATTAAAATAAAAAAGTCATATATAGGCCAGATACACATTTTAATAATAAATATCTTATAATAATAATACATATCATACTTAAATTTAAATTTAGTTAAATCTAATTAAAATTGGTTGACCATTCTCACTATTTTCAATATAAAATTTTTTTAATGTTATTAAATTATTAGTCACGATGCCACAAATAGCAATAGTTCAAAATTAATGTTACTTATTTATGTGTCTATTTTAAGTATTTGTAAAAAGTTGTATGACTATTTTAAATATTCGTAAAAATTGTATGACTTAAAACAATGAATAAATATAATCATACAAATAACATAGTATAAAGGAATAAGTAAAATAATTAATTTTACATAAATTTGTAGTATGAATTAATTTGAACGAAGGATTTTTTTGTGAATATTATTTAAAAATATGAAATATTAGATACATTATATCTATCTAATACACAATTTTTTTTTGAGAAGATATGCATATAATGTATTGATACCAGCCACTACCACTAATCATAATAAGAAAAATAATAATATTTTGTGTAATTAGAATATTTGATACAATCAACAAAGTAATTTTTTTTTATAATTATCCAAAACTTGAATAAAAATTATCCTTATATTAGTAGGTTCATGTTTGAGTCACTTTATGTGTGTTGAAGGATTGTTTTTTATATATTTAGAATAAATATAATTTAATATGATTCTACAGACAAATTGCATTGCATTATCAAAATTTTAATAAAAAATTCTGATTATTTTTTATGTAAAATATCTTTAAATTTATAGTATAATCTTAAAAATAACTCAATTATTTTAAAATAAATTTCATTAAATTATATTTAAAATTAACATTCTTACTTGTATAGAAGTGTCATATTGTAAGTATCTTTAAAAAAAAGTATATTTTAATTTTATGACAAAAATAAAAAATATATATTTCATGTAATTTGAGGGGGTCTTTGTTAGCTTCCTTGTTCGAATTGATTAGTTTGATATTTTCTTAAAATAGGATGGCTATATGATAATTGCCTTTAATATTTGCATCCGCTTACGCTTGTACAACGGGTGCTTTCGGTGGCCGGTTATGTGCACAAATAAAAATAATAATAAAAAGTGGCTGTACGAAACACAGCCTCTGTATTATAATTGGACCCACGGATCAGATATGCAACCAATCACATCAAATTGCGTTCAACGCTTTTCCCTCGAGACGTATTGCAGTCGCCGCCGCTATGCTTCTCCGCATCAAGCATTAATTCATCTAGAAGCTCTTTTTTGCAAATGCAATCATATCCGTCAAATCCAAATCCAACGCTCCAAATAACAACTTATCCAATCCGTCCGATTCTCTGGATGTGGGAATCGAACGGTCCATATCTCTCAAACGGTGGCCGTAAAAGCAAGGCGTTCGCCTTTAAGTAATGGAACTGGAGAGGAGCGAAGAGTAAACGTTCATTCTCTCTCCAAAATTCGCTTCTTTCTCTCGGTTTCAAAGTTAAAGCTCCATCATTTATCTAAAAAGTCTTCACCTTCCGGTTCGATTCGGTCCAGTTCATGTTACACAACCACTTCAAGTCTTTCACCAAGTTAGTTTTTAAAATTTCTGGGGCTCGGTTCGGTCCAGTCTGCGTATGCACTGGGTATTGATCTAGGGTTGTGTGATTGCGAGATTGCTGCAACCTCAGTTTCCAAGCTATTTTTATGATAAACAGAAGTTCGTAAGAGCAAGAAATTTTGCTTTTATGGAGAATTTTTTTGCCTCTGGCGGCAAGTAGCAGATGGTAATTGACTTGAGGTCTTGGGTAATTTCCAGATTTAATATTTTTTTGTCTTGTACGCGTTCTTACATATAATTTAATGTTTTTGTATTCGGTCTCTGGCTATTTTGTTGTTAGTGCTCAATTTTAATTATTCAGAATTGAGTTTTGGGGCTTGAATTCTTACGTTCTTGAATCCCAGTAAGTGTTTTTGCAGTGAAACAGTATGTGTTCTATTGGGTTTAATATTATCGAAGCTGGAAATTTAACATTTAGGACCATGGGAAATTAGAAATTTATCCGTAAAATGAAATTTAATTGACCTAATTTTCATTTCAAACTGAATTTGTGAGAGCATGAAAGAAAGGATGCGTCTTGAATTAGTGAATTTGTTGAACATAATGGTTAAATCAAGTTCATTGAGTTAGTTGTGTTACTGGTCAGTAATTTGACAGTTTTGGCTAATATTGTTTTTAATGTTAACTGGAAGTCAGAGCGAATAATGTCCTCCTATGATTAAAATGTGCAGAGTTTGGTTATTACTGGTTAGACCAACCTTTGTTTTCCTCTTGATATCTGGACCTTAAGATAAAGTTCTGGCAAAGACGATGAGGAAGAATGATAGGTTCTCAGGGGGGTATTACCGTAATAATACGTTTGAGACCACTGGTGAATCGGAGGGGTCTGGTAGTTCAGGACGGATTGATGCTGAGATTACTGCTTCTGAAGATTCAAGTGCACCAAGAAGAAAATGCATTAATTTAAATCCTGACAAATGGGATGCCTTTGGTGTCCCCATACAAGTCCTTTCTCTTCCAAATCTGTCGCGGCTTGAAAGAAAAGATCTAGTGCATAACTTGACGTCAGATCTGGAACAGATAAGGATACTTCAAAAGAAAGTTGGGATGCAGAGAACAAATGGGGTTACAGTGTCTTCTTCTAGTGATATTCTTAGTTGTAGCAATGGACCAAATGGACCTCAAGTACAGAACTCCAGAAAATCGTCGGTGATGACCTGTGGGCCTGGGAAGAAAGTAAATCCGGTGAGTAATAAGAGTCGCGGATGGAATCGGGGTACTTCTGGAAGATTTGAGTCTGTGGAAAAACCGAATTCAACTACAGGCACTGGAAATGTAATTTTGATGAAACAGTGCGAGACATTGTTGAAACGATTAATGTCTCATCAGTATGGCTGGGTTTTCAACAACCCTGTTGATGTAGTTAAGATGAACATCCCAGATTATTATACTATTATCAAGCATCCAATGGATTTTGGAACAATTAAGGAGAAGATGGCATCAAATGCATACTCAAGCCCATTAGAATTTCTTGCTGATGTAAGGCTTACATTTAGCAATGCAATGACATATAATCCACCTGGGAATGATTTCCACATCATGGCAGATACTCTTCGTAAATTTTTTGAAGCAAGGTGGAAAGCTATTGAGAAAAAATTGCCAGTAACCAAGCCTCAATCCCTTCCAGAAAAATCTGGCCCACACCCTAATGTTGAAAGAGCTAAGGCAATTCCTCCTGCGAAAAGGAAAAAAATTGACACAATGAGCCAGGAAATTGTGCCGGCACCTGTTAAACCAGTAATGACAGATCAAGAGAAGCACAACCTAGGGAGGGAACTGGAGTCTTTGTTGGCAGAGATGCCTGTTCATATCATTGATTTCTTGAGAGAACATAGTTCCACTGGAAAAGAAACTGGTGAGGACGAAATTGAGATTGATATTGATGATCTGAGTAATGATACTTTGTTGACATTGCGGAAGCTTTTAGATGACTATTTAGAAGAAAAACAAAAGAACCAAGCAAATGCTGAACCATGTGAAATAGAGGTAGACCACTTTGCTAACCGCCCTAATTTTGAATTTCTGTTTTCTTCTGCATGTGTCAAGGTATTAGTATTCTTTGTTTTTATCTGTTGCAGCTGTTGAACGAATCTGGACTAAGCAATTCATCCATGCAACAGGGAAAAGGTTATTTTCTAGTTCATTTGAAGTTTTAGGGTTGTATTCGGTATTGTTTTCCAATTGTTGCTTTCGTGTGAAAAAAGGAGAATGAAAAGCTATGTGGTCGGTGTCATTTTGCAAAATAATCTTGAAAACAAGAAAAAGTAGAACATGCTTGATAGGAATATTTTAAAGGATTATCTTTGGAATAATTTTGATCAACTAAATATAAAGTAATAGTTGATCATTTTTATTATTTAATGAATTTGATATTTTAATTTTAAGAATAAATTTGGTAATCTTCTAAATTTTACTTGTATCAGGAAAAATGATAAACTATACATATTTGATATAATTAATAAATAAAGACATAAATATTATAATGTATTAAAAAAGGAAAGATTATTGTGAAGGAAATTGTTTTTTAAAGATATAATAACAACAATAGTAATAATAATAAGCGAAATTATCAATTGTATACCCTTAGTTTACTCTATTATTAAATTTACTACAATACTTTCAAGGTGTATCAGTCGTCCACCCTTGATAAAATGCATCTGTCATCCACCAAACTGTTAGTTGTCGTTTAAATATGATAATGTCAGAGGGATAATTTGGTCTTTTCAATTATACAAGTGAAAATTTAAGGGTATATAAGTGATAATAAGAGATTTTAAGGGTATACAAGTGATAATTTTTAAGGATAAATTTGTCAATTCACTATAATTTCGTTAAGTTTCACATTGCTACTAACGAGTTGGTGGACGGTAGATACATTTTATGAACTTAGGGTAGATGATTGATACACCCTAAAAGTGTTGTAGTATTTTTAATAAAAGTATAAATTTAGGGTATATGAACGATAATTTTCCTAAGAATAATAATAGAAGAAATGTGCAATTTGCTTGTACAACAAAAGGTAGACAATTATTTTTTGCCTTAGCTTGCCTACAGGGATGTTGCTGTTGAAGCTTGCAACATAGGGCTTTTGTTTATTTGCTTGAGTCATTGGCTGCTTGATTTTGGCTTCCTACTGTTGGCTTCCTTCTTTGTTTAGCATCTTTATTTGCTTCTCTCTTATTGCCTTGCTTTACTTGAATTCATGATGAGCAGTTGAATAAGCTATGTTTGAGTGGCTGTTGGCTTGGATTCTTCACTGATTTTGACTTTTCAGCTTTGCTTTCTGTACCTCAGTTTGCCTTGGCTTCATTCTTTCGCTTCTAGCTTCTTTGTTGCTTGCATTTTCTTCTTCCCGTTACTTCTTGTTCAATCTTATCCTCCCAGTTGAAGAAGCCTCGTCCTCGGTTATAATTCATTTTGGTCAGTTTGAATGGAATCGGTGTGTGCTTGTGGAGTGCTTGTTGTATACAATACTCAAGTGATTTGTAGAGATTTAGAGTTTTTACTTAAATATATTAAATCACACATGTATTAGGCCAACTCACTTGGGCTTTTTAGCTTTTTAACCAAATATTATTATCCCCCACATATTCCCCCTTATTAAGTTTGCCTTTTGACTTTATTGTGAAAGTGCAATTTTGACTTTATCTTGTCAAGGTGTCAACAGCCCTTGATGCTTTATAGCAGTTGCCAGACGTTCGATATTTGATTATTTCATACAATCACCTGCAAAAATATCTGGTTAATTTTTTTCTTCAATAATCGGCTCCTGTTTTTTGTGGCTTTGGGTAAGTTCATGGGAACAATAAGAAATCTTGGCCAGTATCAATCATGTTATTAGAAGTCATGAAAGACTATCAAATTAATATAGTTTTATAATAACAATTTGTTCAAAAGATTCTTTTTCCTTGAGGATTTTTCCAGGGCTTTTTAATGCTTTTCAGTGATGGTCTGCCCGAATTTTTTTTTTTTTTTTTTTTTTGGGTGCCTGAGGATTTCTCAGGGCTTTTGCGCCTGGAGATTATATCAGGGCTTTCATGCCTGAAGATTATATCTGGGCTCTAAATATTATTATTATTGATGATGTTGTTATTATTATTATTATTATTATTATTATTTGAGAGATGGTGGAAGTTTTTCATCTTGGAAAACAAGGAAACCAAGCAAAAGTTATTTTCTATTTCCTTTGTTAAAAGTGTAATATGAATTTTATATTTCCAAATGCAAAAATCATCTATCGAACGTATGTTTGGTATTTCATGAATCCAAAAACCACAAAATGAGATTTGGAAACAATACCGAACTCACCATTAGTGCTCTTTATGACTTGTTTTTCCCATCTTGCATGTAGGCAATGACTTACCTGATGAGGATATTGATATCGGTGGAAATGAGCCTCCTGTCTCAAGCTACCTTCCTGTGGAGATTGAGAAGGATACAGCCGTTAGAAGCAGTAAACTTGTGAGCCCAGGCAGCTCCAGTGGTACACTTTTTGTGGATGCTACAATTTATCTTTTGTTTGATCTTTAATTTTCCACCTAAGGCATTTAGGGACCTAGATCTCAAAGTTCTTTATTATTATTTGGTATGGGGATCAGAAATAAATGTATAATTGGTTTTGACTTTTGAGTAACAAAGATGCTGGTATATTATAACAAGCTGACGTGATTAGCAAAGGGTCTGTATATACTTTCTAGCCTCATTATTTATCTTCCTGTGTTGCCTATTTAGCTATAGTTGAACCTATGGGCTAAATCAATTGGTTCATTTGTTTGATTGTTTTCATATCAAGTTGATATCTGATATGTGTTGTTCTCAACTAATCCTACTGGCTTTATGGTACTCTGTGTGTGTGTGTGTGTGTGTGTGTGTGTGCATAGTGATGCATCATTACAATGTTAGTTGTTCTGAATTGAGTTATTTATTGATTTCTCACTGTATCTTCTGTCTGCTTCACAGGTTCAGAATCTAGTAGTCCTTCTGACAGTGAATCTGATGATGTTAAAGCATCAAGTCCCATTAGTGCATCAAAGGTCTGTGCTTATTTGATCTAGCTGTCAATGATAAATAGTTGGAATTGTATGTTCCTCTTGCATTGATTTTTTGAATTGACTACTATGGTTTACTGGATGCCCATCTTGTTCACCATGGTTTTCAACCTTCATTCTATTTACCCAGTTTCTCTTTCAGGTGCCTAAAGACTCAACTCATAAAGATAAATTAGATGAAAAGACTAGCAGTGGTGATCCTCTAGATGCAAATCGTGAGTTCTCTGTTATCAGATCTGTCCTTTTGGATTAGGTACCGTGAATTAAGAACTTTGTAGTGTCCTTACGACAGTAATGAAAAAGAACCCACTGGCTGGAATTGGTTATTTTGCTTCATGAAGTCCCATTGGTTGTAGACGGCTATTATGTGCTTGCTGTACCTTAGCATAATCTAAGCTGAAATAATTTACAGTTGAAGCATTAATATTCCCCATTTTTGTGAGAATTTATTGATCTGTGGTCCTTTTCAGAGTCTGTGAGTGGATTGGATCAGCTTGAGCATACTTCCCAGCAGAAACCAGGTTCTGTAGAGTCGGATTTTCATCAAGATGGTAAGTTGACAAACTGATAGTTTATCTGCTATTGATCTGGAGCTGCATCTCATGGTTCATCCCTGAAAATTTTAGGGGAAAGTGTGCCGAATGAGAGGCAGGTTTCTCCTGACAAACTCTATCGAGCTGCTCTTTTAAAGAAACGATTTGCTGACACCATTTTAAAAGCAAGAGAAAAGACACTTTTGCAGGTTGGTTTCGATTTTTGCCTACTTGCAAAATTATTTTTGTCTTGTTCATTTTGTGAGCATTTTCGACTCAATGTGAACTGATGCAATTTTATTTGGCTGATGTCAGGGTGACAAGGGGGATCCTGAAAAAGTTCGTCGGGAGAGAGAGGAACTCGAACTGCAGAAACGGAAAGGTCTGACCTTTGCTATTAACCTTATGTGTGCTAATTTTCCATGAATTGCTCAATTACGGAAGAGACTCGAAGACATATGCTATCCCAGAAGTTTTAGTAGTGCATCTTTAGGTAACGGTTTTTGCTTTTATTTTTCCTGTGCAGAAAAGGCACGGTTACAAGCAGAAGCCAAAGCTGCTGAAGAGGCTCGAAGACAAGCTGAAGCAGATGCTGCAGCTGAGGCTAGACGAAAGAGGGAGGTCGAAAGAGAGGCTGCCCGGCAGGCATTGCTGAAGGTAAACAGTGCAAAAATGGGTACCAACCAATTCCTCCTACTCTTCTTATTTTGGTTTTCAACAGAACTTTTTGCTGGTGTTTGTTCAGATGGAAAAGACTGTTGAAATCAATGAGAATTCTCGTTTCCTCAAAGATTTAGAAATGCTCAGGACTGCCCCTGCTGAACAATTACCAAGCTCTGTTGATGAGACAAGCCCAGACCACTCTCAGGATGGCTTGGGTAGTTTCAAGCTTGGAGGTAGTAACCCGTTGGAACAACTAGGTTTATACATGAAAGAGGATGATGAGGAGGAAGATGCTGAACCGCCAAGTTTTCCAAATCCTCTAAATGATGTTGAGGAAGGAGAGATTGACTAGTTCTGTGCTTATGTAACATTGCACAAGTCAAAAAGGAGCTACACCACAGTGCTTAATCAAAGAGGCAAAATAAAAATGCATAATAGAAACGAAGCAAGAACCCTTGCCCGGGCATTCCTCAGTTCCATTTCTATAGCTTTCCAAATGGGTCCGGGAACCATGGGACTGCTGAAAGGTTAGGAAATTACATATACACAAGCAGGAGGATGAGAAGCATATGACAATCAATTTTGGGTTATTTTATTCGCTTAAGCCTCAGAGTGAGATGTGGCCTAACGTGTGGGGAACAGGCAGACCAGTAGTGGGAAAGCGTTCTCACTTTCTCAATCATTATGAGCCGCAAGAACGCGGGTCACAACTGTGCTTTAAATGAACTATATGCAGTACTGATGTTGTGAAAAGAAAAGTGTACATGAAAATTTGACTAGGAGTTGCTAGTCTAGTGAAGCTCAAGTTTAATGCATCTATTATCATCCATCATAACTCATCGTTTAAAATTAAAATTTTGGAAACAAGTAGCCACCAGAGCTCAATTTCCAAACCAGGGCAATTCATAGGCCACAACACGATTATACTAAATAGGCTTCGACAATACAAAGGAAATTGTAAGGCGTATTGCTTTCTGGTGGCACCTCCTCAACCTTCGACTTCTTTTTAGGCTTGGCTTCCTCCTCATCATTATCCATAGGATCAATCTTTTCCTCCTAGATATAGCTTTCCCAGTAAATCGTGAAGGAGAATCTTGTCTTTAAATGTTAATCCAAACCATTTGTTTTTCAAAGCTCTTTAGCGAAGGGGGAGCCTGGAATTTGTTTATTGGCCCGGGCTAATTTATGGATTTATTTTATGTATTTGTGTGAATGTGCAGAGAAGTAAAGAAAAAATACATATATTGAGCAATGCAGCATAAAACTCTTAATAGAATACATATACTCAAGAAAATAAAAGACAACTCAGCAACAAGTGATTTTATAATATAAATTATTAAAATTGTAGTATAAACCATTATTTATGAAATTTATTGATAGAAGAGCTGATATATTTAAGTAATTTGATATAATAAAAAGAAAAATATACTTATGTTGTGTTTATTTTTTGGAGTAGAAGTGTGAATTTTTTTTACTTCATTATTTACTTTCAAGATTTAAAGGGGTATTGGAAATCTCATTTCGTATAATCCATTATTTTTTGGAGTGAGGAGTGAGAATTTATTTTCTCCTCTTCTATATTTACACTTATTAAAATAAAAAAATTATTTTATTTTATTAAATATGTTTAATATTTAATATTTTATTGAACATATTATTTAGTAAATATGTTTAATAAATATCAATTATAAAATAATATAATATAAAATAATATTATATTATAAATACATTTATTAAACATATTTACTAAATAATATGTTCAATAAAATATTAAATATTAAACATATTTAATAAAATAAAATTTATAATATTTAATAAAATATTATATTTATTAAAATAAAATAAATATTATCATATTTATTTAAATATTAATAGTATTTTATTTTATAAATTATGTTTATTTAAGATAATAATGTTAAATAATTATTAAATATAATATTATCAAATTTAGTTAAAAATAATAATTTGCATAAATACAAAGTTAAAATTACTTTAAAATAAATTATTATACTTATATAGAATTAATAATATTACTATATGTTATCTTTATTTGAAAATATGATATTATTATATTTATTTAAAAATAATAGTATTATATTTATTTAATAAAAAATTATAATTTACATAATTAAGAATATTAATAATTATTATTGATTTACAAATATAATAAAATAAATACTTTAATTTTTAAATATATTTTTTATTAATTTTATAATTAAAAATTATAATTCTTTAAATATGAGTAAAATTATAACTTGAAATCATTTGCTCCCAATCTAAGATAATATAAACACAAAATTGAATTTTAATTTCAATTTTATACTTCTATTCTAATGTAAGTAAATAACTTATTCCCACTCCTACTCTACACTCCTAATCTTAGTATTTCCACTTCTCATGATTCCCACTCTAATTTAAAAAATAAACATTATCTTATGTATAGTGGCACGCTATACAAGAATAGCCTTCGTACAGTAATAAAAAATTATGATACTAATTTAGGTTAACTATAGTTAAGAATAAATCTATATTTTAACAAGTTATAATTTTTTTCTATTAAAAAAAAGACATGTTATAATTTTTTAAAATATCATTTCAAAAAAATTGCCTTCATATGTTAATAATAATATGCATGTTACAAAAATTATAGAGTGATGATAGATTTATGAGCTCTTGTATAAATTATTGGGGTTTAAATTCCTTAGTTGGACTAAATTATAAAATAATAAGAATAAATCATGTAGGTCAATAGATATTTAATTATGTTATGTATAAGAGTTTGTAGATTATATATATAAATGCTATGTTACGTTAAGGGTTTAAGGAATAAAATATTTTTTTCTAAAACTATTTAGGACAATGGTTTATTCTTTTGTGTTGTTACTATATCTTTGAACTCATAGGTAAGTAAATTATTTGCATGAATGGATATCATCATGTTGAAGTCAAATATATTTTTAACTTATCCATTAATTAATTATTAATGTAATGCATATTTTATCTTGATAATACTAGCACTAAGATTAACCCAAGTTAAAACAATAATTTTTGCCACTACATCTCTATTAAAGTATAACTTCCTCATAGTAATAAATTATTTTGGTTCTAACATTATAACTATAAAGAGATTTTCGTGTAGAAAGTAGAATTGCAAAGGAAATAAATCATTAAATTATGAAAATATTCTTAATTGTTACTATTCCAATACTAATGATAATTTTATAACATTGACATGTTTTCCTTTCAATTAGACCAAATATATTGAATAAATTTTAATCTGCCAAATATTTCAATATATTAAATAAATATATAGTTTACTCATTTTATAAATTAAGTCTCAAACTCTAATTTAAGGAAAATAAAAGGATTGAAGGATCAAGATCCTCTCAAATGACTTCGTATTCTCCTAGGTAAAATTTATTCATGTGATTGATAATTAATAAATTAAAAAAAATTGTTAAATCTTAAACATATACTATTACTAAAAAATCGTTGGCTTTACCTCTTTAAAAGATCAAAGGTCGGATCAAAAGAGGATTCTAATAAATAAAAAAAAATGTTGAGTACGTACATGAAAATAAGAATAAAAACTATTGACTATACATGAGAATTATAAAAAAAAAAATGAAGGGTTCCAAGGTCCCACCAATGTCTGATAGTATAATAAAAAAAATTTTAAATAAAATTTTATTATTTATTTAAAGAATTAAAAATAAGAAAAAAATTTTTTTAAAAAATTTTAATTAAAATTTTTTAAATAAAAATAATTTTTCTCTTTAAATTAAGAGAGTTTATGAGTTTTTTTTTTCTCGTTTTAATTTATATTTTATTATTTTTTATTTAAAAATAAGAAAAAATTATTTTAACAATTATTGATTTTTTTTTAAAAAATATTTGATTAAAATAATAACCTTAAGCAGTATCTTTAAAATGTTGTGCCCTGGACTTGCAATTTCACTAACTGGCTCTGGTTGATCATTCTCTGGCATCCACGAAATGACCCTGTAACTCTCACAAGAATTGGCTCAGGATTATCAGGGTCAAGGTTCATCAATGATGAATTGATGATGTGATAAGTCGTCTTTCATTCTGGTCCTGGTTGTTGATTAGACCAAAAATCTAGCACTGGTGATTAAGAAATTTTGGTTGCATTGTCTCTATAACTGTCTTTTGCGTCATCAAGTCCCATAACGTCAAAAAGCTGCCGTGATACGTGCTTCCCCTCCCTCGGCACTGTCTACATTGCAGTGATTTTATGGTCGACCCCGTTGAATTATTACATTATGAATCAATTAGAGATGCAAGTTGCAACTCCGTAAATTTATTTTTAAAATATGCAACAAATGTAAATTAATATAAAAAAAAGTTCACCAAATTATTACTACTAAGTCGATACTTTCTCACCCAAAAAAAAGAGGGGAAAAAAAAAAGTCGATGCTTTCTCTGCGGATCATACACGTTACGTTGACCAATTCCTGAGCTCTTATTTCAATTGAGGTTGGAGGTCCATTATCAGACTAAGTCAAGCTGACTCAATAGTTAACATTTCTTGTCACAGCAGAAAGAAAATCAGATTAAATGAAAAAGGTAGCTCTGCTCACAAAATCCAACCTTCCTCTTGTTTGATTTTAGATAAAGGTGGATAATTCTACTATAATTATGGTCCATCTTCTATATCCAAAATTTATCACCGTGGTTATGATTTTTTTTTTCCTTTCCTTTTGCTCTCCAGTTGCAAATGATTTGTTGAAATACAGTTAATTGTAATAACTAAATTCTCGCATTGGTGGAAAGGGCGTAAAATTGTTATTAATATAATACGACAGAGTCGAGGAGGTCCGCTGCAAAATTGAAATCTATTACGTGCACAGTATTTATTGATAGATATGGATGCATTTTATGTAGTGTAAAGATGTATCCAGATCATCTCGATCAAAATTTCATGAAAAATGTGCAAATAAAAAAAAATAAAAAAAAACCCAGTTAAATATCTACATACACATGTGGGCGTGAGACTGCAAGAGAAAATAATTTAAATTTTTTTAAGCATTATTAATAAATTTATGACACAATAAAGAAAAGAAAAAGCTGAATGATAATGAAAATAATGAGAGTTTCCTTTTGCTTAAGGTGTCAGTCAATCGCAGAGATAGAGACAGGGAGAGGGAGCTCTCTCTCTTCCGAGCTCTCGACTCCTCGGGAACTACGATTCTTGTCAGTCTACATTCGATCTGGCCCTCTATTCTCACCCACTAATCACCCACCAACGTTCTCGCTGGGCTCTTTAAAAGCTAAACCCTAACAATAATTATAATAACTCGGTGGTTACAGTTTCATTTACAATGGAACTCCAATTCTTTATCTTCTTCTTATTAATGTTCATCACAATCTACCTCGTCGCTTACTTCGTCGTATTCCGAAACTGGAGCCCCAGGATCCGACCCCAAGCGTCCAGCTGCTTAATCTCCATCTTCCACGGGACCCCCGCGGTCGTCCTGGCCGCCTACGCTCTGCTCTCCAATAAATCCCGCGGCTTCTCCTCGCCCAACACCCCTCTGGAGAATCTCGTCCTCGACTTCAGCATCGCCTACTTCGTCACCGATCTCCTCCACTACCTCGTCTTCTTCCCCGGCGACGTTCTCTTCATCGCCCACCACCTCGCCACCCTCTTCGTCTTCCTCACCTGCAGGTGCATCGTCTCCCACGGCGCCTACGCCTTGCTCTCCCTCCTCATCCTCGCCGAAGTCACCAGCGCCTGTCAGAACGCCTGGACCCTCGCCTGCGCCAGGAGCCATGACTCCGAGTTCGCCGGTAAGGTTTATCACATACTCTCGCCGCCCTTTTATGCGTGTTACAGCGTCGTTAGGGGCGTTCTGGGCCCCATGTTTGTGTATGAGATGTGCGTGTTTTACACGAGTGGGGCCGCTGACCATGTAATTCCCAAATGGGTTTGGATTTCCTGGTTGATTGTGGTCGCCTCGGCTATCTCTGTTAGCATTTTGTGGGTTTCTAATTTGTGGGTTCAGTTATTTAGAGAAAGAAGAGGTCTTTTTTATAAGAAAGTTACATAAATATATTATATGTATTTTTCTACTCATGATTTATCAATTTGGTTTCTATTTTGATATAATTTGCCAATTTAGTAGTATCTCTGTCAGATGGGTGTTTTGGTTTTTATTTGTTTTCTCTTTGTATTGTAGTTACTGGTGCATGCCCGGTTGTAATCCGCGGGAAATTTTGTTTCTTTTTCCTTTTTTTTTTTTTGAAATTATTTCAAACAAGGAAAATGACTCTTAATGAGTTCTGGTTCTCTGTCTTAACATTACCTGTAGCCAGTCTGGCATTAGGTAGTATCTGCTTTGGTGCCTACCTTAGTTGATCATCCTTCAGCCATTGTAGTGTGTTTGATTTGAATTCTTTTGATTAGGGTGTTTCGTGACAATTATATACTCCATCATATCTTCGATTGGCCAACTATGGAATCATTTGAAGGGAGTAAACAAATGTGTCTCAACTGATGGTACTTTATATAATACAACTTATGTAGTCTATTTTATAGCTGCTTAGAATAGGCCAGCCCAATTGGTGTAATTTATGAACTGGCAGAACTGGCACCAAATTTTCTAGTTCTACAAATTTGGCATCACAGTTGGGTCTGTTTGTTCTTCTTTCATGGCTCGTAAGTGAGTCTTCAATGCCTCCACCCAGCTGCGCCAGAGTGGCAGGCTGATTGGCATTTTCAGTTTCTTTTACTTACTTACTCTTAGTGGAAAAAATGTAGGTGAATATTAGATTTCTACACATTTGGGGGAATTAATTATGTGGTGGGAATAGTTGGCCTGGTGAAGGTTAATAGCACCAGTAACCCGCTCATAGAATTATTTTAGAATTATTTTGGCTCTGTAATGCTGCATCAGCTTTGGCGTATCCCTCTGCGTGTTAGAACCACATGGTTGAAGACTTGGTTGATCTGTGAAAGGTTAGCCCAGCTGTAAAGGAAGTTTTATGCGATCAATTTTTCCTTTTTTCCCTCCAGATGTCTACCACATGACAGGTTTTTCTTCACTTGTCATTCTGAATGAAGTCCCAGTTTGATCAGTTTTGAGGTTGATCAATGGTTCCAATAGTATAGTATTCTCTTTCATTGTTCTGTAGGAGTAGGTAATGGTTTCATGCAATGGCATTCTTTGCCAATAATACTTGATACAGGAACAGTCTCCTAAAGACTAGGAACTCATTTTACAACCGAAAATTGAATCAACGAACACAATACATTAGTGTAAAAATAAATCGGCAGTTCACATAAAAACAGAGATAACATATGCCACATGCACCTTAGCCTTCAAGGGATTTTTGGCTGAGTGCCATTTTTGATGCTCAGACAAAAGTGATATCATGTGGGGGCACTGACATTGAAAAGCTTGAACAAAGTTTGTAATGTGGTCGTGCAGTTGAATGTACACACATGATAGTCTTCGTAAGATGTTCTATTTTTCAGATTCCTGTTCTACAGATGAGCAAATTTAATAAAAAATTGAGAGGCATCCTATTGTTAAGATAATTTCTGCTGGAATTACGGTTGGCATTGGTCTCTGGCAGCATTCAGCACTAGCATGAGCATTAAATAGCTCATCTTATTTCATGAATGTAAACTTACACACTAGTTCAACACATGCATGCTTGAACCATACATAAAGCACACAGAAGACAGGACAGCCAGGTTAAGAATAGAACTTGTAGTGCTTGGCACTTCTGATGATATTCCTTAAGCCTCCAATAGGTGATAGAATCATTAACAGGAGACCGAGTATGATGCAGATCTGAAATTAAGATGCAAAACCAGGTTAGTATAACATCTTTTAAAGCACATGAAGATAGACTGAGTGAGATCATTTGATTTGGTTAATTAATATTCGAAATGAAACATACCCAATTTGTACACCAAGACAAGCTGAACTTCTTGGGTTTGTAGATGGCAAGCCACATGATGCAAGGTAGCTGAAAAGTGTTAAAAGAGAGATCAGTATTTACCATGATAGAAATTCTACTGAACCACAATTTTCTAAGAATACTGCATTGACTTCATCTAGGGAGGGCAAGAGATTGTGACTTACGAAATATGTTGTCGGGGCAAAAGCAAATCCTCCAAAGAATCCAAGAAGACCGCCAAAGAAGGGAAAGGTTATCGCTACGAACATAGTGAAAGCTGAAAGAAAGAGATCATATCTTAAGAAGACACCCACCATGTGAGATAATCAACACAAGAACATGAGAAGAGAGGGATTTACATACCAACATATAAATTGCGGGTGATGAAGCGAAGCAATCCACTGGGTTTGAAATGCAATTTGTTTACCATCACAGTTTCTATCATGTCAAAAACTGGCATGGCATACAGCTGCAGAGACAGAGAAAGTTCACTGAATTCAATAAAACTTTAGGGTCATCAGTGAGCAGAAAACAAAGACTCAAACCTAACCTGATAGCTGCCGATAACATGGACGACGACAAACATGTTTGCTGTCACAATAAGCCATGTAGGCTTCTCTAGTGAAATGAGGATGTTGTCTTCAACAATATTGCCAAACACATAATAACCAACAAGTGCAACTGGGAAGTAGCAAAGTGCCACAACTATATAGGCAATGACAACTCCTCTCCACATTGGTCCCTTGGATGGCTTTTCTGGTGTAGAGGGAATTGTTGCTTGAATCTCCAGGACTACGTTGTGCCCGGCATAGGCAAAAGCTACGTCTCCTAAGGCAGTAAAGAAGTCAAAGACTGTCCCTGATGTCGTTGTGGCTTTGTAGCCGTATTCCACGTTTTGCTGTTTTCCCTTGTGGACAGAAGCTGACCAAGCTATGGTAGAATAACTGCATGATAACCACGATATCAATCGAAATTCAAATTTTAAAGTTGTTAAAGCTTAAATACTACTGTTAATACGGGCTCAATGAACATCTTGCTGGCTTGTGAAAGTGGCATATAAACGGCATACCTTAGAGACATGACTGCTGCAGCCAAAGAAACACCTGAGATGGCGTTAAAGTTAGGGAGATGAGCGAGAACGAAGTGAACGGACGCGAATATCATGATGAAGTAGGTTGTTTTAATTGGCTTGCAGCCTTTGCAGACTAGATAGTGAACCTTCTGCAGAGATTTTCCACCAGTAACCATATAAACAATGTCCACGCCAACTTCACAGATGAGCTGTTGAGGCACCACTACATAGAGACCCAGCTTTTCACCAAAGGCATACTGACCCAGCTCGTGATATCGATCAAACCGTTTTCCAGGAACCATTTCGTGCATCTCAACCATTTGCCATAGAGTGTATAGAGTGATTGTCCACGATAAAATCAGAATCACTGCACCAGGGCCCCTGGAATTTAATACAAAAAACTTCGTTCAAAAAATCGGCAAATAGAAATTCTAATGCTTTTGTGCAATTGTGTTTGGACTTTGGACCCCTGTAAAATTGACATCTGCGGGAACTGTTGCATTAGTAAATAAGATTTACCGGGGGGAGTGATTATTGATGATGATCAACTGTTCTGTTACACGGACGGATAATTTTAATTTCAATTTTTTTTTCTCTCACAAGTATAATATTTACGAGCTAAGGTTTGATCCTTTTGCGCTGAACGTACCATCCAAGGTTTGACATGGCGTATGGAAGACTGAGGACACCGGCTCCAACCATGGCAGTAACATTGTGGAAAGCTGAGTACCACCATTTTGCGTTCCTCGAAGAAGTGATAGGAAGCCAATCATCGATCGCCTTCTGCTTCTTCAGTTTCTCATCTATCTGAAAATGCTAATAAATATCACACGTCAGTGAAGTTAATGACTAACAATTTCTCAGAAATTAGCTTAAAGAGAATCACCAACCAGCACAACATTACTAGTTTTACAATTTCGGAACAAATGTAAATTGTTTCAATGTTTTGTCCAAAAGGCTTATCAAACATTTGCCTGCGAGTGTGCCGGGTGGGAAGAAAAGAGGGACTTACATCGTGGGGGACATACTCTTTTTGCTCTCCAGTTTGAACTCGATCACCCATAATTCTGTCTTCTGGATTTTCTTGACAGAGGTGAACTGAAGCCTATAAAAAAGTTGAAGAAGATAACACATGCAAGCAATAAAAACTAGGAAACATCGAAGTTGTCAATGAGATCTCCGTTCTCATGCCCAAGACAAAAAACGAATAATTGACAAAATCCATATAATAATTCTCACTTGTATGTTCTGTTTGTCAGCACTCTGCCAGTGGCATACAGGTTGAACTTGCTTGAGGCTGAATATATTCTTTAATTTGTAATTACCGAGAAACAGGCCGAATGCAGGCCTTGAAACAGTGAAATAGTCCCATATTTAACTACAGACATAGTTATTGGTTGAAAAATGTGGCCGGCCTTTGCGACGGTCAAAATTGTGTGTAAATTCCATTTTAGTTACATCAGCTCTTCTTGATTTCTCTATATTTCCAGACTGCCCATCTATCTAATCAGTGATGAAACAACACTTGACTGGTAATGAGTTTACAGGAGTATGCTGGGGACATAAGATTGATATAGTAATTGAATTGGTCATTCGATTTATTTCATGTTTTCTTGCACTTACAGCTTAAAATAGCATCTTCTGACTACATACCGTGCTGTAAACATGAAGGAGCACTGCTGACTGCCGTCATCATAGTCGCAGCATCACATTGTGAGGTATCAAAACTTTTATCATTTCTTTTCTCAGTTGATTTTACTATTAATTTACACGGGAACCAGGAGCATAGATGATTTATTTCCATTTGTAGTGTGTCTCTGGGGAGAGGTATCCTAGGAAGAGTAATCCTAGTCTTACAGGATTTTGCAACAGCAGTCAAGTGAAGATGCTAATGTAGTCTGCACATCTACTTTTGGTGAGCAATAAAAATTTTGTTCATCTTTCCTCAGATTTTATATGATCTTTAGTTACTTGATTTTCCCTGGACACACAACATTTTGCTGCCTCGCCGTCAACTTGGTTTACTCTTTTTTTTTTTTTTTTCCCGACAATGTCCTTCAAATGTTTATTTTATACCAACAGAAGAAATGAGATAAAGATTTACATAGAGCACATTGGCAACCGAAATGCATGTCGAGTAGCGGAAAATGAAAGTGTCACAATGAACATTCAAAGATAGGGAGAACAGAAATTCAGCACTTTCTTTTACCGATAAAATCATTAAGAATACACCCTCTCGTAAATGCAAACGCAACGTTTCTTTTTATTTTGTGTCCCCAACACCCCCCCCCCCCCAAAACAAAAAAGAAAGAAGGGAACAGAAATAGATGAAGTAAGGCCTGTAGGAAATTCGATTTTCTTTGGTTCTGTGGCAAGAATCCCAAACTTCCACAGGCAAGCAGCAAGCCAGTACTCCGTAGACAACACATCTGAGTCCGAATATATTTACTAAAATCCTATCCGGATGTGAGTCTTGCCCACATCATCTGCATGTTTGCTTTCATCATTATCAATTCACGCTTCACAATCACTCACTTCTCTAGTATTGCGGGTATTAACTAAGAGTAGAACTTGTATTCCTTGGCTTGAAGAATGATTTGTCTCAATCCTCCGATAGGTGATAAGATCATCAAACATAAGCCAAGCACAATGCAGATCTGAACACCGATGAAGTCATGTGAGATCAACTGAACTTGTGTACTAGAATTAAATGACGTAACACTAGAGGTTATGAAGATAATCACTTAAGACTTACCCAGTTAGTACACCAAGATAAGCTGTACTTCCTTGGCTTGTAGATGGCTAGCCAAATGATGCACGGCAGCTGAAAATTAATTAAAACAAAACGTTAGGGACGTAAACTTGGTGTAATATATCTCAGTTGTTGAACGGTAGCCTATTTAGGTAAAATTCTGCCCAAAAAACAGAAAAATGTTTTTGAACTCTGTAGAGGGAGAAAGTGGCTTACAAAATATGTTGTTGGGGCAAAAGCAAATCCTCCAAAAAATCCAAGTAAACCTCCAAAGAAAGGAAAGGTAATGGCAACGAACATTGTGCATGCTGCAATGAATAAATGATACATTAAATTAATTCATAACAGATTTCGTGTAGAAATAACAAAATCTTGTTTTAATATAAACATAACAGTGTAAAGGGGAGTTTGCTTACCAACATAAAGATTGCGTACAACAAAGCGAAGCAATCTGGTGGGACTGAAATTCAATTTCTTCACCAATAAAGTTTCAATCATGTCAAACACAGGCATTGCATAGATCTGCATTAATGAAAATAAAAGACAATTGATATGTGACCTGCAATAATAATCAATCTGAGATACATTTTTAACTGAAAAACAAGAAAGCTTCAGAAAATTCGATTCATACCTGATAGCTTCCAATGACATGAACAACAACAAAGAAGTTAGCCATTACAATAAGCCATGTTGGCTTTTCCAATGAAATGAGGATATTATCTTCAACTTTATTGCCAAACATCCAATATCCAATTAGTGCAACAGGGAAGTAGCACAAAGCAACGACTATATAGGCAACAACAACTCCTCTCCACATAGGCCCCTTGGATGGCTTCTCAGGTGTAGATGGGATTGTTGCTTGAATCTCCAAGACAACATTGTGCCCGGCATATGCAAAAGCCACATCACCCAAGGCACTAAAGAAGTTAAAGACTGTTCCTGCTGCAGTCTTAGCTTTGTATCCATACGCCACATCTGGCTGAACACCCTTGCGGACTGAAGCTGACCAAGCAATTGTAGAGTAACTGTATATATAACAACATAGAAATCAAAATTTCTGTTAGAAACTCAAACTCTATTGTTAACATGTGCGATGGCAATTAAAATGCAAGAGAGAGCAATTGTACCTCAAGGACATGACTGCAGCTGCCAAAGAGACACCGGCAATGGAATTGAAGTTGGGGAGATGGGAGAGTACAAAGTGAACAGAGGCGAAGATCATGATGAAGTAACTGAGTTTTATTTCTTTGCATGGATCTTTGCATAAAAGATCATGGACCTTCTGCAGTGATTTGCCTCCGGTAACCATGTAGACAATGCACACACCAACTTCAACGACAAGCTGCTGTGGCACCACGATATAGAGACCGAGTTTTTCACCAAAAGCATGCTGCCCCAATTCATGGTATCTGTCAAACCGTTTTCCCGGCACCATCTCGTGCATCTCAACCATTTGCCACAAGGTGTACAGAGTGATGATCCATGACAATATCAGTATGGCAACACCAGGACCCCTGAGATGAAAGAAAAAGCAAAGTTGCTCCAGCTGTTAACACACAGATACTGAGAAATAAATATAGTTGCTTCAGCTGTGTGAGTTGAATATAAACATACCATCCAAGTTGAGCCATGGCATAAGGGAGACTGAGGACACCAGCTCCAACCATGGCAGTGACATTGTGAAAAGCTGAGTACCACCATTTTGCATTCCTTGAGGAAGTAATTGGAAGCCAGTCATCAATTGCTTTCTGCTTTGCTGATTGTTCATCACTCTGCAATTTATATCATCAGCATAACAGAATTTTTTCTTTTTATTAGCTTAGAAAGAAAAATGCATTACCAGTTCAGCTATTTTGCACTTGAAATTTTAAAATTTAATAATAGAACATGCCTTTATTAAAATTTAAAAGGAAAGTCATGATATTTCTTCATAAACTAGACTCATACAAAGTAAATGCATAAAGATTATCTATTTAGAATCAAATTTAACTTGGATCTCCATGTGTCCATAAGTGATAGGCAACCTGATTAATTTTTTTATTTTTTAAATACACATATATATAGTGTTTAATTAAGGAATCTCAACCGTATTAAAGTTTGGGATTGGTTAAAATACAAAAAAGATTAAAAAAAACAGATTTCAATGAATTGCCCAATAATTTTTTTTCTTTTAGCTTGTCCCTAATTTTAATATGGCTGGGAATTTTTTATTAGAATATTTCTATACATACATATAAAACAACTCTTGTTATATCTATTCATAGCCAATTAATTTAAAAAATGAAAGCAAATGATCAGAGAACAATTTTCAAAAATATATATATACTTGATCGGAGAATAATTTTCAAAATTGCTAGCAAATTAGAGATAAGCTTTCTGAGTCAAAATATAGAAATTGCCAGACTTACATGTCACATGCCAGATGGCGCATATTGCCCCAGACTTCATATACATAAATAAAAGCAAATGGGAACCCATATTGAGTGGCACAAACGTAATCTTTAGATTTAAATATTAAAAATGAAAACGTAAAAAACAAAATTAAATATAATATATATAAATAAATCGACCAGGTCTAAAAAACTTTTTAAAATTAAATATCAGCCAATTGGTTTATCGGTCCGAGATTCAAGATTACACAAAAGACAAAAACCTCTTTTTTTTCTCATCCAGTCAACAAGATCTAAAGCTGGCCTATCAAAACTATCGAAGGTCTGCCAGAACAGTGTTGAAAAACTGTGCCGTAAGCAGAAGGCTAACTTTTTATCTTATAAATTGATCATACAAAGGTAATATGAAAAGGGCTCGATTCAATCTTGTGAAGTAATCAAATCACGTATATATATATATATATATATAATTTATTTTTATTTTTTTAAAAAGGATAATGGCAATATAAAACCAAAAAATATAAAAATAAGAGATAAAACAGGAACAACAGAGCAAATTCTACGTGCACAATAATTTAATTAACAAGTTTTAAGATCATGCAGCTAATGAACGGAAAAAACCCAGTTCATGAATCACGACAGAAATTTAAAACACCCCAGAATTTTTTTTTTGTCTTTAAAAAAAAAGCAAAAAATTAAGGAAGACAGAGCTCCAAAAGTTTTGGAGAGTGATGCCGGGCAGAATCAAAATCTATAAAAGTAAAAAGACAAAAGAAGGATAGAGAGATACTTACGATGGCACGGTTATAATTCTGATCAGTTGTTGCTGGCCCCTGAGTCCCCATGATTCTTTTCCTTCTTTTCTTTCTTTCTTTCCTTTTCAAATATCCGTACTGAAAAACGGAGATAATATTTGCAGAGAAGAACGAAAGCGAAAGGGGAGATGAAGCGAATGCAGTCAACACTGTTGAATGAAGGATCTCATGAATTGCGGGTCTGTATACTGTATTTAAAGGGCTGAGCAGGCTGAGGAGCCGGACATGTGACGTTTTCTAAGTTGAGTGTTGACTTCGGTTAGTTCTTTGAAACTAAGCCCCCGGATAGAGGACTTTCACGTAAATTTTCAATACCAACTGTAATAGTGCTAGACTTTCTAACTCTGACAAATTCTTTACACACGCACACAAACATACGCATAACACAAATAATATCAATTATCTAAAAAATTTGTAATAAGAGTTCGTGCAAAATATGGTTGGACTTTGATAGTCTAAAGATATCGTCGTACCCTCTAGTTTGATGATAAAAAAAAAAAAAAAACAGAAATTGGAATGTGTTATGGTATCACAATCTCATGTATTCAGTATTTGATAAAAACAAAATTAATCTAATTTTCTTTATTGATTGCGTGAGCTGCGGCCTCGAAAATTCCATGAAACTATCTAATCATCTAATTTGATTTCATAATGCTGAAATAGTAACTTAAATATGAAACCACAAAAGTTTATAAAATTTGTAAGATGTTTGTTTCTTCTATCTTTATGGAAAGTTGGGAAGATGTTTTAAAAAATTATTATTGTTTTAAATAAAAGAGAAAACTCCTGGTAAATTGATTATAAAAACATTACCCATACGGGTAAAGATTTTTTCTACCCCACTATTTGCATAAAAGTGTACTAAATGAAACTATAATACCAAATCTACCCCTATTTTTCATTTTGATACTTTTTTTTAAAAAAAAAAAAGAAGGAAAGCGCAGTAGGGAAGAAAGCTTCCCAAGTTTCTCAGAACTCTAATGCCTGAAGGAGAGAGTATCAGGAAACTACTACACCACAAGAAATCCTATCACTAGTTTGATTAGCACGGGCTAGAAAGAGAAGTGCAGCAAATTAGAGTGGGAGAAATTGATTTATCATCACATTACCCACACTGGTTAATAACATCTAGGTTCCTGAATTTTTAAGTTTCGTAAATAAAGATCTGAGTTGTTCATTTGTATCAAATAGATTGTGATCCCTGTTGAAATTGCTGTGTTACCGTGGTCATATCTCTACTTTAAAGGGTATTTTAATAAGTTAAATATTAGTTCTTTTTGTGTGTGTAAAGATGGCCAATGAGCCGAATGGCATGAGCACACAACATGACACAAGCACCTGAGCCATGCGGCGTGGTACAGCACGCACACAAGCTGGGTCGGGCCGAACTTAGAATTTTAGGCATATAATCTTTAAAACTACGATACGATTAGAGATGAATTAAAGCACTACACATGAAAAATCGGCAATAAGCATGTTTTACTTTTTAATGAAAGAAATTTAAAATTTTATGATTTTACAAATAATTTAAAATAGAATATTTTAAATTCATTTAATTTTTAGTTTAAAAAATTACTATAATTTATGTTTATATTCATTAAATAAATAATTGATATCATGGTTTTAATAAATAAAATTATAAATATAATGATTTTATAAATATGTATTAATATATTGTGAACTATGATCTATAGCTTTATATAAATCCAAGATGCTAATTAAATTAACTCTTAAGAAAATTTTATTATTATTGTTGTTGTTCAGTCTTAAAAAAATTCTAATACCATAAGGTCAAATTTAATAATTAATATTATATTTTCTTATTATTATTAAATATGGACTTGAGTTTTGAATTTTTAATTTTATTAAATTTGTATAAAGGTATATGGATCTACAAAAGTATATAGGCTTGAAAAAAATATGCCAACAGCTTGACATATGCACTTAAAAAAATAAAAAGAAAAAAGTTTATCAATTTTTTTTCTTAGGCACAATATGACGTGGCACTTGTGTGCATGGCACAAGTGGACACGATATGTGTTGGGTTTGGCCTAAGTTAAAAAAAAAAAAAAGGCACGGCATAGAACACATAATTGATACAACAAGATACGACACAAATATGAAAATGAGTAAGAACACGCATCAGCCTTTCTTTGATGGCTGACACAATCTATTAGCCATCTGTATGTATGCGTGCACATTGAATACGGCTTAATTACTTACTGTAAATCAGTAATTGTTATTGACTACAAGTTGAAAACAATTTGGAATTGTCATGGCCAAAAAAAGAAGACAATAGAACATTGTTATTTATTAGGTAATCTTTGCTTTATGTTAATAAATTATTTTTTTAGGATAATTAATAATTATAGATTACCATTTGCCAGCTTGGGCTAGATGCATACATTTCTAAATTAGTAATTCTCTAAATTATTTATCTGCATAAATTTACAGCAAATAAGAATATATTTTCAAGATGTGCTCACAAAATTTTCCTTAAAGAGCCTGGAAATTTTTCAATTCCTTCATCCAATTGACAAACTTAAACCCATATAGCATATATTCAAATCGCCCTTCATTTGGAAGGATCAGATTTTCAACAGCCGGATTTCAAACACAAATCTACCGCGTAATATATATATATACATATATAACAAAACATTTATCAATTATAGATTCAATTTCAATTTTTTTCACTGTTGATAATGCTCGATCCTGTTTGATAATAACTTTTCCAAATTTATTTGGTATGTTACAAGGAAAAAGAAATATTCTTCCAATACAATAATTAATAACAAACTAAATTAGCAAAATTTGGCGCTGGATAATATGGATGTAGAATTCTTTTCTTTACAATGGCCGGTCGAGAACATAATTACAAATAATATTTAAAAGCTTTATCAGATATTAATTAACAATCATTTTGTAATTTTGGAAAAGTGCTTAAATGGTAATTAGATATTCAGGAAAAGTATTTTTGAAACAAATACGAAGTTTAATTAGCTGTACATGATCTCCTTCCTATTCGTTTCTTTATATGGCCTTTTTTGAGTAAATATTTTGAACTCAAAATGATTCATAGAAAGTTATTCATATATCAATGGGAACACAGGATAAGGTTTAGAAGAGTGTCGTTCTTTACTGAGTAAAGCACTATTAAATAATAAGACTATTTGGTGACGTACAAGATGTGGGGTATATATATGCACACGGCATCCACTACAACAAGCACAGACTTCAGCGATAAATAGTTTCGTTGCTAGAGGCTACAGCGAACGAAAAATTTTTCATTATCATTTTATAATTTTAAGAGTATCAGGTGTTTAGCATCGAATTTTCAAACTTCATTGCTAAATGTGTACTTTTATCGCTAAAAGTATTTTTAAGCAACAAATTTTATTTTGTCATTAGACGTTCTTTTACCAATGAATAATATTTCATCGCTAAATGTGTAGTTTTAGCAACAAATAATTTATTGCTGCTAAATGTAGTTTTAACGACAAATAATAATTTTCGTTTTTAAAAGATTTAGCTTTTCTACCATTTAATTATTATTACTGTTGTTTAAATATTATCATTTTTAATACTAAATTATAGTGACAATTAACACCATTATGCTGAAAAGAAAATCAATTAAATTTAAAAATTTATTATTGATGAAAAATACAAAAATAATTACAAAATCTAATATCTATTTTTTTTGGAAAGAAAATTGTTGCAAATAAAATTTATTGATTACAAATGAAAATCTAATATATATTTGCTTCGCTACTAATTTATATTATAGATAGGGGTCTTGTCTAATCCCCAACCTCTTGGTGGTTTTTTAAAAAATGAATATAAATTTCTTGATTTTTCTTCATCTTGATGTAATTGATCTTCAATATTCCATATAAATAAACATACAATAATTAGTTAATACGGAATACTTCTAAGATGAAATAATAATATAAGTTGTAATAAATAAGGTAAATTAAAGCAAAAAAAAATTGCACCATGTTAAAAATACAAGAAAATAGAAATAGAGATTAAATTAGAAAATGAGAATTATCTATTTAGAGATGAGAGAATTCAAAAATAAAAAGGAAATGAGAGAATAAGAGAATGAGAGAGAAAAAATGAAAGAAATGAAGTAAATGATATATACATAGGGTACTAGAATTTTTAGCAATGAAATTTAAAATTTATTGCTAAAACATAATTTTGGTAGAAAATAATTTGTAAAATTTATTAAAATTTTACATATTTTAAAAATGCACATTTAGCAATGAAATCTAAATTTCAATGTTAAAAGTACACATTTAGCTGGGAAATTTAGTTTTATTTCTAAAGATCTTAAATTTTGGTGGACAATCATCCACCAAAATTTTTAAATTTTCACATTTTTACCAATAAAATGCAATTTTTGTTGCTAAAAGTGCACATTTAGCAACAAAATTTAATTTTCGTCGTGAAAAGTACACATTTTGGCAGAAAATTAACCGCTTTAAATCTTTAAATGAATATCTTTAGGGACAAACTTATAATTTCATAGCTAAAAATATGCTTTTAGTGACTAAAGTTAAATTTCATTGCAAAAGGTCTCAAGTTTTGGCATCATTTTCAATATTTAAATGAATATTTATAGCAACAAACTGAATTTCATAACTATAATACACATTTAGCGACAAAATATAATTTGCATTGCAAAAGGTTTTCAATTTTGGCATTATTTTAAAATTTTAAATAATATTTTTAGTGACGAAATTTAAATTTTGTTGGTAAAAATACAATTTAATGACAAAATTATATTGCAAAAGGTTTAAAATTTATGTATTATTTTTATTGGTAAAAATACAATTTAAATTTTGTTGGTAAAAATACAATTTAACGACAAAATTTAGATTTCATCACCAAAAGTATATATTTAATGACGAAATTTAGATTTCATCACTGAAATCTAAATTTTTAGCAATGAAATCTAAATTTCGTTGCAAAAAGTCTAAAATTTTGAATTAAACAAATATTTTTTGCAATGAAATCAAAATTCATTGCTAAAATTTGAAATAGATATTAATTTTTTTCTTATATATTTGTTTGATGAAATTATTTTTCATTGTTAAAACATACCAAAGGTGACCCCAAAAAATAAAATATGTCCATCACTAAAATGTTGGATGCTAAAGACTCGAATTCTTATAGTGATCTTATTTAGACTCACAATTTAAATTATTTATCACGAATTATAAATTTTGAAATACGAAATAAACTGTTTGCTAAATATTATTATTGAACCAATATGATTCAATGGCTTAAAAATTGTGTAAGAATTTGTGGGTTGGAATTAAGATCTCTCGAAGATAATCATAAAATTTTAAAAATGGTGCAATTATTGTTGTTCAATTGGTGAAATTAAATTAATTTTTCAACGATTACTACCTTTGCTTACAGTGGCTAGAAGTGGATTTGTCAAGCCACCAATATTTGTTACAACAAATCAAATTATTGGCATGATGTTTCTTTGATTTTGTTCTCAATTAATTTCAACATTATGTATATCAAATGCTACACGCCACCAGCTGATACATCTCCTGTATATTGACCTTGTAGACTTACGTTATTAGATATATTTTTATTTTTTTTCAGTTAAGGTTCATTTGATACATTGGATTGGATTGGATAACATCATATTATATATAGTATTATATTATATTTGGTACAGTATTGGATTGGACTATGAATAATTATATCTTGTATTTGGTATGTCATGGGATTGGTTAGTAAGTAATAATATATCTTATATATTAATTTATCAACATTTTATATTGATTTTAAAATGACATGAATGTAATCCAACTTAAATCAATAACTATTGGTGGATTTATTAAAAAAAAAGGCAAAATCTTTCCTTATTATTATTTGTTATTCAACATCTTATAGTTTGTAAACTTATCGTTTACTAAATAATATTATCATAAACATAACAAGAATATTAGTCCATAAATTAAAAAAATTATTTATTATCTTGTGAACAGTGATTGGCTAAATTTTAACTTATATATTATTACCTATGCCCTCTTGTTATAAAATTTTAACACTGTTTTGGATTAAACGGTGGGCTCCCCTAATTTTATCCTATAATTACTTTTTTTAGCCAAACACTATATTAGGATAATTTTAGGGAAAAATTATTCAATCTCATCATTTTATATTCTAACCAAATGAGCACTTAATGTAAAAATTAATTTCAGATGTATAATATTTATCCAAAGGATCCAAATGACTGAAACTTAAACTTAAATAAGAGTTTATACAAGTAGTCATGAATGAGCTTAATTAAACTCAAGAATTTGGAGTACGAACAACATTATTAGATACCTTGATGCTAAACCGTTTGTGGTGCCCTAATTCCTAGTTTATATAGGATTTTATGCTTATATATATGGCGGTGAGATTACAAATTAAGAGTCTGAGTTTGGATTATGCATGGACTTGTAATAAATTTTTTCTCCACTAAATCTTGGTTGATCATAAAAATAGCTCTTATGCTGGAGAAATTTTAACATACATTAGAGATACCGTGTTAGTCATATAACTCACAATGAGAGTAAGTTGCTCTTAATTTTTGTGTTTGATAGCTTTAAATTTATTGCTCTAGGATAAAAATTTTATTTGTAAATATATTTTATTTGTTTAATTATCTAGAAAGAATGATATTTTTATTGGAAATTATCTCCCATACACCTTAACAATATAGAGAGTACAAATAGATACTAAAGTGTTATCACCTCAGATGTTAGTTTTATTAACTGCTATTAAATAATATAAAATAAAAGATTATTTTACCCGTAAATTTATTTAAGTGTTAAAACAATATCCTAGAAGACTCTAGGGGTAAAATAGTAATCTATTTTAAATTATTTAATGGTTGCTAACAAAGTTAACAAAAAATTAACTATTTGATATAAAACTAAAACTTGAAATGATTATAAGATATTATTAGAAGCTCGTGGTGGCTACTTGTATTTCTCATATTCTTGGGGTGGTTGAAGGATTATTTCCCTATTTTTGTCCTTCTTAGAATTTTTAAGTTCCCTCCTATATTATCTAAGAGCTATATAGATTTTGATAATTATATAAGAAATTCAATTGAATTTTTATTCAATCTATAGAATTGCAGAACTTCTCTATTTCGTTTTGATTGAAGATAAAAAGAGCTGATTTTTTATTTGGTTTATTTTCATTTATAGGAGACTTTAAAGACACATAAATTCTTTTTTTTTTTTGTCTATAGATATCTAAATTTTACTTGCGAAAGTATACATGTCTCATAACATCAAAATAATCTCTTTATATATATATTGTGCGTGTGTGTATCAATCTTATATTGTATGCTATCAAGAATCAAAATTCGTAAAATAATAACACAACTCGAACTACATCTTCAAAAATATCCACATTTATTCCCAATTTATTAAGGGATAAAAAATCATGAAGTGTTATTAGGGCTTTGACCGGGTGGTCAAAGCTATTGTTCTCCAAATTAAAGAGTAGCAGTTTGAACTCCCACAAACATATTGGCAGGAGTAATTTCATTTCTTAATTATAAGTGAAGATAGTATGCTCCTTTACTAAATATGAATAGAGTAGACATCTCTCGAATATTAAAGAGAGTTTAAAATTTGGGAATGCTTCATAGAATTGATGTAAAATTCAAGTAATTGTCTAATTTATAAATATCAATTATATTCTCATATAATATGAATTGTAAGTGTGAGCATTAGTCTTATGTAATAAAAAAATTAAAGTGATAGAATTTTTTAAATCTTTTTGTTTTAAATAAAATCTTACATGTATTAGCATGTAAAATCACAGTGCAATTTGATATAGATTTTTTTTTTAAAAAAAAAGAAGATAATTATTGTCATTTTCAGTACTTGAACAATTCCACATGCGGAAGGCTTGTTTGCTAGAATCCTTTAGAATCTTTCCATGGTAATATGGTACTCTCAATGATCTTGAGGGTTATAAAAATCTGAAATAAAGGTTGATTTCTCTCAAATGTTATTAACTATATGTTTTGTTGAAAAAAGTAGGGAGAAAGGAGAGGAATGGAAAGGAGAGAGGAGGAGAAAGAATGAGACTCATTCTAAATTTTATTCTTCAATTTTCATTACAGATTTCAATACATTCTCAAACAAAAAGAAATATTCTTTCCAATATTTTGAAATCCGTAATTTTTTTTTATTTTAGTGCACCCAAAGTAAGGATTTAGGGATGAACTGAGATAAAAATAAGGGCAAAAGCTCGGTTGATCCCTATATTATAAGGTTAGTGACTGTTTAATTCCTATATATATATATATATATATATATATATATATTTTAAAAATCTCAAAACATTCTTGCCATTGCCTCTACTTTTTGTTACTTTTGACTTGCTTTTATAATATTACTCTCTTACAATAATATTTCTTTTTGTTAGACATTAGTAAAAAAATTAAATTCCTATATTAACCCAAAAATAATATATATTAATTTTGTGGAAGCTTATGTATGTCCAAAAAAATTAATACTATAAAAAGAAATTAAGTATCAATTCTTTGAAAATTAATAAAAATTAATATATTTAACTCCTTAACAAAGTGTTCAACAAAAATTAATATATATTATTTTTTTAATTTTATTTTTGGGTCAAATTGGTAATTTAATTTTTTTATTAACATTGAAGAAAAAGTAACATTATTGCAAGATAGTAATATTGTAAAAGAAAGCTAAAAATAACGAAAAATAATGATAGGGTTGTCAATAATTTAATAACAATGATGTTTTGAGATATTTATAAAAATATAGGGACTAAACAAACACTAATGTCAAGATAGAAAAGCTAAACAAGCTTTACTACATTAAAAAAAAAAATTTAATACAATATATTTTATCTTGTAGTGTATTGAAATTATTTTTGTATCTCGTAACTTATCATTGACTTTAATATGATCAAAGTTTTCTGATTAGAAACTCACTTATGTGTGAGTATATGTAAAATATTTCAATCAGTGATCTTTGACCATATTAAAATCATGAATAAGGTAAAAAAATTAAAATATATATAAACTTTAATGCATTGTATTTTGTTTTCTATTGTATTGAAATTTGTCATTTTTTATCTTGTAATTTATCCCAATTTTAATATGATTGGGATTCACATTTGAAACACACACACACACACACAGCCATAAAAGGATTCTTCATAATCTCAATTTAATTTTTTTTTGTCCTTTTCCTGCAATTATATATCCTGGATTCTCAAGTGCCAATCGAATTAAGTAATTCTTGTTTCTTTCAACAAAGGAAAGAATAATGGAGCGGCGGCATGTGATGGTGGCAATTATTTAAAAAATTTATACTTCTTCCATTGATTCCTCCTTAAAATCAATACCTATATGTACATAATATAAATAAAATGTAACTAGCAACAATATCATAAAATCAATTGTTTCCTCTTGGATACACATACATCTCATGAAGTCAGTAGTCCCCAAAGATAATAATAATTGCTTTGCAATCTCTCGTCACAATAATGGCGGTGACTCTTGATGAATTTTGAAGAAACCTAGGTTGCTTGTTGTTCCACTGGTAATGGTCGAAACATGCAGAGCATGTGGATTGACACTATCCACTTAGGCATTGCACATGATTTATACCAGGGTAGGTAAAATAAACGATTCGATAAGTTGGATTCGATTTTAAAATTAAAACTATGCATCGGTTTATATAAAAAACTAAGAAATATAAAAGAAAAGGAACCCCTAACATACATTTGTTCTGTGTTACACCCACACACATGAACAGTGTGTGAGACTCACACCATTATTGTTCGTGTGTGTGGGTGTACCATACAATAAATGTATATTAGGCAATTCCAAAAGAAAATTATGATTTAAAATAAAAAAACAAATTAGAAACCAAACCAATTTAGATCATTTTGATTTAGAGTCTTATTTCTATAAAAAAAAATTGATTGTCCACTTTGTTTTAAAATCGAGGAGAGATAGGCAACAGGTCAAACGGCACATGGCACAATACAAACACATTTCAGTCAGGCATGTGACGCGGCATGGCACAACAAACACGTGAGTTGCGTCGAACTTAGAATTTTAGGCACGCCAATCTTAATTAGAAATGAGCTAAACCACAAGAAAAGATCTACAATAAGCATATTTCACTTTTTAATGAAATTAAACTTAAAATTTTAGAATTTTACAAATAACCTAAAATTAAATCTTTTGGATATATTTTATTTAGCATAATTTTTTAAAATCATTTACTTCTTAGTTTAAAAAACAGACAAATGAATTTATATTTATAATTTATTAAAGTAATAAGTGATATCATGATTTTAATAAATAAAATTATAAATATCATGATTTTATAAATATATATAAATGCCATTATAGATTATAATCTATGACTCTATGTAAGGCTATGTTTGATACAGTTTTTCATGTAGAGCTTATTTAAGTAGAGCTTTTATAAATAGAGTTTTTATGCAAAAATTTTAGTGTTTGGTTGTTAATAAGAGCTTTCATTAAAAATTTATGAAATTACTTTAATAGATAAATTTTTTAAAATTATATTATAAGAAAATAAAACAAGATTGTCAAATAAGTTTAAGATATTTTAAATGTTTTAACATTTAAAAAAACTTTTCAACCATTATTCTTAAAATCTCAAAATTTTAGCTTTTATAAGTAAAGGCAAAATAGTTTATTTAAACTTTAAAAACTTTACTGGTAAAATAACTAAACAACAACAAAAATTATGATAAAAATTTATAAAATTAAATAAATACTTATAGCTATCAAATAAGTCATAGAAAACAAGTACTAAGTTTAAGTTAGTAATTAAGTTAATCCATAAGAAAATTTATTATTATTGTTAAGTATTAAAATTTCTTTTTAGGTTTAACTTAATGATTAATATTACATTCTCTTACTATTATTAGTTTAATGTTATTGAATATGCACTTAATTTTTGAATTTTTAATTCTGTTAATTTTTTTGATATATTGATTCTATTAAATTTAACTAAAGGTAACAGGCCCAAAATAGTACATAGGCCTAAAAAAATACACTAACAACTTGGTATGTTATCTTTAAAAAAAAAATTATCTGACTTTTTTTTTATAAGGCATTGTATGGTATGGAACACAACATGATAGGAACAGCATGTGTGATGGGTCGAGCCTAAGTAAAATAAATTAAGGCACGACATAATAGGTACAGCTCGTCTGTCGAGCTAAGCCTAAGTTAAATAAATTAAGGCACGACATAATAGGTACAGCTCGTGTGTCGAGCTAAGCCTAAGTTAAAAAAATTAAATGGGGCACGATACGGCATGAAACACATAGGAGATACGGTGCGACGCAAAACATGTAATAGGCACGGTACAGTACTGAGCATAAGCATGAGCACACATGGGTCATCTCTAGAATCGGGCCAAATATAACCGTCGCCCACTCATAATTTATATATGTAGAATGTTGGCTTAAATGATATTTTTTTTTTAAATGAATGTTGACTTAAGTGTCATAATATAGCTATATTGAAATATTATCAAAATGAATACAAATGATCAAAAGAAAATTCATAATATTATTATTGAAATTTTGTGCTCATTAGACATAGAATTGCTTTTTTACACGTGTTATATATCTTACCTCATACACAATATCTGACACATGATATATAATTTTACTGGATAATCGAATTAACATTTGCCCTAGATAATAAGATATTCAATCATGACTAGGGAAGGTGTTGATTTATGTTTATTCATTTATACGCCAAGTATTCAAAACATAATAGGTTAAATTTGGTTGTGTGAAAGTAATTAGCAAGATCATCCCACGTGCAACGAATTTTCTACTAACTAACTAGTAATTAACATGTTGCTTAATGCTCATTGACCACGGAAAATATTTTCTAAAGCATTCATTCATCCAAACTTTAATCAATTTCCAAATGCTTTCGTCATTGATTTCCAGTTTTTAAGTCGTATTTCGATCTACTATTGATAAGGGGAGAGTCAAAATAGAAATATCAAAAGGAGAATTAATTAAATTTATAAAACTTGAAGATACTTCTTCGTTGTTTACCAAAAATACTATTGCTTGAATTGAAGCATATATTCCTGGCCGCTATTAATTTGTTCTGGCATTCATTGATAAGGAGCTGTCCAATACAGCTCGCAGAAAAAACAGAAGGCTCCTCAGCCCTCAGTGTGGGAAAATTTTTTTTTTTCGGGGTCCATTATTTAATGTAATAAAGTTGCATTTTGTGGGATGCTTTTGGGCAGTCAATATTCTTGATGTACACTTGTTAATTTCCATGACAGTGACTGAATCTGTACTTTGCAACCCCTGGCAATAAGTAATGTTCACATTTCACCAACCGCAATGTGAATTAAGCAGAGTATTTTTTTTTAATTTTTTGAAACACACAAATACTGTATTCAAATGATCTATATAGTAAGTAGTATCACATATATTTTGTACAGCAGCATCAGACACTCTAGTTATATGATGGTGTCACAATAAACAACCAGTTAAGTCATTTTGTATACTCATAGAGCCAAGCAAAAGTTATCATCGATCAAATTAATTGGAGGATTTTTAGAATTCAGTGTTAGTTTTATTATTGTTTATATTATCTAGTAACAATCAATCAAGCAAAGTAATAAGTATTCATTGAAGTGGAATTAAAATATAGACGTGGATATCAATCAAGAGATAGAATAACGTGAAAGAAATTTATAGGATTGTTTCAATAATTGAAAACTTGCTAAAAGTTTTTAATTAAATTAGAATTCTGTATATGCCTAGATCTTATAATGTAATTCTTACTCTCTAGCTAAATTAGCATTATAGAAATGCGAAAATATTGCATGAACGAGTTCATATCTTCAAAATTTATGCCGGATTCACTTCGTTGATTTAATAAAAATTTCATTTTCGTTCTTCAAAAAAAGGTGGATGTGGAAAAGTCCAAATGCCGACAAATGATCCTACGGTCGGGTACAAGTGGGGGATCTTCAATTCATGCATAAGGCCAGCTTAGTGGAATTAATAAGATCTGCCCCTGCGAGCTAGTGGATTCGCAAGTTGACAAAAGTTTCTGTCTTTTACGTTTTGTGAAAATCAATCAAGCTGTAGCCTCCAAATTTGATTTCACTCCTCAATCTCAAATACTTCAAAAGCGCACACAAAACTGAGTTGATGAGAAAGCTGACTTCTCTTAGTTATATATTAACCTCTTTGATTTCTTTTGGATAAAGGTGTAATAGCCCCTGGAAATCCGAACCCCACTGCCTCAGAAGATTCTCATTTTCGTGTCTACAAATTTTAGAAAACAAAGATGGTCAATGCATATGCTTTAGAGTGGGACTCCGCATGTACACGCACATACGTTGTTCATTACTTTCTTCTTGTTGACAAAAATTGTTTAATATGGGGCGGTCGTCTTGCAATTGCCCACGGCATATACATTATATAATTTATATATAATTGCGTTTACACTTTGATCAATAGCTATTAATTGCGTTTATGCTTCGATCAATAGCTTTCGTGTTCTTCCACTCAAATTTTTATGGAAAATAAAATTGCATTTACATAAACTCTAATGTGCACTTATTATTTTTCTTTTTCATGTACATCTCTTTAATCAATTAATTTCATAAGGGCAAATTCAGGTGTAATCGTAATATTTTTTTTTTTAATGTTGTTCTAAATTAATATTTGAAACATACGAAGTTTATGTACTAATTATCTTACCTTGCCTATCATTATATATATAATGAAGGACTATGAAGGATTACATATAATACATCATCATGATGCCATATAAAAAAAATTTTGAAGCTTAACTATGCAAGGGAAACGTGATCACTCATGTAATATTAAAAGATAAATAACTTCTTTTTTAAAAAAAGGGAAAAAAGAAACGTCACTTCAATTGAAAAAGTTGCTATTTGATTGCATGCTGACATTAATTCATAATTTAATTTTTTTTTAGTTGTGACTATTCAAATTAATCCTTTACGGCCCCTCTAAAAGAAAATGCCATTTTAGGGTGTGGAAATTCTAGCACAATAATATAACAACGACTTGGACTAAGAAGTTTCTAAGTCAACACCATGTGCCAAGAATCGTGCACATCTTACGTTTACATCTCAATTTCTTTCAATTTAGTCCACCATGTAAAACGATGCATGTGTGTCCACCCCACTTTTCCAAAACTGGCCTTCTGCTTTCATAATTTGAAAACTCCCATTTCATATTATTATTAATATTATTTTTTAAAAATAAAAAAAATTGAATTACAAAATATTTAAAGATGACTATCCGTTGTAAATTAAATATGATAAATATAGTATCAATCTCCGAGTAATTCGTTCAAATAATTCAATTGCTTTCGTCTTAATCTTAATAAACGTGAATCTAGCTAATTAATAATTGTTTATGAAATATGGTGATTTTCAAATAATTATGTCTTAATCTTTATCTTATATACAAATCTATCTTGTTGGCTAATTGCGATGAAATTAATATATACTGATTAGCACAATTCGTTGATTTTTGTGGCCAACAAATAAAGTTTTTTAAATTTAACAACAAAACTAGCAAACCGAAACCGTTTGAGGATCTTGATTTCAATTTAATGCAAGGGGAGAAAAAAAATGATGGCTAGACTTGTACTGTATGTTCCAAATATAACATCAAAGAGCTAATGTAATTGTATAATTTATCATAACAAAAGTACAAAAATGTCAATTTTTTTATTATCTTTCTATATTATTCTGAATTGACTCAATGCTACAGACGATTGCCCTGGTTTAATTTATACCTTATGACGTAAATAGAGAAGAATTTTATAAGATAGGAATCTGTTTGATTGCTCATTTTTATTAAATAGTTAAAATAAATTTATCAAGACTTGGTCGTAGAATAATAAAAGTAGAATTAGAACATGACACGACGTATATGTGTGACATCATAGGTGGAAATTTGTGAACATTATAAGTCATCGTGATGCCAAGATTTCGTAATTAATGGAGAGGGCCAACAGGCTGGACGGCACTTGGTTCGGTACAGGCACGGCAGGGCACCAGCATGTTTAGGTGGAGTACACAGCACAATACGGTACGAACGCAAGCCAAGTCCGATTTATAATTTTTGACGAGTGGGTCTTAAAAATATGATACGAGGAAAGACTTATAATAAATATATTTTATTTTTTAATAAAAATAAATTTAAAATATTAAGTTTTATAAATAATTTAAAATTAAATATTTTAATTTATTTAATTCTTAATTTAAAAAATACTTGATTTATGTTTATAATTATTAAATTTATAATAATTTTTATAAATAAAATTATAAATATCATGATTTTATAAATAATATTAATATTATTATAAACTATGATCTAGGATTCTATGTCAATCTAATTTAATAATTAGTATTATATTCTTTTACAATTATTAATTTATTATCATTGAATATGTACTCAAATTTTAAAATTTTTATTTTTTAAATTTGATTAAAGGCACATATATTTAAAAAAAGTACATATGCTAAAAAAAAAATGCTAACAACTTAACATGGCCTCTTAAAAAATTGAAAAAAAAAATTACACTGCTTTTTTTTAGACACAACATAGCACGGTTCATAGCATGGAAAGAGGGGACACTACACGTGTGATGAGTTGGGCCTTAGTCCAAAAAGGAAAAAAATTAAATACGACACAGCAAGATATTAACTAATCTACACAAAGATATTAGCTAAAGATTTTTACAATTTGAATGGCATTAATTTCTTTACTTCTTTTTTGAAAGAAATTGTGTTATTTAAAATAATTGTAAAGAACATAATCATATATTTGGTGCTCATTAATGCCATAGAACCTAATTAAGCCTTCAATATAATTAGGTGTCAGTGTAATAATTATAATGGAAATCTTTTCATCTTCCTTCTTTTATTATTATTATTATTATTATTATTTAATGTTATTATTTTACAGAAATGAAAAACATCTCAATCGTTTTGAAGAGAATGTCAATGGATTGCTCAATTACCGCCAATTTTTGCATATGGAAGTTTCGCAGAAGTGCAAGCTAATGGCTGCATTTCATTTTTGCCTAGTAGTTTTCATTATAGAAAATGAGTGTGTGTGTGTGTATTTGTATATGTATTATGTAGGCATGTATAGTCCTTTTCTAGTATTAAAGTCCTCATTTTTTTCTTCTACATATGTTTTTAAATTATAGAGTTCAAGAGAGTTAGTTTTTAACTCTCTTAAACTACATAATTTAAAAAGTGTATCCGTATTAAAAAAAAAATGCAAGCTACTATACCTATATATATATATATATCTTTACTTTAACAAATTGAGGATGTTACTAAAATGCTAAAAAAAACACACACACACACACACATATATTCAGTAATGATGTTCTCAATAAAAAATAATTACACACAATCCTTTTCTAATGCAAGCACCTTCTTTTTATTTTATGCAAACACGCTTTTAAGCCGCGTGATTTAATAAAGTCAAATTTTAATATTATTAAATCATTCAATTTTATAATGTATTAAAAAATAATTTTAATAAACTGCATGGCTTAACAATATATTAGAATTTAAAAAAATAAAGGTGTCCACACCTGATAAAGATGTTTTTATTTTTTAACTTATCCCTAATTTTATAGGTGTAGTTGCTCTCTTTTTTTCATCAAATATATTATTAAATCTATATGGTTTAATATAGTTAATTTCAACTTATATAAAATAATATGCTTTAATAAAGTTATCATTCAATTAATTATAATGCCATACAACTTAATAATATATCCACATAAAGAAAATGAAGATGCCCACAACCAAGTAATAGATTAAAAAAATATAATTTTTAATGTATTAAAATATGTATTTTTTAATATTTTATCAGTATGTCTTCAATCCTCACAAGAGAATAACCATATATATATATATATATAGCTCAATCCTTTTAAGAAAATAACTATATATAATTATTCTCAAGTGTGAATAACTTTATTTTTTAAAATGTGAATTTGCTATAAACGCCAAGTGATGCCGCTAGAGAAAGACCATATCATGGAAACTCTCCAATTAAATTTAAAGGAAGTCGTGAACGCAAGTAGTTATAGCCAAAATAAATAAATAACTAAGGATATTTGACAATTTTTTTTTAATAGTAAGTAGTTAAAGATGTTGTTAAAACATTAATAACATAATAGTAAATTTTAATAAAATAATAAAAAAAAGGGATAGAAAAACATATGTCATCTGTGTGTCTTCAATACCAACATTTGGTTTGGTCAAAATAAATAAATAAATAAATAAGAACATTTGGTATGCGCTTGGTTAGAAAGAATTAAAGAAACTGCTAGAATATTATATATACTTTTACTCCACCAAAAATAAAATTTACATCATATATATATATATATATATATATGTATGTATGTATGTATGTATGTATGTATGTATGTATTTTATTTTTCAGAACATAAATGTATATCTATCATGTTATTGTATTGTTGTTTATAATTAGTGGTTTAATTCAGCGTGTGGACTGAAAATTAGGTGGCTCACTTATCAGGTATTGTCATCCAAAATCAAACCATTAAAATTTGTAATTAGTTCAATCAAACTATTGATGACAAAAGCAGTCAAACTACTGATGTTGATCCTAATTAAATGAAAGTTAACCCCATCGTACACATTAGAACAGTAATATTAAACCAATTACGGATCTATATTAGTTTTTTTTTTTTTTTTTGGGAAAAGAAAAATCTACAGTAGAAAAATCTGTCAGATGTGAGTGGATTGGACTTAGAAAAAGAATTGTGGTTAAAGGGCCTGTGTTGGGCCTTCCTTTGGATCTTGTGAAATTGGGTGCATAGAGCAGGTTACTATGTCTCTTTTCTCTCCCCGTTTTAGTTTTCAATCTCTGCAAAAGAACTTGGACGCAAGCTTCATGAATAATGCTACATGTACATATATAGTGCCTTTTTTTTTCTTTTCTTTTTTTTTTTTTAACTCCTCATTTGGAGCATGTGCATGTGTGGTTGGGATATCACATCACAAATATTTGTATTAAAATGTTGTGGATTTATTTTTCATCATTAATATGATTATCTTATGTGGTAATGATAAGTCAATATGCAAACTATTTATTCAACCTGTACGTAAATATAGTTGCACATGTAAAGTTAGGACAAAAATTTCTGTCTATAACTAATGTGACACTAATACAAATTCATTGTATGTACTAAAAATGATAAGCTTAATATTTAATTCTATAAGTTAATGCCTACATAATTTGTATGTTAGTTGAAATATGAGCTTTTAATTCCAACTTTATATACCTAACATTATTGTAATGTCAAACATTTTTGGATGCCAACTCATCAGTGAAGTTGGTCGGGCAAAAATGGGTTTGTTGTTTGGTGAATCTAACCAAAACTCCTTTATTGTTTGAAAATAAGTCCAAATCCTCTTGCTATTATAATAATATTTAACTTTATTGATTATTTAATATTTTATTCTTACAAAACTTATGAGATTAATAATTATTGCAAAAAAGTGAAAATTTCTTTTTTATTTTAAAAAACAATTAAAATGCAAAAAAAAGTAATTAAAACTAAAAAGTATATTTGAAGATGTTAAATAGAAGAATTAATAATTCTAGAGATTTTGGTGGCTTAACTAAACCCTATTCTCGACCATATGGCAGCTTGAACACAAAAAAAATCGGGTACAAGAATTTTGGCATTTTGCGACAAAATTAGTGGGAACGATTTTTTTTTTTTAATTCGCTGCTGAATATGTAAGGAGAAATTAAAACCAATTAATATTTTTACCCACGAAATATCATTTAATGGCAATGAATTATTTTGTTGCCAATAGTAATTTTTATCAACGACACTTTTTTTTCATTAAAAAAAAAGCCATGACACTGTTCAAGTGACTAATAGCGACGAAAATTAAAATGGTCTCTAAAAGCACATGCTTAGGGGCAAGACATAAATTTGGTCATAAAATGTTAAATTTTTTCTTTCATTGATGCCAAATGTCAAACGATAAATCCAATCGTTGCCGTCTTTGGTAAAGGCCATGAACAAAACATCTTTACACCCACTACATTTTCCCTTCAAACGGGTAACATCAATTGCAATCACTGGTCTAACACAACTATAAAACCCTCTCACAGAAGCACCCACACGAATGAAGAAGTATTCGAAGACATCTCCGTCATTGGCTTCAAAATAGGTGATGATCCCAATATTTTTCTTGGCATTGCACGCTCCCTAGATCTCCATGTCTTAAGAGTAACGTATAGAGTACCCAAACTGTTTTAAACATCCTGTTGAATATCTGCCGCAGAATTAATTAGAAGAACAAGCCCCTCCTAACGCAATTAATTTTGACGAAGCTTGATGGTAATACCCTCAAGATTATTGAGAGAGCATGAGTGACTGGGGTGGTACTTTCAAATCCGAAAACATCGACTATCACTCATTCTAGCTCAGGGAGCCGCCATTGACGAGTCTCGTTAATACACTTGATTATATATTATTTGTACATGATCTAATCATCCTGAACTGACAGTTCTCCTTAATCTCTGTTTTGCATACGCGGGCTTTCAAATCTTCTTTGATGTCAAATATTTCGCCAACTACGAAACCATCATCACTGTTAGCAACGTTGACAATAGAATTGAGCGATTCAAGCGCATGAACCGTGTTAGCTGGTGAAAAAGTACTACCAATCGTACTGGGATTTGTTCTAGGTAAGTAATCTTTGATGTGGCCCGGTAGTTCTGCCACTGGTCCATTTAAATTATCCAATGCTTAAGGGCTCTCAAAACTAGAATACATTTCTGGGAGATTTTTATCTATCAAGTTATCTTCAATATTTTGAAATATAATGTCACTCAATGTAATATTTTAAACTAATACGCGCGAAGTACGTAATTAAAAAGATTATTTATAAATTAAAATTCTTGCATATAAAATTTTAAGTTGAAATATCTCAAATATTATTCAAATAAATCTACAAAGTTATATCTCTAATACTAAATAATATCTCTTAAAAATATAAATATGTCAAAAGTCTTAAATTTCTCAAATTACAAGTTCATAATAAAGATAAACTTAAAAATATTATGAGTTAATGCCTCCTTTTATACAACTAGTAAAATAAAATAAATATATAACTTAAGCGCTAAGCACACCTCTCAATAAAGAACTTAATATATAAAAAGTAATAATGAGGGATGAGTTATCAATTCGTTAAATAAAACCATTTCTAACACACTAAACCTATGGTTACCAAAAATATTGCAAGCTTTTTTTTTTAGTAAGGCATATATTATAATTCGTAACTTTTGATTAAATGACAAATTACAACAATAAATTCATAGTAATTTCATAATATCAAAAGTACATAAATCATAAAAATAAATTATATAACATATACACAGTTAATAGAAGATTAGATCATATCACATAGTATCACTTATAGTCCCGATGAGCTAATCAGAAATAGAATCATAATTAGAATATTATGCGCACACTTAGAATAGAAACTCAACACTAGTTTGAACATATATATATTATATGATTCGATCAAAATCATAATCATAATAATTATGAACAATTAGCCAAAATATTCAAACTATTTTTTCATATGTAATGATTTATACATGGTATTTTATATTTTATGTGGCACTTTGTGACATGTCTGCCCTTTAGAGGTGGCCTCTGTATAATTATAGATAATTATAATCATATATAGGTAGAAAATATTTGTGCAGATTCATAAAAGTCCATAACAATAATTTAGGTTTGAAAATAAATTCCATTCTAATATTTCATAAACAAATTCATAAAAGATAATTATGTAACAAAATAATTTAACTTTTAAAAGCATGATAATATTTTGTTAAAATCATAATAGTAGCATAATTTTCATATTTCAAAACATTTACATAAGCTAATTTTATTATGAAAAATAATGATTTTGGAAAAAGTTTTAAAATACATTTACTGATAGTAATATCAAAATAATCATACTTATCCAGTATATTAAAAATAAAGTTACTTATCTTAATTCTCTAAATTAACCTAAAACACTTTTCTAAGTCTCTAAGAGCCTCAAACACCTCCAATCCTTTAAGCAAAATACAAGAGATAACCATTAATAACTTCTTTTAAAAATATAATTTTATGTTCATACCCATATTAGTATGATTTTTGAAATTTTAACTCTTAGTCTGAAAATCAGAATGACACAATCTTCTACAGAGCTATTCTGGGCATCTATAAGTATCTCATATAACATTTTTAAGAAGATCTAACACCAAGAACATTTTCAAAACTTTTTATTTCTTAACATATTTGAAACTATTTTATAGTACCCTCACTAAATAGGACAAATTTTGAGATTTCTATAAAATCGGAAACAAATCGGAAGATTATGAAATTAAAACTCTAAATAGTAGACACATATTTAGTCTTTTTTTAAAATTTCAAAATTTTTTGAATTTTTTTGATGGTGCAAATATTTTTGTGAATCTAGTAGTTTTGTTGGAACCATAATTTTCCATTATAGCAGTGTCTATTTCTAAAATATATATAAAATTGAAAACAAAGTCAAATTTATGAAACAAAATTTGTTCATTAAGCCATACATGTTGTTAACATATACATGTTTTGTTTATTGATTTTGATGATAACAAACAATTAATCTCTTTTGATAATGTTGTTAAAAATTTAGATATTTTCTTAAAAGTCAAAACTCTCTGCATGTGTTTACAGGCCTTAGAGAAATTGAAACATTTTGTATAAAAATATAGTTTTCTGGGTATAATCAATAAACTGTTAATTTTAACAGTTTATCGATAAAATGCAGAAAGGTTGTTTTCTTAAAAAAAAAAACTTCAACTAAATGTTTTATAATTCAAAATCAAACACTGGAATTAAACGACTAACCCTTATTTTTAAACGGCTAACCTTTTATGGTAAAACTTAACCTTCATGCTCAGAAAAAGGGGTATTTTGTTAAGCCTTAACTGATAAGTCTCTAAGCTTGCTAAGAGTAAACGGTAAACTGTTAATTTTAACGGTTAACCGATAATGATCAAACCTGCACCATGTGTTAACCTTTTACCGTTTAAAGGAAATCAGTTAAGCATTCTATTTTATAAAGTTGCTGGAAATTAACGGCAAATCGTTAATATATAATGGCTAACCAATAATATCCAGATCTTCATATCTTATTAATCTTTTACTATTTAAAGGAAACCAGTTAAGCATTTTGTTTTATAAGGTTGCTGGAATTTAACGGCGAACCGTTAATATATAACGGCTAACCGATAATATCCAGACTAACATTCTTTGATAATCTTTAACCGTTTACCTAAAACGGATAGAAGATTTTTGTTATGCAGGTCTCTGGATGTTAACGGCGAGAGAGTAATTACAAACGGTCAACCATTAATTTGAAATCAAGCCCAATGGTAACATTGACTAATGAAAACAGTTATATGTTTTCTGTCAATAAGGATAACGGCTAGTCTTTAGCTCCAACTATAAATAAACTCATCCAAATCAAATCAAATGGAGATAACAACACAACTACTGAGCATATACACGAATATACGATCTACATTGAGCTTTAAACAGATTTTTTCTTCATCTATTCACACATTGGGCATTGATTTGTAATCTTGAAAAATTGTGTGAAAGAAAAATCAATTTATAATCTTTGTTTTGAGTGATTGTGAGTGTTGGAATACACTTTGTAAAGATTTATTGACACCTTGGAAGTCAATTGTAAAATTTTAAAGCCTTGGAGCTTGCTTAGTGGAATCCTCATGCTCGGTATGTTGAAGGCGTAGATGTTGGTAGGGATAGCGAAACCATGTAAAAATAACTGTGTTTGATCTCTCTTACTCCATCCCTCTATTTTTATTGTTCATTTATTTATTTATCTCAAATTTAATTGCTTAATTTATATCATTTTGAGTCTTTTGTTTGCTAGAATTTTAAAAACTCAATTCACCCCCCTCTTGGGTTCTCTAGTTAGTATTTCATTTAGTATCAAAGCAAGGTTCTCTTATTAGGACCTAACAGTCTAAGAGTAAAAGATCCATGGCAACCCAAAACGAATCCACATTTATGGAAGGACAATCCACAATACATCCACCTTTTTTTTATGGTAATGACTACCCGTATTAGAAAACTAGGATGAGAATTTATTTGCAAGCTTTAGAATATGAAATTTGAGAGGTTGTTTGTGATGGACCATTTATGTCTATGATTAAAAATGAATGAGGAGATGACATTAAAAAACCCTCATGGGAATGGAATGAAGTAGAAAAGAGAAAAGTTTCTCTAAATTCCAAGGCTATGAATGTATTATTTTATGCTCTTGATAAGAAAGAATTTCATAGTCTCTAGTTGTGAAAGTGCATATGAAATTTGGCACAAACTTGAAGTTGTTTATGAAGGAACTAATCAAGTAAAGGAGTCTAAAATTAGCAGATATACTCGACAATATGAACTATTTCAAATGAAACAACATAAAATTGTTTACTCTATATATACTAGATTTACGGATATAGTAAACACTCTAGGAGCTCTAGGAAAAACTTTCTCTAACAGCGAGAAAGTTAAGAAAATCATTAGATCACTACCAAAAGAATGGAGGCCTAAGAACACAGTCATTGAGGAAGTTAAAGATTTAAATACATTACCTATTGATGATCTAATTGGTTCTCTTATTTCTTATGAGAAAAATTTGGCAGCTGAAAAAGGAAATGAGGAGAAAAAAGAAAAGTATTGCTCTCAAAGTGTCAAAACCTGAGAGTGATGAGGATAGTAAGCAGGATGATAAGGGGTTATGCTAGCAAGAAGATTCAGGAAATTCTTTAAGAAACCTATTGAGCGAAGAAAATTCAAAAACTTTAAGAATCAAAAGGAGAAGAAGGAGGCAATTGTGTGTTATTAATGCAAGAAGCCTGGCCATATAAGATCGGAGTGCCCACTTCTCAGCAAGCTTAAAAAGAAAGCCATGATAGCTACTTGGGATGACAGTGAAGAAGAATCGAGTGATGAAGAGGAATCTCATAAAGTGTCAAATTAGCACTTATGGCAATTGGAGATGAGTCGGATAATGAATATGATGAGGTAAGTGATCTTACTTATGATGAGTTATATGATTCATTTAAGGAATTACATGATGATTGGTTAAGAATTGGTAAAAAGAATGCATGCCTTAAAAAGAAAATGTTAGAACTTTCAAATGAAAAAGATGCATTATAAAAATGTAATGACTCATTAAATGAAAAGATTAAAATGCTAGAATTAAATAATAAAGAATTGCATAATAAGATTACTTCAATTAAAGATAAACCAAGTACTTCACATGAGTATAAAGAATTATGTAATAAAAAATTATTGAAAGAAAATGAAGTTCTTAAGAACAAGACAAATGAACTCAATAAAATTGTGTTAAATTTCACAAATGGTCAGAAGAACTTAGAAAAACTGTTGAGCACTAAAAAATGTGTATTTAATAAAGGTGGAATAGGATATAAACCTAACATTAAGCAAAAATATTATAAAAATTATTTTGTTAGAGCCACCTCTACAAACAATCCTAAGATTGTTTGTTATTACTGTAATGGTAATGGCCATATAAGTTATAAATGTCATATTAAGATAAAAGTACATCAAAGAGCTAAATGTGTTTGGGTTCCGAAAAGAACCATTGCTAACACTCAAGGACCCAAAAAGATCTGGGTACCTAAAACTTAAAAATTTCTTTTGCAGGGATTTAAGAAGAAAAAGAACAAATGGTACTTGGATAGTGGGTGTTTAAAACACATGACAGAGGATTATTCTTGGTTCATAAGTTTTACCAAAATTGAAAATGGTGAAGATATATCTTTTGGAGATAACTCAAAAGGAAAGATTATAGGTATCGGTAATGTTGGTAAAGACTCTTCAACTCTTATTGAGAATGTGAGTTTAGTTGAAAATTTGAAATATAATTTACTTAGTATTAGTCAATTATGTGATAAGGGTTATATGGTTATTTTTTATAAATCAAAATGTATTATTGAAAATGCATGTGATGGTAAGATAATATTTGTTGGTAGTAGGAATATAAATGTGTATACAATTGATATAGACTGTGCATCTATTTATGACTAATGTTTTTCTGCATTATATGATGATTGTTGGTTGTGACATAGAAGATTAGGACATGCTAGCATGGATTTGATATCAAAAATTTCAAAAAATGATTTAGTTAAGGTCTTCCAAAAATTAATTTTCAAAAGGATAAAATTTATTAAGCTTGTCAATCTTGTAAACAAATCAAAACCTCGTTAAAAAACAAGAATCGTGTTTTTACTTTAAAACTATTACAGCTACTTCATATGAATTTATTTGGACCTTCTAGATATGTTAGTCTAAGTGAAAAATATTATGCATTTGTAATTGTAGATGATTATTCTAGATATACTTGGATATTGTTTCTAGCTAATAAAGATGATGCCTTTGAGGTATTTAAAGTTTTTTGTAAAAAGGTTCAAAATAAAAAAAAAGGTTATTCTATTACTTGAATTAGAAGTGATCATGGTAGAGAATTTAAAAATTATGCATTTAAAAATTTCTGCGATGATTTAGGCATTGAGCATCAATTTTTATCACCTAGGACTCCATAACAAAATGAAGTTGTTGAAAGAAAGAATAGGTCTATTCAAGAAATGACTAGGACCATGTTGAATGAAAATGCATTACCTACGTATTTTTGGGCCGAAGCCATCAACACCGCTTGCTATGTTTTAAATCAGGTGTTGATTAAATTCCTTCTTAACAAAACTCCTTATAAGCTTTGGAAAGATAGAAAACTCAACATTGGTTATTTCAAAGTCTTTGGTTGTAAATGTTTTATTTTGAACACAAAAGACAATATTGAAAAATTTGATTCAAAATTCGATGTTGGTATTTTTCTTAGATATTCAACCTCAAGCAAAGCTTATAGCGTTTATAATAAAAGAACCTTAGTTGTGAAAATTTTCTCCTTTTTCGTAACATATTACACCAAAACTCCAAATCATGCTCAAAATCAAAAAATTCTAAATCAAAACCCTAAGGGCAGCCGACTGGTGTTTGATCATTTTGACCAAAATTTTCACAATTTCTTGACATACTGAAGCAAAATTCATTTTCCTCTACTTCCCTTCCACATAATACTCGGTCCATTTACTCCAAAATTCATATTTTGAAAGATTTTCTTCTATTCATCATGGCTAAGTCATTTTGGAGATCTCAGAGGAGGAAACATATGCCCTCTGTCAACTCAATACGACCACTGAAAACTTCTGAATTTGAAAGACTATACTTTCCTACAACCGCATTGCGCAAACGATTTAAGGATCGTTTTATGGGTAGACAGGTACTAGACTCTTATTTTGTGAATATAGATGATTTTAAAGACCTGATTATATGTAGTAGAAGTGTTAGAAACATGCTTAGACCCTGGGAATCCGCTATTAATCTTGATGATAGATCTTACCCTAATCTAGTTCGGGTTTTCTATTCTAATATGAAATTATCAGCTAGCAGTTTAGATAGAGTAGTTACTATAGTTGGTGGTATATTTATTGATTTTGATGTAGAATTTTTTAATACTGTTATTCTTAAGATTGAGGATGAGGGTCATACATTTTATAATTCTAGAAAAACCCTATCTTTTGATGATTTTATCCACAATGAGGGTAAGAAAAATATATGTCGTCGTATGGAGCTTAGTGATGAAGTTTGTGGCCTACCTTTCCGGGCTTAGTTGCTGCCTTTTCAGGTTCGCATTCTTCATAGTATTTTACAGTATATAATCACACCTAGGAAGGGTCATTCAGATGAAGTTGCACATATGGATGTTGGGTTATTGAATAGTTTACTTAGTGGCAACCTGTTAACTTAGGGTATATTATTGTGTGTCATATGTTGACTACTCATACAGTCACCGATCACTTGCTTCCCTATGGCAGTATCATAACTAAGATATTGCAATATTTTCATGTACTAATACTGGAAGCGGTGTATAAAGAGTCCAAGAGGATTGGTCGAGATGCAATGAATAGTATTGGTTTAACTAGGAGGAACGACCAATGGCATAAGATTGCTAATGCCAAGAATCAGGACACCTTAATTGCTCATGAGGATGATAGAATGCTTAATGATATTTATCCTTCCGATCAGCTTCCTGATTTCTGACTTCGAGCTCGTCCTCCACCTTTTCATCATTATGCTTTCAACCATCAACCCCCTCTGGTTCTGCCATGTCTGAGATAGATTTTGATCATCCCTCAGTTTCAGTGGCACCTCCAGTTCCTGAGCAGCCTTATGCTCCTCAGCAGCCTCCAGCTCCAGCTCAACCCGCTATCTCTAATATTTTACAGCAGTTGGTTGTTGATGTTCGCTAGATTTCTAAGACCCAGCAGATGATTCTTGATCTCATGGATGTTATTTCTCATGATTAACAGAAGCTCCGGTCTCAACTTCAGACCTTTCAGTATGAGATCATTGTTGGACAGCGATAACTTCTGGGGTATTTTGGGTATGATCCTGGCAGCACCTTTGCGACAGCTTCCCCTCCACGACATACCTTTTCCTGACCTACCTCTTCACGACCTTCCACTTCGAGACCTACCTCTTCGTGACCCTCTTCTACACGACTTTCTGCTTTGCAACGAGCCTCTTAGTTCTAGATTTTTTGTTGTTTCGCACATACATTACATAAATTGATTGCATTTTTTTTTATCTTAACTATGTTTTATTGATGGATGAACTGTTTCATTGAGTTTCTTTAGTTGAAATATTTATACATATTTATTTTTCTTATGACTGCTTACATTATTGTTTTGGATTATATGGCATTAGAGTTATTGGGATATGCATACTTGATTTTGAAAGTGTTTTTGTTCTTATGTTATATTTTACTGAAATTGTGGGTAACAACTTGCTTTTTACTCTTATGTTTCTTTCCTTCAATTTTTTTTTGAGGCTAACATATTCTTTTTTATGATGAAGGGAGAGATAAAATCATGAACTAAACTTTTGCATCTTTCTGAAAACATGTTCTATTGACAAAACATTTTGAAGTCACATATGTAGGGGGAGTATATAGCTAGGGGGAGCAAAATATTTTGAATATGTTTGACATCATCAAAAAGGGAAAGAATGTTATGTTTGACATCATCAAAAAGAGAAAGAATGTTAACATATACATGTTTTGTTTATTAATTTTGATGATAACAAATAATTAATCTCTTTTGATAATGTTGTTGGAAATTTAGATATTTTCTTAAAAGTCAAAACTCTCTACATGTATTTTCAAGCCTTAGAGACATTGGAATATTTTATACAAAAATATGATTTTCTAAGTATAATCGGTAAACCGTTAATTTTAACGGTTAACTGATAAAATGTAAAAAGGTTGTTTCCTTTAAAAAAAAAACTTCAACCAAGTGTTTTATAATTGACTTAAAATCAAACACTGGAATTAAACGGCTAATTGTTATTTTTAAACGGCTAACCGTTTAGGGTAAAACTTAACCTTCATGCTCAGAAAAAGGGGTATTTTGTTAAGCCTTAATCGATAAGTCTCTAAGCTTGCTAAGAGTAAACGATAAACCGTTAATTTTAACAGTTAACCGATAATGATCAAGCCTGCACCATATATTAACCTTTTACCATTTAAAGGAAACCAGTTAAGCATTCTATTTTATAAAGTTGCTGAAAATTAACGGCAAACCGTTAACATGTAACAGCTAACCGATAATATCCAGATCTTCATATCTTGTTAATCCTTTACCATTTAAAGGAAACCAATTAAACATTTTATTTTATAAGGTTGCTGGAATTTAACGGGAAACTGTTAATATATAACGGTAACGATAATATTCAAACTAACATTCTTTGTTAATCTTTAACCGTTTACCTAAAACGGATAGAAAATTTTTGTTGTGCAAGTCTCTAGATGTTAACGATGAGAGAGCAATTACAAATAGTCAACCGTTAATTTGAAATCAAGCCCAACGGTAATATTGACCAACAAAAATGGTTATCCGTTAATGGCTAATGGTAATCAGTTTTCTATCAATAAGGATGAATAATGGCTAGTCTTCAGCTCTAACTATAAATAAACTCATTCAAATCAAATCAAATAGAGATAACAACACAACTACTGAACATATACACGAATATACGATCTACATTGAGTTTTAAACAGATTTTTTCTTCATCTATTCACACATTGGGCATTGATTTGTAATCTTGAAAAATTGTATGAAAGAAAAATCAATTTGTACTCTTTGTTTTGAGTGATTGTGAGTGTTGGGATACACTTAGATTAAGAGATTGGGAAAAATCTCTTTTTGTAAAGGTTTATTGACACCTTGGAAGTCAATTGTAAAATTTTGAAGTCTTGGAGGCTTACTTAATGGAATCTTCAAGTTCGGTGTGCTTGGAGGCGTGGACATAGGTGGGGATAGCCGAACTACGTAAAAATAACTGTGTTTGATCTCTCTTACTCTATCCCTTTATTTTTATTGTTCATTTATTTATTTATCTCAAATTTAATTGCTTAATTTATATCACTTTGAGTCTTTTGTTTGCTAGAATTTTAAAAACCCAATTTACCCTCTTCTTGAGTTGTTTAGTTAGTATTTCACATGTCAATTCAAAACCCTAATTAGAGTAATAGAAAAGATTTGGAGAATAGAGGGATTAAACTTACAAAATCACCTTGACTCTCTCTTAAACAAATATTTGAATACTACAGTTTGGGTAAAAGTGTAATAAGCAATAGAAAATAAAAAATAAATATCGTAGACTTGGTTATGAAAGAGGAAAAAGTATATATTCATAGAGAGTCTTAAGAAATCTTATTAAATTTAAAAACATTAACTCTTTTTCTAAAAATTATCCCATGAATAATCCTTATTAGTAAGGGCAATAATGTTATTTATAAATCTTAATAAAATAAAATAAAATAATAGAAATTTTGGGTGTTACACTAAAACTTGTGCTTGCTATAAATAAATATATTAATACTTTTCTATGATCTATATTCTTCATTGGCAGTCCTTCATTTATTCATTATCTATAATCTCTATTTGGCAGGTCATCTATCCCCATATCAGACATTTGTATTGATGGACTAAACTTAAATGTAACGCAAAGTTGCTTGGGTCTTTAAACTGCAATCTCCACTCCCTTTCAAATATATGTGTGTGTGTGCGCGCGTGCGTGCATCTAAAATTATTGTTAATGGTTCCATAAGATGTGAACCAATATAGTTAAACTTCATGGTAATATCATATTTAGATAAGTCCAACCTTACAAGTTACGCAATTGTTGCAATTAATTATTCACAAGTGATTGAATGGTGCACCTCGATTCTCCTATTATTATATGCGATGAAATTATAATCACCATTTGTCTTGACCCAGTCACCTCTTGAATCAGGACTATACAAATGAAGTCCATATTTCAAAAATGAAGAAATAATTACAGTATTAATAAGTAAAAAATCACATTTCTACTTAATTAGCGGGCCTAGTTACATAATAATCTGACCTTTACCTGGCCATTACTCAACCTGGAGTTGGGTGACAATTTAGTTTTTTGACGAACAATAATTTTCTTTTTCACAATATATAGCTATAAATCTTGATTTTTTCACAATAACAACTTAATATTTCTATAGTATAATATTATTATCATCAATCATATTATCTTAAATAACAAAAATAGAGCACATAAACTACAAATTTTTAGTAAATGTAATTTTTTCGTAATTTAATCACTTCAAGAGAGTAGCATAAACCATAAAGTTTTGAGCGTACAATCACCATGATTAGAGCTATATTCATCCAGTGTATCTTCTATGAGACAAAAACAAAATGATTTTTAGTGTTTTGAATTTGTTAAGTGTGTTTGGATGAGAAAATCAAAAGAAAATGGGATCTAGGGCTGAGATAATTTTGGTTTGCAAGGGCATTTCTATATTTACTAAGGTCTATTTGTCATGTGTATGAACAAAGAGTGGGGATATATTTTTGGAAATAATGAATAAAAGACTGGTGGCATATCATTATAGGTGCCATATTTTAAAAGATATTAAATCATGCCACGTGTCCTTTCTGCTAGGTAAAAGAAATTATTTCGGAGAAATAACACTCAAGTTATTTTAGGAGAATAGTATCTAAGAAAAAATTTCTCTGAAACTCATAAAGATGATAAGAAGAGGAAATTAGTTTTGTAATCCATTACTCCAAGGATTCATACCCAAAAGTTATAATAATATAAAAATATGAACATGTGAAATAATTCCCTCCAATTAAATCTACCTCCTTATGCATAAAAATGATGGGTGATACATATAATTAGATTGAGGGCTCAAAGTAAAAATTCAGATCCATATCACTCATTATCTATAAATATAGACTAATCTATAAGAGAAATTCATCTTCTCAATTTTTATTATTTCTTTAATCTTGATTAAATATTAACTTAGGTGTTGGAGTGTCTTTAGATACTCACCTTTCTAAATTTGAGGTCAACAATTGTGACAAGTTCTCCACAAACTATAAATGTGTATAAAGATAAAAATTTAATACCTTCATTGAAGGCGGTTGTAGGTTCTATCCTCACAGATGACACCAATGAAAGTATTAGATTTTTACCTTCATATATATTTATAGTTTGTGAAAAATTTTTCATGATAGTTGGTCTCAAATCTAGTGGGGTGAGCATTTGAAAAAAGACATTGCGACACTTAAATTAGTGTTTGATCAAAATTAAAGAAAGAAAAAAATAGAGAATATAAGTTTCTCTCTCTAAATATGAACAATATTTTTTTAGAGACTAAAAATTCATTTCTCTTATAAATGAGTCTCTTTTTATAGATAATGAGTTATGTGGATTTAAGTTTTTATTTTGAGCCCTCAACATACTGACATGTATCATTCATCATTTCTGTACACATGTAGATAAATTTAATTCTAAAGAATTATTTCGTATGTTCATATTTCTATGTTATTATGACTTTTAGTTATGATCTACAAAACTAATTCCCCCTTCTTAACAAGTTTATAAGGTTCGAAGGAATTTTTCTTTGGTCCTCCAAAATAACTTATAAGTGTTATTTTTTAAAAATATCTTTTTTATCTGTCATAAAAATATATGAGATGATTTAAGTGTCTTTTAGAATATATGACACTGATAATTATAAATGAAAAACACCTTGGTGAAATTTGCAACTGTAGCAGAAATGGGGAACGAAAAGATATTTTGGGCTGGTAGCCGAAGCAAGCCTATTGAGAAAGTCAGGATGATTTAAAATATAAGAGCAACTTGAAAGGTACTCAATTTCTAACACAGCATATACACATTTGTTTACTCTAAATTTTATTCTTATGCAGAACAGAAGACTGCTGAATAAAGATGAAGAGCCAATGCGTCTAACAAAGCAAATTTTGTTTGTCCTCACCTTCTCGTATCTCCTCTTCTCTCAGGCTAACAAGAGGTTAGCAAATACAACATAAAATGCTAAAAACTAGAATTGCAACATTACATTTCCAATGATTTGCTTCAAGCGCAACATCACAAGTTATTGGGACAGAACTCCATAGATAGTACATAAACTTCACTTACTAAATAAGAAGCTTGCTATGGGATTTACCAAGACTTTCTATGTTACCAAGATCATCTTTTATGATCCATGCAATGCACTTGCCTTTAATAATCATGTCAATCAAGCCATTGAGAGGATGGAAGGATTGACATTCTGGTTTTGCCGCTGCCTGCTTATCGGGGTTTTCACTGACAGGCCTGCTCCACCAAAACAGAAGTACTGGCTCTTTGACCTTCTGGAGCCTTGTTTCTGAGTTATGTTATTTGATGTTTCATCATCGAAAAGTTGATTGGAACAAGAAGGTCCTGCAGCTTCATTATCAATGAAAATTCCCTTTTGTTTATCCAGTGAAGTAGGAGAACAAATGGATGATTTCGAAAATGAACTTGAACGTGATCGACCTCCAGGAATGGTTAACTGTGGCATGGCCTGAATAACACCATGCATTATCCCTGAAGCAAACCTTTTCTTTGCAGTTGGACTTGATTGGTTGCTCCTCACAGAAAGTGTACGTTTGTTGTTTGGAAGAGATGAGGGCTTCGAGAATCTCTTTCTCAATGGGGTTGGAGGTTCATCCGAACCTTCATCTACCGATTTCTTGAATCTTTCAGGTTTTTTCTCTTTCAGTTTGGGCCAATGGAAGACACTTTTCAGTCGCTGTGCTGCAATATTACCAGAACCTGCAGTTTTTTTATCAGTTGATGAGTTTTGGTTATCATTGGTTGGATCAAACTGATTCAGTTCTGTTGATGATGAACTCATTCCTCCACTGCCAGGATCAGCGTTTCCATCTGATGAAACATCAATGCCTGTGTACAAGAATATTTCTGTGTCGGAGATTCTAAATGAAGTTCCAGGACTGCTTCCATTTCCTAGCATCTTTATATGTGAAGCAATGGCCTTTCTTGCTGAATAATCCTCACAACCGAATATTCCTCCAGCAGAAATCAAATTTCTAATTAATATATCTGATGAGGCAGATTGTGGCCTTTGCTTGAGGAGATCAAGGGTAGTCATGCCATCATTATCACAAACATTCACATTGATTGATGGGGCAGACATCAAGAGTTGTACTAGCTCTAAATGAACATTCCCAGTGATGGCCATGTGAAGAGCAGTCCTTCCATCATTATTTTTGGCATTGATGATGTCTTCCATGTTGAAAATCTGCCCACTTGCTAGCTGCTTCATCAGCTTAACCTGTCGATCCAATCTTCTAAAAGCATGAGTCTGGAAACCAGAAACTGCTGAGTGGAGAAAAGTTTCTCCAGAAGTGTTCTTTACAGAGAGCATTGAAGGAGAAGCAAGGATCAGAGCTTCAACCACTTCTGCTTGGCCCCTGTAGGCTGCAATATGCAGTGCTGTGTTCCCTTGATGGTCCGTGGAGTTGATGATATCAAAGGATGCTATAAGATCTTTCACTACCTGCATAATTTAAGATAACACTGCCACTGTAAGTACAAACTTTGAAGTAGGCATGAAGCACGTATTTGTTTAACATTTTGTACAGCAAGAGCATTATTTCTATTTTTTGTAAGATTCTATTTAAACGCTACTACAAATCAGATTAACCAATTAAAAGTCTCCAATATACAAAAGAACTGTACCCAGAAAATTTTAAGAATCAAAGACTAGGACTATATATAGGGTATCTTAAAAAGGCTTCCTAACAAGTAAGCTCGTGCAATACTGAGAGTCTATGACATTTAGAGTTGCAGTCCACTTTCTTTAGCTTTAAATCCTTGGCTCACAGGACGACTTCTGTGAGCCATCATCAAGATGATGCCCTGTTCTACTGCATACCATAAGAGTATAAGATGAGGCTTTTATGTGGATAATAATAGATGTATGAATGCTAAAGCAGTGAACTTTAACTTAAAGAACACAAAAATCAATTAAACCGCATATGTACTGGATAGAAATGGTCAAAATCAGATTTCATTCCCTTTCCATCTATAAAAGAAACTACTTCAAACAAAATTCTTTACAAGTCGGAAGCTTATCTCTTCAAGCAAATAGGATAATCAGAATTCAGATCAACATAATAGTATTATCAGCGAACTTGTTAAGTGTGCCAGAGAAATCTAAAACAGAACAAAAAACAGTGGAGTCTTACCTCAACCTGGCCTCTACCAGCAGCCGCATGCAAGATCGTTGAACCCTGCTTATCTCTATAAGCCAGGACATCAGTGCAATTCTCCAAAAGCTCCTTCAAGATCTTCAGGTTTCCTCCTCTAGCAGCAGCATGGACAGCCCTATTCATCATCTCCCACTTGTAAACAGAAGGAATTTCCCCAATGTGCTCCTCCAACTCTCCACCCTTTGCCGTCAGAAACCTTGGCGATACGGCGAAATCATAAATGAGCCTGAAAACATCACAGTTTTTGCTCCTGGCTGCCGCATAAAAGACATCAGTAACCCCGTACTCTCCTTCTCCAAAAACAAGAAGTGGGTTCCTTTGAAGCAGCTGTTGAACAAAACCCAAGTCTCCAGCTGATGCTGCAGTGTATAATAGCCACCCACCGTACCCAGCTTGTATAAGAGAATTTTTCCCCTTCTTGGATTTACACTCGAGAAACAGTTTTCTAGCAACCTTGGACCTGCATTTGGCAACATCATCAAACTGTTCATCATCCCAAACAGTCTCAAGGCGGCGAATTCGCCTGAGAGAAGTCAGCTTGATGAGATGATTGCTGTCAATGCGAAGAAGCTCCCTCACTAAATCATAGTGGCCATTTGCAGCTGCCCAATCAATAGGAGAAGCATACCACCATTGGTCTCCTGTGCTCTCCCAGCGAAGAGGGAAGTATGTAGGTGGCATTTTTGCTGAGAAAACAGAGACTAAACGGATTAACTACAAAGATGTAAACAAATTTTCGATTGAGACAATTTAGCACAACTCAACAAGACAATTTGACAACTGCTTGGTTTTGGCCTTGTATATTTGTAGCCTTTTGGGACAGATACCCACAGGAGAAAAGAACATAAAGACTACAAAACAAGAAAGTCACCCACTAAATAGAAAATTTTACCATTTCAGGTAGCAGCTTTAGAAGAGTAAAACCAAGAAGTGCTTTTCCCCACAAAAATAGAAAATCTACAAGTCTTGTGAAAGATATGTAAAATAGAATCTACTCAACCATAATCATTAAAAGAAGGGTTTAAATAGAGAGCTGCAACCAAATTTAGTCGGCGAAAAATTGATCAACTAACAACACATGCAAGAGCTGATATTCATTTAGGAAGAATAAAGAAAATAAATCATATTAACATAAGGGGTTGAACTACCTGCAGCAAACTCCATTAGAACTCTGACAAAGAAAATGAAGAATAGCAGAAAAACATGTGAAAAACAAAGAACAAATATTCAGACGAGATAAAGAAATGATATCAACTCAACTAGATGATATTATAAAAAAGAACAGCAATGATGGCAAACGCTGATGGAAACAAAAACGGTAGCATGCCCAATGGGGAAGAATTTTGAGTAGAAAAAAATAGTTATAGGGGCCAAACCAAACTATTTCAAGAACAAGACAGGATCAGATATTGGTCTTAAGATAACACATAATTTTTCCATTTGTTAATCTCTATCTTTTCTTAGTGGGGGAAGAATTAAAAAATTTGGAATAAAAAAATAAGGTAAGATTCCATTTTAGACATTGATAGTGCTGCTTGAGATGTGGAAATAATGATGTTGATAGTTGGGTGGATAAAGAGCGTAACATAGGCTTTTACAACTTTTTATTTAGTGTGATGATAAGCCTTCAAGCTCAAATAGTGCTATCAATATTTAACAGTACACGAAAAAAAATCTCTTAAGCTATAATAAGCTGATTAAGTGCTTTATCAGTATTAATGATCCTCATAAGTGCTTTATCAATCTCTTAATGATCCTCATAATCTGTATTTTTATTTTCTGTCATTATATTTGTTAATTTAATTATTCAGATACAAGACACACGATTGGTAGGTTCAAGTGCCTCATCAATATTATTAGTGGGCTTTTGCCTACCATGAGAATGACAACACGGTTGAAAATTTGTGAAAATTTAAAAAATTATAAATAAAATTTTCAAAGACTTGGATTGCACCAGAAGAGGACGTTACATGCTTGTAACATTATTATTATTATATAATCTCAATTCTGACGTGGGCCATTTTGACCTTACATTTTTTTTTCATTTTTATGTATTGGAAAGTTCACAAAAGAATTGTTCCGAAAGCTGAAAACTAGTATGGCCGGTGGCTTGCGCGACTCACTTTCTAATTTTTCTTTTGGAAAGAACTTACCTTCTAAATTCTAATTCAAAAGGTTTGGGATGGAATTCCATTCACATCAAGGTCAGGAAGAAAATTATTTTTTTAAGTTTTATTAAAAAAAAAAGAACGAAAAAATAAGAAGAAAAATATCACCCCCAAAATATTTCATTTCATCAACTGTACGAATAAATGCTTTGTCAGGTGACCCATCAACTGATTAATGTTTAATCTGGCAATAGTTGTGGTATTAAGGTCACAATTGTCCAATGAGAAGATCAAACCAAAGAAATCTTCTTGAAATAAAAAACAAAGACAATTATTTTTTTGGGTTAACATCAGTCAATGAGTACTGAAAAATCTAGCGTCATAATTGGCAGTGCATCATAATGACTTGAGACACTAAAGTTTGAGATTCCACGGTTATAATTCAACATTCAATTAAACAAAGTTAAGTTTCTTTTGCTTGATTATTTTCGTTTTTACGAAGAAGATGCAAGGTCAATATTATTAACGAAATTGAAAGCCTAATCAATTGGGGAACCTTGTTACTTCATTATGCTTGCATTAAACGTGCAAGGATCCATTTGGTGGGAAGTTCTATCTATATAGACTTCTTGAAAAGCTTAATTAGGCCCATAGGCTTTGTCACTTGGAAGTTGGAACACATAAATCTAAAAGCAAAAGATGGCCATGTGAGAGGCAACTTTAACTTTTTGAGGATGGCCTGCAATTGCAAAAGGCTGTATAAAGGTTGGAGCACTTGCTTTTTAACATTAATAATGCATGTGATGTCAAATTTTAGTTCCCTGCTTGTATCATTTCCTTTGCTTCCACTAGTCTCTTTCTGTGCTTTAATGGAAGTTAGCAAGCCTCATCTTCACATGGGCAGTCTCAATTTAACACACCAGCCAGTCCCATTCCCCTTCTGCATTGAATCTTTTAGGGTTGGACTACACGATCATTTGATTCATGCCTGGCTGAACTGAACTCACCATCTAAGCGTCAAGATATCAGGACCACCAAATGATTTGCATCAAGATAATTGAGACCATTACCCAAGATCTTCTTCAGTTCAGACCATAATGCAGGCTAAGCTTGATAATGAAGTATCAGACCAAATCAGATGCAGACTTATTCATGACGAGATGGGCGACAATGGGCCACCAAGTCAATAATACAAGGAGGAAAAGGGGAAATCATATCACAAATCTCTTAGAATAAAGGACAATCTTGATTACCCTACCATCGTTAAGCTGGTCAAGGGGGCCAAGAGGAGGTTGCCTCCACCTAAGAACTTGAATGGGAATGACTAAACTTTTGGACCCAGCTAAATAATGCAATGGACATGCATATTGCATATACTGCAACATCGTGTCTTCAAAATGCATTTTAATGAAGAATCTGTGAACCAAACAATTGATAGATTCTACATATCTGATGTTTCTCAAGGTGTGCATGGTCTGCAGATTGGATTCAAATTTCATGTCATGATGTATCAGACAGATAATTTCCTGAGAGTTTCAGGAAATGTATGCCGCTGCACTTTCATGCCATATGATCCATACAACAGTGTGGTGTTCTCCTTGTAATTCCATACCAGTTTTCATGCCAAGCTAACCTGACAGCCATAGAGAACAAATCAAATCATTTTACGGACGAACACAGTAGAACATATTATTCTAAGCACCAACTATAGTCCAAAAGAAAGGAAAAGAAGAAAAAATAATAATAATAACAAAGAGGAATTGATAGCTACAGGACTATGCTAAATCATTACTGCTTTCCCTTCAGTTCCATGTCATGATTCCATTCTATGCAAGTCAATCCCTTTAGAGGAATCCCAGAAGAAAAGATTAATAACACTTGAAAAAAAAAATGACACCTCTCTCTTGTGTATTCTGTGCATGTATACACACATGGTATCAGTTCTTGGCCTTAACAGAGTTGTTTTCCTTAATCTTTGCTCGGTTCTCCAGCTTGAGAAAGCGCTTTAGATCTTCATAAGGGAGAGTTTCAATGTTCTTCATCTTTAGTTCACTCAGTGCTGGACGTTTTTCAAGCAGATGCCACAACCAGTCAGGGTATTCAGAATCGGGCAAGACCTTAGGATCTGATCCTTCCTTAAGAATATTGGCACCCACAACTGAAGTAGACTTGACTTCTTTGCTCAGTGTTGATACCTTCGGAGCATCGCTGGCTGCACCTTTACCCCCCTTTTTTGCTTTACTAGCCCCAACCGCAAATGTTCGTTGGCCCACCTTCCCAACTGTTTCTTTCACCATAATGAATCTTCTCAATGATGTGATCTGGTTCATTGCCATGACTTTATCCTGCAACAATGATGTTAATAATTAAATGGGCAAATCAGGTCTAAGAGAGAACACATGGTCAAGCATACTTCATATTTCTATTTTGTATAACTTGACTAATATTTAAACTAATATCATTTTTGCCAAAGGTATTATGATTGCAGTCAAGAAACTTTAATCCATGAAAATTAAATGCTGGGGGAATGTAGTTTGTTAGCCGGAGTTACCACCATGCCTAAAATGAATCTCTGGATGTCACTTCAACATTTCTTTGAAAAGACTTTCTGAAGAACTTTTGTGTTAAAATCAGATGATTCAAGAAATCTAAGCTGATTAACTGACAAATATCAGCGATAGTCTTTAAACACTTTGTATTGCAATAGTTAATAATGTTCAAAGACTAGCTCCTACTGCATCATAATCACCAGTAGAATCTATCTTTCTTCAGAATTGCAGAAAAGAACAGTGAATCTCATATGGGGCTCAACTTTTAAAACTCATTGGTGAAGGTATAGCCAGATACTCATCTATCTAACCAGAGGTTATTCATAGTGTAAACATAGCCAGGTGGGACTGCACTAGTATCTCTATCCCAAGAACAGTCTATTTAATATCAACACTGTGTTTATAGAGAATTGTACCTGAAAAAGAAAACAAATTTTCCTGAGATTGTAATAACTCTTAGCAACAGGGCTTTTTCCAAGACTAGGCAAAACAACAAGAAAGCGGAAGGGAGTGCTTCTCTCAGTAGGGTTACACTAAATATAAATAATACTGACCAAAAGAAACAGAGAGCTGGTGAGTGCTAATCCGACACTCATGTTTATCAGGGAAAATTTCAAAAAACTCTGGTCGGAGGCTAAAGGAATACATAATGTATCTGTACTACTTCAGAGCCATAATCTTCTTAGTGAGAACAATTATGGACTCACGTCAATTTGAATGCGGCAGACCTGTTGACCACTCATGACATACAAGAATTTCTTAGAATTTTCAATTTATAAAAAAAAAAAAAAGAAGGAAAAAAAAAACTGTTAGTGGATGCAGTGACTACTGACAATCTTTCATCTCTTCATGAACATCAACAAGCACTAGATTTCCTCCACAGATTACAACATATAAGACATTAAAACATAGAGCCAATTTAATTGACAGCAACAATGAAAAATCATCTGGAAAGCACCCATCAATCTCTCATATATTTGTAAGGCTTACTTAGGAATCTAAAACCTGGAGACCAGAAGACAAACCATAACACTATTATTGAAAGCCGACTTCTTTCTAAAACCAGAGGACCAGAAGATAAACTATAACACTATTATTGAAAGCCACCTTCTTTCTTCTAGTAATTCAAAATGATTGAAAGGCTTTTAGTGTTAACCCCATTAAAAAACACATATCAATTCATAGTTCCAAGCACCTTAACTGGACATCACTAGGGAAACAGAAGTTCAAGATTCACTGTATATCCAATCATTTAAATATTATAGAATTTACACAGAATTGGATGAATCTAAAATTTATGTCCAAACTTCCCAAGACTAAATGGCTCATTTGATAGAAGAAGAATGGAAGGTCTTCTTGTTTCCTAAAGCAAAGACATGATTAAAAAAGAATGACAAAACTTTAAAACCTCAAAAGTCATTTTGAAGCACTGAAATCACAAATCAATACCATGCCAGAAAAAAGTAAATTATCTGTCCAACAGGACATTAGTTCAAAACTCTTCAAGTAAGGAAGTGACATTCATAGGTTACCTTCACTAAGCTAATCCCTGAACTTTTTACTTTCATATTTGTGCTCTCAACATCATCTATAAAGATAAAATAAGATCCCAAGAAGAATAAAATCCTTGACAATGATCTGAAATTATAATCAAGAACAGTGAGATGATGATAGTGCCGCTATGAATACTGGAACAATTATCATAGCCTTCTGGCTACTCTATCATTGAACATTAGAAACCAAATTTTATGGCCAAGCTGCACATAGTCTTCCAAGTTCAACATTCAAAGACTATTATTTAATTCAAAGTTTTGATGTCTTGTTAACAACCAAACAAAAAGACTATTAATTCAAAGCATACATAAACTTGTGTAGACTTGAAAGCTCAGTTCACCGATAAAAGCCCTAATTTAATTAACTAAATTGTAACCGAACGCAGAAAGACATTATGGTCATTAAACAAACCCAACAAAATTAAGTCTTTAGTTACATAAATTTAGATTACAAAGGAACGTACAAAATTAAAACTAATGATGTGCCAAAAATATGGTTAAAAAAAATATATGCATCAAATGGAAACAAAAATGAGGTAAATCAAAGACAATCCCAAAATAATTTGGATGGACGATGATCGCCATAAGGTACCTTTAAGTTTGAGGAAATAAGAGGAGTTTGATGAGCTTCACTGCAGCAGCTGCTGTGCTCTCGTTATCTTTGATGCTCGCTGTTAGCCTTTCGCCGGATTGCAGATTTGGAGTTTTGGGAATTGAGGGGTTCATGCGCCTGAAAGAGAAATGGGATTAGGGTTTAAGAATTTTCAAAAGATTAAAAAAATAAATTTACAGAAATGACCCCAGAAAAACTCTCCACGTACCCACTCATAAAAGAACTACTGATTATTATTAGTTAAGTATTTTTTTTAAATAGATTAGAATTTAACTAAGGTTTGAACAAATATACTATATAAGCTTGAATGATATTTTTATTTTTATTTTTATTTTTATTTGTAATGCTTTATTATAAGTAATCAATAGTAATTGATTTATAAACTTAAAAGATCTAAGAATTATTTTTTCTTTGCACATCCCCTTAAAGACGTCAGGCATACTTGTCTATGAATTTTTTTAAGCTAAATATTTGAAAAACACAGAGAAGCAAAACATATTAATGTTACTGAAAAAAGAGAAATTTTTTTGAAAATTTTATGGCACCTCTATTTAAAATATAGTTAAACTTGTGCTTATATTAATAGATAATTTATTTTTCATAAATATCATTATAATTTATTTTTCAACATATGATATATAATTTTTCTTCGAGTAAAAAAATAATTAATTTCCACTAGAGTTTTCCAATTTGTTTTTCTAAATATAATATAATTTGAGGACATTGCTTAAATTAGAGGACCTTTTTTAGTATATCAAGGTCTTCTGCAACATAAATTGCTCATGGCTGAAATGCATTTTTTGAATAATGGTAATGGACACATACCGCTTCCTTGAAATTAGTGGGTATTATTGTCTTTTGGTTTGCAACCTTCAGTGTACGGTCTTTTTAATTTTGCTAATGTTATTTTTATTTGATGACTGTTATTTGTATTGTATTTCTTGGCTCAGAAACTTTGAAATGAAATTTAACTCACGATCAGCAACTGAAGTCTGCCGCATTAGCTTTAAACGAAAGGCGTACAACGCCATATAATAGAAAATTAGAAAATACATACATTTAATAAGGATAATTTTCAAGGAAAAGTTATGGTTTCTATTGAGACTTTTTTTTTTTCCTCGTTTCGTTTGGATAAGAGTTAGGATTTATTACTTTTTCTACTTAAAAATGAATATTTTAGATTCTAATATAATATAAAAAAATAAAATGTAAATAACTGAAAATTGTAATTCAAATTTCTCATTTATAATCAATAGAATTTTTTTTCCTTCTATTTAAACTCATTTCAATTATTTTTTTAGGTTTTAGATAGGTGTAATTCTTGTAGTGCGTCAATAACAAATCTTTATAATTAAAAATAGGTAATATAATTTTTTTTTATGTGCTATGACATTTATTTCTCTTAAATTCTTTTAAAGTACAGTTGGATGTTATTCATGGTTTAGTTGAAAATTAAAATCACTTTTTTTTTTGGTCTTTGATCTATTACCAAATAGACTCTTTTGTTCCCTTAAAACCAATAACCTCTTAGCTAGGACGAGAGAGGCAATGATTATTTCATCCTTTCAATTTATTACTTGTATATGGTAAGTACCAAGAAGCTAGAAACGGAAATATTGTTTGCACAATAAAAGAAAAAAAGTTATGAGAATGTACTTTTAATTTCAAAGAATTGCTTCAAGTTTTTAGGGCTCTTTCAAGTTGGGAAAAACAAGTCTCTTTGTAAAACAATTTTCATTTTATCTTCAACATAATTCACCAATTATATTAATTTTATGTATTATTTACTGTGGATATTTCTCTCTCCTTTCTCGGAATGAATTTGTAATTTGAGAATATCATCAGCATTAGTAGACTGATAGAATAGAGTATTGGAAACTAGGGTTACGAGTAGATAATTATATACACAATAAATATTAAAAAGTAATATATTTTATTAAGTTAGTGAATATAGTCCTTAATTATAAATTAACATTAGGATAATTTAATAATATAATATGACTGTTTAAAGTAGTCTTTTTAAGTGTAAATAGCTCTGCTAAAAATTTTTACCGTTTTTAATAATTTTTAAATTTAATTAAAAAGTAATTTTAAAAATGGACCGTAAGACCAGAGTACCCTATTTGTTGACGAAGAACGCTAAGACGAAAATACCCTTATAAATAAATAAATAAAAATTTATAAACCCGCTACTGTTGTGTCGTTACCAAGTCGCTTAAACCCTAAATCTCTAAACCCCCCTTTCGACTCAAAAACTCAAGGCACGAGTTCCTTTTCACGGTGACAGCAAAATGGGCAGCAGTCAAGCCGCAGTTTCATTCTTAACCAACATAGCTCGTGCGGCCTTCGGGCTCGGCGCCGCTGCCACAGTGCTAAACTCCTCGCTTTACACTGTAGACGGCGGAGAGCGAGCCGTTCTCTTTGACAGGTTCCGTGGTGTGATCGATGAAACCATCGGTGAAGGGACCCACTTCCTCATCCCCTGGCTTCAGAAGCCCTTCATCTTCGACATCCGTACCCGGCCCCACACCTTCTCTTCCGTCTCAGGGACCAAAGATCTTCAGATGGTTAACCTAACACTGCGTGTGCTTTCTCGCCCTGAGGTGACAAATAAATCAATAAACCCTTAACCCCATGCAAAAATTCTCATTTTTGTATGTATTTTTCACTTTGTATTTGATAATTATTTGTGAGTTAGCGCTTTGTTTATTGGGGTAATTTGATTGATGTACAATTATGAAAGCAAATGGGATGATTTTTTGTTTGATGTCGTAGAATGTGTTAAATTTGTTTCTAGGAAAGATTTAAACTTGTTTTGTTTTGTAAGATAAGGAGAGTGGAGGAAGTGGAAAAAAAAAAAAAATCCTCCTGGGTGAGAAGGAAATGATAGCTGAGAAAAAGAGGTTGGAGGGAGAGAACCATATGGTATTGTTACTAAATTTGCAGAGTGGGCAAGTATAATGATCAAATTAACCCATAATATTTTCTTTTTGGCTTACCTACTTACAAGAGATACTACCGGTTGTATTAATCAATGGAAAGAAGAAAGATTTCTTTCTGTTACTTTTGCCTACCCTGATAAGCATTCATATTGACAGGACCATTGGGTATGATTGATTGAATTGGATAGCTTGATTGTCGGATTTGTTCCTAGAAATAACGTTGTTAGTATTTGTTCTTGTTAAAGTGTTAAATTGCAATAAAATTTATAAATTGTTCCTATCAGGTAATTACTTTGGGGGAGGAGAAATAAAAACATGTAGTAATGACAGGACATTTATTGTTGTAAGTGAAATTTTCCATTAGATGTTCATTTGGGTAGTTTGAATTGATAAAATAAATGATCCGATATGCCTTTTCTTTTGTTTTTAGTGATTTGAAGACTCATCTTATAATGGCTTGTACTCAATAATAATTCTCACTCGGTGAATGAAATCATCATTCATTTGGATGCCTTTTCTGTTCTTTTAAATGACATGTTGTAATTGACAATTTGGAATATTGCTGGCTGATGTGAATTTGACAAATATCTAATTCGAAACTTTGAGTTGATTTTTATATCCTTATTTTGTTCTGATTGTATTCTGTTTTTTTAGTAGTTAATCCTTTGATTTCGTGAAAGGTAACACGGCTGCCTTACATTTTCCAACATCTTGGACTTGAGTATGATGAGAAGGTGCTTCCATCGATTGGGAATGAGGTGCTGAAGGCCGTTGTAGCACAATTTAATGCTGATCAGCTTCTTACTGAGCGTCCACATGTGTCGGCACTAGTCCGAGAGTCTCTGATCAAACGTGCTAGGGACTTCAACATTGTGTTGGACGATGTGGCCATCACGCATTTGTCTTATGGAGCAGAGTTCTCTAGGGCAGTCGAGCAAAAGCAAGTGGCACAGCAGGAGGCTGAGAGGTCTAAGTTTGTGGTGATGAAGGCCGATCAGGAAAGGAGGGCTGCAATTATTCGGGCTGAAGGTGAAAGTGAGGCTGCACAGCTAATTTCTGAAGCAACTTCGAAGTTTGGGTTGGGATTGATCGAGCTGAGAAGGATTGAAGCATCGAGGGAGATTGCCGCTACTCTGGCGAGGTCACCTCACGTGGCTTACCTGCCTGGTGGGAAGAACAGCAACATGCTTCTGGCTCTGAATCCTGCCTTGACTGGTGGCCGTTGAATGACTGGTAATTTTATTTTATTTTGTAGTTCATAATTTGTATGATGAAATTGCATACTGATATTGAATCACCATGTTATTACTGATGGAAAGCTTACATATCTCAGTACTCATGACATATGTCAGTCAATATATGGCCTGTTATCAGTGAGAGGAGTCTGTTGATCTTCAGATTACTCAACTCAGTTTTAATATTTATTGTAAAAACAGTTGAATTTTATTGTGAAGAATTAGAGAGTTAGGTCTTTAATCAATTATAGCTACTGATTTTAATTTTCAGCTATTGCTTTGCAGGATCCTTTCATATGGCCTAGTAGCATGATCATTTGAGTTTGCTGAAGTTGCCCTTACTAAAATCTGGAAAGCTTTTGCTGTCACTAGACCTTTTTATATCTTAACCTTATAAGAACCATTTGCTTCTGTTTAGAATTAAGAAAGTTCTTAATATTGATGTAAACAGTGGTTTTTTGTCATAAATTCTTGACTCTGTCCAGTTATTTAGGAGCTGCGGATATGGGAACAAAGTTGCTCAAATGCTTTTCATGTTTCATCCGTCAGATGGCCCATCTTTAATGTGCTTATCTGTGCCTGTTAAATTCTTTTATTTCTCTCCACACTTCCTGTAGCTACAACTTATTTTGTTCTTCACTCAGGTGGAGCCTCCTCAAACTCTAGGAATAAAAACAGCTTTGGCATTTTCAATTACGACCCTTTTCCCAATTGTTTTGAACTTTTGATGATTATCACTAGACTTTAGACTGATTTAAGGAGCTGCTGGCTGCTTTTACTGTGTTCCATACCCTGTGCAGTTTTTATAGATTTCTTAATGGAGTGCTTCTAGTTGAGGATTAAGAAGGCAGTAATATTAAGTTACTATGTTGATAATATACATTTCAGGCCAAAATTTGATAAGATTTAGAGTGTTACATAATTTAGAGCATCAAGAATTACTGCCTCTTATTGTGCTGATTCCTCCATCATTGCGCATTTGGCACTTGCTAGTCAAAGAAATTCTTGCAATTGAATAGATACTAGTGTTACTGCCTCTCTTAAGCAGCACTACCATGGCATTTGCAAATCTGCTTAGCCAAAGAACGGTCACCTGCAGGCCTACAGACTAATTAGTGGAGATTTGAAACAATTGATGTTGCTGAAACGGTAAAGTTCACAGTTTTTTTTAAATGCATCCTGACAGTGTATTTCCTGGTTTGTGGTCCATCTGGTGCTAGGCTGCACTCTCCAGTCTCCAATCCAATTCATTGATAAAACTTTTAATATCCCACGTGTAAACACCATGAGGCATTAAAACCTCACAAGCGATTAGATCAATGCTGCGTTTTAACTGAACTTAATAGCCATATCGTGCTCCAACCATGCAAAATTCATTCTCAAAAATAACTTTGAACCATTCTTCAATATCATGTTCCGAAAAGTATAAAATTATTCTCAAAACAAGCATCCTAAAGCCTAGACTGAAAAGAAAATAAAAAAAGGTCCATGAATTCGTGATGAATCCGAAACAATTTCTAAACCACCCATTAACAACAGGAAGCTATATGGCGGATCAAGTCAGGAACTCGTGTGCCATAGCCCCATTCGTTATCATACCAAGAGACAAGCTTCACAAAGTTGTCGCTCAAAGAAATTCCAGCCTTGGCGTAAAAAATGCTTGATCGGCCATGCAAGAATTTGTACAAAATGATTGATTGTTCTGAGTAAACTTATCAAGTTAATTCTGGCACAACTAATTAACAGGCATGCATGGAAGCACAAAATTAAGTGTCTGATCACCTGTTGTCACCGACGAAGTCGGTTGACACAACATCATCCTCGGCGTAACCAAGGATTCCTTTCATCTCACCTTGAGATGCCTCCCTATGTGAGATTTAAAAGCAAAAAGAGAATAGGATTGTTGTTATATATGACTGATGCTGGCTAGGAAGGTACTTAAAAAAGTACTGATCATTACGCCTTAGGAAACTGGATAAATGTAAAATGATCATTAATTAAGAAAATGATGATCGTGCTTAATTAATTACTTGATAGCAGCTTTAATGTCATCGTAGGTGGCTTTCTTCTCTAGTCCACAGTGAGGTCGACCACTGAGACATTGACAGTGGGAACACGGAAAGCCATTTCCAGTCAATTTACCACTCAATGCTGGCAGAACTTTACCAACAGCCTACACAATTGTGTGTGTGTGTAAGTGTGTACATATATATATACTAACTCAATTTAAAAGCTAATTTAAGAGTCGACGGTTATTCATATTTTATATACTTAACCCAAGTTCAATACTTGCCATTACGTGGGTGCTAATCTCATATATAAGTTTGACTCCGATATTCTATAGGAAGTCTATGAGACCTCAACAAGTGTATAAATTGATCTTATACGTAAATTTGACTTTGATATTAGATAGAAATTTATGGGTTTAACTCAATCTAATACCATATAAAAATCTATGGGCTTAACTCAATCCAAAAATTAAGACAACACCATAAAAAATTTACGAACTTAATTCAACCTAATACCATAAAAAATTAGCTCAATTTTGAGGGTTTTCCAAATTTTATACAGGGAAGTAAGATAGTGTGGATTTACTTATGTATGAGTTTGACTCTGATATCATAAAAAGAGAGTTATCTAAATTTTATATAATTAAACCAAGTTCAATATCCCATTAGTGAGGAATATTTTCGCTAACATATTTGAGTCTGCAAGTAACTAATATATACCTTAGCAGCTCCAATACTGCTGGCAATGATGCTGAAAGAAGCAGCTCTTCCACCTCTCCAGTCCTTCATTGAAGGCCCATCAACAGTCTTTTGAATGGCTGGATATACAGCAACAGTTAAGGAAACACAAGTTAAAACAATGGCATTCACATCCGTTGCAACTGGGGCCGGCTATATGTGCCCATAATCACCCGTAATGGCACGGACAGTGGTCATAAGTCCCTCAAGAATGCCAAATTTATTGTGAATAACCTTAACCAGCGGAGCAAGACAGTTGGTAGTGCAACTAGCGTTGGAGATGATATCAAGTTCTTTCTTGTATTCCTTCTCACTGACACCCATAATGAACATGAGAGCATCCTTACGAGGAGCTGAAATCACAACCTTCTATGCGCCACCCAATATAGCGCACAGATGTTAAAGGGTGGACATTATTTCAATTCCAAAGATTAAATGCTTTTCTAGATAATCAAAACCAAGCCACTCTATATACAAAAGATCTGAATGATTAAAAAGTTCGGAAACACGTGTTTTCAGTTGTCGTTTGCATAATTATAAATAAAGAACCTTCAAAAGGGCAGCAGCTTTGTCCTTGTCAGTGAAAACTTCGGTAGACTCGACAACGAATTCAGCTCCAGTCTCAGCCCATGGAACCTCCTCAGGATTCCCAGTCATCATTTCAAATGAAAAAAAAGAAAAAAAGGTCAGGACAATCACTTTCACATCTTATATAAAATGCACAGTGTGTGTATATACGCGGAACAAAATATTAATATGAATACCTAACACCAAAAACAGCTACAGGCTTCTTGCCAAAGAGGAGGGTCTTTGAGTCTTTGACCTTCAAGCTCATGGTCTTTCCATTGTCAATGAACACTGTTGTACTTGAACGTGTACGTCTATATGTACAAAAATACGCGTTTATTCACATTTAGTATATGAAAATTAATATCAAGAGAGACTAATTCATCAGATCAGAAGATCAATCAGACGATACAAATTCCTTTATCAAATTTTATAATGTACATGTGCATGTAGGTTTACATTTGACATGCAACATGTATACATACGCGTAATAAAAGAAAGTGAAAAAAAAAAAAATTCGTGTTCTACACAAACACACCATGTGGTCAGTTGTAATGAAAGGATCATTAACACCTACAAGCTCAACATCGTCTCTTGCAATGCAACTCTCGCCACCAAACGACCGATTCTTCCAAATCCTTCTCAACAATAAGTTAATTATATCAACTCAATGGAATAATAATAATAATGATAATAATAATAAATAATTAAAAGAACAAATTATATATATACCGTTGATTCCGATCTTGATCTTCTTGCCCATAATCTCTGAAAATGATGACAGACTTGAACAGACTTAGAACGAGATTTTTTTTTTTTGGGGATACAAAAAGGACCTAGTTCAAACTAGGCAATGACCATATGCGGCTACGCAGACCCAGATGCATCCTGCAACAACCACCTTTCAGTTCTGAAAGGAGGAGTTGGAAAAACATGGATCCCAAGAGGCAAAAGGAGAGCTTGGTTGGCGAGGTAATCAGCTGCGAAATTAGTTTCCCGATAGCTGTGCTATAGAGAAACCTGCCAATCCTTATTAACAAGGCTCTTAATTCCCTGAAAAAGAGAGGAGTGAGCATTGGGATGATTGTTATTTGTGGTCAAGATCTCAATGATGCATCGACTGTCAACTTCAACATGTAGCTGGCGAATCCCAATATTCCAAGCAAGTTGCAAACCTTGAAATAAACCCCAAACCTCTGCCCCAGTAATAGTGCAATGTCCAACATTCGTGCCAAATCCATGAACCCATTCTCCGCAATAATTTCTAATGAGGCCACCAGCACTTGCATGTCCTGAAATCTTTCTAGCACCATCACTATTTAATTTAAAGAAAGGTCATGGCGGGGCATCCATTTGAACCATTTGATGGTCCTTTCATGGCCTGGTCTAATGATATTCTCCATGGAAGAATTAATTTCAGCCACACGGTGCATGATGTCGAGCACGATATTTGCAACACTAATGTTAGCAATATTGTGAATGAATTGGTTTCTCCAATACCAAATCCTCCACAAGGCAACACCAAAATTACAAGGCCATTTTTCATCTCTCTTAATCGATCCCATGTTCTTGACATTGAAGTAAATCCAACTTCTCAAGTCCAAATCGAAAAAGTTATTCCATAAATTATTAGGAACCAATTTAAGCCATACCCGCCGAGCAATAACACAATCCTTCAACACACGAATGGTGTCTTCAATATGGTGGCCGCAACTACAGCAAGTAGCATCGGCAGTAATGCGCCTTCGATGGAGCTCAGACTTGGTTTTCAACCTAATGTTAATGGCAAGCCAAATAAATGTTCTGATGCTTTGAGGTCCATTCCATTTCCACGCTAAATTCCTCAAAGAGTTCTTGGCCATATCATTAGACTGGTGCAAGGAGAGGTATGCATATTTTACCGTGAAATGCTCTGTATTAGAGTAAGTCCGGTAACACTGATCCTCACCACTTTTAGCACAAGGAGCTTTAATCGCCGCAGTCTTTAGAATGATGTGATTGGGCAGCAAATAATTGCCAATTCCAATTGCCATTGTTATTCGAAAAATCAGCCACATACAAATTAATCAGCTGGTCAGGGATCGTGTTCAGGGCATATGATTGTAAGTCATCAGCCCCACTGAGCCATAAATCCCACCAGAATTTAACTTTTTGTCCATCCCCAAGGGCCCATCGAGTTCCTTTCAAAACATGATTCCATACCGTCCCCCCGACACGCCACAAGTAGGACCCGTTCCTCGTTTGTAAGCTAACTGGAAGACAAGTAGTATCAATCTTATACTTAGAAGCTAGAACCTGAATTTTGGGAGAGTTAACCAAGCCCCATCCAATTCATCAGCAAAGCCGCATTCATATGAGACAAATTTTTAAGACCAAAGCCCCCACACAATTTAGGTTGGCATAGAGTGTCCCACCGAATGAGATTCAATTTTCTTTTTTCTTCATTTCCATTCCAAATAAACTGCTTCCAACTCTGATCGATTTTGGTAAGAAAGAAAGCTGGAATTTTTGTGATTGCATTGCATAAATGGGGAGAGCTTGAATCACCGATTGCGTCGAAGTAACTCTGCCCGCTAGAGAGAGATACTTGGCATTCCATAACGCTATTGTACTTTATACAGAATCTCTTGATAAGTTGCCTTGGTGACTTGGGAGTGAAGGATGGACATACCAAGGTATTTACCAAGGTTCTTTGTTACCAAAAACCCAAGCGTATTCTTTATCTCTTGGTTTATGTCTGTCTGAACGTTTCGAGAGAAGAAAATTTGGGTTTTCGTTTTGTTCATCTTTTCTCCAGAGCTAAAGCAAAAAGTATCCAAGACCTCATTTATCACATGTGCTTGGTCAACAGAAGCTTCTGCAAGAAGAAGAAGATCATCAGCAAAAAATAAATGAGTAATAGGAATACCTCCACGAATAAGCCTGATTGGTTTCCAACGCCCATTTCGAACTGCCTGATTGATTCGGTGACTGAGCCTCTAAATGCACATGGTAAAAATATACGGGGATAAATGGTTCTCCTGTCTGATTCCTCTAGATGGGATAAAACTTTCCGTTAGCTCACCATTCCACAAGAGTTGCATCGAAACTGTGGTAATACACTCCATTGTAATACGAATCAAGTCCCGCGGTAACCCAATCACCCACAGGATCTCATGGATAAAATCCCAGCTCAAGCGATCATAAGCCTTTTCCAGGTCAACCTTGACAGCCATCTGACCAGATTTACCTCCTTTGTTCTGAATGGAGTGGATAATTTCCTGGGCAACAACAACGTTTTCAATTATATGCCTTCCAGGAACAAAACTCGTCTGAGTAGGGCCAATGAGTTGCGCAGAATGGTTTTGAGCCGATTAGCCACCAGTTTAGTTATAGTCTTGTAAACCACCATGCAAAGACTAATGGGTCTGAATAAATTGAGAGAATCCGGATTATTGGTCTTGGGAATCAGCACAAGAAGAGTTCGATTTAACTCTCTGGGCAATTGCTTTCCCCAGAAAAAAATCTTTAATAAGTTAACAAACCGAGGACCCCACCAGATGCCATTGAGATTGGAAGAAGATGGCGTGAAGACCGTCTATTCCCGGGGCTTTCATTGGGCTCATGCTGAAGATCGTATCTCTGATCTCCACATCATCAACAACTCTGCTCAGATTGTTAAGAACACAGTTATCAATCAAAGGGAAATCGAGAAAAAAAGGATATTGGATATGAACATCTCCCTCTTTCGTATACAAATTACCAAAATAAGAAACTGCATGGGCTTTAATATCAGTTTCATCTTGGATCCACTGCCCCTCGTCGTTTTTAATCATGCCAATCCTATTTCTTCGGCGTCGCTCTTAGCTTTTTTATGAAAAAAAGTCGTGTCCCTATCCCCACATACAATCCATTCTCGCCGAGGTTTTTGGAACTATAACACTTCCTCTTGAGCTAAAACTTTTTCAAGGTCTCTCTTCAACTTGGTTTCGAACTTAACTAAACTCCTAGAATAACGCTTCTCAAGAGACTGTTGGATTCAACCTATTGTAGCCAGCAGCTCCTTTTTCCTCTTAAAAATATTGCCAAAAATGTCTTTATTCCAGTTTCCCACTTGGTTGATAAAATCACCAGCAGCATTAATATAGTTCAAGTTGCACCTCCACTTACTCTCTACGAAGGGTTTGAATCTCTCATCGGTTAGCCAGGAAGCTAAAATGCGGAAAGGTTTCACGCCTTCAGGAGCCAACTTATTATTTCTATAGTGAACCATCACCGGTCTATGATCCGAATTTAATTTAGGGAGATGGAAAACTTCCGCCGCGTCGTTCATCATCATCCACTCTTTATCACACACCACACGATCCAATCTTTTCGATAAGTTACCCCTCGACCATGTGTATTTGGGACCCTTAAAGAATGGTCCCATGAGATGGTTTCGATGGAACCACCCATTAAAAAGGTCACACGCACCACTGATCATGGCTGACCCTCCTTTCTTTTCAGAAACTTTTCTAATTGCATTGAAGTCCCCACCAATCATCCACGGACTATCTACAGACTTTGCGACTTCATCCAACTCAGGCCGCAGAGTTTTCCTTACCATGGGAATCGGACTAGCATAAACTGCCGTGACCCAAGAACTAAAGCCTCTCAAGTCGATAGTTTTGAAATGAATAAATTGACTATGATTGATGATAACCTCCACCTCGAAACTGTCATCCCAGAAGATCCAAATCCCACCTGAAAAGCCCCTAGTTTCCACTCGGTGAGATATCTGGAAATCACTTTTTTGAATGAAACCATCGGCTCAGGATCTACTAATGCGAGGCTCGAATAAAGCAACCATATTCAGTCTGTAATTAATAACAAGAGTGTTGAAAGTCCGGCAAAATCCAGGCGAGAGGGCTTCCTAGCAATTCCAAAACATAATGTTATACATTATTAAAAGAAACTAAATAAAAAGAAAACCCCTACAAATCTTGCTGAAGAGCCAGTTGTTTAAGGACCATATCGTCTTTATCCTCTAACTCTACCTCTTCCAACGAGTCCGAGGCATCTTCGCTATCTTCCATATATTCAATATCATCCGACTCATCATCTAAATATTTCATCTCCAAGTCTCCCATATTAGGTTGGGCACCCAGTGGATCCATGTTGTTGCCCATCACAGAAAGACCCGGCCTCTCACTACAGGATGCATTCATGGATACGGGGTCCTGATTCTCAGCATCCGTTACCTTAGTAAAGGTAATGGCCGTGTGTTTCTTAGGGTCTAAATTGGTGGGGACAAAAGTTGGTGGCATGGACTTGGTGGAAATTGGTTTGGATTTTGTGATTGTACGTGAGCTATTAGTGACTTGCATGAAAGTTTGCATGTGGGAGGCATGATGATGGCACGTGGAGTTTGTAGAGTTGTTCGTTTGATTATTACAGCACATGAAATTGGGGGGTAGTTATTTTCATTTTTTTTTCATTCGTAGATGAGTCTTTTGCATGGCTGAGGAAGTGCTCGGGCTTGAGATTTTTTTGGGCTCTGGGTCGCGTAAAGTTAATTGTTTAGATTTTGGGTGGGTTAACCTAGTGTCGGTTTTTTTAACCTTTTGTTTTTGGGTCCGCAGGAGAAGTCCCAGCTGGTGCACGCGTGGAGGATGTGTTTCCTTCGGAAAAGGGAGGGCAACGGTCAAATTTGGCTCAAAAGCTATATTGGAATCTTCTATATTTGGTTCCTCATGATTTTCATTCATAGAATCATTGGCCAAAGCATTAAATCTCGAACTTTCATCCCGCTTTCCAGAAATATTTCTGCTTGATACCTTGGGAGAATTTCTTTCTATATTTCCCTTAAAACTTCCTTTCCTCGAGACTATCATCCATGGCTCGAACTTAGCACTAGTGAATTCTGATTCAGTCGTCGGTGCCTTCTCATCACTATTGGGAGCTTCCATGCTTTTGGTCTGCTGCAAATCATCTTTGATGTTTTCATCAGATTTCTCATTCAGACAAGAGTTTGATGTATGCCCATAAATCCCACATTCAGAACAGATCACGGGGAGACCTTCATAGTCAACTCTTTTTAATTTCCCATTTAACGAAAATTATGATATCATTGGTCTCTCAAGATCAACTTGAAAAGCTAAACGAGCGAACTTGCCTCTAGAAGCCAACTCTGTATTGTAATCGATCCGTATAACAGTTCCAATTACATGGCCCAACAGCCAAAGAACTTTCTTGTGGTAATAATATAGGGGCATCCCGGGGAGTCGAATCCATGCGGTTACTACATTAATTTTCTCATTTGAACTATCAAAATTGCGACCATTTTTGAACTGTTAAGTAATGGCCTAAGATGATGATCCACGGTCCTTGTGTTAAAGCAAACTGAGCATCCTCTTTATTTCTAAAACGAATAAGGTAGTATTCATTTTCTAGGTCGACCACCGAAAAGCCTCGTGTATTAGCCCACAACGAATCCAGGCGAGAGCACAGAGCTTTATATCCAATCATTCGCCCGAGAAGTTTAACAACTACCGTTGTTTGCCATGGCTTGACAAGCTGGTCATGAACTCTTCTTGAAAAACAGATAGATAGAAGTATTCCTTCTTTTTCTATCACCACATCATCCATCTCAAATTCAATTTCTTCTTCCCCACCCCTCTTTATGTTTCCATCAGTTATCTCTAAATGATAAAGGATGAGGATTGTCTCCATCTGCCCCTTGAGATCTGAATTTAGTTTTCTTTGTTGATCAATCATCCTCAAGAGGAGAAGGCGAGTTCTTTTCTAGAGCGTTCGTGGTTGAGAGCCTTTTTTTTTTTTTTTAATCACTTGCTTTCCTTATGTTTAAGTGCACTAATGTAACAAGTGAAATTAAAAAGAAAATGTGCACGTGGCAAATTGTCGAGATTTAATGTTGGGGGACCTCTAACTCTGCGATGAAAATGATGTCAGTGATGATGCTTTCAATTTTTATGTGGAAATTAAACAAAAATCATAGGAAAATGAGATTCTTACAACATTAAGCACCATAGTTAGCACAAAACGATGCGTTTTATGCGTTTAAAATTCTCATTTTAAGCAGGAAAAACAGTGCGTTTGGGAGAATCTCTCACAACACATGCATCGTAAGCCTACATGCCAGATTTCACCTCACTCACAGCACTACAGGTCTCATCTCACTCAAGCCGCAAATCTCACGACCAGCCGATTCTGCGGTCTGCGGTTTTTAGTTAAAGGTATAAAAAAAAATAAGGTATTTAGTTAAATATATACCTCATGGTTAAAAGTTATTTAAAAATTTATTTTTATATGATATATTATTTAAAATAGTTTTAAAGACAAATATAAAACACACATAATTCACCTTCAACTCTTTTTACTTCTCATTTTTTTTTTACTCCACATAATATGAATTCATTCCATATTTTCAAAATCACTTACGTATTTACTCCACATAATATGAACTCATTCCATATTCTCAAAATCACTTACGAACAGCCAATGTATTGAGATTTTGATCTATTGCTATACATTATTCTTTCTACAAATAAGTTATTTGAAACTTTATTTTTATTTTTTTATATTATATTATTTTTAAGATTTTGTTTGGTTTGTGATAAATAACAAAGCAACTCATATTTTTATTACATTTCCATTATATAATTGCTATTTGCCGGATTTTATAACTACATTTGTTAAAACTTGTATTTGTTGCCAAAATTTTATTCTGCACTCAATATACACGATGACAGTCGTGTATATATTAACTTACACAACTGTAGTTGTGTAACTATACAAAATATTTTAATTATTATGACACTCTTGCATTCTATTAGTGTAAAAAATATAAATTTTCATTAGATATGTCATTTTATTATTACTGGACTATAGTCTTTGATGGTAATTTTGTTAAGAGCACAATAGTGGAAACATTTCGACTTTTAGGTTTAGGTCATCAACTCTCATTACCACTAGTTTTTACTTTTATATTCCTCCTCTTTTTATTGAATTTCAATATCTTTGATGGATATTTCAAGCTCATTTTTAGATCCTTACTTTTCTTAAATTTATCAATTTTTTACTAAATTATTTCAATCTTTGGGTTAAACTCTTCAATTCGTATTCCCACCACTTTTTGGTTATGTATTCCTACTGTTTTTATTAAATTTCAATATTTTAGGTAGATGTTTCAAGTTCACTTCTTATATCCCTACTTCTCTTTGAAATTTATTAAATTCTTGGTAACTTGTTTATACTTTTTAGTTAAAATCATCAACTCTTTTTCCTATCAGCTTTTAGTTTTATATTTATGCTCTTTTTATTGAATTTTAATATTTTTTGTGTACATTTCAATTTCACTTTTTTAACCCCTACTTATGGTTGAAATTTATCAAATTCGTGGTGAATTGTTTTCAATTTCGGGTTGTGTTATTCAACTCTTCTTCTCTTACTTTTTTTAATAAATTCAAATATTTCGAATATAAGTTTCAAGTTTTTTTTAAATTACTACTTGCCATTATAATTTATCAAATTATTAATAATTTATTCCAATTTTTGTGTTCAGTTCTTCAACTCTTATTTATGCTATCTTTTGGCTCTATGTTCCTTTTTTTGTGTTATGAATTCCAAAATTTTTTGTGAAAGTTTTCAAATTCAATTTTTAATCCCTATTTCCCGTAGGAATTTATCAAACTATCATTGTGTAGTTCCAACTTTTAGGTTGACTCTTCCACTTTTTTCCCATTATTTTATGGTTCCATATGCCAAGATTTTTATTGAATTCCAACTTGTAGGTGTATGTTTCAACTTTATTTTTCATGTTTCTACTTCCCGCCGCAATTTATTAAATCATTCGTAAGTCATTCTAATTTAAGGGTTCAATTCTTCAACTTTTATTTCCACTATTTTTTCGTTCTATATTCCAAATGTTTTCACTGTATGCCAAATATTCTATATGATTGTTTGGAGTCGCATTTTCTTATAGTACAACATTAAGATATTAAGGTAAACTTCGTTTGACCCCTTTTTTTTTAATAAATATCAACTTACAATATAATTTTAAAAAATCAACAAAAAAGTCTATTATTATTTTTTAACTCTTCTCATATTATTAAGCTATCACAACAAGTTTTTATAAGTTATAAAAATTAAAAGTCATTGCTAAAATTTCTTTATTTATTTGATATTGATGTTCATTGCTTTAGGAAATATGATCACAAATTTTATCATCATTTCTTTTATATAAATTCTTACTCTTTTAATTAAGTTATGGCATTTTACATTCACTACAAGAATTTGAGCCTTTAGCGACGAAATTATTTTGGTCGCTAAAAGGGACTTTTGGCAACGAAATAAGGATTTCGTCGCCAAATCTAGTGAAGAAAATTAATATTTAATTGCGGGTTTTAGCGACGCACATTTCATTGCTAAAAATTACATATTGCGACGATTATCTTTTTTCATCGCAAAAAAATTAGGTGGCAAAAGAATTATTGGTGCGCTGCCTTTTAGCCACGAATTGACAATCTTTTGTGACGAACTATTTTGTCGCTGAAAGTATATAATCAGCAACGAAAACGGACTCTTTCGCGACGATATATTTCGTCGCTAAAAGGATATTTAGCGACGAAAGTAGATTGGTCGTCTTTCTCCTTTTCTGCGACGAAACATTTAGTCGTTGAAGAATTTGTTTGGCGACAAATATGATTTCGAAGTTAAAGCTTTTTCTTTCACGACGACATGCTTAGTCGCAACAAAGGGACCTGAAATAGAAGTTGTAATACATTTTAGCGACGAAATATTTCGTCGCTAAAGAGCAATCTTTAGTGACGAAATATTGCATCGCCAATATTGCTCTTTGGCGACAAAAAACTTGGTCGCTAAAGATTATTCTTTTGCGACGAAATAATTTTGGTCACTAATTGTATTTTTAGCAACTAAATATTTTGTGGCTAAAAGTCTGTCATATTAATTACAAATATGATAAATCAATATAAAATTGTAAAATTAGAATGCATTTTTCAATTATTTTAATTTTTGTTCATGATTAATCTTTTATTAATTAACACGTAATATAGTTTTCATTATGATAACAAGATAAATTTATTTATATTTTTAAAAATAAAGAAAATAAAATGTGTTAGTTATTAATGGCGAATTAATAATCACATTATCTATTTACCTTTTTGTTATTACTAAATATTACTTATTTGATTGTTAATAAATTGTAAAAAATATAATATAAAATTTTAATTAATACAAAATAGTGAAATTAAAAAAATAAATGAAATGCAAATGTGGAACACAAGAAGGGGGTGAACGTAAGTTTTTTAAAGTTATTATAAATAAAATTTTATATGGTTCAACCAAATATTCAAAGATTCACAACATTTCAAGAAGTCATAATATATAATCCAAATACAAAGCATCGAAATACAAAGCATCCAAATATAAAACATCCAAATACAAAACATCCAAACATCTCATATTGATTATCCGCAATCCATACATAAAACATAGATGTAAAAAAAAAATGTACGGTGCAGAGTGACAACAAATAAAAGATAAAGAGCTATGGAGATGGCGGATGTGATGAAGATGATGGTGGTGGATATCCAAGAACTGCAAAAAACTGCTGTTGACCATCCAGAATTTACTGCTGTTGAGCAAAAAGTCGATGTTGTTGATCAAATAATTGCTGCTGCTGCTCAAAGAGGCGCTGGTGCTCCGAAGTGGATTGAACTGTAAAGGCTTCAAACTGAGATTGAAGTAAGCTCTGCTGTGCCGAAAGAGAATCCATTTTAGCCAACAGTTGCTGCATCGAATCCTCATTGGCAGCTGAAGAAGATTTGGAAGAACCCGCAGAAGATGGATAATGAGAACGCTGTGGGACACTATGATTAGGAAGTTGCTCTGGTGGAAGAACATCGTTAAAGAAACGATGATCTGTAGGAGCAAGTTCATTAACTTTGGTTGAGTACCTTCGGTCTCTAGTCCATTTACCTTCCATCCAAATAAATCCTAAGTTGGCAATGGCATCATCTCCTAGTTCTCTTGAATTTAAAAAGATTGGTTCGATAATGGGCACTTTGAAATATTTGAGGATGCGGGTAATTATACTACCATAAGGGAGGGATCTTTTAGCCATACAAGATGTGCTAAGCATATGATGGAGTATAATGTATCCAACATTAACATTTCTACCCTCTAAAATACAATCTAATAAAGCCACATCCAATCGGTTAACTTCATCCCTATGACCATACTTAGGAGTAATCACATGATGAAGAATATAATGTAGGATTCTAGTTTGAAGAAGCAAAGCTTGAGATTTCAATGATGATCGACAAAATTCATCGGACAAGTCACGTCGGCGATAAATTTTTCGAACAATATTTTCAAGAGAAAACGATGGATAATCTATTCTGGTTCTAGCATTGTATAGTTCTAATCCCTCATTCGGAGTCCTAAGAATACGATTTAACTTCGCAACATCAAATTCAATACGAACTCCCCCAACACTTGTAACAATTTTATCCGAAACTTCTATATCCATATTTGAATAGAAAACCTTAACTAAATTCTCATAATATGATTCTTGAATAACTAAGATATTTTTCCACCCCATAGCAATAAGAAATTTATCAAGAGATTTATCACAAATTTCTAAATTCGTCAAATTCTTAAGATTGACAAAGTAAGGAGGAATAACCGACCTTGGCATGAAATTGTCGATAAACCGTTTCTGAAGTGGGAGATGCCGAAAATGAGTTGATAAAAACTCTGTATTATCTCCATAATCTTCTTTGCGTCTCTTGGCTATTTGTTTGCTCTTGCCTTTTTCACCACCCACCATTGTTGAACAAGCTTGAATAATAATTTCGGTTTTGAGTGAAATTGATGTTTTTGAAACAAGAAAACTTATCCTAGAGATGATTTAAGGCAAGATATGGTTGTGATTTGAGTGAAGATGAACTAAAAATGCCTTAAAATGGTAGAGAGAGAAGTGGGTAAGCTTAGATTTTGATCTTTTGATTTAAAGAACTAAGAGAGAAAATGATGTTTAAATGATGAACAATGAAAGGTTAATGGCTGGAAAATGATTTGAGTGAGTGATTTTGGCAATAAAATAAGTGAAAAATAAAGAAATTTGAGAGAGAAATGCTCACGGGTTTGGGACTTATTCCAAGCGGCTCGCCGCCTGGTTGCTGTCCCACTGCACCAAACTCGATTTTCAGCCATTTTTTGATCAATTTCATCATCATTTATTGATTCCAAAACTTCTCAAGAACCATTTTAATGCATGAATCATAATTTTAAACATTTAAAATGGTAGAAAGAGAATTCGATAAGCTTAGATTTTGATCTTTTGATTTAAAGAACTAAGAGAGAATATGATGTTTAAATGATAAACAATGAAAGGTTAATGGCTGGAAAATGATTTGAGTGAGTGATTTTGGCAAGAAAATAAGTGAAAAATGAAGAAATTTGAGAGAGAAATGGATAAAAGAAGTCACGGTTGAGCGAGAGAGAGAATAAGTTATGAAAAAGGTTGAAGATGACACAAAAGTAGGGTTAAAACCTGTGAGCAAGCGGCTAGCCGCCTGGTTGCTATCCCACTACACCAAATTCGATTTTTAGCCATTTTTGATCAATTTCGTCATCATTTATTGATTCTAAAACTTCTCAAGAACCATTTTAATGCATGAATCATAATTTTAAGATTTAAAATATGATTAATTCAAGCAAATATTTCATCTATCAAGCATGTGAAGTGAAGCACACAAGCATTCAAAATGAATATGTCACAACAACTTACTTATCTAATATATATAGATGTGTGACTAAAACAGTGTATTTAAAACCTATTTTTAAAGTGCTTTTAAAACCTGTCCATTTACCACTCTTACATAAACACCCATCACTCACTCAAGGCAAAACCCTAAAAAATCAATCCTGCACTCAATCAGTTGAGAAACCCATGTCGTTTTAGCATCGTTCAAGTATATTGTTGCCATGCCTGTAATATTGTTTGAACACCCAAGCCCATTGCTGCTGTGTTTGATGTATTATTGAGGAAATATAGTCCTTTGCTGCCGCATCAAAGTTCTTGCAATGAATAGTCGGGATTTATTCACCTTTGGCTCATCACTCTCTCGTTGTTCTCACTCTTTCCTACTTTAGTCAGCTTCATTTTGCATCTCAGTTTTCTATTTCTTTCACTTTATCTCAAATTCTCTCAATTAAAACCTCAACATTTCCCGATTCACGACCACCAGCCAATTCCTCACTTGATCTAGATTCAGTTTTTGAGGTATTTAATTTCTTATATATCTAGTTAATTTGTTAATTCAAATTTGATGATATTATTATTTTCTGATTTCACGTTTTTTTTCTGAATTTTCACTCTTCCATTGTTGCTTATATTATTAATTCTGTTAGGATGTATACTATTAGACATGGGTAAGAAGAAAAGAAACTTTTTGCTATTGTTTAAGAAGAAAAGAAACCTCACTAGGATTTACTGTATTTACTACCAACTTTGTTGTTTTTACTGTTATTAACTATTGTTTGCTGCTACTTTGTAATTTTTATTGGATAATCTGTTCTTTGGAGCTTTTTTTTAATTGTTTAGATAACTTTCTGCTATTGTTTGTTGCTGATTTCGCTGGTTCTATATTAAAATCATATATTGTTGTTTTGAGATATATGTTGCATTATTTTTCAGAACTTTTTGTGTGTTGTATTACTTCTATTCTGTTTTGGGTGTTCTTAATAATTATTGATGAAACATTATTTCTAAATTAATGAAATACTAATATGAACAGGATTTGATTTGATTAAGATGTCAACAACCAATAAAGATTGGATGCGTCTTAAAAATAAACTTTGTGATGAATATCGAAATGGTGTTAATTCATTTATGAGAGCTGTAGAGAAGTGTGCAGATGAGAATAATTGCGTCTGCTGTCCATGTCAAAAGTGTTTGAATGTAATTTTTAGACTATTAAATGTAGTTTATGATCATTTGTACAAGCCGGGGATCTCACCTACTTATAATGTATGGGTTTACCATGGTGAAAAACGTCGGTCTAGTTCACTTTCATCTAGGAAAGAATCAGAAACAGCAAACAATAGTAATATTACTCATGATCGTGATGACATATTTGATATTCTCGATGAATTACTGGGTCTAAATATAGGGTTTGATGCAGAATAACCTAATGTGGATAGATTCACATTTCCTTTTGAAATGGGGGATTTTAATACTTGTGAAGTGAGTGGCTTGTTAAATGATGCTCATAAGATGCCTTTCTCTAGAGCACGATTATCATTATTAAGTTTTATTGTCAGATTAATGCATATAAAAGTCCTTAATCAGTGGAGTAACAAATCAATAAATATGTTACTCAAATTGTTGATTCAATTCTTACCTGAGGGGACTGAGATGCCAGGAACCCTGTATGATGTCAAAAATATATTGAAAGGATTAGGGCTAAGCTATGAAGTTATTCATGCTTGCAAGTACGATTGTATGTTGTTTTGGAAAGAAAATGAATCAATAGATAAATGTTCAATATGTGGTGAATCACGATATAAATATTGTAGTCGAGGGAAGAATGTACCACAAAAGGTTTTAAGGTATTTTCCTTTGAAACCTAGGCTACAACGATTATTTATGTCACGACACACAGCAAGTGATATGAGATGGAATCATGAGAAGCGGGTGGGTACAAATGGTATTTTGAGACATCCGGCCGATGGTGAGGCATGGAAAGATTTTAATAAATTGTATCCTACGTTTGCGAAAGACCCACGTAATGTGAGGTTGGGACTTGCAACTGATGGATTTAATCCTTTTGCAAACATGTATAATTCGACTAGTATGTGGCCTGTTATATTGATGCCTTATAATCTACCATCGTGAAAGTATATGAAAGAGCCATTTATATTCATGTCATTGCTCATACCCGGACCCCATGCACCGGGGAGAGAAATTGATGTTTATTTAAGGCCTTTAATTGATAAATTAAAGGAATTATGGGCTGTTGGCATAGATACCTATGATGCTTCAACTAACTCTAGGTTTCTGATGCGTGCTGTATTATTATGGACAATTAATGATTTTCCAGCCTATGGTGTTTTGTCGGGATGGAGCACAAAAGGGTACAAAGCTTGTCCTGTATATAATGAAAAAACTTCCTCGGTAAAGTTGCGAGATAAAATAGGTTACATGGGGCATCGTCGATTCTTGCCGCGTGGCCATTCATGGCGTAGGAGCTTGGAATTTAATGGGGAGATAGAAAGGGACCCTTCTCCAAGAGAATATTCTGGGGATGATATCTTGAAACAATTTGAGCATGTCAAGGATTCAAAGCTTGGAAAGCATCCTAATAATAAAGATAGGAAAAGAAAAAGAAAAGTAGAGGAGTTAAATTGGACCAAAAGAAGTATTTTTTTTTAGCTAGAATATTGGCCAAAGCTAAAGTTTCGGCACAATCTTGATGTGATGCATATTGAGAAAAATATATGTGAAAGTCTTGTAGGGACATTATTGAACATTGATGGGAAAACAAAAGATACTATCAAGGCTAGACAAGACCTAAAAGATATGGGTATTCGGAAAGAGTTATATTTAAAACCACAATGTAATGGATACTTAAAGCCTCATCCTTGTTACACTTTAACCTTGAAAGAAAGGCGGGAATTTTGCCAATTCTTAAAAGCTGTAAAGTTTTCGGATGGCTATGCATCAAACATTGGTAGATGTGTAAGTGTTAATGATGGTAGACTGTTTGGTTTGAAAAGCCATGATTGTCATGTGTTATTGGAGCAACTACTTCCAATTGGAATATGTCCATACTTAAAAAAAGAAGTGTGTGAGGCTATTGTAGAGTTAAGTAATTTTTTTCGGCAATTATGTGCAAAGACGGTGACTAAAGAAATTATTGTTGAGTTAGAAAAAGGAATTATCTTGATACTTTGCAAGTTTGAGCGTATTTTTCCACCAGCATCTTTTGACATAATGGTACACTTAGCTGTACATTTACCTAGGGAGGCAAGGTATGGTGGCCCGGTTACCTTTAGGTGGATGTATCCAATTGAAAGGTAATTATTCTATTATAATTTTTAATTATTCATATATGTCGTTTTAGTTTTCAATTATATCTAACCAAATATACCTTTGAATATTATTAGAGCTTTAGGTAAATATAAGAAATATGTCAAGAATAAAGCTCGTCCAGAGGGGTCAATTGCAGAAGCTTACATTGAGAATGAGGCATTGACTTTTTGTTCAATGTATCTTAATGAAATTGAAACAAAATTTACTCGACCTGAGCGAAATCCTGATAGTGGGGATCGAGGGGATGTATTTTCAGTTTTCTCACAAATTGCTCGACCATTTGGACTAGTTGGATTTAAAGAATTGTCACAAGATGATATTAATAAAGCTCACTAGTTTGTACTAAACAATTATGATGAAGTACAACCATACATAAAGTGAGTTACTCTTTTTAGTTTCTGTGTTTAGTAATAGAAAACTATTAAGTATATTAACGATATTAGCTGTTGCAGTGAACATCTAAGGCTGATGGGAATGGAGGGGAAAACAAATTTACTTGAATATCAAGGAAAACTATTTCCAAAATGGTTTGAGTCACGTGTAAGTATTTTTCTTTACTATAAAATATTATTTCTTTACTATAGAATAATGGTTCTCTACTATAAAATATTAACTAATATTAGCATGATTGAGTTTTAATGCGTGTGTTTGTTACCTAGGTGAGAGAAATGTGTCGTCAAGAATCCTTGGATGATGAACACCTATTGTGTTCATTGGCATTTGGCCCAGATCCTAGAGTATATAGCTATTCGGGTTGTAATGTCAATGGTGTACGTTTTTTTATAAATGAAAGGGATGACCGTCGTACAACCCAAAATAGTAGAGTGGTTGTGTCTGGTTCGCATAATGATGACAATATTGATTTCTTTAGAGTTTTAGTTGATATCATCGAGTTAGTATATTTGTCACGGCGTCGGGTTATTTTATTTAAATGTAAATGGTTTAATGTTGACCCGAAGCAGAGAAGAGTACGCAAAGATTATTATCTTACATCAATCAATGTTACTCGGACATGGTATGATGAAGATGCCTTTATACTAGCAACTCAAGCAGGATTAGCAATGAATATTGACGATCCCACACTTGGTAAAGGATGGAAAGTAGTTGAAAAAATAAATCAAAGAGGTGTATGGGATGTGCAAGAAAAAAATGAGGGGAATGATGACAATGTTAATCACAATGCATATGAAGAGGACAAGGACCAATGTATTAACTCAGATGGTTATCCTGTCTTGGTGTCGCAACATGATAGTTTCAGTGAACAATAATTCAGTAGAGATGATGTTATTGGAGATTTAGTCGATGCCCAACTTGTGCAAAAATCTTTACGTGATGATGAATATGTTGAACTCATTTCGGATGATAATAATGATGAAATTATTGCAAATTTTGAACTTGTACAAGATTTAGATGATTCTGATTTGGACTGAAACAAATTTGAAGTACACATGGTATACAATTTTATGATTATTGTTATTATTGAATTAGTCTAATTGATTAATTAATATCTATCTTAAACCATTTTTTATGTTACTTTTCTGTTTTAAGTTATTAGAATTTTATTTAATTTTAAATGACATATTCTATCTTGTAGATGGCTCCAGGATCACGTAAACATTCTGTTTCGGCTACTTCTTTTGCACAAAGTACTCCAACTTTACGTGATGAAACAAATCCTCGCACTATAGAGGATTCACAAGATGTTCGAAGTAGTGTAGGTAACAAATTATAAGCTTAAACTATAGCTTGCCTAATTCTTATTAACATTTTTTTAACTATTATGTATGTGTGGTTATATTAATGTTTTATTATATATGTTTTTCTTTTATATAGGTTCACCTCCAGAAGTTCGAAGTTCTCGAGGACCTACACGAGGTCTTAATACGATGGCTTTGGTTAGGCTAAAGGGTCGAATAGTTATCAATATCTCGCCAATTACGGAGGAGCAAGAAGGAACATATTATAAAGAATTAGTTAGTAGTTATGGTACAATTGTTCGAACTCATGCTCCACTAGGTATAGTATCATGGTCGAAGATTCCTTGGGACGAGAGGGTGGATTTGTTCAAATGTTTACTTGTATGCAAACTTTCTTAACAGCAATGTTATAATTGACATGGTTTTTATCGTTATTTATTTAATAATATTCTAATTACTTTTATTTATTTATGCAGGAGTGGTTTGATCTAGACCTCGATCAATAGCATGTTTTGCGCTATCTAAACAGAATAATGGGTGAACGATAAGCTGATTATCGATGCAAGACATTGAGGAAGGCCTACAAAAAATATTCACCAAGTGAGGCACGTAGACATCCACCAAAGGACGTCAAACAAGAGGATTGGGACAAATTATGCGATATTTGGGAGAATGAGGCACATGAGGTATGTAATAAACTCAAGCTATGTCTTATCTACTTTTAGTATTTATGGGATTCGGGATGACCTGAAATTTAATTATCTTCAAAATATATAGCAATCCATCCGGAGAGTTTTAGGTCAAGAACCTTAATTTGCATTCAATTTAGATCTATTAGGCCACTGCCATATTAAAATTAATTATCTCATCTTCTTCTACTGATTGATTGCTTTCTATTTGAATGTTGACAGTTTGCTTACCAAATTCCCCTGTCAAATTTTTGTCATTCATTTTAATAATTGCTTCATGCTCAAATTTATTAGGGTTCTTTACCTAAGAATCTATTTAACTTTTACTCAATAAAACTATGCTTTCATTTGTACAATTAGCGACCAAAATTAATGAATCACACTAATAGACATAGTGTTGCTTTGGTATATTTTGATAAATTGGGACTTCTCATATTTTTGGGGAGGTCATGCTGAAATTTTTTTAGAAATTCACGATAAAGCATATAAAGACTTATTAATGCATTTACTTGTAAATTTTAGTTCAATATATTTTCTATAATTCTATGTTGGGGCATATGTTGATATATTAAAGTTGAATACATCTAGCAAAATAGAAATATCCAAACAGAATTTTATAATGGTACTTTTTATATTTTAATTTATTTATATAACATGAAAATCTTATTTTGTGTTGTTATTTTTAGAAAAAGTGTAAAATAAATGCAAAAAATAGGAGTAAACTTCCTTTCAACCATCGTGGGGGATCAAAACCATTTAAGATTCATCGTGAGCAGGTATAATGTCTTTTAATTTATATTGAGTCATAATTTTTAAGTGTTAGCATTTCTAATGTTATAATTTTTTTTACTCAGTCTTCTGAGTCAGGTGAAGTACAAAGTTTTCCAGAATTTTTTCGTTCTACTCACTACAATGAAAAAAATGGATGGATCAATTCGGAGGCACAATCTGCACATGTAAGATTTTTACTGTTATTGAATTCAAGATTGTTTACATAATTAAATTTATTTTAAAGTGATTATTTTTCATTATAGGAAAAAATGGTTGAGTTACATCAATTGTCTGAAGCTGAAGGATCTCAACCAATTAATGACGAACAGAAGTCCGTACAAGTATTTGGAGAAAAGTCAAACTATTATATGGGACTTCCAAAAAGAAAGCGGGCTTTTCAAAATTTTCAAGTTCCATCATCGAATGAGGAGGTGTTGCGCATTGAGTTAGAATCCACCCATTCTGAGTTACAAACAACTCAAGCTCAGCTGCAAACAACTCAGGATCGGTTGCAGACAACTGAGCAGAAGTTGCAGAATACCAAAGATCAATTACAATCGCAGCAATTCAAGATCGAAGACTTGTCAAAGGAGTTGAAGAATGTTACATCATTTTTAACAACATTGGCACCAAGCCAATTTGGCTCCTCATCATAGTTTTTGTGAGGCACTTTTGTAGTTGGTGTTATTTCTCTACTTGGAGTTATGAAAATTAGGATTTTATTGTTGTAGTTGCAATTTATAGTTGAAATATTATTGGCTCCTCATCACACTTGCAATTTGTAGTTGAGATTTTATTGTAGTTGGGGTTATGAAAGTTAATAAAATTAAATTTGTCTTTTTCGATTATTTATCTAATTAATAATTTTATACTTAATATTTTAATAGATTTGATTAATAATAAAATATAAAAATGAAAAAAGGTCCTGGGCAAATTTGGTGATCAAAATCATATTGATTAAAAAAAAGACTATTAGCGACGAAAATTATGGTCACCAAAAAATATTTCTGCGACGATAGTAATTTCATCGCTAAAGATGTTTTCAGCGACCAAATAAATTCGTCGCAAAAAATATATTCTGCAATGGAGCAAATTCATTGCCAGAGCAATTTTTAGCGACAAAATTGTTTTCGTCACCAAAATTTATTTTTGCGACGAAAAATTTTCGTCGCAGAAAGTATTTTTAGCGACTAAAAAGGTTCGTCGCAAAAAGACCTTTCAGCGACGAAATGGCTTCATCGCAGAAAGAATTTTTAGTGACGAACCTATTTCGTCGCCAAAAATCAAGTTTTTGCGACGACAACATTCCATTGCAAAAAAAGGTTTCCGCGACAATATGCTTCATCGCTAAAGTTATGATTTGGCGACGAAACTAACATTTGGCGACGAAATGAGCAACAATTGATTTCGACGCATTTGACCATTCGGCGACGAATTTAGTTATTCGTCACCAAATGGCTAGCGCGACGCTGCTATTGCGATGATTTAACGACGAAAAATTTTTCGTCGCAATAACTTTTAGCGATGAAAATTTGCTGTTTTAGCGACGAAATGTGTCGTCGCTAAAACCCTTTTTTGTTGTAGTGATTGATGTTTCAAATTGATTTTTAGATCCACACTTCTCATTATAATTTATCAAATTCTTGATAAGCCATTCTAATTTAAGAATTTAACTTTTTTTCATCTTTTTTTTTAATTTTATTGACTTCTTTTTATCAAATTTCATCATTTTGAATGTAAATTATAAGTTCATTTTTTAGATCTCTTCTTCACATGGAAATTTATTAAATTATTGTTAAGTAATTCCAATAATTATTGCATTTACACTTTCCCATTTTGTTTGTTCTATATTCTTATTCTTTTCACTGAATTCCAATATTTTATTGACTTCTTTCATTGAACTTATCATTTATTTTAAGAATTTTTTCAACAAACTTTTGAAAAATCATTTTTTTCAACACTATAGATCCATATAAGTGTGCTCCTCCCCCCCCCCCCAACGGTCTTTGTTACTTCATGGTATTTCTTGAATTTAGTTATATGTATACTTCGAGCTTTTGATCTTTTACATATTTAAATAATTGTGCTTAGGATTTTTTTTAAACAGCAATTGTTCAACATAAAATTTTCATCATTGTGTTTAGTTTTAAAAATCATTTCTTTAATTTCTCATCGCTTAATTTTTAGCTTAAGATTGACAAAGCAACATTGACTTAAATTCAATTCTATAAAATGCCATTAATTTATCTTTTCTAAGTACATTAAACTCAGTAAATCAACTCAAATTAAACAATATTTTTATAAACATATTAGAAAATCATTGCAGCCTAGAAAAAAAAATATGTTAAATATTAAAAATAAATTTCTCTAATAGAAAAGTTTAATATTATAATTTTTAGGAGAAATTATCTCTATACCACTTTTCTTTTACAAAACAAATTAAAAAAGAATTTAGTTCATTTACAACCAAATAAGATTGCAGCCAATTCCTGTTCACTACTCAACTATGCGCCGTTAGAGAGAAAAAAAAAAGATAAAATAATCCCAAAGAATTATAGAAAACTATTTCTATTATTTTTATTCCCCCTTTGATCTGGAGACAGCTAGCTGAAGCTTGGGCTGCTCACTAGCCTTGCTTGGATTCAACCACTTGAGAGGATGCCAATAGCAGTTTCTGCTTCAGTTGTTCTGCAATATTTTCCCTTGCCAATCCTTTTATATTGGAAGCATAAAACATTAAAAAAAAAAGACTAATAATAAGACATTAAGTGACAATTCAAAATGTTGTACAATTTAAGTTAATTACAAAACTCTAACAGGACAAGAAAAAAGTAAGAACACTAATTTGTGAAAAAAATGAAATAATGATTAAAATATATATATCTTAAAATACGAAGCTACAAACGAAACCTAAGCCTAAAGATGAGGGTGTTGATACTTCTTTTAGAGGTATCCTTGTAATTATAATTTTTTATTTTTCAAAATTTTGTAGAACCAAATAGTCTTTTAACTTATTTTGAGGTAAAATAATCATTTTAGTGTTAAAGTGGTTGATTGATATAAGTTTAGAAATAAAAATAACACAAAAAAATATGTCAAAATTTTATAATATTTAAATATACAATTATAAACATTATGATAAAATAGATTATAAAATTGATAATAAGTATCATAGTTGAGTTTAATTTAATCAAATTAATACTGACATTGTCCTTTCTATTAGCTAATCACCCAAATTCTAAAGGATGTAGTGGTCACAAATTTATATTTTGATCCTAACTCTAACTCTACCACTATTACTATTACTACCACGACTAATAATAAGAAGTTACATTATCTACCTAAAATTAGCTTTTTAAATGACTTATTTATTGCTTATCCAACAACTAAATGGCTTCAGAAATCTATTTTTGGATCAATTGTAAGTTAAAGTTAATGTAACCTAACAATTGTCAAGATTATAATAAGTTCAAGGCATATAAATGAAAACAAATTCATAAGACTATACTTCTCTCCAATAGTACAAAATTAACTAGTTTCAAAAATCTTAAATTAGGAAGCTTTAAAAATGTTAAATTTAGTGTCTCTTTCATCTAAAAATGGGAGATTAGAGATACTATCTAATAGGTAAAAGAATATTTTTAAGAATGACGGTGATTATTGATAATATATATCATAATTCAATTCAAATTTAAATTAACTATATTTGTGAGCAATGATAGTTATTAAAAAAATAATAACTAACTTGTAGGAGAAATTCACAATTTGTATCATTAGTTACAAATTGTTGGCCGACTTTATTATTTATTTATTGTGAGCTAATTTTATGATACAAGCAATGTAAAGTGTAATATTACTCTTGATTATATCTATACCAACCATAACATTATGTGAAGAATAACAAGTATAGTGTTTTACCCCTCCAACATTGATTGGGAGAGAATTAGGTTGCTGTTTGGTTATAATTAAAAAAATTAACTATAATAATGTTTATTGTTCATATAACATTAATCACAATTTCATATTTATAAAATATATTATGTAATAAACATTCTAGACTACATGAAATGATTTTTAACATTACTTTAATTTGTATGAGATGATTTGTATGAGAAAATGTATGCATATTACTCAAAATATCCAATTAATACTCCATATGGTTTATGTTTGTATATGTAATTAATCTTGATAAATTAATATTAATATTATTGGATGATCAATTATGACTTTTGTTATTTAGTTATAATTGACGTAGGGTGAATTTGATTTACGAATGTGTAGTTTGATGGGTAATTTAACGTTTGCCAATTAAAAATAATAATAACAACGTTTCCAATTTCATGTTAAACCGAGGGGTCTTGGGTAATTTTCTGATTTAAATAGGTATATTTTCAATTTACGTAAAGTGCAAGAAGCCAATTGATAAATGCCGTTGATATTTGCCACTATCAATGGTTCACCGCGGGTCTCGTAGCCAGATTTAATTATAAAATGTCACAACCGTCGGCGCCTCATTAAGAAATCCAACGGTTAATGAATTTTAAATAAAAAATTTAAGTACCATTGTATATGATGCAGCTTTGTCTTCAGGCGGACATATACATCCATACATATAATAATTTTTTAATCAGAGATTTCTAACATTAATAAAGTCAGAAATAGATTAAAAATAAAAAAATAATATATTAAAATTTATATATTTTTTAAAATTTTTATCTTTAATAAAGTCATGAATAGATTAAAAGATAAAAAAATAATGTATTAGAATTTATATTTTTTTTAATTTATTCCTGACTTTATTAAAATTATAAATTTCTAATTGAAAAAATACTATATATATATATAGTAATTTTTTAGTTCGAAATTTTAAAGTACGAAAAATATTTAAGGAAGTTTTAAAAACGTGGGATTTTAAATACTTAAAACTTTAAGCGCTTAAATTGCAAGGTTTATACATTTTTTTCGATGATTCCATATTTTAAAATTCTATATTTTATATATATATATATATATATATATATATATATATATATATATATATATAATCTAAGTATTATATACTTTGATTATTTCTTTTTTATTTTTATAAAAATAAAATCAGCCTTTGAAAATAGTCTTTTTATACTGCAATCAAAGGAGAAATTAATAGACACTCTTAGAAGAACTTAATTCAAACAAAATGTTTCTAACAACAGCAAATTTAAGAACAAAAATAGTTAAAATCCCCTACTTCTCAGTTTTCAGACATAAATCACTCAGTTGCTTACAATTGCCTACCTCAAACCAACTCAACAGCTCCTAATCCTTCGAAGATTTCCCTTCTGTTCTGTCACCATTTCAGATTTTAAAATGTGTTAGTATTTTGCACTCAAATTAAATTTTCGCTGTAAAAAACCCCAATCCCTTAAACTTATCTCTCTTCTATTTCTCTTCTTTCTTAATCTTTTCTCTTTCACGCTTATATTACGCTCTGCTCTCCCTCTCATTTCTTTCTTTTCTTTTCTTTTTTTTCCCCCTCCCCCAAGCCACTCACAGTAGTTTTGCTTATTAAGTAAAATAACAATAAATAAAAAGAATAAATGAGAAAATGCTTTGTAAGTAGGCTGGGCTGCAAAGCAATCTAAACAATATGAAAAATGAATATAATTTTTTTAAAAAAAATTATTTTGATATATAAATATGCAATTCCGGCCATAAAACTCAAAATTTCCACCAATGCGGAAAGCAAAAAGACTTATTATTCAGCTATTGTAAATATTCAAAGTAAACAAATTAAAATTTAGTCTTTCTACCAATTTATTGGGTTATACAAGATCAAGAAATGAGAATTTATATCAAAATTTGAAGGAAAACTTTTAGTTAAAATAGCTCATGCATATTTAAATACATGCAAAGACTTGTCACTAAACTTTTTTTCTTCCTTTTTGCGAGGCCGCCCGCGCCGCCCGCGGGGCGAAGGGGGAGCAAAATTTCCACTAAAACAAAGAAGGCACAATACAATCGTGCATTGAATACACTGATCATACTAGATTTTGGTGGCTGTGGAGAAAACAAAAACAACAAGAATGCCTACGGAAACGAAATTAAAAAAAAAAAAAAAAAGTGGTGTTCCATGGTGGCGGGTGGCTAATGCTGCAGGAAGTGGTGATGGAAGCCTCGCTGGTGCGTGGCATTCAATTTTGGTGGCTGGTTGGCTGGCGATAGCATGGTGCCGTGGTGATGATGCATGATGGTCTGAGTTCGTGTTGCGAGCCGCTGGGCTTAGTGAGAATGTAACGACCATTTTGTTTTTGGCAATATTCTATTTTGGGTTATCTTGGGATTGTTTTGATGAGTTATTATTTAGGTTTTTTGAATTGTTGTTTTAATTATTTGGATGTGTTTGGAGTGTTTCTTTTGGTGAATTCTGGCTTAGTCATTGTTAAGCTCTATGGCTTGCTTAGAAAATGAATTAGGTTAGGGTAATGGAGCTATTAAAAAAAAAAGTTATTAATAAAATCAGTATTTTCAATTAACACTAGTGTTTCTTCTTCTTGCCAATTTCATTGGTATTAGAGCAGCGATCTGACACCGTAAAGAAATGGCAAAGAGAACTAGAGCACAAGATCAGCAGGTCCAAAGGAACCAATAAATCAATTGAAAAAGGCTTCTAACCAGCAAGCAGTGGAATTGAAGGAGTTTTCTCAGATGATGGCAGTAATCAGTCTCAACTCTCAAATTTGATCAAATGATGGGCAACCTAAGGACTTCATGAACATTATTGGAGGGTAAAAGTAGTATTTCCACGAGGCCAAAAACTGGGGTAAACTCTAGTATGTATAATTCTCAAATAAGATTTCAAAATTGAATTTTCCAACATTTGAGGGAGAAAATCCTAATGATTGGGTCTACAAGTGTGAACGATTTTTTTTTTTTTTTTAATACAATGGGGTGGAAGAATATAATCTGTCGGGTATAGTAACCATTCATTTGGGAGGGAAAGCATTAAAGTGTTCCAAGGGTGTAAGGTGGCTGTTGCAAAACCTAGTTGGAAGTAATTTTCTACAGATTTAATTATAATAATCCAATTGGTCAACTGCTAAGTTAAAGCATACTTTAACAGTAAGGATTTACCAAGAATAGTTTGAAGAATTAATGGCCAGAGCTTGAGGATTATTAGAAGTTTTCTTTATGTAATGCTTTGCGAGTGCATTAAAGGATCCATAAAAAAAATCAGGAAGCCATGTTTCAAATAAAAATGCTAGTTCAAGTGGTTGGATTGGCTTTGTTGCAATAAAGTACCCTGGAGGCAAAGATCAAAGAGGCTAAGGCTTAAACAAGGAAAACATTTTCCCATGTGGCCTTTACAAACAAAATTTTATGGGACAAATTCCTCTAATAAAAAGATATCTACTACAAAAATGCAAAAGATAAGGGATAAAAAGTTGTGTTACTATTGCGATGAGAAGTTTAAACACGGCCACAGTGCAAACGGTGGTAGATTTAATTATTTGAAGGGAAAGATGATGAGGAGACCAATCATAGAACTAAAAAAAAATTGATGATGATAAAGAGGATCACTTGGTGCCTCTTTATGCTATGTCAAGACCTGCCTCTCATTAATCTCTAAGGATTAAAAAGAATATAAAAAAGAAGAGGATTATCATCTTGATTGATTCTTATAGTAATTATAATATTTTAGATGTGTCAGTAGCCAAGCAGTACAAGATGTGAAGTATAGCAAGATAAGCCATTAATGGTGGCTATGGCCAACGACACTAAAATTCCTACTACTGCAACTTGTAAGCAATTAGTCTGGAGCATGCAAGGGAGAGAGTTCAAAGCGAACATGAGGTTGATTCCTTTACAGGGATATGATATGGTGTTCTAAATTCGATGGCTATCTAAATTAGGCCTAGTATTATAGGATTTCAAGAATTTGTGGATGGATTTCAAGTGAGAAGAAAGAAGAATGGTGGTAAGGTGTTCTATGGCGGGGCCTGTAAAGCTAGTTTTGGCTGTCCACGTATAAAAGGATCTTAAACAAGTTCCCCAGGTTACTGTTGCCCATATTTTTTCATTATTAGTAAAGCCATATGTCAACTCTACTACTATCACAGAAGTTATTACAAAGGAGCCACAGGAATTGAAAAAGTATCGAGGCATATTTATGGCATTTCTCCAGTTACAACCTTATAAATAAGTAGACTTTTTAATGCACATTAACGAAAGTTGTCGCTGAGATTCTATAGGCCTTATAAGGTTAATAAAAAGATTGGATAAGCTGCTTACAAGTTAGAACTGCTTGTCGACTCTAAAATTCATCTATTTTTCATATTTCATGTTTGAAAAAAAAAAAGGTTAGAGATGCAATTACTCGAATCATAAAGCTATCAAAAACACAAGAAGATAAGTGCCTACAGTTAGCACTTATTTTCATTTTAGACAAGAGAGTAGTCAAATGAGATAATTGTCCATTAATACAATTGTTGGTTCATTAGTCCAACTCCTTTCCTGAGTATATGACTTAGGAGGATGCATTTAAGATATAGGGGAAATTTCCTTTGCTCAAGCCTTAAGGTGAAGACTTTTTTAAAAAGGCAGGAAATGTAATGATCATCTTATTTTTTGGCAATATTTTTTTGGGTTATTTTGGGATTTGTTCTATTTGCTAGTTTTAGGTGTTTTAAATTGCTATTTTAATTATTTAGATTCGGTGGAGTGTTTCTTTTTGTGATTTAGGGCTTAGTCATTGTTACTCTATTTGGCTTGCTTATAAAAAGCATTAGTTTGTTGTAGTGGGTTATTGAAGAAGCTATCAATAAAAGTAATACTTTTAGGCAAGATTAGTGTTTCTTCTTCTTGGCTATTTCAAAGATTAGTGTTGGCGGCTTGGAACAGCATTATAATGGCTTCTCTAGATTGTGTGATGTGTTAGGGTTGTTTTGTGTTTTGAAAGTGTAAGATGTGTCACATGTTGTTGGAAAATTTCTTAGGATTTTTTGTAATTATGTCTCATATTTGATTATATGTTATTTTAGGTAATTGAGAGATTTGTGAACTGTACAAATATTTGAAGGATCATTTTTTATTTTTCCTTTAATTAGGGAGATTATTTAATCAATTTGTATCAAGAGAGATCTATAATTCTTATGTATAGTAGCATAAAGATATACCCTATTTTTTACATTTTTATTCTTCGCATTATGGTATCAAAGCTAGGAAAAACATAGGGTTTTATTTCTGTTTTCCTCATCTTCCTTAGCCTTTTCAACTAAAGCCTCAGAATGCCTGCACCTACTTGAAAATCACCCTATTTAGATCACAACAATCCAATTGAACTTCCTATGATGGTCGTAATTTATTCAATACATCTCAGAAGGAGAAAGAAAATCAACTATATTACAAGAGACACGTAAAGCCTAACATGAAGGATTCATCATACGTCATTTGGGATTTTGAAAACTCTATAATAACGACATGGTTGGTTAACTTCATGATAGAAAAGATAGGTGAAAATTATCTTTTCTATTCTATAATTAAGGAATTATAGGATAATTTCTTATAAGTGTACTTCGATTTGGGGAATCAATCCTAAGTATAGGAATTAACTCTTCAACTTGGAGAAATTCACCAAGATGAGGACTTTGTGATAAAATATTATAATTCTCTTGCGACAATTTAGCAAGATCTAAACTTATTCAATGATTACAAGTGGAAGTCACCCAATGATTGCAATTATTATAAGAAGATAGTAGATATTGGTCAAGTCTTAAGGTTTTTTTACAGGTTTAAATATTAAATTTGATGAGATTTGTGGCTGGATTATTAGAAAAAAAACCTCTACTCCTAATCGGTGAGGTATTTGCAAAAGTATATAGAGAAGAAAGTCAAATACAAATGACACTTAGATAAAAGTCTGTAAGTGCTACTAAACCTATAGAAGGATTAGCCTTGGCTATTCCCAAGGCCTAAGTTAGCCAAAGTTCATCTCAAAATCAGTGGGTTGAAGACAAAAGTAACTTGCACTGTGATTACTATGGAAAACCTTACCATACTTGAAAGAATGCTACAACCTACATGGTAGACCACCCAATTGCAGGGCACACAAGCCTAGTGGACATAATATGCTTACAATAAATGAGGTTGAATTATTTCCTTTTAATAAAGAGTAATTAGATCATCTTCTTAAACTTTTAAAATCCTATTCATCAACTAATGCTCCTAATGAGTCTATAGCACAAACAAGTAGCAATTATTTTGCATTCTTAATTCTAGGAAAATTTGGCCTTTGGATCATAGATTCAGGGGCTGATGATCATATAACATGTTGCATTCATTTATTTAATTCCTATTATCTTTGTTTTGTTATTGAAAAAGTTAGAATAGTTTATGGTAGTTGTCATCTATTATAGACAAAGGAAACATTAAAATTTAAAAAGAAAATTACTCTAAAATCTATCTTACATGTTCCAAAACTTGACTACATTCTTCTTTCTTTTAGCAAATTGTTTAAAGATACTAGCTAGTCCATTCTTTTTCTATCTTTCACTTGTGTTTTTCAGGACCAAAACTTGAGGAAAACGATTGGATTTGTTATAAAGATAAATAGGCTTTACTACTTTGATGAAAGCACTTTTAGTAATAAAAGAGATCATGGTTTAAGTAGCACTAGTTCAAACTCTATTTATGATTGAATCATGTTATGGCATAAAAGATTAGGGCATCCTAGTTTTCATATCTCAAACATTTGTTTCCTAAATTGTTTATAGAATTTGATTGTTAAAAAATTTAATTGTAAGGTTTCTCATTTGGCTAAAGATCGTCTTATTTCATTCTTAATAAAACTCTATTTTGCTTCAAAACTACTTTATTTGTTTCATAATGATGTTTGGGGCCCATATAAGGTTAACACACTTTCTAGGAAAAAACGGTTTATGACTTTTATTAATGATCACACAAAGGTATGTTGTTGGAAAAGAAATTAAAGTTTGAACAAAAAATTTAAAGATTTTTTTTCCTAATGATTGATAATCAATTTCAAACAACAATTGGCATTTTAAGATCAAATAAGAGACCAAATATCTTAACAATTATTCAAGAACATTTTTTAACCTAAAAGAATGTGATCCATCAATCAACTTGTCATGGCACACCACAATAGAATGAAATTACTAAAAGAAAAAGTAGATATATCTTTGAAGTAACTAAAGCCTTCATGTTTTCTATGAATATACATATCTTTGGGGAAATGCTCTCCTAACCCTGTTACCTGATAAATAGAATGTAATCTCGAGTTTTAAAATATGAAACAACTTTACAATTTTAAAAAAATTATTTTCTCATGTCTCGGAATAATTATAGATTTTTCATTCAAAGTGTTTGATTGTGTTTGTTATGTGTATATACTAATTATTTTTAATCAAAATTCAGTCTAAAAACTAAAAAATGTGTGTTTTCTAGTTATGCACTAGTAAAAAAGGGTACAAATGCTTCAATCCTATTACAAAGAAATTTTTTGTGAGTATAAATTTATACTTTATTGAGGAACACACTTTCTTTCAAAAAAAAATTGTCTTCAGAGGGAGAACATAAGTGAGAAAGATATTTTTTTAGATACTTTACTAATTCTAGAGGAATCTATAACTTTGATTAATTTCAATAATTTTTAGAAACCATTGTTGATATAGTAGAACCTAATAATAATACTCTTAATCTAAATTTGCCAGACACTAAGTTATCAGAGACAGAGGAAAAAGTATATCAAAAAAATCATAATCATCATCCTAAGCTTTAGGTTTATACCAGAAAGAGCTTTCACAAATGTACTATTATTCTAGTTTTTCCCCCTACAAAAGCCTAATCCAATTTGCAAATTGAAAGTCCTACAACTCAAAGGAATCCTTCTTTTACTTTTATTCCTTCTCTCTAATGATTTACCTAACCTATCCTATTTAGATCTTGACCTTATAATTTCATTAAGAAAAGGTTCCTAAGCTTGCACAAAACACCTCATTGTAAATACTTGTCATATGAAAAAATTTCACATACACATAGAGCATTTTTATCTAGAATTTCTAATTTGTATATGCTAAGAATTGCTCAGAAAGCATTAGATGATCCGAATTGGAGGTCAGTTGTGATGGAAGAGATAAAATGCTTTTAGCAAAAATAACACGTGAAGTGTTACTCATCTACCCTAATACTATAAGATAGTCAGATGCAAATGGGTGTCTACAATAATGTGCAAAGCTAATGGAAGTGTGAAGAAATACAAAGTAAAACTCATAGCAAAAGGATTTACTTAAACTCATGGCATAGACTACTAAAAGGCTTTTGCTCATATTGCTAAGATTAACTCTATCACAATACTTCTTTCTCTTGTAGTTAATTTTAATTAACCACTACATAGTTCAATTTCAAAAATCTCTTCATGAATCGAGATCTATAAGAAGAAGCATTTATGGACTTCCTAAGTGAATTTAAAGAAAGTCTTAGAAAAGGAAAAATTGACAGGTTGACAAAATTCTTATATGGGCTAAAGCAATCACCAAGAGCTTGATTTGAGTGATTTGGGAATGTTGTAAAGAGGGATGACTTCTTACAAAGTCAAGCTAATAATAATTTATTTTTCAAGCACTTTACCGAAGATAAAATAGCTATTCTAATAATGTATATAAACGATATTATCACAACTGAGGATGATTTATTTGAGATCAACAAGTTGAAGAAATAAGCTTAAAGCTGAGTCTAACTTGGGAAAGTTTAAGTATTTCATCGGGATTGAATTTGCAAAGTCCAAAGAAGGAATCTTTATCAACAAATGCCAATTCATTCTTGATTTGCTCAAGGAAACAAGGATGACAAGTTATAAAGCCATAGAAACTCCAATGAACCCAAATGTGAAGCTAAAAGTAACAGTAACAAATGAGGTGGTGGATTGAGAACACTATTAAAGATTAGTTGGAAGACTAATCTATTTATCACATACAAGACTTGACATAGCCTTTGTAGTAAGTGTAAGTCAGTTTATGCATTTACCTGGACCTACTCTCTTTGAAACTGTTCATTATTTTGAAATATCTAAAAGGACTCTTGTTCAAAGATAAGGGACATCTCCAAGTCGAAGCCTACATAAATGTAAATTGGTTAATGATGTAACTAATAGACGATCTATCTCAGGTTATTGCACTTTAATCAGAGAGAATTTGATCACTCGGAAAAGCAAAAAGCAAAATGTTGTGGCTAAGAGTAATGTAAAAGCAAAATTCTACTATATTGCACATGGCTTTTGTGAAGTGTTATAGATCAAAAGACTCTTAAAAGAGTTGAAGTTTCTTACACCAATACCTATTAAAGTCTATTGTGATAACAAGGCAACTATTTCCATATCTTATAATCAAGTGCTAAACGATAGAATAAAGCATGTAGAAATGGACAAACATTCCATCAAGGAGAAAATAGACATCGGTGTGATATGCATGTCCTATATACTTGTTATAAGCCAAGTAGCAAACATACTTAGTAAAGGACTTCATAAGGCGCATTATGAGAACCTAGTTAGCAAGCTAGCAAGCTTGCCATAAGTGATATATGCATGCCAGCTTGAGGAGAAATATTGAAAGATTTCCTAAGATTTTTTATAATTATGCATCATATTTGAGTTATGTGCTATTTTAGGTAGTTGAGAGAATTGTGAATTGTACATATATTTTAGGACTTAGCTTTTATTTTTTCTTTAATTAGGGAGATTAGTTACTGATTTTGTATTCTAAAGAGATTTATAAATTCTTATGTACAATCCTAAAGAGATTTATAAATTCTTATCTACAAAAGCATAATAATGTACCCTATTTTTCATATTTTTATTCTTTACTTTACGTGCACAAGTATGTCATGCATGCATGTGACTGTGTTTTTTTTTTTTTTCCCTAAGTGTTATGGTTGATTCCGGGCAGGTAAGGCTAAAACCTTGACCTGAATTTGATCAGGCCTTAATATTTAAGTTAGAACATGATCCTTGATCCTTAAATTTATGTGAAAGTCTTGGAAATTATAGGTTAAGTCAATTGGACCAATTTTTTTTTTTTTTTTGTCGTCCTAACTATTGTAGTATAAAATCTTGAATGAAAGGTTTAGATTGCCTTTATACCTCTTATTACTTACATCTATTGCTAAAACAAAGTGAGTGGCAAATAAATAATCCCTACTAAAAGATTAACTATTTAGATAATTAAAAAACATTAAAACCTAAAGTAAACACAGAATACTTAAACTAACATGTATGTTGTTTTATTCCATAAGATCATGTTTAAAGATTTCATTGTAACTTGAAATTTTTTTAGTTTAGGCTCCTATCCAGCTACCACATCAGTAATAGCCTTGATAAGAAATAGAACTAGATAACCAAACTAAACATTTAAAAAAAAAATAAAGGAGAACATGTCTATATCTCTAGCTAACAGCATTTTCATCATACGAACACTCAGATGAAAAGTGTCACTACTGACACTTTTCTTGATAGATCTCCAACATTACAGTTTGTAGGCCTATTAGAAATAATTTTTTGTCTTAATAATGACATAATTATCATGTGTATAAGCATAATATAACCTATTAGAAACAATTTTTTGTCTTGATAATGACATAGTTACCATCTGTGTAAGCATAATATTTATGTGACATATATCAAATCTTATTTTACACATACAATTCAGGAAAGAAGTTGATAAGAAAATTAGCTCATGTATTTGTTTCTAATATAATTATAAGGAATCCAAAGAAACTTTCAGGCGGCTTGTAAAGGTAAGAGAGCCATACTTTTACTAATAAGAAAACTAGTTTATAATTCAAAAATTTTTTATATTAGGAAAATCTCTTATGAATCAATTGGAATCTAGCATTGATAAAATAAATGATACTTAGATAAAAGTATGTAAGTATTTGCCCACAGGCTAACAAAACACTTGTATCTTTGCAATGTTAAATGCTTGAAAGGAGAGGAGTCTTCATCAAGAGGAGACGGTAAGAATTCCTAGTTTATACGAATTCAAAGGTTTTTACCTTTTCATCATATGATGTTTTTTGAGCTAATATATGTTTAGGGAGAAGGTCAATTTAACTATATTATATTAGTTAAATGTTGATAGAAATAGGGAGTTAATAGGCCGTAGAGTCATCTACATTATTATTCTTTGAATATTAGACATCATGGTATCACCCGAATGAATGAAAATGCGAGTCTCAAATCATGAGGATTACTTTTAACAACTTGCAATATCCATGCCAATCAGATAGATTATTATAACATTTATACTGTGTTTACTAAATTGAAATTCAAAATGATCTAAAATTGAAATGAACAACAATGAAAATAAACTAGAATAAAAATAAAAATAAGTTATTTACTTAAACTATTAATAAAAACAAAATAAGAATTTCACAAAATGAAAAATAAGTTGATTCTAGTTATTTACTTAATAAGTCTCGCATTCCTCATTCTCAAATAATAATAAACCCCTTGATTCTAATTACATTTTTTATTCCAACTTTATTTTTATAAAATAAACACCGTTAATCATTTCAATTCTCCAATATGAGAAATAAACACAACATTAAAATTTTAAACACACTGGTGATTTGCTCGACCATAGTCCACCAACTCATCAATGATTAGTATTATTAGATATTGTTATTTCATCCTCCGACATGACCGATAGAATGTTGAATGTCATATTTATAAACATTCAACGTCAAATTTATAATAAAAATATTATGATATCACAACATTATTGAATTCCAAGAAGTGGAAAGCAGCATATCATAGGATCACGTATTACAACTTGACAAGGCACATGGAAGTGATGCCAAAGTAACAGAATTGTAATGAAGCTATTTAAAAACACTGGAAGATGTGTGTAAATCAAGAGACTATAGTCAATTTCAGATTAAACAAAAATGAAATGACGGTAAACAAAATTCGACCCACCAAGATCATGAGAAGAAGGTGATCAGCAATGCACCATAAGCTATTCGTCCATGGCAGTGTCTTCAGTCCACTGATTTGCTGCCAGTAAATTCTTGATGATACTCTTCAATGCAGGGGCGCTTACCCAACATTTCTGATCAACAAAACAAGATCTTCCTTCTTCAGCTGCCTTGCACAGCTGTGGATCCAACGGTACCTTTCCAAGGAAAGGTACATTCATCTCTGTGCACATTTTTGCCGCACCACCACCGCTCGAATCAAATACTTCACTGATAGCAACCAGATCTAGCAGTTCTGGTGCTTTTTCTCGCAAACATTCTAAGACTTTCTCCGTGACATCTATCTGTTCACCAGTCCCCGTTCCCCTAATGAATCTGAAATCCACTAATGACTGGCACAAGCCACTCATGTTCTCAACGACACCAAGAACCGGGACTCCAACTTTCTTGCAAAAATTCACTTCTTTCCTAACATCAATCAGAGAAACTTGTTGCGGAGTAGTAACAATTATAGCACCATCTATTCCGGTAGCCTGGAGGAATTGGACAATGGAGATGTGCTCATCTGAGGTCCCTGGTGGTGCATCAACCACCAGAAATTCAATATCTCCCCAATAAACATCCTTTAGGAATTGTTTGATTAGCCCATTCTTGCGAGGTCCCCTCCATATGACAGCTTCATCTGGGTTGGGAAGCATGAAGCCAATGGACATTACCCCAAGGTTGGATTCAACATAGACAGGAGACCACCCAAGGTTGCTTTGGTGAATGTCTTGACCCTCTAGACCAAGCATCTTTGGGATGCTGGGGCCACAAATGTCAATGTCCAAGAGACCTACTTGGAAATCCATAGCCGCTAGTGCATATGAGAGCTGGGCAGAGAATGTGCTCTTTCCAACTCCACCCTTACCTGATAAAACCAGTATCTTATGCTTAACAGTAGCCATTCGTTCTGCAATAGCAACCAAGTCTGCAGAAAACATATATAAATTACTGAAAGAAACGAGGGATTGTCGAAACACATAAAATGGTCAATTCATAACATGCATGAACAAATGTTAGGCATGTATGTATGGCATAACAAAACCCTGATTAAGTGTATATGAGACTTAGTTGGCTTTCAATTGTGCATCAAAGAACAGCAATGGCAAAAGAACATGATCATATTCAAGTTCTGGACATTTCCTATCACAGCTAACATTTCATAGCAACATTATCCACGAGATCTCTATAAAATATGATGGAACAGCAGAGCTTAATAAAACATGTCAATCAAACAGGATTATACAAAAAAGGGTTTTAACTGCAAATTCACCTTCAAAAATCCTTACAGGAATCATATCCTATGAGAAAAAAAGTAAAGTAGATTCCTGCTTTTACCAGGACATGTACCATGTTCCTTCTGACTCGGGATAATAACTAATTACTTTGTTCAGCAATGGAACTCAGCCTAAATAGGTATCATGGTTATGCAAAAAGGGTATAAACTAAACAACGCACGTTGTTCTAAAAAGCTCAAAAAAAAAGCCTTTACCCTGATTTTCTTTTGTTTCACAACAATTAGCAACAAAGTGTGAAAAATTCAGATAATGAAATAATAACCAAGTATCAGGAAACAGAGTTAAAGGAATATCTTAATTAGTGGCAGCCAACAAAATAAAATCCAAAGTTTAGAAAAGATTCAAGAACCTTCTCTAAACCAACAGTAAGGACCTAAACATGTTTCAAAGCCCAATCAACTGTGAATCATCTAAATGGCAACACTTTGAGCACAGACCTATACACATAAACTGTCACACACTTGAAGCCTCTATCATAACAGACTACATTTGCCATTTTAACATATCGGAAGGCAGAAAGAAAACGAATCCTAATTTTATTAGAACTAACCTTTGAATTATGCCAAATTTGCCTGCCTATCCTAGTTTCAGAGAACATAGACTCTTCACAAGTTTTTATTCACAGGCCTTTTAAACTGATGTTGAAGCTTCAAATATAAATCTATATGAAAAAGTAACTCTCATGTTCACCTTAGAAACCAAGTAAACCATTATCAGATAGAGACACAGGTATCGGGTGTTAGTAAGAGATCTTCTTGTAACAAAATAAATACAAATCAAAAATCAAGATTTAAGCAAGAGCCGGTGAATTCTCCCAAATTAGTAAGAGATCTTCTTGTAACAAAATATTGAAGAATACAGATAAAAGCAAAGATGAAGCGGAATTACATATACAAGACTAACAAATTAGATAAACAATACAAGAGATAAGACTTCAAGAATTTGACTAAACTAATAGACAAAATTTTTTAAAATAAATAATTAAAGAATTGTCTCATTTAGACTGGTAAATCACCATGCAAGCAATCCTAATGTTTCTGGCTGCCCATAGTCTTAAATTGCAACAAACACAAGCACTATCATCCAGCTATGCTCAACAATAATTTTACTTAATACAATCCTAAAGGAGGAACAAACAAAAAAATGAAAATCTTCATAACATCTGAATTATATGATTCTTCAATATTATATTGAAATTAAATTGACCAATTGCCCAGGAATCTCATCATGTCTGATAATAGCTTCCATCTTATTCAGCAGCAAGATATTATAAGAATGGTGTGTAGGTTACAATGCTATGGAAATACAACAAAATACTCCATAGAAGGACATGAACAGACTCCACAATATTACCTAAGAAAAAATGGCACACAATCAGCAGATTCAGTACTAAACCTTTTAGTTTCTAACTATGCTCTTACAAAAAATAAGAAATAACCAGAGGTTAAAAGCTGAGCTCAAACAAGAAATCCTTTCATAAGTACCAACTTGTGCCATGATATTCACATAATCTATCACCAATTGATTGATTTTGAACTAGGCAATCATTACACTAGATTTGTCCAAAAATGAAATTCAGTTTAAATGATATAAAACATAATATCACTATATAAATATGCAGAGCCTTACCATCCAAACTAACCATAACCAATCAAATTTCCTCAACAGCTATAAATAAAACATGTACACATTGCAGAGAGAAAAAGAAAGGTAAGAAGTATAAACCAGGGTCGGGGCCTTTGGGGACAGTAGCACAAGCTTCTTGATTAGGGCACCCTTGGCATGCATCAGATTTTCCTGCAGACTCTGATTGAGGACCAGGGCAATCTAAAAAACAACAAAACAAAAACAAACAAAATAAGAAAACCGTAAAAAAAAAAAAAGGGAATTTCAGGAACTGGAAACAACTGTAACAGAGCAATCAATCAACTCCGAAACTCACGTTCATTGGCATTTTCTGGAATTTCTCCATTCTCCATTGGAAGCTTCTCTTATAATTGTAGTTCTTTTGCTTCTTAGTACGTGAATGAAAGCAAAGGAAGACAGCTATAAACAGAGAAAAATAAACAAGATCAAAATGAGACAAGCCCACAGAATAACACAAAAACCACAACATGTCCATCTAACAAGAGGGAGGGGGGAGCTTAGAGCATAAGATATCAAAGCAGAGACATATCAAACGCCTGCTCCTGGCTATTAAAGTAAATCATTTCATGCATGAAATATGCTTAACCCAAATAATTAGTAAATGATGAAATATGCTTAACCCAAATAATTAGTAAAAAGTAATTAAAAAAGTTCAGAAAAACAACATGGGTACCTTTAATTTGTTTCCAAATACAAAAAAATTCAACCCCCCCCCCCGGGGGGGCAATCCATTTCATCATACACCTTAAAATCCAATACCCTAACTTTTAGAAAACTGCGACTTACCTAAAACACAAGGCCCCCCTTAGTCTTCAACCTATGCTTAAAAATCAAAAAGCTGAGTATCAATCATAGGAAGTTCAACTTTTAACACAATAATCGATATGCATGCAAAACCAATAGCCAATAATGATTTGAGTTTTTAAAGAAACAGAATTAAAAAACAAAAATAAAAATAAAAGCATGTGATGGGAGCATAGAGAAACAGAGAGAGGTCTTAGAATACTAACCAGCAGACTCGATTACTGTTTGGGTTTTCGAATTGGGTTTAGTACCTTTTTGTACTTTTATTGAAGTCGGCAAATAATTAGGAATAACAAAACCCGGGTCCGGATCTGGGTTCACCATCTCATAACGGTTCCGGATACCATCTTCTTGAACCGGACTCAGATATGAACCCTTTTTTGCAGCTGGATCCTGTCCGGGTTCAACCCGGAAGAATCCGAGTTTCCCGATTCCGGGTTTTAAACCGGATCGGTGAATTAAGTTAAAAAAATCTAAAAAAGTCAAAACACAAATAGGTATCCAAGTTCTGAAAAAATCAAAATACAAATACAGATTCTAGATTCCAGTATTTCTAAGCGATTAAACATCCACAAATACAGATACATTTTATATATTATTTTTAACGGCAACACCGTAACAACTCTACCCATTTTGAAAATACCATTTCGAATCTATGAACAGCAACAATAAAATATATTTCGAAGCACAAATCACATAAGCATAACAAAGGCGAAACTCCCGATTCACGGTTTCAGTATTCACGAACTTCAAGGATCAAAGCAAGGAACGGTGAAGGCGAGCTGGTTACTTTTGACCGTGTCGTAGCTGGTTACTGGTCGCGATTGCGGCTGATGATAATAAACACAGCGTCATAGCCGCGGTCGCCTTCGCCGTATCGGTGCTGTCTTCTACAGAAGCCACTGATGATGATGAAGACGGCGTTTTCAACGGTACCACAGCTCGACAAACAACGGCTGATAATGATAATGATGACGAATAGAGCCGCGAAGGTGGCGAAGCACGGTGATTTGATTCGATAAGGAGACGAGCTGAAGAGAATGGAAATGCTTGGCTTTCGTTTTCGGCGGCCGCGGCTGCGATTTTTGTCCTTCGATGTGAAACTAAGGGACTTTTTTTTTTTAATGTTTTTAATTATATTAAAAATAATTCAAAAACTAATTGAAAAAAATAAATTATTTAAAAATTATCCGAGTCCGGGATCCGGTTCGCAAATTACTTGTTACCGGTCGATTATAAATTTATAATTAAAATTAAAAGCAATCGTCCTGTTTATTTTCTCTGTTTTTCTTTTTCAATCCAGTGAATTTCTTTTTTGGGCCAAACGTAATCAAATATTACTCGGGTTGGAATATTTTCACCCATATTTAAAAATATATATATTTATAAAAAGTCACATTATTTTTTAAAAAATTTATAAAATTTTAAATAGGGAAAATTTTTTAAAATTAATTAATTAGATCCTTCTCATAGCTACTAAATTTCATGCAATAAATAGCATAAATTTCATATGTAATAAATTTAAGAAGATATCATGCCACAATTTTTTTTTATTAGTTTAATTGAAGTTTGATAATCATATTAATGAGGATTTAATTAGTTAAATATTCAAATTTATTCTTAATTTTGAATTATTAGATGTAATGTGAATTTCTTGTAATTCATTTTAAAAAAAGTTAGTATGCGTTTATACAATTTGAGAAGCGGAGATATCATCATCTATTTTATTAACCAATTTATTTAATACTTGAGGTATCTAAGTGATAATCAAATAAAATTTAATGTTTTAAAAAGAAAATAATTTAATTTTTCCAATTTAATTCATCTCTTCATTTATTTATTTTTTAAAAAAAAATCCCTCAATCACTTCTTCTTGGTCGTGATTACAAGCAGCGACTAAAACTTTCTAATAATATCACTTAATTACCTCAACCTTTAACTTTCCATTAACGAGCCGCTTGACCGAATAATTTTCGGGTTGTACTATCTGATTCGGACTAAAATGGACAAACTAATCCTAACCGGCATGCTATAGAACGGTACGCATGGAGTTAATAGAAGCCCTTCAAAGCTTCACTTCCATAGAAGTGTGGCACAAATATGGACAGTCTGCTTTTAGAGAGAAGGAACTTTAACCAATTAAGCCATTTTTAATTAATTTACCGTGTATTGTGAAAGGATATTGCCCAACTGGCCAATTACAATGAAGCAGGCTCTACAATAAATATAGTAAAAGCAGTCAGCAGAAAATTATTCTAAACTTCCAATTGCATTTTTGGCATTTGAAATCCTCTTTCTCTTTTGATTTATTTATTTATTTTCACACCCACCAATCATGAGTCAAGAAGCTTATGAGACATTGAGGTAACACATACCTTTTGTTCAAGGTAATGACATTCGCGAAGGCTGCGTTATAAAGGAGATCATATATAAAAAATTACAATGCTGATAATAACAAGAACACATCATTAATCATTGTAAAGTTGAGAAATTAGTCACTCCAACTCCCACCACCACCAAATATAATAATAACAACATTCCAAAATGTGATTAAAAAGTACAATCCTGAAAAACATAGCATCGATTCTCCTGCTTCCTGCCACTCAGCAGCAATTGATGTGGCTTCTGTTGTTATTCGGCATCGAACTTCCAAGCAAAATCCTGAATTATGACAGCAGGCTGTCCTCCCTTGGTCCAATGCAAAACATTCTCTCATGATAGTCTCATGGATCTATACTTGTACATATCCCTTTTCTTCAATCCTTTTTCATTTTTTTTTTTTTTGACCTTTTCAATCCTTCCCTTTTTTTTTTTTTTTAACTTTCGATCTTTTAGACCCAACTTAATGTATGGACCAGATAAAAGCTAAAGTTCACTTAATTTAACAACAGACCACAAAACAGCGACAGCAGCACCGCAGCAGTAATACGTTTCCCTGCTTGACATCTTTACACTAGCTCAATGGTTGTCTTTACTATCTGCACATATTATCCCGATGGCAAATCAGGCATCTCGCAGCTACTAGCCACACAGACAAATCTCATACCTTGTCCCTTGACAAAGAAAGGTGCATTTAGATGATGAAGCACCCATTAGTTCCATCTTATCTTCACAAATTAGCAGCTCTTTAAAACAGTCCAAGCAAAAGAAATCCAGAGAAAATGTCTCCACAAAATCACAGTCCTGAAAACAACACCCACATTTAAAACAGCGAGGTATACAGAGTCTGCAAGACCGGCACAACTGAGCAGCATCGGGTTTTGCTTGGCAGCTCTCTGCAGGGCAATCATAAACTAGTCCCAGCTTTTGGCATTTGGGGCAAGCATCAATGTCAATTGCACGATCATCATCAGATGAAAGATAGAACTGTCCCCAACGAAAATACTGTGGTACATAGGTTTTCTGCTGCATATTGTCATCTGCACCAAGTAAGGACTTCAACTCTTCAAATTGCTTTCTTGTTACATCGAAAAGGCCACCAATTCTCAAGCACTTTATTCCTGGGCAGCCAACAGAATTGAAGGCCCTTAAACTGCGCAAAATTCCCTCAACAGTGAGTCTTGAACAGCCTGGCACGCAGAGCTGCACACAAAATCCAAATTGTGAGCTCATCATACCACAAAGAATATAACTCAGGAAGTATGGAACCACAAAAACCAAAATCCATTGAAAGGCTTGAAATTTTAAAAGCTATAAATCCTGACAATTTTCAAACTTCAATCAAGTGAAGAACGTACATCTATTGAAACCAATACTACATTGTACCATGCAAAACACCAACATCAGAAAACAGGGTATCGTATAATTGATAACAGTTCAAATCATAGCTTCAATCTTATCCGAGTGCAAGTATTACGTGACAGGTTATGCGCACAACGGAATAGAGTTATGCTGTCAAAGGACATCAAGAGACACCATAATTCTACTTAAGAAAAACTGCAGGGCATCAGTCTAAATCCTTGAATAAACTAGCTTCAGACTATGCTCTTACAATAAATTAAAAAAAAAAATCAACTTTACAAACCAGAAAGTTAAAAAAATCAGTTTAAAAAGAAAACCCTATGCTAAGCAATAACTTACAGTGATATTCATATCAAACCATCAATCATCACAAATTAATTGGCTTCTAACTAGTTATACTGGAATAACCCATCCAAATATGAAAATCAAATTAAGTTAAATTGAGTTAAAAGCAGAATGTGGCCATGCAACTTCCCATTCAGAGTTCAGCACATGTCCCCATCTAATCCAAACGGTAGAATAAGGACAGTTTAATTAAGTGATAAATATTAACCTTTGTCAGCCTCGGATTGCTTTCAAGCACCCGCCTCAAACCCCCATTTGTGATGCCGGAACATTTCGTTAGGCTCAAGCATTGAAGAATTCCTTGAGCCCTGCCAGTTAACTTCACAAGACTATCATCACTAATCTTCTCACTCAACGGCGGCTCAATTTGAACGGTTCTCCATAGCAGAGGATCACTCCTAACGGCATCACGGAAAGATCGACAAACCCTTTCAACTGCAAGGAGGTCTTTCACCCCAAGATAACCAAGAGCAAAAAACAAAGCATCATGAGGAGCACCTCCTTCACGGCAGCCCAAATTATCTCCCTTATCTTCAATACAAACAACTCCATTATTTACATCAGCAGCAGAAGAAAAACCATCGTCACAATCTCCATTGATAACCTCGTACTGCCTAAAGCTACTGTATATTTGATCATATTCCAAGATACCCTCTTCTTTTTGTACCGTCATTGTGCCATTCCAAACAAAGTTAACACCAGAAAAGTGTTTAAAATCACTAATTTCAAATTCATCCATCTCAAAGATACACAAATCCTTGAAATCCTTGTCATCAAACGCACACAAATCCTTCCAATACTTCTCAAAGCAACCTTGAATGGAATTAAATCCAGACTCTTTTCCCATGTCAAAAGGATCAGCAGGCAACTCAATGGCATTATTATTATCATCAGCAGCAGCAACTTTAAAACTACAGGCTTCTTCAAAGTAGCTATTTTCCAATTCAGTTTTTTCCATTCTCTCACAATCCCTATTCCCTGACTCTGACCCCTTATCTAAGCCGCTAAAACTCTTTGAATCGCCACAATTCATCATTATATCAATATAGCTAGCAAATTTAATTATAACCGTATATATAAATCACAGAACACTCAAACGTATTAAAAATATATTTTTTATCAAAAAAAATTAAAAAGACAATACCTGAAACTTGATCGGGGAAACAAAAAAAAAAAAATTTACAAACTGGATTTGGGAAATACGAAGTGGGTTTTGGGAAAAGGGAGAAGATTGCAGTTTTGCGTATATTTTATTTGAGAGAGACGAAGATTGAATGCAACAAATAAAACCTAGTAAAAATAAAGAGAGATTTGGGGAAATAATAATGGGATTCTTTTATTTTTTTTATTTATTTTTTTGAGAGAATGTGCGCACATATATATACATACACACACACACATACGAGGATTGTGCATGTGTTGTGTGAGTGAGAAGAAATTGAAGGGGACTTGGAAACAAGGACAGAACAGAACCCAAAAATAGTTTCTTTCGTCTAATTAATTATATACGAACAAAAGCGAGCTGTCACGGGGTGAGAATTTTTGCGCAACTAACCCGTGCGGCACTTGACGACTTCTAAAGACTTAAGTCATTAAGTAAGCTGCAGATCACCTGCCTTATTTTTAGTAAAACTCACTTTGGAAATGCAAAGAAAGAAAGAAAGAAAGTTATTTAAAAAAGAACTTATATGCACACTAAAAGAATAAATTTACTGAGAAATGGTATGTTCTGAGGCTTTTTGTGAACATGAGTGTGTTGTGTGTCTTTGGAAAATGGTGTGTGTGTCTTTGGAAAATTTTGCAAGGGTGATGAGGTATTTATAGGCTTGGATGGAGAAGTCAGAACTACCCACGCCACTCTGCACAATTATCACGTGGGGAATATGCGAGTCTTTGAAATTTTAGCCCAAGTTTGATTAGAAAATTCTAGATTGTGGGTTGGGCTTGGAGTGTGCTAAGCGCATCCCGCCTTGAATGCTAAGCGTACCCATACGTGCGGAGTTTAGGCCGTGGTTCGGGGACAAACGCGCGGCCCGTGACAATCCTCCCCCACCTATGCTCGCGGCGTCCTCGTCGCGTTCTCGTGCTTGTAGTTTTGGATGTGTTCGCGAATTGCCATAAGTCATCTTCTCGCTCCCATGTTGCTTCACTCTCGGGAGATTCCTCCATTTTACCAAGTACTCGTTGTACGCCGGAATACCCCGTCTTGAATGACCCGTCTGCGAGGATGTATTCTACGTCCTTGTCGTGTCCGTGGCGATGGCGGTTGGGGCACGTTTTGGCTTGTTTGGTTCGAGTCTTCCTTGTCTCCGTAGTAAGGCTTGAGTAAGCTCACATGGAAGACCGGATGGATCTTGAGTCTTGGCGGAAGTTGGAGTTGGTATGAGACATTGCCGACACGTCGCACTATCTCGAAAGGCCCCTCGTACCGTCGTACTAATCCTTTATGCACTTTCCGCAATGCCTTGAATTGTTGGGGTAGGAGTTTCAACATTACTCGGTCGCCTTCCTTGAACTCGACGTGGCGTCTCTTAGAATCAGCCCATTTCTTCATCCTCCGTACCGCTTTGTCTAGGTATGCCCGCGTGATGTCCGCTTCCTCGTGCCATTCGCGAGCGAGTTTATGAGCGGCGGGGCTTTTCCCTCCATATGTAGAGGCTATGGCGTTGGGTGTCATAGGCTGAAATCCTACGACGATCTCGAATGGGCTCTTGCCCGTAGCCTCGCTTCGTTGAAGATTATATGAAAATTGGGCAACGTCTAGCAACTTGACCCAATCTCGTTGGTGAGCGCTCACGTAATGTCTTAGGTACATCTCGAGTAGGCTATTGATGCGCTCCGTTTGTCCGTCCGTTTGTGGATGAAAGCTTGTTGAGAACTTGAGGTCGGTTCCCAATAGCTTAAAGAGTTCCGTCCAAAAGCGGCCAGTGAAGCGTGGGTCACGGTCACTCACTATGCTCCTTGGAATCCCCCAAAGCTTCACAACGTGTTTGATGAATAAGCGGGCAGCCTCGTCCGCCTTGCAATCTCTTGGTGCGGCTATGAAAGTGGCGTATTTGCTATAGCGGTCAACCACGACCATTATGCTCCCGCACCCTTCAGACGTGGGTAAGGCTGAGATGAAGTCCATGGTGACACTCTCCCATGGCCTTGATGCTATTGGTAAAGGTTCCAACAACCCGGCCGGAGGTCGATGGTCTGTTTTGTCTTGTTGGCACACGAGGCATGTTGGCACATATGCCTCGATATCGTCTCTCATATGCGGCCAAAAGTATGAGGCTTGAATGAGTGCGGTCGTGCGCTCGATGCCCGGATGTCCAGCCCATTTTGAGTCATGGCACTCGGTGATTATTTCTTTCCGCAAGTTTCCCCACTTAGGCACGAACAGCCGGTCTCCTTTGGTGCGGAGAATGCCCTCCTCTTGCCAAAATCGCCTTGTTTTGCCTTGGAGTACCTTTTCCAACAAGTCTTTAGCTAGTGGATCTTGCCGGAGGCCTTCCTTGATCCGTTCAATAAGATCGGAACTTGGTTGGCTCATGCTAAGTGTTGCCAACTCGGCTTTACGGCTTAGTGCATCCGCTACGACGTTGGCTTTGCCGGGTTTGTACTCGAGCCGGTAGTCAAATTCTGCGAGAAAGTCTTGCCACCTTGCTTGCTTGGGACTCAACTTCTTTTGGGTTTGAAAGTAGCTTGTGGCTACGTTGTCGGTTAAGATTGTGAAGTGGGAACCAAGCAAGTAATGTCGCCACACGCGTAGACAATGGATGATGGCGGTCATCTCTTTCTCTTGTACCGTGTAGCGGCGTTCCGTGTCGTTGAGCTTTCGGCTTTCGAACGCAATCGGGTGGCCGTCTTGCATGAGTACTCCTCCTATGGCAAAGTCGGAGGCATCCGTTTGTACTTCAAATGGCTTGGAGTGATCCGGGAGAACGAGGACCGGTTCCTCCGAAACAGCCCTTTTCAACTCCTCGAAGGCGTCTTGGCATTCCGCGGACCAATGCCATGTCCGATTCTTTTTGAGCAAGTCCGTCAAGGGGGCTGCCTTTGCCGAGTATCCCTTGATGAAGCGGCGGTAGTAATTTACCAATCCGAGGAAGGACCGGAGTTCGGGGACCTTGGTCGGAGGCTCCCAATCGAGGATGGCCCTTACTTTTGCATTCTCCATCATTAGTTTCCCATCCGCTATTTTGTGGCCAAGGAACTCTACCTCTCGTTGGGCAAATGAGCATTTCTCCATTTTGAGGTAGAGCTCATTGTCGCGTAGTACTTGGAGGACTTGTCGCAAGTGCTCCGCATGTTCTTCGAGTGTAGTGCTATACACTACAATGTCATCCAAGTACACCACGACGAAGCGGTCGAGAAACGGGTGGAGAACTTTGTTCATAAGGGTACAAAATGTGGCCGGGGCATTAGTGAGACCAAACGGCATAACTAGGAATTCGAAGGATCCATACCTGGTCACGCATGCTGTTTTTGGCTCATCTCCCTTGGCGATGCGCACTTGGTAGTACCCGGACCGTAGGTCAAGCTTGGTGAAGTACCGCGCTTGGCCTAGTTGGTCGAACAAATCCGCGATCCAGGGAATTGGATATTTATTCTTGATGGTAATCTTGTTTAATGCCCGGTAGTCAATGCACATCCGGAGGGTTCCGTCTTTCTTCTTTTGGAAGAGAACCGGTGCGCCGAATGGTGCCTTTGATGGTCGGACATAACCCGCGTCCAGCAAGTCCTTGAGTTGTCTTCGCAACTCCTCAAGCTCGGGTGGTGCCATTCGGTAGGGTGCCAAGGCTGGTGGCTTCGCGCCTTGCTCTAGCTCAATTTCGTGGTCGACCTCTCGTCTTGGTGGGAGCTTCTTTGGGAGTTCCGGAGGCATCACATCTCGGAACTCATCGAGGACTTTATGGATGAGCGGAGGGATTTGGCTTGGCGAGTCTCCGCAGTCCTCCGCGTTGTTTAGCTCCCGGACGGAGACCAAGAAGCTTGGATCCTTCCGGAACGCTTTCTTGAATTGCATAGCGGAGAGCGTCTTGTCCGGAGGCTTAGATCGCTCGGCTGGAACCATGCACGCCATGCTCCCGTCGAGGATGCTTAGGGAATTGGTGGCCGGAAGCGGGAAGGCATGGACTCGATCAAAGAACTCCATGCCAAGGACCATTGTGAAGTCATCCATAGGCACGATGGAAAAATCGAGCTTTCCGGTCCATGCTCCAAGTGCTGTCCGCACATTGCATGCGGTGCCCGCGATGGGCCTTGCGGGCGAATTCACCGTCTTGATGCTTCCTCCTTCCTTCGTCACCTTGAGCCCTAGGCGCTTGGCCTCTTCTTCCGAAATAAAGTTGTGCGTTGCTCCGGTATCGAGCAAGGCACGAACAGCTTGGCCGTTGATGCTCGCATGCACATACATGAGACCTTGCCTGGCGGCCGTAGATGGTTGGCGGTTGAGTGCGCCGAGGCGCTGGAGGGTACCCATGCTGCGTTGGGGTTCCTCCGTTGGCGGATCGGAGTGGCCCTTGAGCTGAGCGGCGAGGGCATTAAGCGACTTTTTCTCTGGGCAGTCACGTACCCAATGCGGGCCGTTGCATATGAAACATGGGCTGCGAGGTTTGGGTGGTCTTTGTTTCTCCGTTTTTCCTTGCCCGCTCTTGCCGGTCGGAGGCTTTTTCTGCCCCCACTCCTTCCGGTTTTGACTCTTGTCTTTCCGGCCCTCTCCCCCACCTTTACCTTGGCCCGACTTCTTATCCTTGGGCTTGGCGGAGTAGTCCGGAAGCGATTCCGCGATGGCAATGGCGTCATCGAGAGTTTGCGCGCCACGCCTGTCAAGCTCCGCCTTGGCCCAATCCTTGAGGCCATCTTGAAAGTAGAAGAGAGAGTCTTTGTCGGACATGTCGGTTATCTCAAGCATTAGGGTAGTGAAGTCGTTGATATAATCGCGGACGCTACCCGTTTGCTTGAGCCGACGAAGCCTCGCACGAGCTTCCTTCTCGGCATTGCTTGGGGCAAAGTGTTTGCGGAGTTCTTGTTGGAACTCAGCCCACGTGTTGATGGCGCAAATGCCCTTGCCCATCTCACCATGCTTCCGCCGCCACCATAATTGTGCGGCACCTCGCAGAAACGTAGGCGCAGTGCCTACCTTCGATGCCTCATCGCGAACACCCATGGCATCGAAGTATTGTTCTAGCCCGAATAGGAAATTATCCACCACGGTGGCGTTGCGTACACCATCAAAGGTGTCGGGCTTTGGCACATCGATCCGGCGCACATCACTCGTGCTTGCGGAAGCCGGGCTAGGTGTGAGTGTGCGCTTGTGCCAAGCCCAATCCGAGCGGACTTCATCAACTTCCGCACGGATCGCTCGCAGCTCACCTTGCACAAAGCTACGCAAGTTCAGCAACTCCTCATGGAGTGCTCGGAATTCCCCTCGGAGGGAGTCGGCTTGGCCTTGCATGAGGGCCTTGGTGGCTACCGTGAACTCACCATATTCGCCCTCAAGGCCGTCGACCCTAACCTCTAAACTATCGAGGGTGTCTTGGACAGCAGACATTGAGGTTTCGAGTGTGGCAACACGAGGCTCTAAGGTATCCAAAGAGGGGGTCTTGGACTTACCTCGGGACTTGCCTTGCGTGCGTCCCTCCTCACGGCCACGAACTTGCTCCGGAACCTCAACTAAGCCCTCTTGTGTGCTAGGAGGATTGGCCATTGCTCAAGCGCTAGTTCGCGTGTGGGCAAACCTTGGCTCTGATACCACTTGTCACGGGGTGAGAATTTTTGCGCAACTAACCCGTGCGGCACTTGACGACTTCTAGCACTTAAGTCGCTAAGTAAGCCTAGATCACTTCTCAAGCTTATTCAAGCTAGAAAACTTGCTGGAAATGCAAGAGAAGCAAGAGCAAAGTTGGCTAAAAAGAACTTATATTGCACACTAAAAGAATAAATTTACAAGAGAGCTATGTTACAAGGCTTTTTGTGAGCTTGTGAGTGTGTTGTGTGTGCTGGAAAATGGTGTGTGTGTGCTGGAAAATTTGGCAAGGGTGATGAGGTATTTATAGGCTTGGATGGAGAAGTCTAGAACCACCCATGCCACTTGCACAATTATCACATGGGGGAATATGCGAGTCTTTGGAAATTTCTAGCCCAAGTTCAATTAGAAAATTCTAGATTGTGGGTTGGGCTTGGAGTGTGCTAAGCGCATCCCGCCTTGAATGCTAAGCGTACCCATGCGTGCGGAGTTTAGGCCGTGGTTCGGGGACAAACGCGCGGCCCGTGACAGAGCGCTGCGAATGTGAACGTCCCTCTATGATAGAATCTAAAACTTACTTATTAAAAAGACAAATTCTTTATTTATTAAAAAGTAGAAATTTTGCCCCCCCGGATTGAAGTTTCAATGCAATGCGATTCGCACACACTTTGTTGCATAGAAAGAGCTGATTTACTAAGAAATACTATGAGATATTAAAGAGATAATTAATTATTTAAATGTGGAGAGAATCATGTATATAATAAACTTTAGAATACATTAAAAGTATCATGTTAGTTAGATAAAAAATAAATAATATTATGATACTGTATATTTATTTAAAAAATTACTATATACATATATAGTCATATTAAATTTAATTACATGTGTTGTATATGTTATTATTACTCAAGTATTATAAACTTTCTCTTTATACATGTGTGCGTTTATGATGATGTCACATGAGATTTTATTCTCCATCACATCTATAAATAATTTTAAATTTATTTTAAAATGCAATTATCTAAATGTTTAATTTTGTCATCTTAGAATAAATGTCCCACTAAAATATCCCATAGAGTTAATTATAGATAAACTTATGTCATGATCTAGGTTTTTTTTTTTTTGGGATAAATTTATGTCATGATCAAAGTGTTAAGGCCAACAAATTTGGGTGCATGTAAAATAAACAAAATTAATTAACAAAATGTAATGTCCCAACTACTTGGGCTGGTGCAACTAATTGATAGCAGTTTGGTGGATTTTCTGCATTGATTACTGATTAGTTTGTTGCTGCTTAATGCCCTTAATTAACCATGATCAAGTACTGTGTAATGCGAATTGGTACTTTGTGCGATTACCATATATTGACAATCAAAGTAATTATTAGGGATGTGATTTGAGTAGTTATGCGGAAATATTTTCTATTAAATTTTTTTCATACTCGTATGGAAATTAAAACCAAATCCGCATTTCACAAAGAGTCAATGTTGAACATTAAATACAACCAGTTCAAGTATTCAGGCCGAATCGTAACGTGAAAAAGGGAAAATCAGTATATATATATATACACACACACACATATACATAAATTAATATTCTTTTGACTTGTTACAGTTATTCTTTATTATGTTAACAAAACTTTCTTAACTGTACTTTTTAAGGGTTTATTTGTTAAATATTTAGAATATAAAATTTTGTTAATTTCAGATTTTTGAATTTTTATGATTTTTATACAAAGAAAAAATGTCTGAATATAAAATAAATATTATCTTTTAAAAATATCTATGTTAAATATATTTATTTTTTAAATTATAATACTTAATTTCCTTTTTCTTTTTAATTTATAATAAGATAAATGTTAAGTAACAACATTTAATATATTTTTTATTTATAAAAATAAATAACAGTTGATTTATAATCAGATATTAAATAAAAAAAAGTAAACACATTATTCAGACGTTGGTTTAAACACCTATTAAACAAATGCTGCCTTAAGTTGAAGAGTAGAAGAATGAAGAACTTTGATAAGAGTGAGGAAAAAGGGAGGCATATGTGTCGTGGTTGATAAAGAAAACTTTTGCAGAAAAAGTGTCATCTTCCTCAAAAGTTTTCCACTTCCCCAAGGTGTTCTTTTTACAAATATTCTTTATTTATTTGTCACAACTTACAAACTCAACATTCTATATTATGAGCAACTAATGTCCTTCGAAGGCAAGTTATCAACGTATTTACATGTCCTTTTACCACCACGGGCTCCAAGCCGAAGGGATTAAGAAATTGTCAATGTCAAGAAGGACTCTCCTTGGCGTGTGGAACAAGCCTACTTGAGGCGAAAGGAAATAATGAAGGGTCAAAGAAGTTTTTGTTATCGCTGCATTTCTGAGATGCTTCGTCTTTTCATTACTCTCAAGTGTGGTTATAAAAAAAGGGGATATTCTGCAGCTAAAATGGGAATTTTGGACTCACCTTTTATTATCTAATGGGTGTTTCCTTCTTTGGGAAATAAATGAATTCGTGAAAATAACAACCAAGGCCAAAGCTTTAGAGAAGCCATCCAGCGAAAGAATGACCGAATGTACTCTTTCACCCCCCAACAATAACGAAGCCATGCGCGAGATCCCATCTGGTTAGCGTGGGGTGAGCGGGCTGTTATTGTACGGAAGTCCCGAGAAGACGTTCGGGAATCATGATTCAGATAGCCAGCTAAGCAAGCTTTAGCATAAGAGCCACTGCTCGTCGCAGCTTTTATTGATTTAAGTACTTATCATACACAACCTTTAGACATATATTTTGATACAGAGCCGAGCAAGCTTAGCATAAAAACAACTAGTTTTCTGACACACGAATAAAGCCGAAGCCCTGGCAAAAAGGCCATGAAAGCAGGATTACATGGCTGTATTATTGCATTAGAACTCTGGTCCTAATAAAAACACCGCTTATGTGGCATTGTATAAACATTTTCTAGATCTCTACAAGGTGGGAGGAATCCATATGTACCCATGTGTCTGAACATAACCAACTTTCGAGAGCAGCTCATCTGCTTCAGCAGGACCTCTGCTGCCTGGTTTATACGGCGATGGCTTCATTTCACCATCGTCAATTCTGTGCAGAAGAGGTGTGAAAATCTCCCAAGCCGCCTAACAATTGAAATAGCAAGACAATTAATTATGGTTCACCCTGAGGAAGATTCCAACCCAAGTGTATAAAGTTTTTACCTTCAACTCATCTCTGCGAACAAAATGCTGCTGATCACCCCGTATTCTATAACAACAAATCCCGAAATCATCAGTAACAAATGCATGTTCAGATAAAGCATTAAAATTGAGACGTAAGCATGCACAAAACGATGTTTTTATATTGATATATCAGATTGAATGCATGAAAATTGAAGTTGTGCCAGAGTCCAATAATAAAATGGCATATTCAGACATATAAGAGGAGATCATACGTGTCAAGAATAAGACGCTCATAAGCCTCTGGGATGGTAACCCCCTGATACCGCTGCCTATACGACAAGTCTAGTTCACTTTGTGCTGTCGACATCTCCAGACCAGGCTGCTTGACCTGCATGCGAGACAAAGAGAAAGCACTTCAGTGGACATACATAAATTGCTTCTGGCTCTAGTCAAAAAATTGTCTAACTTCCGCCTTTCATCCATAACTATGAATGGTTGAATATCTTCAATCCAATTGGTGAAAGTATCTATCAAGAAGCATGTTTGTTACAGCACCAAACAAAGAGAATATTTTATTGCAAGTGAACAAGATACTCTTTATTATTCAATGATTATTATGCAGAGATTACCCAAATCAACTAGTATTATTCTACATAAAGACAAATTCCTTTTTTGACGTAAAAAGGGAATCTTCTATCACAACAGAAGCAGAAGCAGAAGCACTGCCACACCCTATGAACTCTCCAAAACCTGATTTCTATTGCTTGGAGATGGTACATATATAAATTTTGCAGAACCTAGAAAGGTTTCAAGTAAACTTGAACTGATTCACATCATTATTCCATAAGTTTATGTAAACCAAATAAGCAAGAAGTTTTTAGCAATTATTCAAAGATGGTTTCATGAAAAAATGTAGCATTCTGCCTGTAATCCTGTTGTGTTTGTTGCACATTTAAAGTCTAGTGATTCAATCCAATTTACATATCGACACAGTCATGACCTAACAACTGTATTGAAACTTGGGAACCAAAAGATTATCCAAAATTTGAGAGAAACAGTCTGATACAAGTCAAACAACAAAGCAGGACATAACCATATTCGAACTTATTTTCAGACGAAATCTCATGAGTTGGGAATATGTAAAGCAGCAACCTCGATAAAAATCCTGAAGAATATCTCAATTTAAATTTTAACATTAACATGCAATATCATATAGAGAACAAATAGTTTAAAAAATGAACTATGGAAACATCTCCCATAATGATATCATTAGAATTACTCACAGTCAGCTTCATGTAAATGGCTTCAGATGGTTGAAGCCTTATAACGAATTCATTTCTCCCCTGCTTTTTACCTAATCAATAAGACACAATATTTGAGCAACTGATTATGTCTATCTATTTGGACAGAATAAAATAAAGCACAGCAGCATACAACCATGGAATTGGTAAGCAAAAGGTAACAAAAACACATTGACCCAAGAATAATCTATTTGACTGACTTCAGCACTTACGAGTGCTTGCAGTGAATGGTTTACAGACTAAAGAATCAGGCAACTATTTTCACTTGCAAAATCCCTAGAACAAGAAAAACTCAGCTGACAACTAAAACCTGTTGCCTGCAGCTGATTTATCTACTGCCTCATGAACCAAATCACAAAATACCCACTTAGTCTTCTAACATAACTGAAAACTGAGTTCCAGGTCATATTTCATAAGTTCTTTTTCTAATTATTACACAACAAGGTAGATAAATTACGACATTTCACACTCCAATTTAATATGGAAGACTTTAGTGGTTCTACAATGAAACCAAAGAAAATTTTCACAAACAAGCTTGACCAGAATTTCATGTCATACATTTGAATATATCTCCAGGGACATCCTTAAATTGGATACGTATCTCTGCCTTCCTTGAATTTAATGCTTTTCCCGCCTTTAGTATAAAAGGGACACCTGAGAACAAATAAAATAAATAAATCGGCAATGGCAGTTGGTAGAGGGGAAAAGAAATAAAAATAAAGATTATGCTTGGATATAGGTCAGCATATTAAGCATAGAAAGAAGACATCCATTAAGATTGAGCCTGTGAGTGAGATCAGATATCAATTTCCTAGTAGAAAATTCAGAATGTCTTTCCAACAAATTGTAGTGAGCGCAAAATTTAACAAAAAAATAAATCAAAAAGGTATAATACCTTCCCATCTTTCATTATGTATGCGCAGAACCACAGTGGCAAAAGTTGGAGTGTTTGAGTGGTCAGGAACAGTTGGATCATCCCTATAGCCATCATATTGTCCAAGAACAACCTCCTCGTCTTTGATTGGGAGTACTGATTGAAGAACCTGAGCTTCTCATACTTATTAGCAAATATCATGGGAAACGCATGTAGGGACTTGGATCATAAAACTCCAAGAAAACTCCAAGAAAGCTAATGCCAGAAGAGTGTTAAAACAACCATGACATTCACAGACTCCTTTTAATTGGACACAATCAAGAATTCATATATCCTTCTCATTTGTAAAAGTTTTCCGTATTACTTGTCTGTATAATTGTATCATTGCAAAAGAAGAACAAGAACAAACAAGATGAAAATCTTGGTTCAACTAAATGATAGGGAAATTCAAATTAGAAATATGCATAGATGATTAAATTGCATGACTTTTCAGTGACATTTTGAAAAGTTACGGACCTTCACTTTCTCATCACGGATGTGCTCAGGTTTCAAAGAGACAGGCTTCTCCATAGCAACAAGACAAAGGACCTGCAGTTGACAAAATATCAAAATGTCATTAAAATCGGCAAACTTTAAAATAGCCTTTCTTTCTCCTTCAAGTACAATGTTGAATAGGTAGAACCCACATAAACTCCCATTCAGGACATTGTGAGTATTCTTCTGAATGATTCCACCAAATATATTAAAAAATGTAATTTAAAAATCAACGATGCAAGTATGACTTCTAACCCACACAAAACCTTCTTCATATCAGTATTATTTTCTCTCACCTGTAATAGATGATTTTGAATAATATCACGTATAATCCTGCAAAGAATATGGTCATAATTATTAGCAATATAATGCATAATCAGTCATCAATGTCATTAACATTCAACTCAAGGTAGTTTGACAGCAGATATTGATGATTCCTTCATCAGAATGCGTTTTTCAGGAACAAAATAAAAGCACCATATGAATCCAAAGGCATGATTCTTCATACTGAGGTAGTGCACAAACAATTGGAATGCATTTGTAAGGCATACCCATATTCATCAAAATAGCCTCCACGACCTTCAGTTCCAAAATCTTCTCTGAAGACAATCTGCCAAAATAACTACAGATTTAAGTGCATAGCATATAATCAATTGGAAATCCACTGCCATGTTTAGGCCAAAATTCCCATGCTTTCATAGTCATAGCAAGCACTAACAATATGCCACCACGCACAGTGGGGCAAAAAAATTACAGCCAAACCTAGAGGGCCTTAAAACAACCTTATTAACAGTTAAGTAACTTGCATATCTAATCCCTGACAGTAACGTTCTCACCTGTACATTGTCAATGTTGTCACGATTCCAAAGGGGCAAAAACATACGATTTGCAAAACGAAGTACCAACTGCAATTAACATACAGACAAGATTAGGGTTAGTCTACCAAACTACATAAACAATAACGAAGAACTTCCCTTCATATATCTTACCAAGTTTTGCACCAGTTCCTTTCCCAAATAGTGATCAATACGGTAGATTTGTGGTTCTTCAAACAACTCCCCAATCTGGGCAGTGAGTTTCTCAGATGAGTCCAAATCCTTGCCAAATGGCTTCTCAACAACAATACGTGTCCAGCCACCAAGATCAGCTGCAAACAGTTGGACAAATACATTACTACAAATTTGTACGATAAAATGCTAAGCATTTTCAACTCAACAAAAGCTCACCGACTTGATCAGAAATTCAAGACTCGAGGATCAAGAGTTTGAATTGTTATTATAAAAGCATAATCCAAAGCCAAGTGAATATTTAGAGATGATAATTTATTTTCTGATGGACAATAGCCAGCAAAGTACAACTCCAGATCTTTATGTCAAATCTACATCATATGATAAATCCTCATGCAACTTATTGGATTTGAAGAGCAGCCAACCTTGTGTAATGAGGAACTTTCAGAGTTCTCTTTGTCCAGCATGCCCAAACTATCATTTTCCAACACTAGAAAATGTACTCATGGGACTAAGGATTGCAAAAAATTAAACATCATCTTAAACTTTCAGGTAATTTATATTTGACACTACTCTTCGAAGCCACTCTAATATTGCCAGAAAATAAGCAAAATGCAGTGTCATTTGTCAATTTCTTCATAAATGCAGTTCTGATTGCCAGGAAACATACATCTATTCATGCAGCACTTCTTAATCATCCTGCACACAGATGGATATACAGACGGTGGAAGTGCAAAATAAAAGAGTCTACGAGATGATCCTTCCAAACTGTTTTTTGATGATTCATGTGTTGAAATTTCCTTGTCCAGCAGTTGAAAGCCCTCTTCAGTGTCATAAGAACCACTTACATATTTAATCTGCAGAAATTTTTCAATTCAATGACATGTTACTATAGAGTAGCAAAACTAAAATGATAAAGAAAACATTTAGGAATGAGACATGCTAACCAGCTGCAAAAACTCTGATACTTGCTCTGATTGTCCTGGTGAAGGACTTTTGTCATTGATAAGATATCTGCACATCATTGAAATAAATTAGTCCCTAACATTTTCTTTGTTCATCAAACAATAAAACAAGCATGTCATAGAACAACTGAAGTGATCAGATATCATGTATATACCATAAAAAAAGACTCGCAAGGATCTTGAACATAACAATACAAAGTGAAAATGAAAACAAACTTCACAAGAAAACAACGAGGAAGATAAAAATAACAAGCCAATATTTCAACCCACAACTATTTATTCACGTTACCACTACAAACTGCAAGAACACATGAACTGCATCTTTTATTATTAAACCCATCTTGAAGAAAGAATGTTGCACATCTTAGATATAAAATGGGTTAAAAGAAATAATATTGTAAATTTAAAAACAAAAGCATAGTATGTCTCACCCACGAATGCGATTTCTTAGTTCATCATCCGAAATCTTAGTCCTTGCATAGCCAAATATGTGAACTTCATTTGACTGTAAAAAACCCTGCACACACCAACACCATCCCAAGATAAATATGCCCCAAAAAGACAAAATAGGAACATTACCATATGAAACCATAGATAATCAAACAGTTAAAACTAATTTTCCTAAGGCATATAGAGTGAAAAATAAGCTCAATTAAGCTACTTCAGAAAGCAACTCAAATAGACATCATCGATACTTTTTCATCACAAAATGCTAACAAATTATATGAAACCAAAAGAGAGAATGATCTGATCAAACCTGCCGGTAAAGATTGTAGAGAGCAGGAAAAGTCTTCTTCTTGGCAAGATCTCCGGAAGCACCGAGAACAATAATTGAAAGACACCCTGTTTCAGGCACATTGTCATTGTCTCTTGAGAATGAATCGTTCCTCAAACTTGACCTTTTCTCCATTATCCATTGACCTGATCCCATCTCCTACTCTCTATATATACCCAACAGAAAAAAAAAATGGTAAAAGAAAAAAAAAACAAATGGTTCTGAATTAACTTTAACGCACAAAACACCATCAAAATTAAAATTTTCTTAATTATCAGATTAAATTGTTAACAGAAATCATCATAATTGACAAAATTTCCTTGGTTGTATCGCGCAATACATAGTTACGAACGGAAATACAAATCATGCAAACACACAACCACACCAAAAAAATAAAAGTAAAAAAAAGAGCTAGAGAGCGTACTAAACAAACCAAGAAAAATCCAAATTTCCAGATGAGAAATGAACTGACAGATCCAGAATTGCTTAGAATTCAAATAAAGGGAAATGATCAAAGTGTCAAAACGACAAAACTAGTATACCGTGCAAGAATTGAAATTTGAAAACTGGTTACAGAACTGAAATAAAATTTCAATATTCATACAACCTACCTGTCAAAAACTGAACGAAGAAAGATTGTTGTTAGAGTTGAAAACAAGTTTGTGTGATTGCGAATATTATGTTCTTAAAGGGTTGATTTTTTTTTTTTATTCTTGCATAAACAGTAAGAATTTGTTCCACCAACCTTTTTTTTTGTTATGTCAGCAGCCGTAGTTGACATGGACATTTTCTTTATCCACATTTGTTCCCCCCTAAACTATAGTTTATTTGCCGTTTTTCCTCAGAAAATAAAGATCGTCTTGCTAAAGGGCTATTTTTCAATGTTTTAGATCTGTGGACACCAAATTAGACTCAAATCTCTATAATCACCAAAAATTAATATTTTTAAGTAATGAAGATAAAATATATGGAGAAGATGTTAAACAAAATTTTAACATATAACTTGGATCCAGTGCAATACTGAGCTGAGCTTTCTTAACTTTTCATTTTTTTAGATATTTAATTTTTTTTATATTTTTATTCAACAACTACAAATTTCATCTATTTATAATATTAACAAAAAAAGCTCAACTCAACATTTAAGTTCATAAATATAACATAAGAATTTATGTAAAAAATAACAAACTTAATAAAAACTATCAGTAGCCAAGTAAGATTAGAGAGAAATTCACGATGTCAAAAATTTTTATTACCACGCCCCTTATGCTAAAATCCCTCTAATGTCACCAGAAATTGTTATAATTTTTATAAGTGAACTTAACTGCATTATCTAGTGATTGATATGACTCTGCCTTAAATAAGTAAATCATAAAAATAAAATTATTTCTTTTTTAAATAGGAATTTCTCTAGAAATAGTTTAAAAAATCTAATAAAATTACAATACAAATTTTTTATTGAAACGATAAATACTTCCTAACAAATTTGAGTATCATTATGGTTCTCTCTCTCTCTCTCTCTCAATATTGAGTATCTTTGAGCTCTAAATAAATGATATTTATGATGGATTATTTGAATCCCACCTTCCATTATTCATTTATCACCTTATCTTATTTAGTTTTATTATAAAATAGAGGGAGCAATGCTACAAATTCAAATTTGTGTATGTACCTTTTTTTTAAGCACTATAAAAATATTTTACAATTCAATCTTAATAATAATTTAATGATTTGTTTGATTTAGCATGAAAGGAAACTCTACAAATTAAGGATGTGTGCATATTACCTTATTTAGGCCTTAGATTAATTAAATTTAAATTTAAAAAATTATCTCTGCACCGCCTTTCTTTCTTCAGACATAAAATTTTTCAAGATATTTTATGCATCACCTTTATTTTTAGATTTGTATTAATCAATCACTTTAACAACAATAAAATTAGAATAGTTAAATAATTTAAATAAAATGATCGTTTCACTTTAGAATTATAAATCAAATAATAATATAGACATAAACTTTTATGCAAACCTTCTTTGTACAAGTTAACGTAGCATGATTTAATTAGTTAAATTAAATATCTCTTGACTCACATGATTTGTTTTAATTATTTTATATTTTTATTCAATCTATGTGTTCATGCCACATCAATTTGTATAAGATAAGTTTATAAATAGTTTATAATTGTATCATTAATCTTATAAATCTCAAAATCCAAGATGTTAGATTTTGTAGTTATAAATGACAATTTTATAGTTTTTTTTTTCAAGACTCCAAGGAAGCTTTAAATGTTAATTTAATGTGCATTGTTTAAACTCTTTGCTTCTCTTTGAGGCTCTAATTAAGTTTTGTTTAAGCAAAGGTTGGCATGCACACTCTCCAAAAAAATAATAATTACAAAATTACGAAATCATCATATAAAAATTATAACTACAAAAATAAATATCTTAGATTTTGAGATTTATTTATTTTGTTAAACATCAGGGTATTTTTGTAATCATAAATTTTTTACTTTTTAAAAATTTGTAGGATGAAATAGTCTTTTAATTTATTTATAGTTCAATAATTATTTTATTTAAATTATTTAACAAATCCTAATTATGTTAGTACAAAAGTGATTGATTGATATAAGTTTAAAAATAAAAGTGGTATAGATAATACGTCAAAATTTTGTGATGGTTAAATATATATATATAATAAAAGAGAGATTGTAGATAGACATTTTTCATTTATATCTCACATCGAAAGGAACTACAAAGAAAATTGGGTTTCCAACATATTGCTTAAAAAAATTAAAGATATATATATAGTTAGATTTTCAATTAAAATTCATTACATTTATAAAATTAAATCAGGCTCATCTTATATTTTAGCGAATTTTAAAATTGTTATTTATAATTTGTGCGAAATATAAAAATAAACTAGGACTGTTTTAAGTTGAGTTATTTTACTTCAAATTTTGTATAAAAATTTAAGTGGTTAATCACACGATAATCCAATGGTAAACGAGTTTGCATCATTAAATTCTATAATGTTAAATAGTTATTATTAGTTTGCACGAGATATGAACTAAATAATAGTAGTATAATCGATTGAATTCTAATTCATTATTTATCAAGTAAGGTAGGAGGTCACTTTTCTTCGTCTTTTTCGTTACTCTTGATGCTCATTATTTTGGAAGCAATATGGATCCAAAACAATTTTTTAAAATTATTTTCTTGTAATATAATACCCTGGTCAACGTTGTGCAGATTTGGGGGGAAAAAAAATTAAAAAGATGCCCAATTTTCCACACGGATCCCCAATTGTTTGATAATTTTCGTAGGAAGTCCATATCTTCCCTATTTATGTCACGTAGGTCACCGGTCCACCATCCCCTACGGGGCTACAATCTGAAACACTCTCTACGACCGAGATGCCCGTGTGCCTAAAGGACCACCAGAATATTTCATCGTAAAGGGCTTTCCTCGACGATGATCAAATCGCTTTCGAGGTGGCCGACGGACTGGATTAGTGAAGACCATGTAATTTCTGTAGTCTTGCTTGCATTCAACTGGGCACAGAGTCCCCGGACAGAGGCCACGTCACTGGTGATGACTGTCAAATCTCGTAAAAACACCTTTTCCACCCTCGCCATGTCAAAGTCTCTCGTGGATTTAATCCTTGAAAGTAACTAGTTGGTGGGGGTTGCAATCGAGTGACGTTAAGGTGATGCACTTGTCATTTATTAATTATTATTAATTTGTGGATGCCCATTGGGATTAAAAAAAAAAAATTAAGACGAGTTGAGGCTTTCTCGGACTCCTGCCACTTAAAATCTTGAATTATCAATTATTAAATTGGGATATATTGTTTTTAATTGTGTTAGGTCACCATGTGTTATTTTATTTGGTGTAGTATGCATTATATTAGTTATAATAATATTTTATATTAGTACTTATATTAAAATTAATTTTTTTTATAATTATTAATATTTAAGAGTTTTATCTTTTTTGTTTTTATTCAAATTATTATTTAATTCTTAAATCTCTAGAATGGGGGTGCATGTATATCTAATGTTGTGGATGCTGTACGAATTTAAAAGATGATGCAATGCAGTGTTCTAATATGTCCTATATGTATAACATCGGTTAAATTACTCCTTAACCTCTAAAAGTTAGGTTTAATTGTTTAGTTGGTCCTTGAATTTAAAAATTCAATAGAGATTTCAGAAGAAAAAAGTATTATTTTTTAATTGATTAAAATTATTAAAATAATTTTTTTCTCTGAATAGAAATCGTAAAAGTTTTTTGTATGATAGAAGCTATTAATTTATCTAGAATTAATTTATAAAAATTATACTATAATTTTATGAGAGTAAATTATAATTTTTTTATATAATTTTAAAATTCAAACAATTTTTACATATAATAGGTGAAAAATGGAGAAGCACATTTATCCAAAAACAAATACATAATAACTTTTACATTTAGAATAATTCTAAAATATATTTAATAACAGTTGAATAGTTAGCTTAAAGTTTAAAGAATAAAACGAGATTTACCCATACAACACAATACGATATATTCTCAAAAATTTTCTCAACTAAAATCTGCCGCCCCCGTGCAATTATGCAATCCTATTTTCAAACTGCGGCCCGATTGTTTAAATTCAATGGTCTTTGAATTCACCGGCAAACAATTCAAAGTGGAAATCTCAAATGGGGATTAACTTGCTATTAATTAATAAAACTTGCCACCTTATGGAAACATCTTATGTTGCACAGCACACTCCACACAAAAATGAGTAGCTTTAGAGATCAAGATACGACACGCCATTGTTGACAATTAATAAAATTACAACAAAAGAAAGAAGAAAGTGCGACCACATTGGTTGACAGGAATTTGAATGGTGCTCGAACACATTTGTCAAACAAGTTCATGGAAAGATAGAGCGCAACAAATTGAAGAAGCGCCATTGATGAATGATGTGGCTATTGCTTATTATTAATGCAACGCAGCAACGGCACCTGTCCCGAAGTAGGAATGTTACCAAAACCCAAAATGGGATACAGCTTTGATGTAGCCTTTTGCAAGAAATTCCAAGTCTTGAAAAGAAAAAATAAAAATAAAAAATTCAATCCTGTGGGCGGGACTGCAACACAACAAAGAATATTATATTGAATGCTGCACCGACGGATCGTATCTTTTCTTCGTAAAATCATCATGTGCAAGAAATTAATTATTACTATATTTGACTTTGTACCTGCGAAAGGACGCGCCGTTATCTATAGACCAGATATCAAAATTAAACTTCAGTTTCCACACTGTTACCAAACGCCCTTGCTTGTACACTCGGCGGCGAATTTCAGATTAAATTTATTTCTCAAAAAGTTTGTTCTATACAAATGAAATTATTAAAATACGCTACATAAGCAAATAATAATAATAATAATAATAATAATAATAATAATAATAAAAGTTCAATGTAAATAAAAAAATACTGTTGATAAGTTGCATCATGCGATCTTTTAGAAAAGTAAACTAATATATTATTCCACGTAAATAAATATAATCTGTAATTTTTTTTTATTGTAAACAATTATATAATTTTAAAAAAATTCATTCTCCATCTTATTTTAATGTGTTGTCTTAATTAATTTAATGATAAATAATACTTCCGTACGGCGAGAACTCTCTCCATCTCATTCTTTTCACAAAATAAAATTTCACTCTCAATAAAATTTTCTCAACCACCATCCTAAGACCTTAACCTTTGAAGAACTTTTTTGGTAGTTGAGATTAAGTGTGGAGACTAAGTGTACAACATTTACAATTTCTTAAGATTTTACTTGGATTGCTTGACAATGTAAATCGTTCACCCCACAAATTTTTATTTAATAAATATAAAATAAACATAGATTTAAAATATGTCATTGATCCACAGACCACACCTTTTATTTTTCTTAGTACAAGTTTGGTGAGTGCAAATTTATAATTATTTTTTTAATAAAAAAAACTCACTCAAGCTCCAACCAGAGTTAGTCTTCCCTTACTTGTTCCCCTGCGTACACTAATCATTCTTCTTTGATAAGCAAAATCTTCATTTAGCCATAAACGCAGGAGCACAAAGCAGAAAATAAACCCCGAGTACAATTTTAGAAATTGAAATCAAATTCGGTCCAAACCCCTGGAATAAATTTTAAAAAAATAGTAAGATCTACATAAACAAAATTTGATACATAAATCAACAGGATAAACCTAATTTGAGAAGGACGCAGAAGCGACGCAGCTCCTTACAAGTTTTACGAAGAAATCTAGTTTTCACATTGCTTTCTCCAAAAATAACCGTTCAACACGATCATAACCTTCGCTCACATCGAGCTTTGAAGCCACCATGCCCTTACGCTTCTCCCGAACCAGATGCTGTGTGGACATTTATAAGCAACAACAATACAATCAATGATCATTTTCTAAGGGAAGCACTCTGTAATAGAGATAGGATAAGGTCGAGAATATTCTTAAGCCTTTTGGCAATTACTTCGGCCATGATTTTGTAGATTACATTGCACAAGCTGATGGGATTTTGGCATTAGAAATATAATTTTGTTTGTTTATAGCCCGTAATTGAAATGACTTAAAATTAAAATGGGTTAGAATTGAAATCGAAATAAAATGAAATCGAAATGAAAATGAGAGTTAAAATAATATATTTATTTAAATTATAAAAATTAAAATTAAAATGAATTAAATTATTATTAATGTATTTAATATAATTTGGAATCTAAATGAATTGCTACAACTTACTAAAAAATTCTTAGCTCATTTTTATTGTAAATAATAATGAGAATAAATTAATAAAAATAAATTGGTAGTGACAATAGTATCAAAAGATGAAGATTGAAGATTGTGTTTGCAACCTAAGATTAAGTGGCATTATGACCCTATTCACATTAGTTTGTTACGAAGAGGATGTTAGGCAGAATTTAGAACGTTGTTGAGTCATTTAGATGCATTGCACAAACGCCAGACTCCTTGGGGATTGTGTGATGCCATAGCTTTTGCCCCAATTTGAGGCATTGATTTTCTTTTCCTCAAATTTATTTTATTATAATATTGTGAAAACAGTTATTTTATTTAAATAATAATTATTTTATTTAATAATTTTATATTTTATTATATTACTATACAATATTATGTTTATATATAAATAGTTATTTAATATTTAATTTAATATAATTAATAGTAAAATAATAATATATTTAAAATAATATTAAAATAAAATTAATACAGTATAGTGTAACATCAAACATTGTGCAACATTGTTATTACTCAATGTTGATGCAATATAACATAATAATGGTATACTCTGTATTAAATAATACAATACAATGTAATATACAATGTGTCATATGCATCCTAAATTTACTTGTACAACCGGCATGAAATTAGATATCATTTTTATTACATTAACTTCCTATTAAATCATTTTCTTTATTTTTCATTAATTATTAAACTAAAAATATGAGGTTAACATAAGTCATATTCGACCCCCCACAAAGGTTGTAGTTGGCCACTGAATTTTATGTTCGTTCAAGTTCATTTTGGTGTCGTTGGAACTCTTGATACCAGATTCTAGGCAATTGTGTAAGCATTACCTATAAATATTGCAAAACGACAAAAATGACAAAAACGACATGCCATATAATAATAAATGACTTTTCGTATAAGTTATATATCAAACAAAATGACTTGTCATGACTTTGTCGTGTAGGAACATAACAGCTTGTCCTACATAAGATATCAAGACAACTTGTCGGTAAATTGTAGGGTCGGCAAATTATGAGCTTGGGCTTAGGCTTGAGGGCCACCCTGAATTTTTTAAAGTTCAGGCCCAAGCCAATGTTATTGTCATTAGGCATAGGCCTCCTAAAAACTTGTCCAAGTTTGAATGAGCTTATGCCTGGTTTAGGCTTCCATGAATTTTTAAATTAATTTGTTAATAAAGCTAAAAAAAGAAGATATTACATACAGAAGCTTAAAACTGAATGTATGCCAGTAAAATAATCTCAATTACTTGGTAAGTAATACAATGCTCACTGAGCCATTTGATACAGAACGAAATTGTCTTTTTTCCCTCTAAACGACATCACATATAGAACATCATCATCTTCGTGTTCTATTCCATTATCAATAATAATAAACTCTTCTGTGAGCTATCAATTTCTACAACCTCATCTCTAGATCCCATCTAAAACAAACAAACAAACAAACAAATAATCATAATCACCATTAACCCAACTCGAATTTCCCCACGTTAAATGAACCCACTTCGTTTAGTTTGCCTTTACATGATCAAATATAGAAACTTTAAAAACTGATAATAGCATTTAAGAAGTGCATTTAACCTGTTAAAGAGTTAATGGCATTTAAGTAGCAGATTTTAAGAATTGAATGACATTCGAGTGGCTGTTCTTTGTTGCATATTGTATATAAAAGATTAAAAACTGAATAATTTTCCACTTTATCGAATTGCGTTAATGTTAGGTTCGCTACTTCTGCATTGTGCGGGTTCGAATGGTTGCTGGTGCTGGGTTTGAGTTGCTGCGTCGTGTGATGGGCTGGCGTGAGGATAAAGGTGCAGTTGTTCGCTATCACTTCACCTGGTTTTAGTTGGGTGGGTGCGACTTGTGTGACTGTACGAGGCGTTAGAAAATTTAGGATTTGGTTGTTTTGTGTTTTGACTTTATTTTTATTTTTAGTTTTCTTTTTTTTAATTGTTTTTTATTATATATAGATATTTATTAAAGGCCCTTTATTAGGCCTAATATAGGTACGCTTTATATTTTCTAAGCCTTTATTCGTATGCTTGGGATGGGTCGAGCTCGGCAGATCCAAGTTTTTTTTAATCAAACTTTTGATATATCAAAGTCCTTTGTCATGTATATATCAAAATAACTTATCATATATGATGTATCAAAATGACTTGACATATATATAAAAACAGCTTGTCGTATAGACAACTTAACAAAATGACTTGTCATGCATATATCAATACATTATTTTGCTACATATTAAAACGATTTGTCATGCATATGAAATATAAAAAATGACTTGTTAGACATTTATTTATGAAAATTGACCTGTCATATATATCTTAAGGTGATTTCTTTTAAAATTGCTTGTCACACATTTATAATAATATAAAAACAACTTAACGTACATGTGTTAGATAACATGTCATACAAATTGATAAACCTACTAATCTGGAAATTCATTTTTAACAATTGAACTTTTTCAAAATATTTTCTTTTAACCACTAAGTTCAAGGTCGATTGGTGTAATTCCTCTATGCATAGGACATCCAACCTTCTTCTTAGTTCCTTCTTCTGTTTCTATTGTAACCCAATCTTTAAGTAAGAACAGATAAGAGGGCTTATATATAATCTCTAGTTGAATCATAATAATTTCCTTTGGTTTTGCCTATAGCCACTCAAATGAGATTATACAAGATTATACATAAAAACCCCCTTTTTTTTTTTTTATTCTCTCTTAACTTTATGTCTCTTATCGATAATTTAATATATTCTTTTTTAATAAATGATATATAAACATATTAGCTTTTTGTATAATGTTTTTTATAAATATAAAGTTACGACAAGTTGTTTTCATACTAATATAACAAGTTGTTTTTATATATGTATGACAAATCTTGTTGATATATAAATATACATACTAGAAGTCGTCTTAATATATATACAACAAATCGTTTTGAAATATCATATGTGACAAGTCATTTTGATATAAATGATACCAAGTGGCTTTAAAATATCAATATGATAACAAGTGAAGAGATAACACACACACACATTTTGATATCTGTATACATGACAAGTCATTTTTTTTAATAAGTTGTTTGATCACAAGTTTATTGATATGCTATATATGACAAGTCGTTTTGCAAAGAACATATGTGTATGATAAGTCATATTAGAATCATCTATATACATCACAAGTCGTTTTATGCAAATATCAAGTAAACTATTTTTGAAAATAAATTCAAAAGTGTTTAGATCGGTGTTAACTTTAAGGGAGCTGCTAATTTACAGTTACTATAACTTAGCAAATCCTATCTTTAACATAAATGTATGATAAGTTGTTTTAATAAATAATATTTATGACATATTATTATTTTACTTGCATGACAAGTTATTTTTGAAATGACTTGAAATTAAATAGGCTATAATCAAAATAGGTTAGAATTAAAATGGAAAATGTGAATAAGAATAATTTATTTTTTTAAAGATACCAAAATTAGAATTGAAATGAGCACTATTGGCGTGTTTATATTGGAATCAAAATGAATTGTTACAACCATAAATTTTCATGGATCCTATTGACTTGATTATCATTTCTCATCTTCATTTTGTAAAATAAACATTATTGACAATAAGTCTAACTCTCGATGACAATTTTTGAAAATTGAACAGACCATAGAAGTCTGAGCGGTCCCCGCTGGAATTTTGGGTACATATTTGTCCAATTCGCTTTGGTGGGCTTAGTTAAACTCTTCAACACCAAACATGAGTTTTTTGGGCTAGCCTAAAAGTTTGAACAGCGCGTAGCCTTTTAACACCCCATAAAATTTCTACTCAAGCCCCACTTAAATGAAATGACTTAAATAACCTAGCACGAATTAAATAATTTCTTGTTTTAAATGAAAATTCAATTAAACACCGAGATTAATTATTCTTTTAACAAACGTTTTACACTCACACATTTCATAATTGATACATTTTAAATTTCATTTGAAAAAACATTTTTTAAAAAAATAATAAAAGTTTACAATTATACAAATAAAAATTACATAATAAGAAGAAAAATATTTAAGATTAATTTAATATTTTCGGATTTATGGAAAAATAATTAATTTTAATGTATGAATTTGCAATTATCAATTAAACTAAGAGCCTTTTTTATTAGTTTTGTAAGTATTTTAGAGGGTGTAAACTTGAAACCCAAATGAGACAACGTACAATCAATGCTCTACATAAATATAGCGACGTATTTGAACAAATAAACTAAGAAAGTTGGCTCTTTGAATACCAAGTTATGTACATTCCTCTTGTTGCAACACATTGCCATCAATTTTGTAAATTCACAATAACAAATTCCTCGAAACACAGCTTCCTCAGCTTCAAAAATTCGATGAGTTAATGAAAAATCAGAACATTGGTATGCTAGTGGTCAAATTAAAAACAATAATTGAAAGGAGGAACTTTGATACAAAGACACATTCACACATTATTGTATAAACAACCACAACAGAAGTTAGGGTAGCAGCTTTGCTGAAAGGACAAACCGCCTCAGACCCTTTACAAATTAAACCAATTCCTATGCTATCTGCCTTGATCTATTCTTTGAACTGAACTTCTAATAAGACTTCAAGAGCAGATGTTGAAGTGCACCTGCACCAACATAAGCCAAAATCAGTCTCTTATTTTCTTGCTTCTGTCTAAATATTTCTTTTTTCGGCAGTTTGAGATGAAGGCAGATAACCAAGATGAAATAGCCCATAGTCTGAAAAGGCACAAAGAGCTCACTCGATGTGGTCATATCACATTTTCAGCCACTTAGGCTTAACAGACTTTTTCTCAGCAGGTTTAGGGTCTAGAGTGACCGGAGGAGGAATAGCAGTTGCAGGTTCTGGTGCACTCTGAACAGGCTCCGGCTGTTCAGCAATGACTTCCAAACCTTTCAAAGACATAACATCTTCTTGAAGGAATGGGCCTGAGTTAGCAGTTACTGCATCATCACCTGGACTCAACATACGAAACAAATAAACTCCTTGCCAATAGTCATATCAATATGATATATTAACGTAAAGTATTACAATCCTCAATCAATAGTACTATATGCAAGGGGTCAAGAACAATATTCACTCATTAAAATTCATAAATAAAATTTGGGTGGGAAACCTCAAAAGGATGGAATTGAAATGTATTCATGGGATAAGACCAAAACTCACTTCTCAAATGTTTTTTCAAGCAGGAAACAGGGTGGAAGGAAAATGGAGTATCTTCATTCACTAAACGTCAGATCATCACATCCATAATACTAAAAACTAAAAAGGAAAACCTTCCTTATCAACCAGAACTGAATTCTTGAAGGAGCACAACACAATTTTAATAAAGTAACTTATTAATTTTCAGAGGGGACATTAAAGCTTCCAGCAATGCTTCGCAAATGAAATGCGCTTTTAAATCTTGTGGAACTAGCAATCTACTCAGCAGCCAAGAAAGTACGAAATGAACAGCCATATTCAGAAAAGAGAGGAAAAAGAAGATGGACGACAATAAATTTTAAGAAATTCAAGATCCCTAAATTCTTATGGCAACAACAGCATGAGCAAACCTTTAGGAAGATCATATGAAAAATGCACAATAGCACCAGGAATAAAGCTAGCTGAGAAAAAATCCTGTGACATGTCTTTTATTATCTTCTTCGGAGGAGTAGTATCTGCAAAATGACCAATGAAGAGACTTACAGCATTATTTCAGAATCAACTGTCTCTTGAATTAAAAATATCATAAGTGTAAAATCTAAATGTACTTTACATAAATAGAATGGTAGATCTGGCTGAGAAAGCACTCTCTTGAGAAAATCAACCAAGCTCTGCATTGTTTCCAATGGATGGAAATTGACCTCTAATGTGTGATTATCAGGAAAGCGGACCCTTATTACAGCCTGCATGCATGTGATACATAAGTTATACACTCACTGACGTGATCTAGGATTTGGAGTTCATTAATCATATATTCATGATAGCTAATCAGGTTTTGAGCACTCACAACATGTGAACAAATAAAAATTCACAGAAATGATCCAGTGAGCACCTTTGTGTATTTGGACTTGCGAGCTGCCTCTTCTGCTTCTCGAATTTTTTTCGTCTTCAAGAATTTATCTGTTCAAAATTCATTTAACATCATTAGAACCATCAAATTACATGGACAATTGTATATATATACACAACAACATGAACTTCTTATCATTTTCTTAGACATATCTCTATTGTACCTATTATGAATTTCCCCAATAAATTGCACATTAATGTGTAAATAGGGGATAATTATGAAAGTAAGGTACATATACTCATGAATAAAAGCTGACCAGAGGCAAATTACCTTCCTTTTTAGTTGCCAAAATTCGATAGTAATCTTCTGCAGTGAACTCATAGAAGTCATCTGGCTCGTCTGGTAAAAAATAAACAAACGCTACAGCAGGCCATCACAAATAAGATTTCATAGACATTAAAGATACTATATATACTTTGATGGCTAATATTAATGTCTGCACATTTGGCCTAGGAAAGGGATTTAAGAGTTGCGGTGATTTATACCACTGCTGGAGACTACAGTTGGTGATGAAGAAAGAGCAGATGTTTCAAAAACACGGATTTCTCGTCCAAACTTATCTTTTGCAGCAGCAAGCTTAGCCTAATACCATTCAGCCCAACAAAGTCAGAATATTTAATACAGTCTTTCAATAGAGTCTAGCTACAAACAGTCATTGAGATTAAAGAGGTCTCTCTTCAAAAGTAGTAAGTAATATTTCAATAAATATCATGTCAAAGAAAGAATGAAATGACTAGCACCAAGGCAATGTTTATAATAACAGGATAAAATCTATTATCATTCTGATTGGCGTATATGTCAATAATCCAATAATCACAATGAAACATTAATTGTCCGAACGATTAAGATTTAGTCTTTGTTAGACTTAAGCGATTGATATTATCTCAAGCAACATTGATGACACAGCACGTCCTAAACAAATGGAATAATAATCCACTCTCCTAAAACTATCAAAATAAAACTGCAAGTAGCCTGCATAATTCTTCACATGCTTTCTCTGGTAAATCCCCAGCCTCCTTCCAGAAACTGTTAAACTATTGAACCGTCATACTACCAGACAATAAGGTGGTCATTAACTGATTTCAACAATTCTATCGCCATCACATGAAGAATATTCCGTGGTTCTAAATCCCCTCCTACCCTTATAATAATACTACTAAATTCATACCTTGAAACGTCATGAACCGAAGACACAGGAATTCAGTGGATGGCAAGGAAAAAAAACATACAGTTTAAATTGGAAAGTAACAATCCTATTCCCACGCTACACTCCATCAAAAAGCTGATAAGAATTCAGCAATACAAGACTCAATTTTTCAATCAAAATATCTTGATGTTGCCCGAGAGCAAGTATCAGTACAACCCAAAGAACCTTCACAACACTAAATATCACTTTTTGCATCCCCAAGCCTAACCATCCCCTAAGGCTTTTCACATATTCTCACGAAACAAGAAATAACACATCACAAAAACATTAATGGCTTCTCAACAAATGTGCACAAACCCTCATCAAGAATCAAACAATTACAACAGAAAGCAATTTTAAACAAACCCCGCATCAGCCAATGAATCAAAATCAAGAAAATATTGCAGAAAGAAAAGAAAGGCACCTTAGCTGATTCAACTTCCATCGGATCAACGTAAGTGTGTCTTCTCCTCTTCAAAGGCACTGGCGTTGAACCATCAACAAACATTAGCGACCAAAGTAAAGTCCAGGGCTTCGTTGAGTCCTGACTGCGAATCTTTCTTTACGCAGCTCGAATGTAAGAATTTATACTCACTCCTTCCTCTACAACAAGTCGGCAGTTTAACGAGCGATGCGGATTGCAGTCACATTTTTTTTTAGTCCAAATTCTGCAGATATTTTTGTTGGACCGGGTCGGTCCACGTTAGTGGGGCAACTAAATTTCGCTTCTCCGTGGTCCATAACTGCACATTGATACTTTAAGGAACACTGCAAAGCCTTAAATAAATTAATCGAAGTATATTAAAATGAGAATTAAATTAAGTTTTTTTTTAAAGTGTAGGAATTAGAATTGAAATTAGAATAAATTCTATTCTTGATGATATAATTACTCTATCTTATAATTAGAATGAATTATTTGAAATTATTAAAAATATCATTTGTTAATTGTTATCCCTAATATTATTTGTATTTATAATAATATTATAATAATAAGAATAAAAAAATATTAGAATTGAAAATAATAATAATAAAAGATAAAATAATAATTGAAATAATAAACTAAATAAATTTTTATAAAAAATGATAATAATAACAACAAAATGAAGGCTAATAATAATAATAACAATAATAATAAAATTAATAGATGATGATGATGATTATTATTATTACTATTATTATTGCATGCTGCCGTTGGTGTTATCATATATTACATTAATGATATAATACCTTGTTATTAATTATCATCATTACTACTGCTATTTTTATTATTATGCTTTTTCAATTTTTTGGTTTTTATTTTTATTTAAAAGGATATTTTAAGAATATTAAAATGTTAATAGAGTCAAATGAGAACTTTAAGAAATAGGTGGGGCCCACGATTTCAATTCCACCTCTTGTCTCTATTTTACTAACTAACATCATCAATAATTTTAATTTCAGATTTTGATTTCTAATTTGATCTCTAAATTTAAAGCTCTTGCAGTAAACATAATAAACTCAGTCATGGATGAACCTTTGACTATTTGCTTTTTGCTTACTATAAGGCAAGCAAATGAATTGTCTTGGGGATGACTATTTTACTCCTCCTATCATAGCCTATGAGACCTTACATGCAATGGACACCGCCTATTGTAGATTTGTCGTCACCAAACCTATACGTGCACAAAATTCTAGCAACCTATTATGCGTTTTAATTTTTTCAAGAATTCCTATCCATAGTGAGTTCTGACAATTAGTAGACTCCTAGCCATATCCACTGGATTTTTTGTGGGTTCCATATTTAAAATCACAAATATTAAAATATATTTTTAATAAAACCTCTGCATTTAGATGAAATAACTTAATATATAAATCTATAACAATGGTCTAAAATTTCACATAAAATACTCAGTTCTAAATTTAATCAATTTAACTAAAAAATTAAAATTTCAACATCAATCCAACTCTAATTCTCAAATTTTAGTATGAAATAAACAAGCCCATCAAAACTAAAAGTGCTTTTTATTTAGAAAAAAAATCACAAACTTGCATCCAAAAGTATTTTATCATTTGTTCACTTTAAATATTTTAGGTTAAATATTTTTACATTAAAATTTAAAAAAATTAAAAAAATAAGTTGGTGGATACTCGTAAGATTGGCGTATACTAAACCACCCGCAACCAATGCCAGTTTTAATTTATAATGCTTAACCCATTAGTTATAAACAAAATTATCCACAGTGGATGAGTTTTGGTGAACAAGTTTGAGCGGAGGTACTATTGCCATTCTTAAACTTGGTTCTAAATAAATTCAAGGGAAAATGTCTCTTTAACTTTTGTAGTTACATGCTATTAGCCTAAAAAGTTATAAATATTATAATTTTGATGATAAAAAATATATGCATTAAAGTGTTTTATTTTATATTTCACAAGTTCACTAGTTTTCAAGGATAATGAATCAAGTAAAATCAAGTTCAAGATACTCAACGAACAATGGCGAAATCAAGAATAGAATTTCGAGCTCAACGGATAATTTATTATGACAATTTCTTGTAAAGCCGGTATAATTTAATTTATGCTTCGATTAGCATTTATGAAGCTCAATTTTATGTTAATAAAATAATTATTTTTCAAACTAAATTAATTTTATGTTTATGAGATAAAACATTTTGTAGATTTGAGTAATTTGGGTTAAAATGAAAAAGTTTTAAATTTCAGAGTTGGACTTATTTGCTAAGTTTTGAAACTTTTGGGCTATATTGTAACTTATAAAAGATTGGGGGTCAAAGTAAAAAATTTTGAAAACTTTAAATATTATGGTGATTTAAATATTACGTTTTGGGATATAATATAATTTGAGAAAATTTTGAGATAAAATTATAATTTTGTGAACAGATATCAAGAAAATTTAAATTTAATGATAAGCTTATTTTATTACTGACGGGAAGCGGAATTAAATTAAGCGGTTTGGCCAAAATTGAAAGACTTGGAATTCATTAATAACGATAGCAATTTAGTTTTTTAGCTTTAATTATAAAAATTCAACTCCAACTTTATTTTAAGTTCTCTAGCAAAGAAAAATAAGTTAATAAAATATATATTGAGCTTTCATATTGCAAATCATTATAGATTAAATCATTTTTGTGCCATTATTTGTGAATCTACTCTTATAGAGAGTTTATTGTTGCAATTTTCATTTCATATCATATTAAAAGTGTTTAAATGAGGGAAACACTTAGGTAAATGGATTATGGTGATAATCTCTTAATTGTAAAGGTCCATTGACACATTGGAAGTCAATTGTAAACATTTGAAGTCTTGGGAGGCTTAGATAGTGAAATTCTCAAGCTTGGTTGGCTTGGAGACGTGGATGTAGGCTGGGATTGTCGAACCACGTAAAAATCGCTGTGTTTGCATTCTTTTCCCTTATTCATTTATTTTGCAAGCATTGTCTAATTTATTATATTTAATTTAATTGTTATAAGACTTATTATTTTTGTTTACATTAAGGCATTAGATTGAATTATTTAAAATTTTATTTAGAATAATTTTTAAAAACCCAATTCACCTCCCTCTTGGGTTGCACATTTGTATTTCACATGCAATAGCCATAATTTAAGCCTGATATCGACACATAACTAAATTTCAGAAAAATTTCACTTAATCATTTATATGGAAACTTGCTCATCCAAAGAGCCTTGGACAATAGCATATAAAATCCTCAAACAAAAGCATCCGTCTATAAACTCCATCTACAAAATGTTAAAGATAAAGAATGAACCGCTAACTTGATAAGTAAACTCATACATAATATTATCATATATCTATCTACTATATAATAACTATTTACCGAAGTGCTTAGATTTTTAAACAATGAGCATTTAAGTCTTTTGAATGTTAAAACAATTAAGCAATTTAAAATCATATGTGAAGTAAAAATTGATGTGATATCATACTAAAAGCTTGTATTAATCATTTAAACCTATAAATATATGGATAAACAACTTTTGAACAAAAATCATTTGAACACAACCATTGGACCAATAAATCATTTCGTTTAAAATAATTACTTATGCCACATAGAGTCACATATATTCTTAGTGACTCAGCCAATCAATATATCACTTATAATCTTAGTGACTTAGCCAATAAATATATCACTTACAATCTTGATGACCTAGCCAATTATTTAGTATTATACTTTATAATAAACATTAATAGGTGTGCACAACATAACTATTTTTTTGACCATATCAATAATTGTAACTCCAAAAAATGAATCAAGACCTTAAATATAATTTGCAATATTTCAATATCAATCTTGTAAGACATTTAATTGATAAAGCTTTACAAATATTTCTAAAGAAAAAAAATTGTGCAAATACGAGTATATTAAAGTCATTTTGAAAACAAATTTAAGAAAACTCTTTAAATAAGCTTCTTATGAAGTTGTAACTCATTATCACAAAATATAATAATAAAATAATTTCAAAACCATAAAATGACAATTCATGTACACAACATTTCATATTTACACAAATGATGATACAGTTATAAACTCTTGTACAAATTAATATGTCATTCACTTATTGGTTGAACAAAAATATAAAATAATTAAAACAAATTATATGAACTAAGAGATATTTAGTCTAACCAATTAAATCATGTTATATTAATTTGTACAAAAAAATTTATAAAATAGTTTGTAGCTATATCATTACTCTATTTACATATATACATATAATAAATATTACATATGAATTCCCTTACCTTAATTCGTACCAAGCAACCCCATAATCATCAAAATAATATTTGTATCAATATCATTATTAATTCCTAACTCAACAGTGCTCCTCTAACACCTCAACATTCTTTGATATGAAAATGTCTAACCAACAAAACGATTAAAATTTCAATCATCCTCTAAGTTATGAAATTAATCCAATAACATGTCACTCCAATAACTCTGAAGACTTGCAAAAATTCTATTCAAACATGTAGGATTTAGTATGAAAATATGTCATAACTGAAAAAGTTGTAAGTTTATTAAAAAAATTACTTTATTTTAAGATGACTACAAATGTCTTTTCAATATTTAATACTGCATGGAAACAATTTGAAATTTCATAACTATTTATATATAATTCTAAATATTTATATATAATTCTAAAAATCATGCCATTTTAAATTATGTTAGGAAAAAAATAGATATTCTGAGATAAAAATATGAGATTTATTTTATCACAAAAAATATTTAACACAAATTTTCAATTCATATATCGAAAAACTATCTAGAAACTTTCAAAGTTGAGGTCACCACACCAAAAAAAATTCAAAACTTTAGTTATAAAAATTGAAATATAGTGAAACAAGATTTATATGACTTTGACGACAAATAGTAACATCATGCAAGAATATTATGACTACTTACAATTTCAAATATAATAAAGATTGATTCGTAATATGATACTTCAATTCTAAAAAATAGCTCTCAAAGTTGGATGAAACGAATTTCAAAATCTGTAAAATTTGTATCCAAATCCCAAAATCATAAAATTAAATACACACATACTATACATCTGAAAGAATCTCGAATAATAAATTTTCCTGACTTTAAGTACAAATACATGCTTTAAACATATCATATTTCAGGCTCGTCAATTTTGGAAAATGATTTCATAAATTATAGTAGCCATTCTTATTGAATTTTCATAATTAATCTACCTCATGATAAATTCCAAAATTAAACATGAAACAACCTAAAAAATAATTTCTAATTCCCAAGTATAAGAGTTTCTTATTATATTATAACTTGATGAGTTCGAGGTCGATCCACAGAGAAAAGATTTAAATTACTTAGTTTATTTTATCTAAAAATGAAAATAAAACTTAAATATATGCAACTTAATTTTTGTGAAACTATAAAATTTAATTAGTTAAGCTTATGAATCCACTCTTAGTAGTAAATAAAATTTAATAAATTATTTTTACCATTTTTATTTAGATTTATTGCCCAAAATATTAATTATAAAAATTATGATTATTTTCTCATTAATTTATTATGAATTAAGTATTTATTGTACCAAAAATTAATTTATCTACAACAAAGCAAAACATCATTTTACCATACTTTATTTTAAGATATTAAAAATTTATTGTGTCAAACTCATTTATTTGTTTATAATAAATCAAAATTTCAAAATATACAATACGTATAAAATTAAATAAAAAATAATTTAACTTATATAATTAAAAATAGAATTTAATTAAATAATATTTATTTCCTAAAAGTTTCACCTTTTCCTAACTATTATTACTTAGTTAAGCATGATTGAAATAAAAATAATTATTAAAATTAAATTACTCATGATTAAAATAAATAATAAGAACTAGAATTCAAAATAAAACTAAATTTATTTATAGAAAAAATTATGCAAAATATTAAAATACATCTGAAAAATAAGATTACAAGGAGATTGAGTGAATTTGAGGAAAAGAAAGATGTACAAAAACATAAAAATAAAACTCTATTTATAGAAAAATAAATTCATAATCCAGTATTGCGCAGTCTATCATAAGTTTTATGCATGCACTCCTCACAATCATTAGATAAAAATTCAACTTGTGAAGCGTTTAATTTGATCAATGGACAGTTGAAATTCAACGGGTTAATAGGCGGATCGGGTTGACCCGATTACTAAAATTCGGGTCCCACAACTTACTTCACCAATTATTGCCATGTGGAGCAATTGTAGCCATTGAATTGTGAAGGGTTGAGATTTAATCAAAGTAGACAGCTTGACTAATACATTCATATCTATTGCAAGCTTATTTTATTATCCAATCAATACTCAATCAATAGAAAAAATCAACTTTTTTAATACATGCTCAATTTTAAGTAGATCTTGACTAATCTTAAGGTTTTCAGATCTCCGTAATTTAATTTTGATGTTCATTTATCTGTTTTACAGTCGCGAACTATATAAAATTAATATTTTACATAATAAACACACAAAAATATATAAAATTAAATATAGTTAAGACATAATTAATAATTCCTAATATATTGAATAAACACAAATATAAATGATAATAAAAGCACAACATTATATTTTTATCACTTGATAACTAAATAATTTTGAATACAAATCAAAACATATAATAAATTAACATGTTTACCAATGCATAATAAAAGTTTAAGTTTCATAAATTTTAAATGACACCAAAAAGCTAGAGGCTAGACCGTGTCAAGTTTTTAAATAAGTATATATATATATATGAAACACCAGAGATTTCTGACTTTAATAAAGTCAAGAATGGGCTAAAAGACAAAAAAATAGTACATTGAAGTTCATATTTTTTTTGTTGTAAACTCATCTCTAACTTTATTAAAGTTAAGGATCCCTGATTGGAGTATATATATATATATATATATATATATAGACCTTAGAACTACTGTTACATACTGTATATAATTATTATATCTTATCTCTCCTGTATTATTTACACAATATAATAATTACATAAATATCTAATATATTATTATTACCATCGCTTTCAATAAATATCTAATATATTATTATTACCATCGCTTTCATTATGGGGTTCACTTTGCTTTTGCTGGAGTCCAAAATTACCATTGGTAGGAGTGTTGTGGGTACTAGCATTGGCTGTCTTTTCTTTTGACAAGGTTTGCATCTTGTCTGCCGGCTCTTTGCACAAGTTGTTGTCCCCATTTTCAATTGCCTCAGGCTGGGGTTCTAAGTCTGGTTGCTCTTAGATTTCTTCATCAAGCTAGTTGGCTATCTATTCTAGCTCTCACCTCCAACGATCAATCTTAGGTGATTTCTATAGCCTTATCTCCGTGTCAACTATAGCGGTTGAGATAATGCTTGTATTGTTCTCGAACCTTAGCCTCTCCATTCTCATCCTAATAGAGCCTGTGATTTTGGATTTCCTCGTGGAAATAGAGGTCTAGTGTAGTCACGACTTATGGTGATATGGGACTATAGGTTATGTATATAGGTTTTATGTCGTATAGCTCTGCAATTACTTTTTTAACTGTTAAGTATCCTGACCACATAGATTCTACTTTTTTATTATGGTGCTCATGTTCTATAACTCAAACCATTGGTGGCTCATACCTTCTCTATATGTTTTTGAGTTGGACTATGATAATGGTATTATAGAAAAGTTGCGTTCCATCTATAAGCGTTAATGTCAGGATGTCCTTGAATATTAGTGTGAACATCCTATCAAACCATCTCTCTTTTGCATATCTTCTGCTCATATAGATAAAGTTTGGCTCGATGAATAGTGCTATAGGGTACCAAAAGATGTAGTAAGCCTATAGGGTTATGTCATAAATAACATAATGTCTCCAGTCAGCATTCTCGTCGATAACATAATGGAATGTACATCCTACCATGAAGACCGTCTCATGCATTTCGTTCATGTCTGAAAATGGCTCAAAAGGCTATTGACATATTCTGTTATAGGCAGGTCTAAATTCTTATTGGGCAAGAAGCTACCATACTTTTCATGTGAGTGTCTGGTCATTGCCTTTGTAATCAATAACCTTATTAAAGATGATTATTTAAACTTCAGGTGGTAGGCATATGATGAAGGTGAAGAGTTCTCTTAGAAAATAGTTTCTCTTTTTATGCCAATTGGATGTGCTGACCTTCCATTTTTTAGGTAAGCTCCTTCTTAGTATTGTGATAAGTCTAGAAAGAAAGTCTGCACCTGTGTTATATTCTCCTTTAATATACCCGATCTTGAATTTAAACCTCAAGAGGGACTCAGACCACCTTGCTAATTAAGGATAAGAGATTTCACATTCTCTGTGTTTAAGTAGTCTTTATAGATATTTGTAATTTGTTTCAATTATAAATAGAGTTAATGAGAGAAATAATTAGAATTTCTTTATTCTCTTAAATACTGCTAGAACTTCTTTCTTCGAAAATAGGTAGTGGCTCTGGGCATCATTGAATTGTCTTGATTTATAGCCACAAACTCTCTTATTTCTCTCGAATTCTTCTATAAACAGTACACCCTAATAATAGTCACTCACATTATTCTGCAGTATCAGCTGTCCTTTTTCAACTATCTTTAATGGTGGAAGTGACTAACACTTTTGCTTTAATTGTTTCACAACCTCTATCACTTCTGTCGGCCACAGTAAAGCTCTCTTTTTCAGATGCTTTGAGATATTTCTTGTTAGCTTTGAGAGATCTTATATGTGATCTCCTGCATAGTTGATAATCTAGATAAATTGCTAGATTTGTTTTCTTTCTAATAGCACATCTGAAAACTGAGATATTTTTTCAGCAATATATGACTGAGGAATGATATCTCTGTTTGATATGTAATCACAAGAAATCCACTTCTTATAGTCCTATCTTCATCTTAGACTCTGACAAGGCTAAACCATGGTGGAAGGTTAATTCTTTAAATCTAGACAAGTGCTCTGCATACTCTTCTTCACTATTACTGAAGATAAGAGCATCATCAATATAGATAAAGCAGAATCCTGAGATGGATTTGTACACCTTATCTATCCAATTTTGAAATTCTAACAAGGTATTTTTTAATTCAAAGGGCATCACATTCTATTTATAGTGCCCATGAAGGAATATAAATACTGTCTTGTGCTTGTCTTTTTCTTTTATTTCAATTTAGCAAAAGCCAGACTTCATGTCAAACTTTGAAAACACTTTTGCACCTGTCAAACACTTTAATAAGTGCATCCGTCGTGGAATAGGATACCTTATATCATGTAAGCAATCATTTAGCTTCCTGTAGTCAATAACTAGCTTATTTTTTGACATAAAATACTGGGTTGGCCTAATGTGATTTCGAGGGCATAATTAGCTTAAGATCTATCAAAGCCTGGATTTCTGTTCTACAGAGTTTTTTTATTATAGGACATTACTAGATGCGAGGTTATTTGGTGGGATGTGATCCATCTATCTTTGTATAGTAGCATCATAAAATACTATTCTCGACCCAAAACTTATTTAGAACTTTTGTACAATATTCTAATAGTTCTTTTATTTAGGTCTCGAACTTATGGATTATGCTTTTTTGTAATTTCTCTTTTTACCTTTTCTAAAGATGAAGTGTTTTTCCATCCATGGCACTTAGAAAAATTGAGCTGTGCCATCCACAGGATTGTGGAGGGTATAGGAAAAACCTTTTAGAAAAAAGGCAAATGAATTTATAAGCCTCAGTATATTTGTGCCAAGTATAACATCTTCTCCAGAATGGTCAAAGGTAAAAAAAATCCATGTTGAACTTCAAATGGCATGACTTTAATTGGTTTGATATACTTATGGCTGTAGAAGTCTTCTTCACTAGCAGTAGCAAAAGCGATAGGAGTAGATATATAGCAATGTTTTGGGATGCATGCATGCTTCTGTAATGATAAAGCTGATAGCACTTGTGTCTATGAGAGCAGTAAGAGCTATTTGCTCTTCCTCAGAAGGTTTAATGATGACCTTTATATATGGTCAGAAGTAATTTGTCTGTTGTATTATAAGGTTAATAAGCAACAGCTGCCTCATGGTTAAGACCGACTTATTTTCTTCTTCTTGTGAGCTATATTCGTTGTTGTCTTATTCATTTTCTCTTGTATCCTTAGTTATATTAAGGGCCATAATGGTTTTTGAAGGATTATCTGTCCAGCTATAGAATTCATTATCAAAATCTTCTTGTTGAATCATCTAGAAGAGTTTTACAAGTATTTTTCTTTTGGAATTGCACTGTCTTGTATAGTGATCTTTCTTATCACAAATAAAACATTTTCCCGAACCTTTGGGATGCTTTCTTTATTTGACATAACTGTATCTTTTCCCTTTGTCAGGTTTCCACAGCTTTTTCTTTTCCCATCCTTTTCTTTAACTTGAATTGCTGTAGTGGCATGATTTATCTATATGCTTACAGCTAAATTTATTAGGTTTATCATTACAATATTTTTACAGCGACGTCCTTTCTATGGTTTCATGTGCTTCTTTAATTTTTGCAATCTGCAATGGTGTTAGATTAACTCTATTGTCATTTGATGCAAATAGGCCAAGCTATGGGTCGGCTAATAGTTTAGGCATATTTAGAATAAAAGTCCTGTGTACAATATTTGTAGGTTTATGAAAGACATAATAGAGCTTTTCTTACTCTAAGATGCATTCTTTTATTTGCCTAACATCACAGTATTTATTTTACAAGAACTGTTTCTTTGTTATCTCTTCTTCCTTTTGATATGGTCTCATGAAATCTATGGATAGATAATCTAGGATTGCCATGAAGGGATCAACTTTTGATACTAGGTACTCTTTTTTTTCTATACTGATTTTCTTTGCCCACCATTTTCTCAATAATTCAGTAAATCCTGCTGTAACTCTTAGTGATGTTGCTCTTTTGGTTAGTTGAGGGGATCTCTGGCATTCTCCTTCATATTAAGCTAGTATTTTCTTAAAATATGCTAGCCTTTCTTTAGTCTTCAAGCCATCTATATTTTAAAATATTTTTCCAGTGGTTGAACGCCCAAGTTGGACTCTTGTCTCACATTCTTCTATTTGGGATTCTAGCATTTCATCTCCTTATTCTGTTGTAAGATCATTTCTAGGAGGTCTTCTTGCAAGATATGAGGATTCTACTCTTGATGCTTGAGGCATCTCCTAGTCAAATAAAGGAGTTGTGAATTGAGTTATTCCATATGGTTCTTACTAGTTTTGCTCTGGTCGGGTCTAAAGTTTGGCCAGGTGTTATTGTGGATATTGTAAACCTTCTCTTGATATCAGTGTAAGCAGGCTTAAACTTAAGATTGAGTCTTTCCATATGAATGGGGAATAGAAGTTCATTAGAGAAATCTTCTATTGCTGTATCATCGCCTCCTCATCTTGATGCCTTAATTGGCCATGGTTCCATCTACGGTACCTTATAACTTCTCTAAAAATCTCTTATATTGTTCCCTATGCCACTTTTTTCCCAAATAAGTAGAGTTTTTAAGGGTTTACGCTCTTCTAGAAAGATTTTCTCTTGAAACATTGCTTGGTTTGCTCTACTTCTACTTCATCTATATCTCATATAGTGACAAACATTATTAAAGGTTTTGGCCTTTCATAGAGGTCTAAAAGTTATTAGGTCGTCATTTTAGAGATTTTTCAGGTCTTCCTAATTTGCTTGTCTAGCCTATTTATTTAGGCTATAATCTCTTGTTGAGTAATTAGGATATCTCTCAATGCCTTATTTTGTTCCACTATATTTGTGTCGGACCAATTCAAGGCCTTTTTTATTGGGCCAAACTCTTTTGGGTTTGATCGGTAGACTAATTATCTTATAGCTATAGATCCACTGGTTGTGCTTTTAACCACTTTATTTTCAATGTCAGGGGTATCAATCATGGTGATTGGTCCTATGATTCTGAAGGAGCTTGATCTCTTAGGTATATGTATACTAAAGAATGCTTTTGACCACTTCATTTTCAATGTATGGGTAACAATCATGGTGATTGGTCCTATGATTCTAAGGGAGCCTGATCTTCTAGGCATATGTCTACTAGAGGATGGTTATCTCGCAAGGATACAGTGGTCTTGTCTTAGTAAAGAATGAGATAAAAACTCTTCCATCTTGTATTCTGTCTACTTTTGGAACTTCATGAATCTATTGCGGCCTATTGTTTCTTTCATACTCATTAATCCATTGAAGAGGAAAAATAAGCTGGCTCTACTTATAGGTTTTGGGTTGTATCACTCTTTATTCACCCGTAAGGAATCTGGTTATAGGTTTTCTAGAGCTGCTCATGAAGAACATGTGGGTATGAACCTTTATAGCATTTGCTATTGATGACCTGTTTAAGTCAAACATAAAATTTAGCTCTACCTAAAAGACAATTTGCCCAGAATTGAGGCCTACTTCTACAACAGTGGTCAGGGCCTTTTCAAACGTCTACCATTTCGTATCTAGGACTAATGTAAAACAAATCACATCTTTTCTTGCCAAGAATAATGGTTGTACTCCTATCTGGATAGCTCCAAGATCAAGGCCTTTGTATTATTCTCTCTGGTATTTCATGATTTCTGAGACAAAGAGTATAGGGAGATAGGTTTCTTTAGAATTGAAAGAGATAGACTAGATGGTTACATTAGAGGATTTGTAAATGGATTTGAGTTTAGGTTGTTGGATTCGAATTATAGCTTTTAGAGAATTAAGAGTGGTGTTCACATGGTAGTATTTATATGGATCAAGTGGATCCAATCTATAAGACTGGATAGTCCTATCTTTATTTTTATCCTTTTAGGTTTCAAAGTGAAAATTTACTATGAGTGCGGAATCTAAGGGTACTCTGATGGTTAATAGAGATGGGTTAGAAATTGGTTGTGACACTGGTATAGTACTGACTGAGTTTTCCATGGCTTAAAACCTGAAGATCCTGAGAGTGATATCCCCTAAACACATGGCTCTCCTGGCCTTTCAAATGGGCATTACACTAAAAATTGTTTTAAGATTTCGGGTTTTGGAAAGCTTCAACAATTAGATCAATGTTCAATTACTTTCTGATGTGGAGGATCCAAAGTACTTTGGCAACCAAAAAGTATACTAGTATTATGTACACCAAAGGGATTTCTTTTTGGGAAAGGCTAGCTCTGATACTAATAGAAAAAAAAGATAAGAATGATAGTTTTATTGCTTAAAGAAAGGATACAAGGCTATAGGATTTTATATCCCTTACAATACCATAGGGTCCCTTTTATAAAACCTTAAAACTTTTGTTACACACTGTTACATATTATATATAATTATTACATCTTATCTCCAAAGATAAGGCTGTCTCACTCATATTTTACCTTATAAGATATCCTTATTCAAAAGAAATCTCTCCTGTATTACATACACAATATAATAATTATATAAATATCTAATCTATTATTATTATCAGAGACAATTACACAAATATATTAATCTAATCATATATATATTCATAAAATATTAGATACAATATATAATAGATTAGATATAATTATTATTATCATTATTATTTTATATTAGAGTAATAATATATGAATACAAACAAACATTGCCTAAAATCAACACTAAACCATAAATTCCTAATGTACACTGAAACAAGCACAGGACGCCTAAAATCAACACTAAACCATAAATTCCTAATGTACACTGAAACAAGCACAGGACATTAGTGTACCTCAATAGTTCTTGACGGTCATCTCTTCCAATTTCGACTCCGTGATAGTAAATCTTTCATGCAATTAGTAGTCCATGTCTCTTTTGTTACATAAGAAGAAATTTTTGTAAAAATTAGTGTTACATGCCATCACCACTAAATTCTTTTTGTTATTTCTCTTTTTCAAATTGTTTTTTTTCTTCTTCTTCATGATCATCATTTTTTTTATTTTTTTTCTTTTTTATCTTCTTTTTTTTCCTCTACTTTGACTTAGAACTAGCTCTTTATAAGAGCTGACCTACAATGCACAAGTAGCAGGACATTTGGTGAAGGAACCATAGGTGCAACAGCTAATGAATTCCTAAAAAAACAAAGACGGTTTTTTCTTTTCATTATAGTAATAATTGTTTTGATTTTCTTTTAACACCATAAACCATTTTCAAAACACAATTCTTAATAAAGCCTGATCAATATTATATTCATGTTTGGTGATGACAAATGATCTTTTGACCAAAGTTTTCATCATTATTATTTATTTCTCTTTTAATAAGAGTTTTTGTTAAATTATTATTTTCATAGTTTAACTTTCTTTATTTTTAACTATGTAGTTAAAAATTCATAAAACCTCAATTTTTACTTATAGTTGGCTTTGTCTTTACTTAGATTAATTTACATTTTATTATTATTTTTGTTGTTATTACTACTACTATTATTATTTTTTAAAATCTTTGTTTTAAAGTTGATAATAAATAAGACTAGCATAGTTTTCATGGGATCGATCCTTACTCGCCTTATTTTACTTTTATATTAGTAGTAAAGTTTTAAATATAGTGCGCACTAACGACACTACCATAGTACAAAGTATATTGAAATAAATTTTATTTGTTATTTACTTCAAATTTCTAGAGTAGATTGAAATAATTTAGCTTAGCTTAGATATTGAAACAATTTGTTACATTCTTTTTTCACTTCAGTCCATATGCAAGCAAAGGAAGCCTGGATTAACAACCCATGTCTAGGAGGTGCTGGATTTAACTCGACTCACATGTGAAAAATTTAGCCATGAACTCAGGCTGAGACAACTATTTTATCAATTTCAATTGGTCCTAAGTAGGTCCAAATGTGACTAGGTCTTATGGTTTTGCCAACCCTAACTTGAAATTTTGAAATACATATTTGTCCAATAAGAAGCTTTATTAAAACTTTGATCATTAATATTATTAAAGGCATACAATTCTTTGTTTAAATCCAATATTATTCGCAAAACTCATCAATTTACTATCTCAATCATCATTAAAATTCAATAACATTAAAAATTAGTAAAACTCATAAAACATGAGCCAAGAGTGTTTTATTAAGAGTATCATCAAAAAACTTTTCAAATGAGATTTTATTATTTATTTGAAAAATCACATCAACATTTAAGGTTAAAAGACATTTCAACTAAAATTCTTCAAATGAAAAATGATTTTCTCTTTTTAAATTTGGAAAGTCGCATTTTTTCTCTTTAATTTATATTTTATTACTTTTTATTGAAGAAAGAAAGAAAAGTACTTTAATTGATATTGCTTTTTTCTTTAAAAAAATTATTATTTGATTAAAATAATATTAATCTATTTTTATTTGAAGAGTCTTTTGGAGAATAACATATTTTTTTACTCTTCTATTTGCCATATAGATAAATAAATAAATATTTAAAAAGTAAAATTTATAAAATATTTTAGAGATATTCTTATCAATCTCAAGGCTCTTGAGACGCTCCAAGATAATACTTTTGTACTCTAAAGATAAAGCGATCTAATACCACCCTTTTTTAAACCTTTTTTTTTTATTCTTCTCTCCGTCCTTTCTTCCTTTTTTTTTTTCTTCTCTTTCTCAAACCCTTCTATGCTTTTGCCTCTTCACATTGTTCTATTTCCTTTCATTACCTTGAACAATAAAAACTCAAAAGAACAATGGATTTGGAACTTGTGAATAGATATTAATGGTGCATTTACTTCCCGAATTGAGGAATTGGAATATGAAATCAGAATAATTAATGGTGTTTACTTCACAAAAAAGAAGCAAGAATTAGAATCAGAATTGTGAGGCTTACAACTATTTGAGAATGGGAAATAAGAGATTGATTTTCATGGAGGGAGATGGGAATCAATCTCCTATTTCTTGAACTTTCCATTTTGCTCATAATAATTTTTTCATATTTAAAAAATATCCTCTTTTAAATTAATATATTTTTAAAATTATAATTAATTAATTAATAGAGTATTATAAAACAATAATTATAATTAAAATTATTATAGTTATTTAATATATTATTATTAATTAATAAATATAATTATTACCATTATTAATATATTAATACATTATTAACAAGAATATATTTATAATTATAGTTTTTGAATAAATAATCACAATAACTAATATTATTATTATTATTATTAATTAATTAATATACTATTATAATAATTAGTAATATAATTATTATAATTAATTCATACATTATTATTAATTAATTAATATGATTATGGTTAATTAATATATTAATAAATTATTAATAAAATATATTAATAATTATAGTTTTTGAATAAATAGTCACAAAAATTAATATGTTATTATTATAATTAATTAATTAATATACTATCATAATAATCATTAATATAACTATTATAATTAATTCTTATATTTCTTATTGTTATTAATAAGTGTTATAATTAATTCATATATTATTATTAATTAATTAATATATTAATACCTTATATTAATAATTATAATTTCTGAATAAATAATTATAATAATTAATATATTTTGTTAATATAATTATTTAATTAATGAATAGACTATCATAATAATCATTAATATAATTATTACAATTAATTCATATATTATTATTATTAATTAGTTAATATGATTATTATTAATTAATATATTAATACATTATCTACAAAAATATATTAATAATTATAGTTTTTGAATAAATAATCAAAATAGTTATTATATTATTATTACTAATTAATTGTTAATAATAACGTTTTAATAATAATATTTTTAATAAATAATCACTATAATTAAAATATAAAATATCAATTATTACAATAATTCATTAAGTACTTTTTAGTAATTTGTTATAATTTAACTTATTCCGATTTTGATTCTAAGACAAAGTAAACATATTAATGTAGTTCAGCTCATTCTGATTTTGATTCTTACAATTCAAGCAAACAACTTATTATGATTCCCATTGTTTATTTCCATTCCAGTTCATTCCTATTTCTGTCCATTACGATTCCAGTTTAATAAACACAACAAAAATATGTATTGTCTTAACTTTCCTTTTTGTCCCTCTTAACTTAGAGAAATAATCACAGCTTGGGAAGATAAAATCAAATCAAATTCTAATCATTTCATATCTCATGAACACTTGTCTGAAAGTAAAAAATGCACATATCATGTCAAGTCAAATATGCTCACTTGTCTACTTACTAATTTCATTCATCAATCTCTAATTTTAATACGGAATATATATATAAAAGCCCAATTAAATTTGGGCATTACAATTTGGGATTATGCATGAATTTAGAATTTAAGTATAACTTAATAAAATAAAAATAACATTATAAAATATGCAATATAGTGTTGATATTATTTGATGCAATAATCTATAGTATTAGTATTGTTTATTCATTTATCTTTAAATCTTAAATTTTTACAAAATGTTAGATGGTATTTAATTACATTTGAGAGTTTTATTTTAAAATAATTTGTATCTCCTTAATTTAAAATCTATTTTACCCTCATTGAATTTCACAATATAAATTAATAAAAGGGATGTTTTGAGCTATTGCATAAAAAATGAATCAAATAAATTAATAAAAGGGATGTTTTGAGCTATTGCATAAAAAATGAATGAAATAAGTTATCATTTAAATAACAATGATGAAATTGATTATTACATCAAATGCTAGTGGTAAAAGAATTTTTTCCCCTCAATTAATCGAAGCCTAAATTTATACATGAAATCTATTTTGAAATTAAACTCCAACATTAATCGTATGTTGGGTTGTAGATGGAGCATGTAGGCTGTACCAACGTTTTGAGACCTACATCGAACTTTAGAAATAATACATTTCATTTTCATTTCATTCGTTTTAAGAAATATATCGATAAATTTTGACTCTTTCTTTTTCAATTGATTCTTTTTTTTATTAAGATATACGAATCCACGTATTTGTTTTTTTTTTTAATAGATGCTGATATGGATCGATGAAAATGTACAAAAGCTCTACTTGCCTTTGCCATTCTATGAGTTTCTTTCTTGTTGCGCATGGTATCGCTATTGTTTTGACGGTATCTAATTCGGAAGCCCCTAATAAATAACCAATACAAATACTTCTTCATATATGGATGCTATTTCAATGGGAACTTGACAAGTCAATTTGCCTAGCTAAGTAGATCAAAGATTATACGTTACTATCGAATTAAGCCAAATACTATACTAAGGTCTTGCAATTATTTTTTCATCACATATGTGAAATTAATGTATTATCATTACAATAAACGGTTGAGTTGACAAACCATGCTTATTTTAATTTACTATGTAGTACGAACATATATTTAAACCCTAAATCTTGTATGTATTCCATGAAACTTTAAAGCCGACCAATTATCGCTTAACGTGCATTAATTTAAATTATCAAAGAAGTGACAGAAATAATTAATAATGGTACGATAGTATGCAGCATAGCTCAAAATTAAAAAATTACAACACGAGGGACATACTACAGTCCAAACAACCATTTTGACTAACACATCTGAACAAAATTTACGTTTCAGCGTACGGACTCTATCATGCATGATTTCTTTCCAGAGTAATATCATAGCGATTTTTTTATAATAATTTTTTTTTGTAATTCTTGTTACTTTTCGCACAATGATGTAAAAGCAGGAATAATTGCCTTGGCCGGCCTTTGTGCATCGTTGCGTTGGAATGAAGCTAAAAAATATTGACATGAATATGACTAGAATGATAATTACAACCCAAAGGCTCAAAGCAAATATTGATGATCAGCTTACCACTGTCACTCACCGAACACCTTATCTAGTTCCTGCAACATTTATGGATAGTTACCTTTTTGGAAAAATAAATAAATAAATAGTCAGGGCTTTACCTTCTTCTAAGTTACATCTTATTGGGGGACACATAATTTGGCACTTAAGCTAAGCAACAGTGCATAAATTCATTGGTCACGCATATTGAAAAATTTATAAAAATAATCATAAATTTTTTATATTTTTTAAATTTTACCAGACAATTTTTTTTTTATCATAACTACTCAAAGACTAATATTTTATATGAAATTATTTTTATCACTTTCTTTAATTTTTTAAATAATATCATTTTTACAGTACTCAAAAAAAAAATAAATTATAACATATTCAACCCCCTTAACATCTTAAAAATTCTCAACATTCTCAAAACTCTTAATAAATCTCAATACTCTCTACATAATATAAGTAATAGAAGTATAAAATCATATTTGGAGAGCATATTAAAGATTTGTTTACGTGCGTACACAATATCGATTTTTAATGTATTAAATCTAGTGTTTAACTTTAAAAGTGATGTCGATTTTAAAGTAAATGTTGTTATTTTTACTCATAAAGTAATGTAATCTGTTAAAGTACTTAAATTTGGGCTTAAAAATAAAAACAAATCATTGAAAGTAGTAGAATTTTGAGTTAGAATTAAAATCCATATTTTGTGCGATGGGTGCCTGTTGCATAAAATTATTTGTAACGGTTATCTGTCGCATAAAATTATATGGGACGAGCAGCTTGTCGCCCAAAATTATAGAGCTTGTGCGCTGTGTTTGGTGATAAGTAGCAGCTATCGCACCAACTTTGGTGTGATGGCTATCCCTCCACAAAAACACAAGTGCTATGACTTTGTGCTATGACTCCCGTCACACATATTTTTGGGCGATAGGATCCTGTCACACAAAAACACAGTACTTGTGTTTTTGTGGAGGGTAGCAATTGCACCAACTAGCTTGTTGTGCCAAATTCGCACAATGGTTGCAACTGTCCATTGCATGTACTCATCTAAATCAGCCACCAGCACCAACCCCACATGCCCAAGTTATCTCCACCACCACCACCATCACCACTAACAACATAAAACTACAACACAAAGCAGAAAAGAAGCCATAGCTCACTAATGATTTTTTTTGGGCTGATTTTAGAGGTTTTGGAAGCTTTTGAAGATGATGTAGATGATTTCAAGAGCCGATGGTAGACTCCAATATTGTTCTAAACCGTCGACGATGTGTGATGGATTCTGGCGACACAACTTTTTGTGATATGGGAGGGTGTGGGAGAGAGAGAATAGTGAGAATAATAAGGATAATTTCATTCAAAATGCTGTTCTTTGACTAATTATGAGAGAAAAAAGTTTGTTTGGTTAAATTTAAAAAAATACAAAAGTTTTATAGTTGTTCTAATTTGTAAACTTCCCATGCATATTGGAGACTAACGGTACACGGCAAGGGCAATTTGATATTTATGTGATTTTAACTACGTTGCCAAAATTTATTAATAACCATAGGGAGTGTTTGAGACTGCGCATAAGCATGAGATTTCATTGCATTATGAAGCGCAGTTTCATATTTGGCTGTAGTAACAATTGCATTATGATGCAAGTTGCCTCATTAGCTCTTTTTTCCTAAATAAAAGTAAAATTGTAATTTAATATCATATTATCTAATAATATCGTATGACATTAAGTTATATTTTCTTTTACTTTTGCATTATAAGAATCAATATAAATTAATAAATTAATAATTTATTATTCAATAATATTATATTATATTTTTATGTAGTGTTTAATTATGTTATAGTACAATAAATTAATATATAAAATATATTATTATTTAATAATTTAATATATGTAATAATAAATCCTTAAATAATATGTAAAAATATAATATAATATAAAATTATTTAAATATGTTATAACGATTAATATATAAAAAATAATTATCGGTTAACAATTTAATATAACTAATAATAAATAAAAAATAATGTATAAAAATATAAATATTACATTATTTGATTATAATACAACAATTAATATATAAAAATTAATTTTTTAAAATATCTTAATATAACTAAAAGTAAATACTTAAGTATCAATAAATTTGAACAATAATAATTAAAAATTAACAGTAATACCAATAATGATATAAAATATTACTACATATAATAGTGTAACGAAGATAGAAATATACTATAATGCACCAAACAAAATAACATTACTCCTTAATAAATCTCTATATGCAATATACTATAATGCAGTACAGGAAATGTAATATAGGAGAGTATGCCAAATTCATGCTTGAAGTCTATACTAAAAGTTATGAATTAGTGTGCTAAACAATATTCACATGAACTTATATAATTGAGTCGTGTGTTTAGTTGTCATATTAAATCATTTTTTTAAATAACAAATATGAGAGCATTTTTAATATTTCAAGTAATCATAACCAAACAAATGTATTTTTCTTTCTTTACGTTCTCAACCTTTGTTTTCTACGGGGCGAAGCTCATTGAACTCCTTGTGAATTGTACAAAGAACAAAAAATTTCATTGTCGTGTGATTACTAAATTAAATGGTGTGCATTAAAAATAACACATAAGGAATCAACAATCTTTTTCTTAGATATAGCGATTTCGTGTATTATGTATTTTAAATATTATATAACCTTGTAGCTCTTGAAAATTGTTTGGAGGGATTTCTTGTTGATGCGAGAAAGACTGTTACGGTGAGCCCGCGAAGCACTGTATCACAGCCACACCCAACACACCCCAGATGATGACGCCACCAAAACATTTCAAATCCGGCCGGCAACAGTTTCACCCGCGCACGTTAGCGTCCACCATCCGTCCATTTTTTTCAAATCCCCCTTCATTCGTCGTCCAAAAACGTGAGTCCTTTATTTCCCCACTGCGGGTCCCACTCATTTTTTCAAAAGTTAAGCAATTACATCGCCCCAAAATGTGGTCCATTTTCGCGATTACAAGAATCTCCGAGGGCCTGCGTTTTTTTAAAAAAACCAACGAATTAAAAATTTAAATTAATAATTAAAAAAACCAACCAGAACGAAAGAGAAAGCAAGAGAGAGACAGCAGAGAAAGAAAGACAGAAAGAAGGAAAGAAAGAAAGAAAAGAAATCTCGAGAGAGAGTGGTGGTGGTGGTGGTGGTGATGACGATGGACAGAGAGAAGGAGAGAGAGATAGAGCTAGAGAGTGCAATGTACACGAATTGTTTGTTATTAGGTTTAGATCCGTCAATTATCGGTCTCGGAGCATCCAACGGCACACCACGGGTCGGCCTCTTCCGTCACTCCAACCCTAAATTAGGCGAACAGCTGCTCTACTTCATCCTCTCCTCCCTTCGTGGCCCTACTCAATCCGCCAAAGTAAACTGAATAATGCATCATCATCGTTATCACACTTGTGTACGTTTTATGATTTGTTTTTTCTTTTGATTTCAGTTTTTTCTGATTCTCCTATCTTTCAGGATTTCGATAAGGTCTGGCCGATTTTCGATTCTGCGCAATCGCGTGATTTCCGAAAGGTGATTTTTGCATTTCTGTTTTCTTTTAATTTTGAATCTCGCAAACCTTTGGTTAAATTATTTTTTGGTTATGTTCACTCAATTTCGTTTAATTATTAGGTTGTGCAAGGCATAATTAGTGAGCTGGAATCACAAGGGGCATTGCCGAGGAGTAATTCGAGGGTTTCATCACTTGCTACTTGTTGTGGACCGAGGTTTGTTGCTTTCTATACTCTGCTTTCAGTCTTCTCTTTGTGCAGTGTTTGGGTTTATTGGATTGAATTTCTGCTTGGTTGCTGGGAAAACTTGGAAAAGTAACATCTACTTAAAAAAAAAAAATGAGCATTGTGATTGATTTTCTTTATTGAAGTTATTCGTACTAAGGTAATGGACGTGGTGTTAGTTTTATAATTCAAAAGCTTGAATTACTTTCTTTCCATTTTAGCATTGGGAAATAGAAAATTGAGCATTGAGAGTGCTTTTATTTTTTGATAATTCACAACTGTACTACGGTAGAAATGGATTGAAGATTTCTGTTGAGGAGTTAAGAGTAGTATTATGAGATACTTATGCATCATTTATTACTATGATGTTGTGGAAGTTATCTTTTGTTAAGATGCTGCAATGTGACGTGTCGCACGTGCATGTCAACTGCCATTATCTTATGTCTCTTTGAATGGGCTTTCACATGTTGGTTAAGCTAAAGAAACAGTGACAGTGGAATAGCCTTGAAAATTGTTCTTTTCATTTGATGATGGGGAGTTTACATAAGAGCGTTTCTTAAGTTTAATAATTTCCCTCCACATGGTTCCTGTATAAAATTAAGGACATGCCTTTTTTCACTTATTGGAAGAAAGTTTGATATTTTGACTGCATGTTTGTTGAAATTTTGTGGTTTCATATTTTGACTGCAGGTTTGTTGAACTTTTGTGGCAACTTTCTTTGCATGCTTTACGTGAGGTTCACAGACGAACATTTCCAGCTGATATAGTGTCTAACCCACTGCCTGCTTCTTTAACGGATGTTGCTTTTTCACATGCGGCGACACTACTTCCAGTCACAAAGGTATTGCCAGCTACCATTATTTTCACTATGTATTGGATTATGCTTTCAATAATATTGGATCTGTTACAAGGTGATTCTAAAATAAATGAAATGCTTGACAACAGTCGGGCTGTGTTGTATGGATGTGAAGAGACTGCAATGAGTATAAATGGAAAATTTGAAGCTCCAAGTAACAGTAACCTTCTATTTTAATAGAGCACAATTTGCTTTATATGTGATTTAGTGTTGTGTATATTTTCATTTGAAATTGAATACAGCAGTTTTGATTAATTTTCTTCCATGGTTTACTCATGTCATGGTTTATTATTTGACTGGTTGATAACTTTCTAAGTTTTGGACGTTATTGTGTACAGCCACTGTGGCAGGCATAGGTTGAGAGAAAAATTGAGACTGCATATTTTGGTTTTCATAGCTTTCTATCCTTTTTGCTTGTTCGTCTAGTCTTTGCTTTCCTTCAGCAAAAATTTTAATAAACTGTATAACTTGCTCTTGAGCAGCAGTGATTTTAACTTCTTATTTCCAACAGGCAAGAATAGCGCTTGAACGGCGGAGATTTCTGAAAAGCGCAGAGACAGCGGTGCAGAGACAGGCTATGTGGTCAACTTTGGCTCATGAGATGACTGCAGAGTTCCGTGGTCTTTGTGCTGAAGAGGTAAAGGATAACTCATTAACATTCTTTCATTGAATATTTCTGAATAATTGTTTCACCTTTGGTGGAAGACATTAAATTGCATTTTATTTAAAGTTTTCTTTGGAAACCCTGGATCTCAGGCATATTTGCAGCAAGAGCTGGAAAAACTACATGAATTGAGGAACAAAGTGAAGTTGGAAGGGGAACTGTGGGATGATCTCGTATCCAGTTCAAGTCAGAATTCCCATTTAGTATCAAAGGCTACTCGCTTGTGGGAGTCTATATTAGCTCGTAAAAGTTAGTATGCTAGTTTTTTCACAAATTAAAACTTTGAATTACTTGGCATTGCTGCTCCTTTCTCCCCTTTTGGTGGATCCAAATAATAAACCATCATTGTTGGGACGTTTTGTTAAATTCATTGTTAATTGTTTTCATTTTTACCTTTGTACTTTCTTTGCCAAATTTAGTTTTTGATGATGCTATATTCTGTTTTGCTTATGCTTTTTCCCCTTTTAATTCTATTTAACCTGTGCAGATCAACATGAAGTCCTTGCATCAGGCCCTATTGAGGACTTGATAGCTCATAGGGAGCATAGGTAATCTACTATGTATTGTATTATTCTGAATGCTCAAGATACCAATAATCCACTTTCCTCATGTATAATATTCTTGTAATAGGTACCGCATCTCTGGTTCTGCTTTGCTCGCGGCAATGGATCAGAGTTCCCAGGTTCCTTATGCTGATGTCTTATCTCTTCAGCCTATTGATTGGGATGAGAAAGAACAGAGTGATGGATCATCCTGTTCGCAAATTAGTGATGAATCCCTCTCTCGAGTGGATGATAGAGGAAGAGTCCACCCTACTGTTGATGTAGCAGAAATTATCAGGCGTTGGACACATGCATTACAACGTATACATAAACAGTCTCTTCAACTGGTATGTGGGATTCCCTTCTCACTCACCACCTCGTTACTACAAGTTTTAAAAATTGCTAGTGGATATTTGATGTCTTGCTCAATTAGCTACATGGATTTCATTTTGAACTAGTACGTGGCCTCTCTTTACTAAATATTCTCTTGCATAATTTCTATTTTATCAATGACTTTGGTGGTAGATGCCTTAAATTTAAGTAAATCAGTCTCATTCACGCTGAGGCTTGGATTTATTGGCTCGATTCAAATGTGCCAGTCACTGGTCATGCCCTCATTGATTGGAGGTCCAAAGGGTCTACAAAAAATAACAATCTCCATTTTCCTTTTTTTTTTTTAAAAAAAAAGATTATTAGCAGAACTGTTGCATGGCTGACTGGATATCCATGCAATGGTAAGCCTGAGCCGAGGCAGGGGGTTGAGGTTTTGGTAGAATGGTAGATTTGTAGTATATAATGATTTTTGAAGAAGACTATTTGGTGACATAAATTCAAATATCTAGAGGATGACTAAAATAATTGGAATCTCTTGGATATGCAAGGAATGTGGGTTAAGTTATCCTTAGGAAAACTATAGCAGTCATGCAATGTATCTATTTTAGTATTGACCTGGGGCTTCATTTAGTTCAGCAATGTAAGGCTCTCGATGTGTGTCTGTGAAGCTCTTTGTTGATTTTCTGAATGGCCTTGTCACTGAAGAGTACAAAAGCCATCAAGTGTTTACATGCATAAATTCTTGAAAAGTTTGCAGTTTATATCCTAGAAGAAGTTCATTCGTTTGGATGTTATTATCATAACTCTTGCATCTTGAAATTGTGGTGTTTAATGTGTTGGTTATGGTGATTGAAATTGTCCTGTTGGGTAATTTTTGAAAATATTATTGTAAACAATAAAACCATTGGTTATTCACTTACTCATGTAAAAACTAAAGCTTCAAGAATTAGTATCTTGCATTTAAAAATTTCCATTTTCACTATATTTAATTAATGACTGAATCCGAATTTTATGCTGCTTGTGAAGAATCATAAAGTCTAATTTTCCTGTACAAATCATTGGGGAATGATGATTATTATGCATGTATACTCTGACATGATGAAGTGCTCTAAAATAATTTCTTAATAGGCTAAAGCTAATGATGGAAATGGTCCTGATATATTACGAAGTGCACAAGATGGTGGTACAAGTGGCCATGCCGAATCATTATCCTCAACTCTTGCTGAACATCAACAACACTTGGCTAGCTTTCAGGTAATGTAATTATCTTTCTACATCAGGTAGAGCTGCACTTACAGTGATATTCTTCCCATTGAAGCATAACCGTGTACATTTTCATCTTGTCAGTTCTATTGGATAGTTGTTTTGTGGAACATATTTTTCATGTTATTCTTCTGCGAGTAATGTTTGATATCCTGGTGACCTCCCTCTGTACTTTACCAGCCATTAACTTCTGGACCTATAGTATTTTGCCTATGATTAGTGCATCTTACTTTTGGGCTGAAGATCTATGAAAATTGACTTTCATTTGGTGAATGGTTCATTGCCAGTCTGCATTAGAAAATTTCCTCTACTCACTATTTAAATGTTCTAGAGTTAATAGGTGCTGTTTTGGAATATTAACCTCTAAGTGTTAAATTTCTCATTGGAATGAGTTTGATCAATCTGTTCCTTTTTTTTTTTTTTTTTTGGGGGGACCCTGCCAACTCTTACCTAAGTTTTTCATGCAAGACCCAGGCAAAGGTGTGTACTGGCTTTGATGTTAAATTTGTATTAATTATGAGGGGGAGACACTGCTGTCTGGGGTTTGGTGGCACAATGAAAAGGGTTCTTTTTAGGCAGATGTAGCATTGTAAACCATTTGTTGAGTTCTGATGCATATGAATCTTGACAGCTAGTTTCCAAGTGGTAGGAAATGGTCTGGAGATAAGTTTTTGTGTCAAAAGCTCTTGTTAAGTTCTAGGTAAATCCCCTCATGCCACCACAGGGTGGGACTCTGGTAAAAAGAGAACGATCACTGTTGATGGATTACAGAGCGTTCTAGTTTTGGAACTGTTGTCTGGGTATGCACCCGTATTACTGGAGATGCTTTAGAATCTATTGGTTATAGTTGAACAGGGTCATAGTGAGAATGTATGACTTTTGTTCTCTATGCTTATGTTGTGCACAAACAAATGCATGAGCCAAAGTGTAACTGTTAAATTTTATTATATTTCATGCAATGCTGCTTACAGGGGCCTTAATTGTCATTCAAAAACTTTTCCCTTGCAGGTGCTCATTAACCAACTGAAGGAGGTTGCTCCATCAATACAAAAGTCAATATCAGACTGTACAGAGAAAGTGAATAATATTTCTTCCAGCTTGCCGCCTATGGCCAAACACCATGGTCGGGCCACCTCACCTAATCAAGCACAGAGCAGTGGGAGGGCACTGGTAATTATCCAGAAAATGTTTACAAGTGGGAAGTGTTGTACCTCCTGCCTACTTTGGAATGCTAATAATTAATTGAGCGCTCATTTCTTTTCTGTTTTTGTAACCATACAGGAAAGTAGCTCTGATGATGTTGCTGAGGTGACTTCAAAGATGTCTACTGTTCAGCTTGACAAGGTGTCAGTTAGTCCCCCCACTTTAAAGCTCCCACAGTTATTTAGTTTGACTCCAAATTCTTCTGGAAAAAGTGGAAGCTTACAGAAGCGTCAGAATTCAGCTCCTCAAACCAATAAAATAGAAAATCTTTCTGAAAGGAACTCTCTGGACCAGCCTTTGTCAAATAATCGTGTGGATAACGCACCACAAGGTTTGCTATGTCAGCTTTTCTTCCATCTCAGGCCCTTTTGCATGAAAACTTTTTTGGATGGCTCAAGGAATTCCTTTTATCTTTCAAAAAAAAATAATGATCTTTGTGCAGCTTTATTTTATGATTTGATTTGGACTTATTCTTTGCAGATGGTGATAGTTCTTATGTTCAGAACTTAAAGCGATCTGTAAGAGAAGCAGCTTTATCAGTGCGATCCAGCATTTCAGAATCATCTCGGGACAGTCACTCTGATGAAGGTTCTGAGCACTTCTTTGTACCCCTTGCCTCAGCTGGGTTTTCTCGTATGGGCCCACAAAACAAAGCATCTTCAGTGAGGAGTAAAAGACTGTTTGTAGCTCAAACAGACACTTCCATAGTTGGCAATAACCCTGATGGTCATCTTGGGAATAAGTATGGTGATATACCAGACGTGTTGAATGATTTGGATTCAATTCATGATTTTGACCAAGTAAACGGGTTCCTCTCAGCTGCCGGATCAAATGGTGTCCTTTTTGATACACAGAGTTCATTTTATGACATTGATGAAGCTCAGGATCAGGTCTTCTCGCCTCCATTGTTGATGGAGACATCCCTGCTAGCAGATTCTTATGAAGACTTGCTCGGTATGTTGGTTTGACCACAAACTTTTCATTTTGTAGTCCTCCATGTGGTTTACACTTTTTCTCATTCTTTCTCAATAATAATTTTTGAAAAATGTTCATAAATTTGAAAGCTAGTTTAATCATTTTGCAGCTCCACTATCGGAAACCGAAACTGCCTTGATGGAGCACTGATACTGAAGTATAGAAAATCCTGCTCTCACATTCATGGGTATATAATTTGGTCATTCTGATGGTCCCAGTTTTCCCATTTTGGCCAGAATATCCTCCACCCTCCACTGATTTTTTGCATGATGTGATGTTCGTGTTTATTCCTTTTGTCTCACGCACATCAATGCTCTCTTATAGTCCATTTGATATCTCATTGTTTGGAGCAAAGGGAACTACTAACCTCTTCAGAAGGGCTGTTGTACATGCTAATAGGATACCTCTAAGATACTTGGTTGTGGATCACCGATGCCAAAATCCTTAGTCACCGATGCCAAAATCCTTAGTACTACCAGAATATTTTGGATTCTACCAGAAATTCTATTGAAAAGAGAGTTGCTGCACCTTCTGCTTCTAAGATGTTAAATCTTGCTTGCTTTGATTTTCAGCCTGATGGATATCGGATACCACTACTGAGATCGATTTTGGTGTAGTGATTGTAATTTACCTGATAAATGTGTAATACAGTTTGATTAGTGTATTTTGCTGACAGATCAGGATCGGAATTACAATCTTCATCATTTTAATATTCTTTGATGGTGGGTGTTATCAATTTCATCTCATTGGTTCAATTAAAACATGTACTAGTTTGCGAGGCTGTTGAATTGTTTATCGATTCTTGGCAGTTGTTTCATGCAATTCTTGTCATTAGTTGAGACGTTTTCATTGACCCCTATCGTCCTTGAGACCTGATTGCTGCAATGGTCGGGTTTTGCCTGCCGCTTCATCATAATTGTCATTTTGCCATTTCGAATACTTAAAAGGGAGCTCAGAAATTGACAAATTAGAAGCCGGTGGGAGGAATCTATTTGAAATTTTGAATGGGATTGTTTTATTACCGCATAAGAAAAGAAGCATGCCATCATTGACACAATATTTTGATTTTGAATATGGTACATTGACCTTTTCTGGGCTAAGGTACCAAAGGAGTGGACCGTCATTCTTGTCGACAAATACGATGTGGGTTGTACCGAATTGAATTATTGTAAATGGACTGTGTGATTGTTCAACAACTCCAAGTCTTCAACTTGCGGCTTTATTTTTGTTTCAACTTTCATGCCTCAAAAGAAATTTAAAGTGGAAAATGAAAGCTAACCACTGTCTCCTTTTGCTCTGCTATTCACAGCATTATTTTAACATAGAATACAATTCTTGCACATGTGTAGTCAAAAATAGCGAAACGTGATGCGAGTCATCTTTGAAATGGGATCAGTTATCGCTTCAGCATTATATTAAAGTGTAAGTTTATTTTTATTCTGTATATTTTTAAAAATATTTTTAAAATATTTTTACCATTAAATATGTTAGATTTTCAATTTTTTTTTTACAATTATACTCTCCCAACTATATTCTTAATATTAATTAATTTATCTACAAAAGAGTTAATTAACAAATTAATCACTATTTATTTATAAGTAAATTAATCAATAAAAATCAATTTAAAAAAACTAATTTTTTTTTATATGTACAACAATCTTACATTAATTATTATATAAAAAATTAATTTACTAAATTAATCTTAAAATAAAAAATAATAATATAAAATTTTGAGTAAATTTATTTTAAAAATTTATTTTTTAATTTCAATTAATTGTCCTACGAATTTTTTTGTAAGGTTATTATTGTAAAAGAAAAATAATTTTAAGAGTATAACATATTAAAGAGTAAGGATATCTTAAAGTAATTTTTTTTTAAGACTAAAAATTAAGCGAATATTGAACTACTAAACATACATTTATCCTCCTCAAATACATATCACGTCGTGGCACCCTTAGTAAAAGTCATCAGTACCATAATTTAATTCATCGTCAATCAAATAAAGTTAAGAACCTCCTTTCTTTTTCCCCAAAAATTACAAATCGCAAATTTTCCGTACGTCGTGCAAGCAAAATAGCTAGGCGTCTATATAGTATTCTCCCGACAAGACGAGATATAAAGTCTCTCATTCTGCAAATAAAAAGAATCGTGCGTGCTGAAGCAACGAGGAAGAGAATGTCAATCCCTCGTTGAAAGGGGATTCAGAAATCCGAATAGCTTCCTCCTGTCTTGTTTGGCAAATTCGAACCTAATTTATTGTTACTTCTTAATTCTTGGTATTATCCTCTCCTATCCACACTAATTTCCAGAGCTAATGTGTTGTATCTTCATTGGATATTTGCTAAAGACAGTAATAAATGACCTTACAATTCAAGTTATGTAATGATTTATTTTACAGCTTATTCCCCTTTAGAGCAAAGAATTCCACTACATTTACTATGGGGATTCTCACGCGCCATCGGAGCGAGTATAATTTCATCCAGACAGAACAAAGTAATAAAAACTTGCAATTTTTTATTAAGCAATTTTTAGTTATTTTTTTTATATAAGTTCGAATTTTAATATAGCAGATAAAAATTTTAATTTGTCTTATGATTACATTAATAACATTTAGATCTTAAACTTGTTAGACTTCTATTAAATAAGGACTTAATTTTTTTATTTATAAAAACAAGTTTGTATTTCCTACTCTCATAATTAAATTATCCTCTCATTAATGAATAAGACCATTAATTTGGTTAATTTCTCTAGTAATAAGTGGTAGATTTATATTTCAATTATCATTTTTGTTAATTATGATAGATTAGTGTCATGAATTACATTTAAGGTACCAGTTTGACTTTTCATAACTCAATAATTTAGTCATCTTTTCACAACACAAATAAGACAAATATATTTCTTTGAATAATTTCATCTCTAATTTATCTATATTTCGAGTTAGTTATTTTTTATAGACCTTCCAACTACATTATAAATGTATGACTTCAAACTTTTGGTAAACTTCAATTTATAATATATCTATATATTATAAAAGCTTGAAGAAAATTGATATTTTAATCTATGAGAGATCAAACCAAATTGTTAGATCTGTGGTTTGCTCATGAGAATATAAGGCTTGAGTCTCATTGGTAGTTTAACATTTTTTAGAGTAAATATATTATTTAAAATATATTTAGAGTTAACTTAAAATAAATTTGCATATGTAGATTATGTTATAATATGCTATTAATAAGATTTATTCAAGTTATGTTCTAGTACATTTTTAAATAAATTTCATATAAGGGAAGGGACTTGCTTTCACAAAAAAGTAGGGTGCTTATGAAATATAGATGTATAAATTATGTCTTTATTTGAAGAAAATATAAAAATCATGATCTCAATGTTATTATCTAAAAAATAATATTATATATGGTGTAAAATAAAATAAAATAAAATACGGAAAAATATGTTAAATATTTAAAATCAAGTGGCCAAACAATGGAACAGGCTTTCCTATTAATTGAACAAACCCCACACGCAGCTCGAAGGCGCGTTCTTTGAGCAACTCAATGAACTGTCCTGCAATTCCAAATTTAACCTTCCTTTCTTCCGCTATCATCGATCCAATCAGGGGTGTTTTAGTCCATTGGTTCCATCTCTATCTGGAGAGAAAATCTAAAAGTAAAAATTTCTCGAGAAAGTTAAAAATAAAAAGAAACTCGGAAAGAAGAAAAAAAAAGGAAAAAGCAAATTGCAATAACAAGTGTAATTTCAGCTTAACAAAAACACCACAACAACAGCAGCAACAACCAGAGACGTAGATTTGATGTTTGCTAAAATCCATCATTCTTTCCACTAAATCTAAAAAAATTCTCTCTTTATTTCATTTTCAATGGTATGAGTTGCTGCTTAACTAATCTTTGTTAGTGTAAATAACACTCATCATTTCCATCTTTTCTTTATAAAATTTTATATCTTTTCATTTGTTTCGTGTTGATAGAATCTGTTTTTAATCAAAATTGTATTTTTAATTTTACTTTTTTTTTTGTTTTATTCTGAATTTTTGGTTTGATGATGTTGTAGGTTACTGACAGTGGAGAATGGCTATAAGGTGGGGGGGTTTATAGATCATAACAGATCTTGTTACCTTTTGATCCAGTTGAATTAGTTTGATAATCTTGAAGAAATTGAAGGAGAGAGATAGGGAGAGAAGAGAGGTGAATATTCTGCATACCTTTTCATTTTTGAAGTCAAAGTCTGTTGAGTTTTATCATATGTAATGAATCTGGAATTTTTTAATGCTTTTTGATTTTGAATTCTCTTTTGCACAGAGGTTCTGCAAATCGAGTCAAAAAAATTGCTTATTTTATTTTATTTAAATTTGATTTTTTAAAGGATTCTTGTCAGTCGAAATGGATATTTAATATAGCTAATTTTTGGAAGGTGAGGAATACTATTCTGGGGTTTCTGTCCGGATAACTGATTTCAAGTTAGTTTGCATGATATGGCTTTTGGCGTTAAGATGTTTTACTTTATGAAGTGGGTTTGATGTTTCTATTCAGATGAGCAAGGGGTTTATTTTCCCTGGTTGGATTGGAAGATTTTTGACTTGATTGAAGATGAATGTTGTATTTTGGTGGTGAAGAAGATCGGAGGTTTACATGATGGCTTCCAATTTCTAGCTTAACATTGCCCCATTGCATCTTGGTTTTTCTTGATAGGCTGAGTTGAGCATTTTCTTGTCTATCTTTGATGCTGCTTTTGCCTTGAAGGAGTAGCTATTGGTTTTGGATTCTCAAGTGTACGACAGATATACTTCTTTGTGCCATTTAAGTTATGATCAAACAGATACTTAATAAGTTCCCGCGGAAGCCATCTAAATCATCTGACTATCGCGAGGGTGGGGGAACCTCTACATCCTCTTCAAATGCTTCTGCCAACTTAAGAAACAGTGATTTAGCCGGTAATCGATATACAAATCCTAGCAATGTGTCCAATTCGGGGACTAGTTCTGTTGCTAATGTAGGAGTGAATCATGGGAATAAGTTTCCACAAGCTGTGAATTCAAAGCTGAATGGGAATCCATTGGCTTATTACGAAGCATTGCCTAGTTTTAAGGATGTTCCTAATGCCGAGAAGCAGAATCTGTTTATTAGAAAACTGAACCTATGCTGTGTTGTCTTTGACTTCTCTGACCCAACAAAGAATCTCAAAGAAAAGGACATCAAACGGCAGACCTTGGTAGAGCTTGTGGATTACGTTTCTTCCGCAAATGGAAAATTTCCAGAAGTTGTTATGCAAGAAATGGTAAAAATGGTTTCTGCAAATTTGTTCAGAACGCTCACTTCTCCACCCCGTGAAAACAAAGTTTTAGAAGCCTTTGATTTGGAAGAGGAGGAGCCCTCAATGGACCCTGCATGGCCTCATTTGCAAGTTGTGTATGAATTCCTTTTGAGATTTGTGGCATCACCTGAGACCGATGCAAAATTGGCTAAGAGGTATATTGATCATTCTTTTGTTCTCAGGTTGTTAGACCTCTTTGATTCAGAGGACCCAAGAGAGAGGGAGTATTTGAAAACAGTTTTGCACCGAATCTATGGGAAATTTATGGTGCATCGTCCATTTATCAGGAAAGCAATCAACAATATCTTCTATCGTTTCATTTTTGAGACTGAGAAGCATAATGGGATTGCAGAGCTGCTAGAAATTTTGGGAAGTATAATTAATGGGTTTGCTTTGCCCTTGAAAGAAGAGCACAAACTCTTTCTTGTTCGAGCATTAATTCCTCTTCATAAACCTAAATGTGTAGCCATGTACCACCAGCAGCTATCTTACTGCATCACACAGTTTGTTGAGAAAGACTGCAAGCTTGCTGACACTGTTATACGGGGTTTGCTAAAATATTGGCCAATTACAAACAGTACTAAAGAGGTCATGTTCTTAGGTGAACTGGAGGAAGTGCTAGAATCAACACAGCCTGGAGAATTCCAGCGCTGCATGGTACCTTTGTTTCGCCAGATTGGCCGTTGCTTGAGCAGTTCGCATTTTCAGGTAGGTAGTTCTCCGCTTTCACAATGATTCTACCTGAAAAGTCTGTCCGTTCTTAACATTTCATGAAAAAGAATCTTTCTTGGTCCACATTAAATGAGTCTTCCTCTGACTTATATTATTCCATTATAACTGGCATTTTTTTTAAAAGAAAAAAATTCTCTTTAGCTCTTCATGTTTAAAGGCTTTTTGCTTTTGGTCAATGTGGCATCTAATCATATAGTGACCAAGTATTTTAATCAATATTCAGTATACAACGTGGGTATTGGTAGTTTAAAAAAATAACAATCACTGAAATCTATTGTCAAACTTTTAGTCTTTAGATGTGGACAATAAAGCAAATCTACTCAAATGGTAAGCACATCATCATGTATTAAGTATTGCAGTTATGGTCCATACCAATTTCAACCATTTAAGAATGCATGTTAGATCTGTTTATATCTTTTAAGATTATGTTTCAACACTCCCTTAAACAGAAACCGGGCTAGCCTTAAGCCTGCGAAAAATGTTTTTGAATAATCTGCTTAATTTAAATGATATAGATAAGAACTGTGGCCAAGAGAATTGCTCATAAACTTTAATTGGAGGACCTCTCAAAGTGAAAGTGTCTTTAAGTTCTGCATCTACATAAGCAAGAGGATGAACTTAGTGTGATTATGCAAAGGCTTATGATCAATTTCACATCTAGGGGTAGTTGATTGGTGAAAAAGGGTAACTTAATCAAGGTGGTGACAGGCTGTAAATAGCCATGAATGAGTAAAAACCAGAGTTAGTCACTATGGATAAAAAGTAGAATTGAGATGGTATATGGTAGTTAGGACAGACAGAAAGATGTCCACCGGATGAACCTGTTATTCTTCTTGAGATTGGGATCAAATTTGTTAGCTGTTACTTTCCAAAGATGTTGATATTACTGCTAATGTCATGTAGTAAGTTTATCAACAGCCTAAATATAGTATTGGGATAAATAATGATAGGTTTTTGGGTGATATCAGCCAGTCTGAGTTAAATTTCATTATTTTGGCCACAAATAAAGATTTTGGAGAATATTCTGGGACTGATGCTATCTCCCATATTATTTTTTTCTCTCTGAAAGGTTTTGGTAAATATTCTCTGTCGACTGATATTTACGCAGGCTGTCTTGTAAATATTTGGTTGTTTCAGTTTGCTACGTGTCTGTTGGATGAGTCTGGATGATGATACACACACATGCATATATACGCCTCAAAACTTTTTGAGTTGCAACACACACTCACTCACCCACCCACACCCACATCAAGACTTTTAAAGGATTTTTCGACTAGGGTTTTGAATCCTTTTTATAGGAACTCTGAATTTTGAGTTCATCTTGTCTGATTTACGACTGACTTTAAATTGCGGCATGTATCTGTTTATTATCATTTAGGATCAAGAACTAAGTTTTCTATCCAATTTTTGAGTTGCCCTAAATTTTTTTCTTAGTCCTCAAACGAGCAATCATTAGACTGACATACTTGGTGAATTGTTGGACTGTTCATAGTATAAATATTTTATGGATATTGAAGATATTGGTATTGTTCCTGTTTTCACTGATATGTGTTAAATCCATTGTAAATCTCTGTTTGGATGAGGTACAAAAGGCGTTATCAATGTTTTTTTAATGATTGGAACTATTTAAGTCAACTCATACTGGAGGATTTTGAATTGAACAGCCAGGATAATCTAATTATTTATGACAATTTTGAAATATGATTGTCTATCACTATCACCCCCCTGTGAACTATCTGTAATAATAGTGCAATATTAGGATGTAGTGAAGACTAAGAGATCCCAGAGGATCCAAACAACTTGTGAGTTAGACAACAGTTTAGCTTGGTGTGCTTAACTACTTTATTGTCTTTCTTGGTGTGGTAAACTATCTTCTGGTCTCTTGTGAATGTGACTTAAATAGCTAGGCAGTACTCTTAGCATGTCCTCAACTCCTTTTTTTTTTTTTTTTTAAAATCTTTTTAGAGTAGTTTTAGTCCTTAGAGCACTGAACTGGTTTGATGATATAAGATGTGTGGATTGCTGTGAGTGGTTGCATGGCAGTTTAGACTGTTTGAATGTAGAAATGAGGATAATTAGCCACACTGTGTTGCAGGTGTCCAGAGCTGACAACATTGGCAGAAATAAAGTGTTGTGAAATTTCTAGTGTGTGCTTGGCTGTGACTGGTCTTGCTGGAGATTATAGTGTGGCTGCGTAGCTGCAATCTAGTGATAAGTAGTCACTGTAAAAGCATCAACCTTTGATGTCTGGGCCCTTTTGGTGGTTGGGTTTGACAACCAAGTTATGAGTCACGGATATTTTCCATTGTCTATGATTAATCTTAATATCAAAAAGCTCAAAAAAGTGCAGATGTCTCTACAATAAATTACTAAATTCGTGAGACTACTTGAGATGTCAAGTCCCAGATGTGTCCTATCCTCAGTTTAAAACTCACTGAATTGTAGAAAAGTATAAAAGGCTGCAGATATTGAAAATTTTTTTTTTTTAAAAAAAAGTGATTGTGTTATCGACTTAACATTTTTGTTCCGAGTGAGCAGTATTGCTGATGTTTACTGCCCTTTCACTTTCTATGCCAGTGCTCTCTTCAGTTTGCTCACGTATTTTGTCTCTAAAATTTTAATTCAGGTGGCTGAGAGAGCATTGTTCTTATGGAACAATGATCACATTGAGAACCTTATCAAACAGAATCGCAAAGTTATACTACCGATAATCTTCCCTGCTTTGGAGAGAAATGCAAGAAAGCACTGGAATCAGGCAGTACAGAGCTTGACACTAAATGTTCGCAAAATCTTCTCTGATATTGACCCAGAGCTCTTCGAGGAGTGCTTACTCAAATTCCAAGAAGATGAAGCAAAAGAGGAGGAGATTAAAGTGAAACGTGAAGCCACATGGAAACGCTTGGAAGAAATTGCTGCAATGAAAGCTGCAAGCAACGAACCAGTGCTCATCTCTCCCAAAACAGCCGCACGCCCGCGATCAGGCTAGGGAGGCTGAGGTTCTAATTGGTGAATGCTGGTGGTTTCAATTTTGCAGTTGGCGTGCAAACCATAGATGAAAATGATGATTTCTTGAAGCGGAAGTTCACCTGAGGTTTTACTTCCCTTGCTTTTGGTCACACAGGTCTTGGCGCCACTGCAGACAGGGTAAGAACTAACCCCATATTGAAACCCCATATTGAAGCAGAATGTATATTGTGGATGGACTGGGTACACAAAACGATTAGGTGCTGCCAAAGTGAATGTGAGTTCGTTACTGATTAGTAACTCTTTGATTTTCTGAAGGGTGAGTCGGTGATAAGAAAGTTAAAAATGGAGATAATTCTGTTTTCTTATTTTTTGAATTTGGATTACTGTTAGCACACTCAAATGTGCAGTTATTTATTATATGTATCATTAAACTTTGTTGCGTCTGATGATAGTTACTGTTGCTTGAAATTTTAGTATAGTGATAATTTTTTTTGGGAATGGAGTATAGTGATAAAATTAAAACTTCACATTTTCTAAGTGAAGCTCGTAGAGTGTTTCACTGCTTTGCCTTTGATCTGCACTTTTATCTTGAAATAATTAATGTAATATTTGAAAATTCTTTATTTTAAGGATTATTATAAATTATTATGAATCCTATTGAGGTGGACCTCGTGCGTGCCGCATGAGTTGGAATACTAAATTTATAAGTATAGGATTGTGTCATCAAGTATCCTGAGTTTATGGAATAATTGTAAATATGAGGAACTTTAAAAGATTTAGATGAAAGAAGCCGTGCCGAGGGAGAGGAAATTGGCTAAAGTAGTAAGCATTGGTTGCATCATGTACGCTTCATTCTATGGTGTCTTAATTACTAAGGTTGGTGGCCTTATTTAAAGCGAAGTTCCCACTTGTCATTTGCATGCAAAACATTCCAAACTTACAAACATACTGACATACAAACGTACAGAATATTCTGAATGTTCTGAATGTTTGTAATGCCATTATAAAATATTTATAATTCTCTCCCTTAAGGTATCCATTTGATAAATGTATTTAATCTTTGCAAAGGACGATTCGATGAGATAAAATTTCAAGCAAAAGAAACTCAATTTGATGAATCGTGAAGTAGTGCTGGACCTGCTTTACAACTGCCTGGTTACGAATCTTTGCCAATAAAAATCTATTGGGAAAACTTGATCAAAGGGGGAAATAGTATAATGCGCAAGTGTCCAGTTTAGCTGTGAAAATTCTTCTTTTTCAAGATTGAACTATCTCTAATGGGTGCTTTCCCTTATGATTAACTTGATAATCTGTTCAAATGGTGCATGACACTTCCATATACTATTTTCTCAAACGTTGATGTGGGTAGAGTTTTATGGTGTGTTTGGTATAATGTATTATATTATATCATATTGTATTATTTAATAGGGTTCTCTTAACATACAACAGTTGTATGTTACACCTACATACATGAACAGTATGTAAGACCCACACTATTACTGTTCATGTGAGTGGGTGTAACATACAACTGTTGTATGTTAAGTATTTCCTATTTAATATAGTTGTATTAGATTATGGGGTATTACATTAACATTGTACTATAATAATAATGTATAATATTGGATATTATATTGTATTGTATTAATTTTTAGTTATATTATATTTGAAACTATACTGCACTGTATTAATTCTTTTAGTGATTAATTTGAATTATATATTTAGAAAATAATATCTATTATACTTAGAAAAATAATAAATATAAAATCAAAAAATCTTGGATTTTGACATTATTTTTTAGTAGAAATTAAAAAATAAATTACAAAATTTACTGCACCATAGCACTTATATTCTAAGCATGTTCTAAATATATAATCTATGAAATAAAGGTCAAAACAAATAATTCAAGCAAACAACTTCAAAAAAAATCACAACATAAATAAATAGCTAAAATATACAAGATTCATTTACTGTATGGTTTCTTAAAAAAAAAAATCAAATTGGTGGTTGCCAAAAAATTGTTTTTTGTTTTTGAGTTTTGACAATAAAGCCATTTGAAATTTAATTATGCTAGGCGAAAGTTAATAATAGCGAAAGAAGCAAGAAAGGCTGAATAACAATAAAACCAACAGTAGCAAATGCAATTTCTATAAATGTGAAATTTGTCCGAAGAAAATTATAGGAATATATTTTGGTACCAATGTATATAAACTGTATTGAGCTGATAAAGAATCCAGACAGCGTCCCAGACACCTTATCGTATACTTTATTTAACTGGCGGACGACGTTGACTGAGTAGATAGACAAGCCAAGCAAGTCAACTAAAAGATTGGAAGAGCCCATCGAATACTTATCACAATCGTGACGTTTCAAGATCATCCAAGTACCACACACTAGAAACATAGAGAACATCACAACAAAAAGGTCCTATTTCAATTGCAGACGTAATAGGGCATGGGATGACAATTTGCAATGTGACACATGACTAAATGCAAATATCTGTTCCCCATTAATTTCCCATTTCAAACAAAATGTCACCCTCTGCCCCATATATTTGAAATCATCCTTAAAATGTTAACAACAAAGGATAGATAACTAATGTGGATAACACTAGCAATAAGAAGAATATTAAGCATTGCTTGGGAAGACATGGGTGAGCTCAAGTAGTTATGCAGACTACAAATTGGTAGAAAGTGACCCCATTACAATTGCAGAGACAACAAAGATTAAAATTAATGCTCCGAGCATAATTAATCCTGAGAAAAGCTGTCGGAAAAAAATTATATATATCAGTCAATACATGAAAAATCTAACTAATCCGAGCAAGAATACGTGCATTTGGGTTGGCTAGTCTTATATCAGCCAAGATTACACCAAGTGCAAAAATAACTACGCTGATAACTCCAACAAACATAGAGTTCTTCATTTTGGTCTTCTTATGAACGATGTCAGTGTCCTTCGAAGCAGGGGATATTGGGAAGCAACCTAATAATAATGTCATTGAAGTTACGTACACAAATAGGCAATGAATATAAAAGAGAACAGACAGAAGCAACCTTGCTTCAATAGAGGAATGCAACTGAAAAATAACTGAGCCACTAAAATACGAACTAATATTGCATTAATAAGACAAAAATTAAAGCAAAATAATGAAAATCCAGTTTAGAAATCAATGCAATCGTTACTAATATTTATTCTCAGGAAAACATTCCCAAATCAAATCCTAATTCAAAACTCGAACCCAAATTCAAAAATCAAACCTACAGCTTGATGATTTAGGTGGTGAAGATCGGCAGTAAAGTTGCACGGTGGTTTGGTGGCGGAGCTGACTATCACCTGGCGAAGGAAGATGTGGTGGTGAGTAGGGTGTCGTCTAGCGAAAGAAGACAGCGTCATCGGGGAGTGTCATGTTCATGGGAGAGGAAAGAGAACAAGAAAATTAAGAAAAAAAGTTCTTAATTTTGAGATCTAATGCCCGCATAAACCCTAGAGTCAGGTTTAGTTTACGCGGGTGTTGCTGCATTATAAATTTTAGTTAGTGCAATGAGTTGTAACGGTCAAACATCGTATTGTATTGCTTTTATACTACGTCACATGCAACTGCCAAATATTGTATTATAATACTTTAATACGAAGTGAGGCTTTAATACGATGTAATGAGGAGTATCAAACATGCCTTTAATGAATATATCCACAAAATTATGTATAGAGCGCATTTGCATGATACAGTCTTCTAATTTTGTTGGACCTCAAGAGTGCAAAAGAACTTTGGTGAGATATACTTTATTATGTCTCTTTTAACATATCTACACTCCTTCAAGTTGAGCAATGCAAGAGGCATTGTTTTCATACACAACTATTGGGATGTCTAAACTTGATGATAGTGCTCTAAATTGAAGAATGACAAACTGTAACCATACACTTTCTTGATTTGGTTCATGTAACAGGAGAATTTTGAAGAGATTCAAGGAGGTAGATAAAAGAGTTGCTTTTTGAATTTTTAAAAAATTACTTTACCATTATAAGTGAAAACATATCCCATTTGTGAATGAGTTTTATAAAGATTATATAAATAACTTGCATTAACATAATCAAGAAGACATGAATTTTTTGTTAGTTCATTACAATAAAATAAACCAAAATGAATAGTCCTACAAAGATTAAAACAAATGTGCTTGATGCAATTCCAATATCATCTAGTTGGTTTAGAGCTAAATTTAGCATATAGGTTTACTAACAATCTATATCCAATCTAATAAATTTGGCTAAATACATCAAGCATTTAAATACCTATTTATCATCCTCTTTAGAAAAAAGAAAAAAAAAACAAGATCCTTTTAGAATCAAGAGATTGTACTATTGAGTATTAGATATATATATATATGTATAAAGAAAAAAATAGTTATTTTATACTTCAAGGTCTACTAACTTCCTTACTTTTATGTATTCAACTCTCTTATAATTTTAATTATATATATTTTAATAATTAAGCATTTTACGTATTTTAGGGGCAATATAGTTATTTCATAATAAATGAGATAATGGATGACAAAACGGACAGTAAATCTGAACTTAGAACGATCGAAAATTTTAAAAGAAGCATAAAAGAATAAATATACTGTTCACATGTACGAAACTATTCATAGTACTGTTCATAATACTATTCATAAATACTATACGACGATGTGGCATCAACCGATAATGTGACAATATTTACTTGGATGGATTATATAACTTTGACTGCTTATGTGTAGTTGACTGATGACGTGGTATTGATCGGTGATATATCACAATCTTATTGGATTGAAATATGCATGTACTATTGATTGATGACGTGGCAGTATGTTAGTGGATTAAAAAAAAACATGTGTATGGTATATGCATATACACAAGATGATAGCCTTGATGATGTATTCAATCCAATCAGAGCTTACCATGTAGTGCAATCCTGTGTATTTAAATTGTTTTAATTCGATGGTCATGATTTACTTGTTGTATCTATAAAAGAAGGGATCTCCCCCCCTAATTTGACATCTCTGAGTTCATTTTTAAACTCCATTTTCTCCGATTCCTTCTCCATATTCTTTTTCTATGTATTTTAATAAAATTTCTATTTTACCCCTAGTTCAAATATGAGTAACTACTTTTCTTTCAAGCTTGGATTGAAGGTGAAGTCTCAACATGTTGCTTGAGCTTATTTTGGTAAATTTATTTTCTCTTTCCCTATAATTTCTATAGATATTTTGACTTTTCATTGATAGACAGTAATAACACAGTTATTACTATTTGACACGATAAGCCCTTAACACCATATTAATTAGAGAGCGGTTCATGAAGAGTGGATATCCCCCTCATAATTGATTGGTACTAAAAAGGAATATTAAGTCCTGATGCATGTTGATATAGATTCAGATATCCAAAGCGTCTTATTACAATAATTATCAGTTTAATTTATTTTTGTCATTCCAACTTTAATTTTAAAATAGATAAAATTGCTTGCACCATAATTGTAACTACCCACTTAGAAACTTAATTCAACACATAATTAAAATTCACTTGCTCGTGAGATCGACACTTGTCGCCATTAATCTATTCTATAATAGATTCATGCACTTGCGAGTACAATAAAATTTGCACAATAAGTTTTTAGTACCGTTGTTGGGAGATAAGTTATTTTAATTTGTTAAATTAATTTCTTTTTTTTGTTTTCTTGTATTTTTTCTTATTAAAAAATAATTATGTAATTTAATTTTTATAATTTAATTTCTTTAAATTTCTGTAATTCAATTTTTTATAATTTCTGTAATTTAATTTTCAAGTTATTTTCCTTAAGAATTTTTTTCATTTTATCTTGTTAATTTATTTGTGGAACTAATTCATAGAATTAATTTTTTAAGTAATCTTTTAGTTGTTTTCTTTTAAAATTATTATTAAAAAATAAAAAAATAAAAAAGTGAATTTAATTTTCCTGTAATTTAATTTATTTTCTTTTTTTCTTCTTTATATTTATGCAATTTAACTTTTACGTCATTTTTCATTGTTTTTTTATTTAATCTATTTATTGTATTTTTTTAGCACTTAAGTTTATTTTTATAGTAAAGTGGTAACAACGTGATAAAGTTAGTATCATAATTTCTATCTCTTCTTTATTTTTATTAATTTTGTTCTCATTTTTTTGTTGTATTTTTTAATTATTTTATGCATGGTCAAAGGTCACAATTACCTAATCTTGAGCCTATAGAATTAGAACTGGAAAAAATAATTCGTACACACAAACACATTGCAATTAAAGAAAAAAATTGAAATGGATTTACAACAATAAGAACCACCACAGGAGAGGTCATTTAAGGACTACTTCAATTCTTTAGCTAATTTCAGCATATCATGTATAAGATCCAAATATAGCTGTTAGGAGTTTTGAATTAAAACCTAGTATGCTAAATTGTTTCCCAATAATCTATAGTCTAAAAAATGAGAATCTATATAATCATCTAAATGATTTTCATACTGTTTGTCAAACTTTTAGATATGAGATTTTTTCAGATGATAATGTTAAACTAATATTATTCCCATTTTCATTAAAGGATAGAGTTCTTTCATTTAAACGAGCTCTATCCTTTAATAAAAATGAGAATAATCGTTTAATATCATTATCTGAAAAACAGTATAAAAATCATTTAGATGATTATATGGATCCTCATTTTCTAGGCCATAAAATGTTGGGAGATAATTTAGCACACTAGGTTTTAATTCAAAATTCTTAACAGCTACATTTAGGTATTTTTTGCATGATGTGCTCGAGTTAGATAAAGAACTGAAGTAGTCCTTAAATGGCCTCTCCTATGGTGGTTCTTGTTGTTGTAAATCCATTTCAATTTTTTTTTAATTGCAATGTGTTTGTGTGTGAAGAGTTTTTTTCGATTCTAAATTTATAGGTTCAAGATTAGGTAATTGCAATCTTCGACCATGTATAAAAATAAATGAATAAATAAACAAATGTAACAAAAAAATGAGAACAAAATTAATAAAAATAAAGAAGAGATAGAAATTACGAGACTAGCCTTATCATGATATTATATTTTACTATGAAAATAAACTCAAATGTTAAAAAATACAAGAAATAGATTAAATAAAATAACAAGATAAATAAAAAATTACGTAAAATTTAAATTATAGAAATATAAAGGAGAGAAAAGAAAATAAATTAAATTACAAGAATTGCATATTCACCTTTTTAATTAATAATTTTAATTTTTTAATTATTTTAATTATAATTTAAAAAAAATAAAAAATTACTAAAAATTTAATTCTATGAATTAATTTCACAAAAAAATTAACAAAATAAAATGAAAAAATTTACCAAGGAAAATAACTTGAAAATTAAATTACAAAAATTACAAAAATTAAAAAAATTGAATTATAGAAATTTAAAGAAATTTAAATTACAAAAATTAAATTATAGAATTATTTTTTTAATAAGAAAAAACAAATACAAGAAAACAAAAAATTAATTTAACAAATTAAAATAAGAAATTTATTTGTTTTTAGATATTCTTTTATTAAAATAACAAACTGAAGAATAATATTCATGGATTTGACAAAAGATCTTATTCAATAATTAAATTATAATTAAAAATAATTAAATCTCAAAATATGATATCAATAAGCTAAACAGGATATAAAATCATTTAAAATTTAGAAAAATTGAATAATGACAGCATTCTAGTTCTAAAAATAAGTCCAAAGTTAAATTAATTTTAAATTAATTTTAAATTTTAGATTTTAATGAGTTAAACGTGACCTGCATTAACTCGGTTAAAGAAAAATAAAAGAATAAAAATGTGTTTAGTGAATTGTATGATAATATAATTGCAATCATGTTCTCCAAGCGCATAATTATAATCAATTGCGAAACGCAACGTCCAACACGTAACACGCTAAAGCCTTCGTTAACATTCCCAAAGCAAGCATTCGATTCCATAATCGGTGAATCAACAAAAAGATGAAATTCCCATTTCCCAACAAACCAAATTCAGTATTAACTACTTGTACCTAACACATGTGAGGGTAATATAGTCATTAATGTACAACTTTTATTTGCATATCCGCGGCAATTTCTTAAACGGAGACCGCATGACATCGCACTCCGTTAAAACAGCGAAACCAAAAAAAATGAAAAAAACAGAAACAGCTTAAAGCTTGTAGGCCCGTGCCCGCCGTCCACCTCAGCCCCCCTCTCCTTCTCAATTGTTGTCTCTCTCTCTCATTTCATTTGGTCGCCATCGAAAAAACATTATCAGATTTAAGCAATCTCCCAGATTGCTTCGCAGCACCCAAAAACATATATATTTTTTTTAATACGCCAAAAAAACAAAATTACAAAAACGAAATCCCCTAATCTCATGTGATCCATTTTCAATCAAAAAACAAAAACAGTGGGAAAAAAACGATAATTCAAATTCAAGAATCATGAACTTATAAATCTTACCAAACAGGGCATAACTTATTTCTTGAAGAGAGAGAAATCGGGGGAAGAAAAAAGAAAAAAAGGAAAGGATAGAAATGCCGAGCGTAGCTGTAAAGTTGTATAGCGTGTTCTTCAAATTTCTGTTGAAGCACCGATTACAGAACCGGATCCAATCTCCGCTCGACGATTCCGATCATTTTGGAGTGACGACCCGACCCGAGGAATCCATTGCCGCTCCCAATCCTTCTTTCACAGAAGGCGTTGCCACTAAGGATATCCACATCGATCCTTTTACGTCGCTCTCGATCCGCATTTTTCTCCCCGAGTCTGCACTGAACCCTCCCGAGCCTGACTCCAGACCTCCTCAGTCCAAACCTAAACCGCGCGTGAACTCGAATAAAGCGGAGGCGGACCTGCCACGCGACCCGCTTCATCTGCGGAGGAACAGCTACGGCTCCCCGAATGCGGCGGTGGCTGCAAGGAAAGAGGAGTATCGGAGAAGCAGCTACAGCGGCCGCGGCACTGCCGACGCGGAAGCGATGAGTTTGAATGGGAAATCGGATGTGTACCGGGGGTACGCGCCGGTGGATATGAATAGGAGGAAGCTGCCGGTGATGCTGCAGTTCCACGGCGGCGGCTGGGTGAGCGGGAGCAAAGACTCTGTGGCGAATGATTATTTCTGTCGGCGAATCGCGAGGCTTTGCGATGTGATTATCGTGGCGGTTGGGTACAGGTTGGCGCCGGAGAATCGGTTCCCCGCTGCTTTTGAAGATGGGATGAAAGTGTTGAATTGGTTGGGGAAGCAAGCGAATTTGGCTGAATGTAGTAAGAGTATGATTAATGTGCGAGGCGGTGCAACGGAGTTTAAGAAGGCGGATGGGAATCGGCATCTTGTCGATGGATTCGGTTCGTCTGTGGTTGAACCTTGGTTAGCTGCACATGCAGATCCCTCAAGGTCAGATTTTGCTTTGATTTGATAATTAACATTTCTTTGGAATCTTATATTTTGCAGTGTCGGGAAGTATTAATTATACTTTTAATTTATAGGGAAAAATGATAACTAATTGATCTTTTTTCAAGTTTGATAACCCTTGGTAATGATAACATGTAGTTATATATGTTCTGGCAACTTAAGAGGCAGCATTTGTTGGTTTAATCGGTTTCCAAATGTCTTAAAGAGTAATCATTAATCCTATAGACCCTTTGATTGGTGTAGTTAATTACACTATTGAAACCATCAAGAATTTCAGTTTGGCCATCGCATCTGGCTTTTAGGTTTAGCTAAACACATGAACTGATCCCTTTGAAGGGAAAATTTCTGAGATTTAAGTAATAGAAGAGACAGCTCGAAAGTCTTGGGTCAATTTAAGATTTATTTTCTATCCCAAGGCTAATTTGTTTATCCCCACATGCATTCAAATGGTCTAGGATCTTCATGCTGGTTTTTTGTACTTCTCTATATTGTGCAGTCTTTGAAGGCCAAAACCAGCTGGTCACTATTGTTGCTGTTCTGTTTTTGGGTGCTGTTAGTCAAGTTGATATCTTTTGTTATTCACTTTTGTCAGCTTCTTGTCTTATTCACTTTTGAGATAAAGGTAAAGCTGGTGAAATGCAACAAGGAACGTTTTGTCCTGAAATGGAACTGATCACCAATAATTGTTTGTGAATGACTTAATGATTAGCATGGTGGAATTAGTTGTGTAATTGAGGCAAATACAAACTTGACCCGTTAACATTATCTATTGATTAATATTTTGCCAATATATTAAGCTGTAAACCCTCATTTTTGGACTTCTGAAATTTGTTATCAAATAAGCATTTTCTTTGCTTCTATCAAAATCACTTAGTAGTATTGCAATTACTTCTCCAAATCTCTAACTTGTGATATTTTTAAAACAGATGTGTTTTACTTGGGGTGAGCTGTGGTGCAAACATTGCCGACTACGTGGCTCGGCAAGCTGTAGTGGCAGGCAGGCTTCTGGACCCTGTCAAGGTGGTTGCACAGGTGCTGATGTACCCCTTCTTCATTGGAAGTGTCCCCACGCATTCAGAAATAAAGCTGGCGAACTCCTATTTCTATGACAAGGCTATGTGCATGCTTGCTTGGAAACTCTTTCTGCCTGAGGAAGAGTTTAGCCTAGATCATCCTGCTGCTAACCCCTTAATCCCAGATAGAGGACCACCTTTAAAGCTCATGCCTCCAACACTGACAGTTGTAGCAGAACATGATTGGATGAGAGACCGGGCAATTGCTTATTCAGAGGAGCTGCGAAAGGTAAATGTTGATGCACCTGTTCTTGAATATAAGGATGCAGTTCATGAATTTGCAACTCTAGATATGCTTCTGAAGACTCCTCAGGCCCAGGCCTGTGCAGAGGACATTGCCATCTGGGTTAAGAAGTTTATCTCACTTCGAGGTCATGAGTTCTCATATTAAATGCCAAGTAGGATAACGTAAACCTGGGAAGATTTGCAGCAGCAGTGGCATCAGCTCCTGCTTTATCTTCTGTTTAGCCAATGAAAGGGTGCTAAATTGTTGCCACTATGGAGGTCAGAGTTTGTAATATTTTGTATCATGTGTTTTTGGCTAATCTAGCTGCTGGGCTGTGCATCAGTTTTCATATTTTGCCTCATCCTAATATGTTCTTTTTGTAAGATAGAGGTTGCATATCAAGAGTAGGGAGTTAGTGAGCAGTGAGATAAATTTGCATCCTTTTTCAGGTGATGAGTGCCACATTGGAACATTGTCAGTAACATTTTTTTCCTGTGTATTACTATTGTTCCTGTGTATTACTAGGTTACTCCTCATGAGTAGAGATTTATTCAAAGATTCTTAACTGTCTCTCTATAGGTCTCTACTTGTACAAAATTTTCCTACAAATGAATATTCTTGGACCGTGGATAAATACACATTGATAAATTGGGAAGCATTTTGTTGATCCTTAGTGACCAGGCTTGGAAAGAGATTGGGCAGCAGACAAGCCGTGAGACTCCAAAGATTGATCTTATGGATAAGCTTTTATCTTTCAAATTCTTTGCATTTTGTATTGCCCTATGTTAAACCTTTCAAAGCAATAATAAAATTTATTTTTCTTCTTGTCTGAGAGTGGCAATGCCATGTATAAACCTCCCATTTCATATCTGCCGAAATGCCCGGGGCATATGAACGAACGTTGCCTCATTTGGTTCACAATTACACATTCTTAGATGGGAGACAAGGGTTATTGAGCAGCCGTGGAGTTTTTCGGGTCACCTTTTAAGGATTGATATGCCCCCAATATTGAAATCCTTTTGAGGGAAGTGAGTTGATGTGGCAGGTAACTGCTTGGTGTCCGGCGGCTCTGGGTGATCAACTACCATGGTCATCTTTGCTCTTTGCTCAAGAGATTTAGTCATTCATGTACTGAGAGCGCTGCCGCAGGAACATGGCATTAGTGTATAACTAAGGTTCCGGTAGTTCTGGAAGCATTTCCCGTTTGTGGAAGCTTCAACAATTTCCATAATAAAACAACTTTCTGTCTTTCAGTCTCAGGTGATGTGTTCTTAAATTTTTATTGATTTACTCCAAGATTTTCCGTATTTGGAAAATTATTTGAGAACTGAAATTATGGTGATTCATTTATTAAAATGTGTCAAATAAAAATTCAGTTTTCCGTTAATCATGGTTCAGGGTCATAATTAAGCCATCATGAATGTAGTTCAACCTGACTTAATATTCATGCACGTATAAAAAGGCAAGAAAAAGACATTTTTGCCCCAAAAATGCATTTCTAATATTTTCAATCTGGCGGTGTTAAATGAACTATAAATGCGTTAATGTAATCCAATTACTACAGCATTTGCCACTCGCATAAATAATTCTCCTGATGATGGTGCTCTCAAAACAAATTTAATTTATATGCTGTCTTACTTATTACAAAGGGTCATAATTAAGCCATTATGAATGTAGTTCAATCTTGCTTTTATTGGACGCAAATTTCTAATCTTTTTCATAATTGGATGAATTAAACTCTCAAAAACATTTTATTTGTACCCGTATATTATATAAAGGAAAAATTAATTTCTTAAACTTAAATATTGCGTACCCAATATGGTATGATTGACTAGAGAAAATATTATGCGAATTTCAAATAAATAACAATGTTGATCGGCCTGGATCCGAAACCACACCCGAATAATAAACCAATAGAAGACCCGCTCCAAAATGGAGAAAAACTCAATCCCATTTTTGTTTAACGGATCTTGCTATTTTAAGTCCCAAACCTCCGCGGAGCTTGCTCAGGCTGAGAGAGTTACAGTCCCGCTGATTCGTCTCCCACAAGCTTCAGTCAACCAAGTTTCCAGATCAGGTGCCACTCATCTTCTCATTTACTTCATTAGTCTAATTTTCAACTAATTATAAGCTTACTTTTCATTAATCTAGCTTAACTAATAATTAACAACTTTAAAACCGGAGATCTAAGTTAGCATTTAGTACTCACTCAGTTCTTATTTTATTTTATTGTTTTTGTTAGGCTGTGCTTAATGTTTGCGTAAGTGTTACTTGGAGGTAAAATCGATTTTCCACGATGGAAGGTTTTTTAGCGAAGTTGAGAGTTGCCACGACTATAATATTAACTTTGTGGATAGGCATTGCTGCTTTGTATAGTTTGTTAAAGCCTATATCAAATGGTTGTGTTATGACATATATGTATCCGACGTACATTCCAATTTCATCTACCGAGGGAGCATCATCATCGGCAAGGTACGCGTTGTATTTGTACCACGAAGGCTGGAAGAAGATTGATTTTAATGAACACTTGAAGCAGCTTAATGGTGTGCCGGTTCTTTTTATTCCTGGCAATGCTGGTAGCTACAAACAGGCAAGGTCTTCTTTGTTATTTAGTTTTACTGATTTGTTGCTAATTTAATTTGCATTTTGTTTGTATCCTTGGCAGCAATTGTAGAATAAATTGTAAAATGAGCTGCATTTTAGAAAATAAGAAACGGTAGTTGTTTCAACTTTTCCTCGGTACAAGTTTCATGGGACTTTGCTAAAAGGATGATCCTTTCGATATTCCGTGTTCATGTTTTGGGAGGTGTAAAAGAAGAAGGTAGGTCATAATGCAAACATTTACTAAAAGGTTATGACCTGATTATCAACAGTCCGTGTTTTGTATTCATGTCTGGTAACATATTCAAAGGGCAGTCCATGTTTCAAATTCTTTGAGAGTTGCAAGGTTGATGGGGAATGAGGTGACTGGTGGATTGCAGGCTTTTACTGGTAAATCTTTAGTAGGGTGGGTGATTGTTCAAATTTGGAATACCGATACAATCTTGTTATTGAATATGGAAGACCAAATGAATCTGAGTCCCTACTATGCATGATGGGTTTGTGATATCTGATATGGACATTTATGATGAAGCCTCTAACCTTAGCCTCATTTGTTTTCCATTTTCTATTTAAGATATTTCGTCCATTTAATTTGTGTTTGTGTTTAGTTATGTGGCTTAGTTGGAGTTTTGCTTATTCTGACTTGTTGGTAAGCAAAGGCGTGGATTAGATATGGTGCATACCACATCCTTCCCATCCTAGCTAATGGAGAAGGATTGTATTTATTGAGTTGTGCACAGTTGTTTTGTATCATGGATCAATTGATTCATCTTACCAAATTGGGAACAACTTGTGATTTGAGAATCTATTAACAACTTGAACTTTGCATTCCATTGGAATTAATAATTATACCAAGATAAGTGATTTGATCCCATCGGATCCAAGAAATATGTTATGCAGAGACGAAAATGAAGAAAATCTGGTTGGCACTCCACGGAACCCATTCCTATAATTTTTTGTAAAGTTCGCTAATTTATAGGACTGAAAACAACATGATGCATATTTATCAAATATCATCATGTTGTGAGGACCTCCAACAACTGAATTGATATCTCTCTTCCTAGAAATTTTAACGGCTTTGTACTACTCTCAGGTGCGATCCTTGGCAGCAGAATCTGATAGGGCATATCAAGGCGGTCCACTTGAACGCTCATTTTATCAAGGAGCTTCCTTGACTTCAGAGGAGGTTGGTGCAAATATAGATGCATCTACCTTTCATTCGCCAAATCAGTATACTCGCAGGCTAGACTGGTTTGCCGTGGATCTTGAAGGTGAACATTCTGCAATGGATGGTCAGATACTAGAAGAGCATGCCGAATATGTTGTGTATGCCATCCACAGGGTATCACTTAACTTCTTTGTTTGAGCTATTTTCCAAAAATATAATATGTACATACGATGGATTGTCAACTGAATAGAAATAAGAGATCTTTGAATCATACTTGATGTTCACACTTATAGGATTTCCCTCCATAGACATAGTTTAGAAACTCTGTTGCTGAGTTGGAACTTGTGCTCTGATTTTGGAATATATGGTTCTTACTGAAAGTTAGATGAGCCTCATTCCAGTGGAGATCTAAAAGCATTTCTTAACTTGATGAAGCTCTATCCATCTATTGTATATAAGCTTCTGGAATTCTTTTTTTTTTTATTTGGTTATTTTTCTTGTAGGACATATGTTCTACTAAGTTAATTATTATAATGTTATTTTCTTGTAGCCTCAAACCATCTCTTTTTGAAGTTTAGTTTTTACTTCCTATTGTCCTTGTAGCAGTTTTAATTTGACTGCATCATAGATTATTGCTATTTGAACATGTAGCCAAAATCCCATTAAATGGCACAACCTCTAAGTTCTCTCAAACTAATTTAAGCTGGAACATTTTTGATTTGTTAGAGTGGGTTCTATAGATATGGCTTTACAATAACTGCAATTTGGTTTGCCAGAGTGGGTTCTATAGTTATGGCTTTACAGTAACTGCAACTTGGTTGTTGTGTGGGCATGTCTGAAGATTTTGGATCAATATAGAGAATCTCAAGATGCTCGAGAAAGGGAAGGTGCTGCAACTTCTGGGAGTTTGCCTAAAAGTGTGATATTGGTTGGTCACTCTGTGGGTGGTTTCGTTGCTAGAGCTGCCATTATCCATCCACTTTTAAGGAAGTCAGCTGTTGAGACTGTCCTTACGCTTTCAAGTCCACACCAGTAAGTGACTTCTTCAGAGTCAATGCCCTTCAAATTTCATGGATTAATTAACTTTTTATGAGATTTGCCTATTTTATCCAGATCACCTCCTTTGGCATTGCAGCCATCCTTGGGTAACTATTTTGCACGGGTAAATGATGAATGGAGAAAGGGATATGAAACCCATTCCACTCCAGCTGGACATCGTGTGTCCAATTCAAGACTTTCCCATGTTGTTGTTGTCTCCATCTCTGCTGGTTATCATGATTACCAGGTATATTCCTGTTTTTCGTCGCACAATATAGTATGTTGTATATAGTTTGTTGCTATTCAAAAGTTTAGATTTATCACAACATAAAAGTTCCTTTATTTGCCATTCCTTACATGAGACTACATGATAGGCGAAGTATGTGAAGATTTCTGCTGAAAATTGGATCTGTACAGTACAGGTTTCTGGCCATAGGATGATTGAGCTGGAAAATAGGTGTGTGTAGACTAAAAATTATTTTCTTCTCTAGTTTATGGCTAGAATGCCAAGAAACATACTTTCTAAATTCAAAATTTTCTTCTTGGTAAGGTTCTATTTCTTGAAACTTTGGTGTATCAAAGTAGGGTCTATGTTTTCAGTTCTAATTAGGTTGCTTTTTGTGCAATATAATCACAATATCATGCACGTCTGATTGGTAATTATTGTAATGGATGGTACTAAACTATGTTTAGAATATGCCTTAGAAACTCAGAGATGATCTGGATTTTGGTTCTTTACGATCAATGGGAGTGAGATAGGGGATTAAAAAAATGGGGCAACCTCAAACTAAGTGGTGGGATTAAATTACAGAAATGGTGAAATTTGATGGGCAGTAGACGCTGAACAGGGATTTTTTTTTTCTTTTTTGGCTTTTCTTGAGGGTTGGTTGGAGAGTGTATAACATTAAGGGAATTGCAAGTAGAGAAACAACTGATAAATGGACCAGGTTGAAATGAAGTGCTTGTGTGCCTGACTGCTTATAGAGTTAGGAGAGAATGATATATTGTAATGCTTGCTTTACTTTATCACAAGAAATTTAGTCAATTAAGAAAATTTCTATCTATAGCACGGGAAGAACTGAGTTGTGGATGTTCAGATGTGTAGTGAGGAGTTAAAAGGATTTGTTAAATAGACGGTTCTGGGAAATAATCATTAGTCTATGGTTCTATCCACCTTCTTAAATACTGTACATTTGGTATGTAGATTAGCATTTTAATTTTATGTTCATATTAGGTTCTCTTTTATACCAATGGTCTTGACTTATTCATCATTTGTTTCAATATTGTATTTTGTACTTTCTGAAATCTCGTTTTTCTTAATTCCTTTCCTAAAAAATCTGTCCTTTTTTCGGATCGGCTCTGGTTCTTCAATTTATTTTATAGTATCTCACACAACATCTTAAGCCCTCTCTTTAAAAGTTTTATCCTTTGCTGATAGACAGCGAAGCTTTCTCAAGATTTTCCGAATTGTAAATGTGAATGTGTATAATGTTTTAATTAGTTTAATCAGGTATTTCATTACCCTTTCTATCAATGGAATGCTTAACTTAAGCTGTCTGATCTCAGCTTCTTTTTTATTGAACTCTGGACCCCAATATTTGTTCTGGATCATCGTTCTGAGCTCGATATCCAGTTTAGCAATCTGATGGTGCAGATTAAGATACAGCTGTTCCAGCTGAGCTGTAATCTTATCAACTTTTTTGTCTGTGTTCTGGACTTGGGCTTGATCATTGTTGAGCCTGGTGTCAAGCTAGCTTGGCTCCACTCTGTCTGTTGATGCTTTCTATTTTTCTAATATACAACATTTTATCCTTTTCTTAAGGTTCGTTCAAAGATAGAATCGCTTGATGGCATTGTGCCTCCAACCCATGGTTTTATGATAAGTAGTACAGGCATGAAAAATGTGTGGCTCTCAATGGAACATCAAGCTATTTTATGGTGTAATCAACTAGTTGTCCAAGTGAGTGAAAATTTTTTCCCTTTTTTTTTTAACCTTGGAATCTGTTTTTATTTCTAGTATGGACAAGTTTGAATATATGTTCTGTGTAGGTTTCGCATACTCTCCTTAGTTTGATAGATTCCAGAATGGGTCAGCCTTTTCTTGACACTCGACAGAGGCTTGCCATGTTTTCAAGGATGCTTCATAGTGGGACACCACAAAGTTTTAATTGGATGATGCAGCCACACTTGTTTCCCCAGTCAACTCCTGCTTCCATTAAAGATGCAAAAGATGCAACTGGTATTATCTTTATGGTATCTTAGCTCTTCTACTTTATGATTCCTAAATATCAGTTTTTTGAAATATATTCTCACGGATTTACAACATTTTAGTTTGTTTTGTTGAAAAACTCAATTAATGGTGTATGTTATCTTCGTCTCTTATGGTTTTTGTGAGCCCCTCAAAATCATTTTTTTGAAAGATATTCTCAAGCTTTTACAATATTTTACGTTGTAGGTTTCTTTTTCATCATGTAAAATTAGCATACCGACTTTTTGTTTTGTTTTATTTCTTTGTATAGCTGCAGTGTGCCTCTATCCAGGAAGTTTTTTCACATATGTGCACACTGGCTCCACTTCTCTCACTTATTATCACTCTTAATATTAGTACAGTTACTTTTTTAATTAAAAGGGGCCTAAAAAAGGGACTTGCGACCAGTTGTCTGGATCTGCATGATAATCCTGCTAAAGGAGTCCAGCTTGCACTATATCAAGGTGGTCTGATAGAGGCCAAAACCAAATCATGCAAACTTTAGATGTGGGAAGGAGGCTAAGCAGTTATTACCTTTATGACCATTCATTATTTCATCCTCTCTTTTTAACCTTTGTAATTTCTGCAGTGTGAAGTATAACTGTGTTTTTGTTTTCAAGACATATGGCAGGGAAATCTCTTTGTTCTTTTGCACTGGATAAAATGAGTCCAGGTTTTATTTTGATGTTGATAAAATGTTGTCTTCTATGTGGAATAGCCATGCTTTCAGGTTCTGAAGCTCATTTCTCCTCTAGTTGTCCTAGCACTGTTCAGTGGAGTGCTGAAGGTCTTGATAAGGATTTATATATTCAGACAACCACAGTAACTGTTTTGGCCATGGATGGAAAGAGGCGATGGTTAGACATACAAAAATTGGTAAGGTTGGACATAGTTTCTCATCTGTATCTTTGAAAAGATTTTGTTCGTATTGGAGCATTAGTTCCTTGGATTGCTAATATTTTACGGAGTTTCTTCAAATATGACTCAAGATAACCAAAATTATAGAATTATAGAATTATGGCCAAGGGTGAGAATTAAAACTTCCGAGAATATGCCCTATGAAAATACAGAAATATTGGAATACCCTTTTTTAACAAATCTAAGCCAAAGCTAAAAGAAGTTGAGAAATGCAAAATTAGTAGTTTGTAAGCCAAGAAAATATTAATTATTTTAAAATTAAAAACTTCTTAACCATGTCTTGACTTCTAGGCTAGTCTAAAAGTATAGAAGTCAAGACAGTTTCGAGAAGTCTTAATTTTTCGCAGAGCAAAGATTCGAGCAAAAAACAAGGTTATCAAAGAACAACACCATATATCTCGGCCAAAAAAGGAAAAAAAAAATTGCTATGCTGCCTGTTAATATAAGTATAATTTAACATCTTTGACCTAAAAATTACTAAATCATAAACTCCCAACACTAACATATTTTTTTGATGTAAGAGATCTTGAGAGTAGTGTTAAATTTACAGTGTTTAGAATTGTACTGAGGGGTAGTTGTGACTTTACTCCATCAAATTATCATAGTCGTGTAATACTCCTATTTTTGTCTTATTTATGCTATTTAGTGATTTTTGGGTCATAATTAAATTAAAAACCTTAAATCTCTCTGTACAAGCATTCAACCGGCTTTTGGGCCAGGTTTTAAGTTTGAACTTTGGTCTTAGGTTAGGTACTTTCCTGTTTATTCTTCAGGATAACACTAGGTGTTTTAGTTACATAAATAATGACTGCTCTATGAAAAATTCACTGTTCTAGATTTTAAAATCCAGCTCAATTAACCCACCAAAAAAAAAAAAAAAATCTAACTCAATTAACTTTTCTACTCAATTAACTTTTCTAGTTGGTAACCGTAAAGATCCACATGGTGGTTCAATTGTTCTTTTTCTGACATTACTTTGTATTTTACTTTTTACATCTCCAATGAAAATGGACTGGCTTATGGTTCAACTTGTCTGGTGCAGGGTGCGAATGGAAAAGATCACTTCATATTTGTCACAAACCTTGCTCCATGTACTGGGGTTAGAATTCATCTGTGGCCTGAAAAAGGAAAATCAAATACAGACCTGCCTGCAAGTAAAAGAATTCTAGAGGTGACATCAAAAATGGTTCGCATTCCATCACGGGCAGCACCAAGGCAGGTATTAAATGTAGCAATACCGCAACGAAGTAAACTGATGTTTTATTGATATGGAGAATCAAATATCATACCCTTTGGTCGATGCGGTTGACATTTTCCGTCTGAATATGTTGTTTTGCTTATCAGCTTGAACCTGGCAGTCAGACAGAGCAAGCACCTCCATCTGCAGTATTTCAGCTTGGTCCTGAAGATATGCGTGGTTTCAGATTCCTGACTATATCAGTTGCCCCTCCTCCGGTATTGACTTTTATCTGCCTCGTCACCATTTCCTTTTTCAAATCATCATCCGACTTCCATCAGAATAGTTTTTACTCTTTTTTCTTTTCCTTTTTTATACTTAGAATTGGTAATGGCTTACACAGAAAGAAACAAATAAATAAAAATGCATATGCACTCACATACTTGCACAATCACACACACACACGGAGAGAAAGGTGAATATGAAATTATGGTCTCAGTCCATGTTGGTCACTATTTACACTGTTCAACTTCTAATGAAGATCATTTTCTTATAATTTTGAATTCTGTGCCATTCAAGAATTAGTCTGCGATGTTTATTGTTAGGCGAGAGTGCCTTTATGTTTACTTAGGAAATGTGATCTTCTTCCAACTATATCATTATATGACAGTGAGGTATTCTTTATTTATATTCTCAATATGTCCATCTTGCCTCATTCCTGCTCTTAGTGAAGCTTAATATATTAATGGCTGGCTGCAGTTACTTATTCGCACTTCATATCCTAAATATCATTTGGCGTCACCATTCTTGGTTTCTATCTTTCTGCTGAAACTGGTTTGTAATTTGGATATGTGAATTCTGAACCTAAAATGGTGGCTTGGTTTTATAAGATTTTGTGGTTTTTAGACTCTTTTGAATGGTACTACTCTGTCCTTGCTGATTGTGGTATGGACATGAGAAGTGCATGATTTCTTATGATTTTCTGGTTCTCAGACCATTTCAGGCAGACCTCCACCAGCTGTTTCCATGGCAGTTGGGCAGTTCTTTAATCCTCAGGAAGGGGAGAAGGAATTTTCTCCACCATCAATGCTTCTGTCTGCATATTCTCCAAAGGTTTATATTTCATAAAGCAGCTGAGTTGTATTTGGGGCTATGATTTTTACAAACTTAAATCTATAACTGCTTCAAATAATTTTACATGTCAAGTGACAGGCTTTTGACGGAATGCTTTAAAATGTTGTGTAGGAATTGTTTTTAAAGGAGGACCATCCCCTTGTTTTCAATCTAACATTTGCTATTAGCCTAGGCCTTTTGCCTATTACATTGTCTTTGAGAACTGCAAGCTGTGGGATAGAGAATTCTGGGTTTGCAGATGAAGAGGCTGGAGACATTGAACATAGTAGTAAGGAATATGCTTTGTCAGATTTATTGTGTTTATCACCAATATTGTAGTGTGATGCTTCTATTTGATATCCTATATTAATATCTTAGTTGAGGTTTCTGATGTTTTTTCATATGTTTTCATATTCTCAGTTTTAAAAATCTAATAAAATTAATACCCAGACCAATTATTATTTTTCACTTGTAAACTTCTCAATAGATTTTTTCTTTATTTTCTTCTTCTGACTAGCTTTTTTGGCACTTCAGGGCTTTGCAAAATGCGTTGTTTCCCACCTGTAGCACTTGCTTGGGATCCCACATCAGGTCTTCACGTATTTCCAAATTTATTCAGTGAGACTATTGTCGTTGATTCTTCACCAGCTCTCTGGAGTTACAGTCAAGGATCCGAAAAAACCATTGTCGTATTACTGGTACGAAGTTTTCTATGAAGTTAGTTATTCTCGTATGACCATATATTTTATATGCATATTATTTGTTCTCAAAATTTACATCTTATGTTGTTAACAATTCTATATACTTTGCAGGTTGACCCACATTGCTCTTATAAAACAAGTGTCTCTGTTTCCGTCACTGCAGCTGCCAGCAGATTTTTGCTTTTATATGGCTCACAGGTAACAAAATTCAAGAGTGCATATATGCATGAGTTTGACGCTCTCCGAGAACATTCATTGGTTTTTGTGAAGTTTTTCTGTCTTTTAAGTTTACCATAATGTCGATGATAGTTTATGAGAATGCAATTTTACAAGATAATCACTTGAATGATACCTTTCCAACTTCTTGGAGGCTTTGGTTTAAATACTGTCTTCTCTCCAAACAATAATTGTTCAAAGTAGGTCTCTCGGTGATGAGTTCAAAGTAGGTCTCTCGATGATGAAACAAGTTGTGTATTTGACTAATTAGAAGTCATTCGGCCTTAGAATTGGTTGCAAAGATAGCTCTAGCCACAGTCAATCATTATTTGAGTCTAGCGTACAGCTTGGATGTATGGAGAACCAACATAACACATGCAGAATCAAATCCACTACTATGAATGGGTTTGAAAATTTTTGTCTGTTCAATAAGAAATTAATTAATTTAAGAGTATTTAGAACAGGAGACTACGTATTTACATGGGATTAGCTCCAAAGTCCGTACTTATTACCAAGACAATTTCATCACATGAATTGTTTATTTTTGTTCTGTTATGATCAATACGCATGTTCTATGGAGGTTTATGGAATGTGACACATTAGAGTTTTGTCTATTTTCGGCAGTCATGCGCTGTTGTAGTTATTTTTTAGACCAGGATAATAAAGAAAAATAAGTAGTATTTGGGCACACCAGACACTCAAGAAATAATGGTTATTTTCTATAACTGAGGGAATAATGTTTATTATGCTCTCTTATTTATTTAAATGATTGATAATAGTTGAGAGGTGTTATTCTATTGGGATGTTGTTTCTGTCTCTTTTTTTTTTTTTTTTTTTTTTGAATTAGATAATAACAATATGATGTAAGTTCTAACTTATTATGCTGCTTGACTTATCTCATGCAGATTGCTGGTCTGTCCATTGCTGTTGTATTTTTTGCCTTGATGCGGCAAGCTTATGCCTGGGATTACTATTTGCCTATGCCTTCAATGCTGACAGTGGTGGAGTACAATTTACAAATGCCATTTCCATTTTTGCTTTTAGCTATTCTACCAATATTGGTCTCCCTGTTCCATTCCTTGCTGATGTCTCAACCATTTCCTCCCATCATGAGTTCTGCTATTGTGTCGGTGATTTGCTATGTGTTAGCAAATGGTTTAGTTGCTCTGCTAATATTGGTTTCGCAATTGGTCTTCTATGTCACTGCCACTGCACATGTATTTATCAAAACAAGGTTAGTAGGCTCTCTCTTGATCACACGGTGTGAGGCTGAGTATTTAGTGAATTTTAACGGTACTGATTAGAAAAAGTAGGGAAAAAGAAATAAGTGAAATTTTCTTCTGGTTATTGGGAAGTTTGGAAATGGCATTTGCTTGGCGATGAGAACTTCATTACAACTTTGAGAATCTATGAAAATCCATTTCTGGTGAGATCATATATTTGGAATTTAATGGAATGAAATCTTTATTGAAATCTGAATTAAAATTATATTTTTCCTTTTCTCCCTCTGAGTCATTTTTTCACTCTTATTCCACTTTATTAGTTGCACATCAGCATGTCTGTGCTAGTAACTTTATATATACTGAACAGTAAGGGTTGAAATATTTGCAGGTGGGAAGTATGGGAAGGAAATTTTTGCTTTGCATTTCTTCTTTGGTTTGTCAATCTTTCCTCCAGCTTCCTCTCATTAAAGGTAAATACCTTAAATCTTCGATTTGCATGATTGGTAACTCATAGTATGTTAACGAAAATACTTATCCACTGGTTCATTCAAAGAACAGGTGGTAAGGGTCATAAGAGCCAACCAGGTACTTGTTACAGCGTTGGCTGCAATTACCTTGGTGTGCTTTGTTCATCCTGCTTTGGGTCTAATTGTAGTTCTCTTATCTCATGCTTTCTGCTGCCACACTTCATTATCCAGGTACATAGTTTTTTTTTAATTCTTTTCCTCATGATATCTTTCTGTGGCATTCAAGAACGTTGAAATAAATCTCTAGACTTGTTCATTGGTGGATTTGATTGAGTTCTGGGCTTGTTAAGCATGAAGTACTTCAAAACCGTGCATTTCCTGTGCCTAATAATTTAAATATAGTAATTCAAATTATTGATTGCATCTGGGCTGCTGATTCCATTGAACAGATTATGATGATAGCTTGAACTGAAACCTCTATCACAAACTAAAATATCCCTAGAGGGGGACAGGGCTAGGCGGAGCAAAAAGGGTTTTCCATGAGATGGGAAACGAAAACTATTAGCCCCACACTAAGTTTGTGAACTTAAGAGCTGTAACAGGGGTTTCCTTGAACTTTAGTTGTAATGTGAGCTTAAGAGCTGCCTTATGTCTCTGTAACAGTTTTTTGACAGCTTCCTTTCGTAGTCATGCATGGAGAAAGGAATTATATGATTATAACACAAACAACAATGGCCAGTCAAAGCTTAGATACACACGGGGAAGAAGATTCAACCCGAATTTGCCACTGGACGATAGCAGCTCTAGTAGTCCAGATTCATCAAAAACTTTCGGTGACACTCAATTAGAGATTTTCCATCACCGCCATGGTTTGCTGATCCTGCATCTTCTTGCATCCCTCATGTTTGTGCCCTCGCTGATGGCTTGGTTTCAGGTATGGATTGTGATAAATTATTCATTGCTCCAGGAGTCCCAATTTGTAGGTCCTACAAATAAGTTAACTGGTGGAATTCACTTTTGTGCAAGAACACATGCACTAGCATTTCTGAATTTAATATTCTCGTAAAATTGAATGAATTAAATGATGGACTACAGCCTCAATTAAAATTGATAGATGATTGTGATAGTAATGCATCTAAAACTGTGGAGCCCTAGAAATGGAACTTAAATTTATGTGGTATGTCCTCAAACTTTAAATGAAAATGTATGCCTATGTGCTTTAGTAATTAAGAGTTCCACTCTTAAAACATAATAATAATAAATTTAAAAGAACAGTACTAAATTTGGGAGTTTCTTTGTGATTGCAGAGAATAAGCATGGGACACAACTTTCCTTGGTTCCTAGATACAGTCCTTTGCATTGGTGTTATCCTTCATGGTACTGTTATCTACAAGCCTGAATACAACTACTTGATTTCTTTCCCGGGTATCCTGGGTCAGGAACTGAGGTTAAATTCCATCTACCTCCTTGCTGGATACTATTCCTTTCTCTCTGGTCTAGCGTTGGCACCATATAGAGTTTTCTACGCAATGGCTGCCATTGGGGTCATTTCATTAGCTTCGAAGATTATAAAGGAAAAATACAGGAAGAAGGGAGAACTACGCTTTGGGGGCAGAAAGCATTCCCACAGACATTGATACCTATAAACATGTGCAGTGTAACAAGGTGATGAGAAACACACTTGTAGTCTTGTACAATCATTTGTCACTGATTGATATGTAGTAACTGGTGTCATCATGCCAACATTCACACCCAAGCAATATGACCCAATTTACAGGGAAAAATGTGATTCTTAAAACAAAGAACAACGGAAAAGATAATTTCATTTTGCGTTATTCGGCTGAGGACTTGGCCAGATCTTGACACAAGGTGCTGAAGATTGTTTTGGTATGAAACTCAAATGGTTAATTTTTGTTTACACTAGGCAGAAAACCATAAAGATCAACTTGAAATTTTGCATATAAACGAGCTACTGATATCTGAGAGGTGTTGTGAGCTATCTTCCTGATGATTTTGATCTCTATTTGTTCTTGTACATAATGGATAATTCTCTTTTTTGCTCCAAAAATGATGCAATGCTTTTTAGGAAGTTACAGATTGGATGATGGGTTTTGTTGCTTTGTTTCTAAGAGTGTCTTATTAAGCAGCCACTCTTGGTTCTATTTTTCGATTGATTGTTGGAGCCAAAAATAGTTTTAATCTCCGTGAAGCTGACGATTTTGGATTTTTATCTCCTTTAACTTTGTTTTGTTTTGTTTCAACAGAGTATAATTTACTTGTGATGATTATATTAAATAATAAATGTAAAATTTCTTTATAGCTATTATCGTTTTGTCATGCCACATATGCGTGTTGATTTTTTCAATTCCAGTACAGACTTAAAAACATCAATTTCTTCATTTTAATTCTATTTTAGGTGATGTGGGGATTGTTATTCATAGAAATGGTAATTTATCGGGCTGGGGTTTAGCAATTGAAGTCCGATTTTAAAAAAACTTGAATATTTATGATTTGAGTCGGCTCAATCTGAATCGGGTCATTATTGAGTCGGGGTTGACTCAATCCTATCAAAATTTAATCTGAAAATTTAAATTTATTAATATTTTATAATTTTATAATCATGTATTAAATTTATTCATATTATTTTTATTTTTTATTCTCTTTTTAATCACAATATCATGAATATAAAATAAAATAAATAATTTTTTAATTTAAAATAATTAATATAAAGTAAAATATATAATATAATTAATCACAAAATAATTCACAAAACAATCAATTGATAACAATAATCTTTTGTAATTCAATTCCATAATTAATATTAAAAAAATATACAATGTGATTAAATTAAAAAACATAATTTTGTCTCACAATTATTTCAACTCTACACACAATTCAATTATAAAATCCAACATTAAAAACACACTATGCTATTAAATTAAAAATATTTAATGTAATTATACAACCATCTTAACAATACATAATTCAATTCAACAGCCCAATTCAATTCAATTACCCAACCAAAAAAAAAAGTTCATGTCTTAAAAATTTATGTCTTTTCTTGTAATTTTTTTTTACATAGGATCGGGTCAATTTGGGTCGGTATTCGACCCAATCTTGATCTGAATTTTGATCGGGTCTAAATTTTTTTACCTAAACCCAACTCGAAACCCAAAAATTCGAATCCAAATTCAAAAAATTCACGTTTGGTCAGTTGAGCCAAAAATCAGGCAGAGTCAAATTACCAAGCATAGTTATTCATTTTAAGTTAGCGAAGATATGTTCGAATTTGATTTGAAGCAGCCGAATATCAGTACTTATTATGTGTTTAAAAGAATTAAAAAAGAAATTTAAGATTACATAATTCATCATTTTTTATTTATTAAGAGTATCACTAAAAATATTTTTAAATAAGATTTTATTATTTATTTAAAAAGTCATATTAACATTTAAGGCTTCAAAGATATTCTAATTAAATTTTTTTATAAAATAATTCTCTCTTTTCAAATTTAGAGAATTGTTTTTTCTTTCTTTTATTTATATTTTGTTATTTTTATTAAAAAATAGAAGTATTTTAATTTTTGTTAACTTTTAAAAAAATTATCTGATTAAAATAATATTAACTTATTTATATTTAAAAATTTTTTTAAAAAGTAAAATTTATAAAGTCTCGAACAACCATTCAACTAATATAAAAGAAAATGAAGTTCTCACCATAAAGAGAACCACATTGAGTTGAGAACGGTGCACTTGAATGAAGGAAAATTGTAAATCTTCCAGTTAACAATAAATTGATCATTTACGCACCTTTGTGAATTTAAGGGGATTTATTAATGTGACTTAATTCTTAAAATATGATATTAGAGCACAGTTTTTGGGTTCAAAATTTAAAATAACAAATGGAATATTGGTAGGAAACAGTTAATATACATTCTAATAGTTAATCTAAATGGAAGCTATATCAGTTTGCGTTGTTGGTATAACAAGCCACATACTAGATTATTTTAAAATCAGAAGTAAAGATCGATAGAACGTAACAGGAGATAGTCGAATGTTAGATTATGATGCCATAATGAATAATATAACTACATATATGTTTATTTGAAAGATTTGATTTGTATAACTGTATTTATCATAGGCTCATGAATTTAGAGTTACAAAACTCATAATAATGAAAAACTAAAATTTAAGTATAGGTCCTACTCTACCAAGTAAAAAAAAAAGAAGTTTACAGCAATAGTTTTGCGTAGAAACAATGCAATATTAATTTTGTTGATGAGTATATTGATAAACTTATAATAGATTATAACATATTTCTATGTATCAAGCAAAGGGAAGAATATGATTGAAATAAATAAAAGAATTAGTAAGCTATCCTTCTACTAATATACTAATAGGATGTAACTTGCATAAATTTTGCCTTACACAGTAAAGATTTAGAGAACAATAATATTCTTAAGGATATAAAAAATATCATATATTATAAGTATTTAACAAAAACATTAATGAAATACGATACAATGGCATAATGAATAAATTACTTGAGCCATTAGTAATTTCACAAATTATAGAAACCAATAGGTTACCACCTTCTAGCCATAGGCAAAGAGGATCTATTTACGGTAGATTTCAAGCCTTTAAATCTTAACAATGATTCAAATATGTGAGGGAACAATCAATTAAATTGGATATAATTATATTTATTAAATAAATTAAGTAACTCTAATTTATCTATAAATGATATGAAAAGTGCAAATGAAATATTAGAAATTAAAAATTTCAACAATGAAACATAAAACAAATAAAAAATTTAAGAGACTAAATGAATAAAAAAAATTTCAAGTTAAATAATTTATATAAGGCTTCAAGATTGAAGATCAAGATATATTAAAATAAGAAATCTTAAATAGAATAAAAATTCAATAGATATAGGATTAAATAAATTAAAATTCAATTAAGTAAAATTCAATTAATTGTTAGGCAACTTGGTAATAAATTTGCCTTTTGTTGCCAAAGAAGTTGTGAATACAAACCTTGTTGACAACTTGTTTGTTGATAAGCCTAAGTCCTTTACCAACCATTGAATTCAAAACCTCTTATAAAAAGTGGTTTGGTAAATCTATAATCTACTATAGCCTTAAAATACTTGGGTGTACAACTTATACACATATAAATTAAAGAAAACTAGCACTTAGAGCTTTGAATGGACAATTTACAGGATATCTATGTGGATTAAAGAGTCATAACATACGGTGTATAGATCTCAATCCATGTAGATGCATAATTAGTGGAGATATGGTGTTTAATGAGAGAGTTATATTCAATGAAAGCCAACCCAATTGCATTGTTGAACCTCAAGTAAAAACTATTGATAGTTTTTAGTTTAAGGTGGAGCATCCTATGAAGGAGTCTTCAAATGAAGTTGTGGATTAAATATTAGTAACATAAAGACCAGACTCAACTTAAATATTATCATCTGACAAAAGATAAGAGTAAGAGGAACCATAATGCTCTAAAAGGATATGACAATGCTGATCTCATTGCAAATGCACTTGGTACTTCACATAACATTGATCATGAAAAACCTAAGAGCTATAAAGAAATAGTTCAAGGCATACATAAGGTAGAATGGTAGAAAACTATGGATGAAGAGATGACATCCCTTTATTAAAAAAAAAATAATTAAGAGCTATGAAAACCTAATAACATAAGACTGGTGGGATGTAAATAGATATACAGAGTCAAGTATGGCTTAATAGCTACTGAACTTAGAAGATATAAGGCTAAGTTAGTATCTAAATGATAAACACAAAAGAAAGGGACTGATTTCAAAGAGTGTTTTCACCTGCAGTTAAATACACATCCATGAGAGTTTTATTAGCCTTAACAATAGTTGATGACATAACATTTGATCAACTTAATGTCAAAACTACTTTTTGCATGGTAAACTATATGAAAAGATCCTTATAATTCTACCAAAAGGATATCTAGATCCAAGAAACCTGATTATGTGTTTGCTGAAAAAGTCACTATATCAATTAAAGCAATCACCTAGAAAGTGGTATCTCAGGTTTGATGAGTTCATAATCTCTCGTGGATTCAATAGATCTAGCTTTAATTATTTTGTATACTATAAGATTGCAAAAATAGATCTCTATACATAGTTGTTATTGCATGTGGATGATATGTTAATAGCTTAGAATTGTTGTTAAGCTCAGAATTTGAAATGAAAAACTTAGGGCATGCCAAGAAAATTTTAGGCATATAGATAAGGAGAAAAATGAGAGCCAAAAGAGAGTGTTTAAAAAAGATACTTAAAACTTTTAGATGTAGAATTGTAAGCCTATATTAATACCTTTAGTATCACATTTCAGACTTTCAAACCCTCATATCCAACAACTGTTAAAGAAATAGCAAAAATCAATAAGATTCTATGTGCAAATACTATGAGTTGTATGATGTACGCTGTGGTCTTTAACAAGGCCTAATATTTAAGGTCTGATAATGCATATGCTTTGAGCATTATAAGTAGATACATGGTAGCATCTGGAAAGGAGTGTTGGAAGGCAGTGAAATAGATTATAAAGTACTTAAAAAGTACTTTAGAATATGTAGACTCATATTAGACTCAGATTTTTTAAGTGATTATGACCAAGAAAAAAGTCTTTAACAATCTATAAGTTGATGTTAAATGGTTGTATAATTAACTAGAAAGCAACCTCTAATATGTTGTTGCATTGTCAACAAAAGAGGTTGAACATACGGCAACCACAGAAGTAGTAGAAGAAGTTTTATGGCTAAAGAGTATATTGACTGAACTATGAAGGCTGCAAAAGGCTTTTGAAATACATTGTGATAGCTCTAGTGCAATATACTTGAGCAAGAATCCAGCTTATCATGAAATAAGCAAGCATATTAATGTTGTACTTTATAAGGAATAAAATGTCTAAAGTTGTAATCAAAATTATTGAGGTTCACACTGATAATAATCCTGCAGACATGCTTACATAGGTGCTACCAATAGCCAAGTTCAAACTTTGCCTAGACATGGTTAGAGTGTGCAGTTCTTAAACTGAACTAGATTGGAGAGAATATTTATTAGGAATGATTTGTTTCAAGGTGAAGTTGTGTTATGTAATCTAGTGAAGCAAATAAAAAAGATAGAAACAATAAAGGTTATTTATGTTTTATTATGTCTATGATTATGGCAAAATGACAAGAAGACTTGTGTTTTGATGTACATTTGATGTGCTAGCCAAAACAACTAGAAGCTTTGCTGTTTTTAGTTTAATAAAGCATATGCAATGCACGTGATTGGAAAAGTTATTCTAAAGCCATTAATTCACATGACAAACATGTATATTTCTAAACAAAGCTTTCTAAGTTCGATAAAAGCAATTTTCATCACTAATTCTTGTGTAGAAAAGAGAAAATTCAAGAGCATTTGATAGATAGAGATAGTTGGTATGAGAGAGGTGTTCTTGTTCCTTGATATATGTTCTATAAAACTTTGTATAAATGATGCTTGAATCAATCAATAAGTTTGATAATGGATTTCCTCATGGATGTAAGTCAATATAAATTGATTAAACCACATTAATAATTTTATTCTATAATTCTCTGATTTGTTGGTTAACACTTTTATCCTATCCAAATCAGTCGTCATCTTGTTCATACATAGATTCTTTGTTATCTGTTTTGATAATCTTTTAAGCATCTTACTAATTTTAATGAGTAATCTTGAGACTATTGATTGAAAGGTTAAGTTGAGTAGCTTTCTCAACACATTAGAAATAATAAAAAAAACTTGTTTGAATATGATTATATTAACTTTATTTATGTTAGTGATAATTGCAAAGAATTAGAGATGCTTCTAAAGAAAATCAAAGAAGTTGTCATTCATCTCAAAAAGATAACAAGGACAAAATAAACAATTTTTATAAGATAAAGAGTGATAAGGGTAACTCAAATTCATAAAACTAGAAAGATCAGTAAACAAGTTTTTAGATGCAATTGATAATCTAGACTTTAGTCAAGAATATCAAGTTATTTGTACAATCTTTTTTGGTAAAATTAGATTAATTACAAACAAAGACTTGTATGAAAAAATGAAACGGGTAAACTTGAAGAATAATAGAGAATATTTGATTTATTCAAAAAAGAAATTAGGATAGCATCAATGGAATCCACATTAACAAGTCCTGAAATAATTCAAGGCTAATGAAGAACTAATAATAAGACTCAAGATTGTCTATTAATAGATAATAATAAAAATCTTATGGATTTTTTAATTCAAGATATTGAGTTTAGATTATAATATTTATGTAAAAGCAAAGATGGGATTTATCTTGGTTGGGAAGATAGCTTAGAAATGTACATAAATTTGCTAGCAAAAAAAAAAAAATGGTCCATTTCTCAAGAAAGACATACAATTAAAATGCAGGTGCTAATTTAGATTTTATAAATCTCTATGAATATGATAATCATTTAGATTTTTAAAATATAGTTAAAAGTTTTAAAAGTTCTAAAAGAAGACGTTGAAGAGATGGAACAGGATATCATCCACCAATTCAAAATTAATAAATTTAAGAATATCACAAGAAATTTAGTAAATATTGCTAAAGGGTCCTTGTGGTGCCCGGTGTAGTACTTACTTTGGTACGAATGTCAATTCTATCAAATGCAAATAATTAGAAAGCCATTATATTTTGTACTACCCGATTACTAATATGAATAATTAATCAACATATGTATTCATGTCCTTTTACTGTATTATTTGTATATTGTAATCATTTACATTAGTGATAAGAATCTAATATAATTTAATACTCAAAACTCTCTCCTTATTAAAATTCTCAATATTATTTTAATTGCTTATGAATAATGATGAACCATTTTTTTAGAACTATCATCTGTACACTATACATATATATTTGCTTTGTTTTCGGTCAAAAATTAAATAAACAATTTTGAAATTCAAAAAGTAATTAATTTTGCAGATTACGTGTTTTTACTGTTCAGCGAAAAGACGCTTATTATGATTGCAGTAGTATTGGTTGACTTTTAAATACCAATTTTTGTTCAAATTAATGATAAGATAATATTAGTTCTGTGTTGTTACAACTTTGTGTGCATGTCATAGTCATTAGCAATGAGCCAATAAAATGTGCATGCCAAATTATTTTGGAACTTCTAGGACTATGGAGTTAATTATTTGCTTTTGTGTATGAATTCAATTCATGAGATAGATGACATATGAATGTCTATTCTCTATTAATAAAGAATGAAATGAAGAAAAGCATAAGAAATTTTAAGATACATTAGAGGTAATATAATAAATTAATGCGTGTAGGTTAAATTTTTATATAATTATTAATTATACTTTAGTTTTTTAAAATAAATACGCACATTCATAATATTATTTACTTGTTATATAACTAACATAATAACACAAAAAATATTCTAAATTCTCCAACAACACAGTTTATAAGAACCAATTATTTAATATTTATAATGCAAAAAACAGGAAAATGAGTTACATAAATGCTAAAAGTACCCCCAAAATCCAAGCAAATGCTAGTAGATGATAGATAGGCCGAACGACAATAATAAAGCTAACGAAGCCAAAAATGCTGTGCTGAACAAATGAGGAGAGATGCCAGTCACGGCAGAGCACCTTCTCCAAAGTCGTCAGCAGGAGCTGGAGCAGGGGCCATATGGTGGTGCTCATGTCCCACGAGGGACATTGCGGCCGCTACCATTGTTGCAAAGATCAGACATACCATGGCAAAGGAAGCCATTGACTTTCCGGTTGCCATTGCTTATATTAAGGCCTAAAACTCTTATAACTAGGGAATTTATACAAGTAAGAAAGGCCGTGGCCTGCAAAGTTGACATCGACCCGCAACAGTATTTTTCTTTTTTTAATCAATAAAACATTTGAAATTAGGCTAAGCAAATGGTTGAGGTTGTTTTCAAAACCATCCAAAAATGGTTTTAAATAGTCGAGAAAATCACAAATGGGCAGCTGTAGTACCAATGCCAGCTTCAGAGACCTAGTACCATCGCGTACTACTTGCAGTACAATATATCAGCTTTAAGAAAAAAGAAAAATTACTATCATAGAAAATTTGACAATTGTTGTGCTTCTCACATTTGGATTTTACTAATTATCAATTTTGACTTTTATGAAATTATCATTAAATTCAAAAAAAAAAAGGATTGTGATTTAGTTGCATGTTTGATAGAGTCAATCCTTAACAGTTTCAACTTGATGAGCTTTTGAAAACCATCATTTCCCAACTTTCATTGATGTAGTGATTGTTAAGACCATCAAATTGACATAATCATTGAACAATGTCACCAAACAAAAAACTGGACTAGATCAACTAACTTTTCTTCTCGAACAAGGCACCCCGTTAGGTTGCAATTTAATCCACATGATGAGGCTATTGGATCAAGATTCAGTGTTAACACTAGTACTCAAGTCTAATACGACTCATTGAAGAACATAAATAACCAAGGAATTAAGAAATTATCCCAAAAAAGTTTTAGACGAGTGATTTTCAAACAATCTTATTTGTCTTACCACCTTCATTCAAATCCAAGATAAATATTATAATCTTTGTAATAATGATGAACGCTAGTCACGAAAACCAAACTTCAAATTCAGTTATTGCAACAATGATGCTAAGAGACTGTGCTTCCCACTTCCATATATCTCCTCCATTATTTCTCAAATAAAGAGGCAGAGTAGTAGCAAGAAGACCAAATAAATGAAACCAAGAGTAAATTACAAGTAAACACAATCAACTTGCCTCTTCGAATTAGGTTCGTTGGGTTCATGAGGAGAGATATTAAGGAATTTGTTAGACAATAGAAACAATGATTGAACTGTTTTGTTTTGGTTTAGAGCGAGCTAATATAGGAACTTATGACAAGTCGAATTATTAGCAGCTCTCCAAAATAAAGCTAGATGGAGCAACAACAAAGGAGACAACAATGGAAAACTCAAGAGAAATGTAGGAAGAAATATCGGCTGAGGCGGGTGTTCAACCCCGCCAGAAGCCATGAAAGTACTAAGTTAGAACGTCTGGGGTTTAAGGAATCCCCAGACACGCTTAGAACTGAAAAAAAAATTCTCTAATTGCACAGATCTGAAATTTTATTTTTATGTGAAATGAAGCTGAGGTTTGGGCAAATTCAAAAAGAATGTAGCAAGTTAAATTTTGAGAATAGCTTCGGGATTGGAAAAGAGGGAATGAGTAGAGGAGTAGCTCTTTTTTAGGATGCTGATGTTCAACTAGAAATTGTTTCATACAGCAGTCACTACATAGATGCAGTGGTTTAGCATGGAAATGGTGCGAAATAGAGAGGCACAGGAGTTTATGGCCATCTTGAAATGAAAGAAAAGGAAAAAAAAAAAAAAAAAACACTTTTGGATGCTGCTTAGTAGGTTAGCTGGTCTGTCTCGTTACCCCTGGTTGTGTTTTGGTGAATTCAACGAAATCTTGCACATTCAGGAAAAAAACAGGTGGAAAATAACATAAATGTGAGTATGGTGGTCGAATTCAGAAAAGCTATAGAAGACTGTAATTTGATGGATGCTGGCTACACCAGGTACCTTTTTACCTGGCCAAATAGAAGGTTTGAGTCTCATTTCATTGAAGAAAGACTCGATCGCTTTTTTTTATAGTAAAGATTGGGGAAGGAGCTTCCATGACTCAACACCAAACGACCTGATTACTTGGTCCTCGGATCAGTCTCCAATAGAAGTATGAGAAAAGAGTGTTTTGCCGAATTATACTAAGAAAATTTTTCCGCGAGTTCATTATGAAGACACGTAGAGTGTTTATGATGCTTTGTAAGGATATAGTGAGACAAGAATAAGCTTATTTTCAAGATTGGAAAGAGGGAAATCCAATGCAAATTTTTCATAAACAGCCAAGAGTTCATTGGCAGCTTTAAAATTCTAGAGTAAAGGGGAGTTTAGCAGCAGACAAAAAGCAATGGAGAAGTTGATGAAATGGCTGAAGGATATTAAACAGAATTATAAGCATTATGAAGATGGAAAGGAAATCAGGAACATCGAGCAAAAGCTAAACAACATGTTGATAGACGAGGAGATGTATAGGAAGCAGAGATTGAGAGCTGCTGGATTAGGGAGGGAGACAAAACCATAAAATTTTTCCATTCCAAAGCTTCAGTGACAGAAAGAAAGAATAAGATATGGGGGATAAAAAACAGTCAAGGTAAATGTATTGAGGAGAAAGATGAGTTTGAGAGGGAATTCTGTGAATATTTTCAAGAACTGTTCTCATCTACAAAGCCAACCGAAGCTCAGATGGAGGCTGTGCTAGAAGGAATGAGCCCAAAGGTGACAACAGAGATGAATAATATGCTAGCTGAATCTTTCACAGCCGAAGAAGTCCTGGGAGCATTAGCACAGATATGCCCAACAAAAGCCCAGGACCAGATGGACTACCAGCTGCCTTCTTTCAAAAGCATTGGCATTTGGTGAATGAAGGTGTGCTTTTGGCAAGTCTCCATATCTTAAATGACCAAGGTACCATTGCCCCTTTGAACCACACTTATATTGCTTTAATCCCTAAAGTGGCTAAGCCTAGGAAAATTACAGAATATAGACCAATCAGCCTCTCTAATGTCATATATAGAATTGTTGCTAATGCAATTGCAAATAGGTTAAAGTCTATTCTATCTCAAATCATTGCCCCCACACAGAATGCTTTTATTCCCAATAGGCTTATCACCGACAACATTACAATCGGGTACGAATGTCTCCACAAGATCAGGCATAATAAAGGCAAGAAATCAGGCAGAATAGCTTTGAAGCTAGATATTAGTAAGGCTTATGACAGAATTGAATAGGGCTTCTTGAAAGAAACAATGAGGAGGTTAGGTTTTTCCGCAGAATTGAATAGGGCTTCTTGAGAAAAACAATGAAGAGATTAGGTTTTTGGGATATGTGGATAGATTTAATCCTAAAGTGCATCACGACTGCATCCTTTTCTGTGTTGATTAATGGAACTGCAAAGAGTCTAATTTAGCCACAAAGGGGTCTAAGACAGGGTTGTCCATTATCCCCTTACCTCTTCATTGTATGTGCAGAAGCCTTTTCTAATCTGTTAGTGCAGGCAGAAGAAAGAAAGCTAATCTAAGGTTTAAGATCAGCAAGGATGTATCTATTTCTCACTTGTTATTGCTGACGACAGTCTGATCTTTGCAAAAGCTTCAGTTGAAAGTTGTAAGTGTCTTAAAGCTATCTTTGAATACTATGCTTCAGCCTTTGGACAAGTGTTCAACTATGATAAGTCCTTTATGTTCTTTAGCGAAAAAATTCCAGTAATTCAAATTACTGCCATTAAAGATATTTTTCAGCTCAAAGTGGTGTCTAGACATGAGAAATACCTTGGCCTTCCTTCTATGGTAAGAAGATAAAAAATGAATTTATTCCATGAAGTGAAGCCTAGAGTGATGAGCAAAATTTCAAAATGGCAGCACATGTTTTTTTCTAGCGGAGGTAAGGAAGTGCTTATAAAGGCCGTGGCTCAAGCTATTTCTGCTTATGCCATGAGTGTTTTTCGAATTTTCAGTGGGTTTGTGTGCTGATATTTAGAGAGTAATGGCAAGATTTTGGTGGGATTCCAAAGAAGATAGAAAGGGTATCCATTGGGCAAGTTGAGAGAAGTTAAATTGTGCAAAAAGCAAAGAAAGATTAGGCTTCAGGGATATTATTAGCTTTAACCAAACATTGATTGCCAAGCAAGGTTGGAGGCTGTTGCAATACCCACAATCTCTAGTAGCCAGAGTGTTGCAAGCAAGGTATTATTAGAAATCTGATTTTCTTCATGTGAGGCTAGTTGCAACCCTTCTTTCATTTGAAGGAGCATCCTTTGAGGTAGACAGATTTTGCATAAAGGTATTAGATGGAGGATTGTCAATGGAGAAAGAATGCAGTTTTTCAAAGACAACTGGATACCTCGGCTAGAGACTTTTAAACTGATTTTTCCTTCCAATATGCACAAGCATACGAAAGTATCTGAAGTGATTGACTCAAGGAATCAGTGGAATGAGGATTTAATTCGTCAACAGTTATGGCAAGAAGATGTCAGAAGCAATTATCAAAATTCCATTACCTAAGAGAGCTGAGGAAGATGAAGTGTTGTGGCATTTTGACAAAAAAGGGCATCATTCAGTTAAGAGTGGTTATCAAATTGCACTTAAATTAAAAGATCTTAACATTCCAAGTTGCTCTGGTCAGTTTTCTAAAGGCTGGAAAGATCTGTGGACTTTAAATTTGCCCGAAAAGATGAAAATATTTTTTTGGCGAGCCGCCAGAAACTTACTCCCCACTGTAGAGAATTTATGGATTAAAAAAATCTTACCAACCCCTTTTTGACGAAGGTGCAATCAAGATGTGGAAACTACTACTCACACTTTGATCCACTGCAAGAGCTCCCAGAAAATTTAGAAGCAAGCCCCCTTCACAGTAGAGCTTCCTGATGCTGTAAATCAAGATGTCTTGGCTGTGATGCAAGAAATGTGTAAAAAGCTGTCTAGGAACAAGAGAGTTACGGAAGGAAAAAAGGTACACTTCCTGGCGTCTGCAGCTAAAGTAGAAGCGGTTGTAGCAGCTTTTAAGAGAGTGAGAGTTTGGGAATGTTGTTTCCAAGCCAAAGACTGATAAAGCTAAGAAGAAGTGGGAGCCTCCCCCTAGTGGAATTTTCCAGGTAAATGTTGATGCAGCCATCCATTTTGAAACACAGAGAGTTGGGTTGGGAGTTATTGCAAGAGGTTGCAATGGCAGCTGTGAAAGTTGTGCCTTTCAGGGGATCGGTAAGTTACTCAGAAGCTGAAGTTATGGAATGGGGAATTCAAGCTGCAATAGAAGCAAAGCTGTGCTCAGTAATTGTAGAATCTGACTGTTTGGAAATGACCAACTTATTACAAAACAACCAACGTACAAAGACTGAATTTTTTTTGGGTGATCTCAGATATCCAAAGCAAGTGTGAGAAGCTAGATTCTGTAACTTTTAAGCATACCTTTAGAACTTGTAATGTAGAGGCTCATTTTCTTGCCAAATTTGCTATAAATTTTAATGAGACTGCTGTATGGGTAAATGAAATCTCAGAAGCCGTTAGGCATATTCACAATGTTGAAGTAATGAAATTGTTTTCCTTTTAAAAGAAAAAAAAAATCTTAGCCTTGTGTTTGTACTTTTACTTTTCTTTAAAACAGTATAAAGATGTGAAGGAAAATGCTCAGAATGGCGAGAGAGTGTTGCACTTGATGGGCTGGCTGTCATATGTCATTTTCTTTTTTTAATATATTTTTAAGAATAAAAAATTATTAAAACGGTGAGAGAGAGAGAGAGGCCAAAGGTAGCACAAGCTACCGTTTCTCTCGGTATTCTCTCACCATTCTTGATGTTAAGCATTTTCCTTTCTTCAAAAACTTTCACATTTTTATCACAAGAAATGCATACAACAACAACATCCGTGTCAATAAGAGCCATTGGTAGATGACAAAAAGTTAATGTGAGACACTATAATGGACATCCTCTCATTCTAATATTAATGGCTCTGGATGCCATTGCTCTCAAATTTGCTCTAGCTGAGGAAAGAGAGCTTCCAGAATGCTGCTCATGAGTTCCCATAAAAGCTTCCATGAACTCCTCTCTTTGCAACCTTAAAGCCAATACAGCATCATCCTCATTTTCGCTATTACTATCTCTCCTCCTTGCAATCACATCTCTGGTTAACAGCCGCGTGAGATTCTCTCTTTCCAACCTTAGGGCTAGTGCAGCATCCTCATCTTGGCTTGATATCCCCCTTCTCCTTGTATTTCTATCTCTAGTTGATATTGTGGAAGGTCTAGTGCTCCGTCTTTGTGGGTTTTGATCCTCAACTTCCAGTCTATCCAATGATCTGCTTATTAGCCGTGCAAAATTTTCCCTTTCAAACCTTAGAGTTGATGGAGCGTACTCGTCCTGATTCGGTGTCTCCCTTCTCCTTGTAGTTGCATCTCCACTTGATGTTGCTGAAGATCTCATGCTTCGTGTCCGCACATTGTTGTGGAATCCTCTTTGTGGCCTTTGATGCTCAGCCTCCCCACTATTTAAGGCTGCAGCAGCCTTTCTTGCTTCAACCTCTTGGGGAAATAGAAGTTGGATTGTGTTCCAAAGAACTGTGTTCACAGTACAAGATCTTCCATTGCTGCAATGATCAGAAAAGAAGGATATAAAATTATTGTATTGCCTTGTTATTACATGTAAGAGTTTATTGATTAGCAAGATATTGAGGATCAATTCACCTAATTAGCTGTCTGCACTTTGGACATTTCTTCCCACATTTATCAGCAGCAGAACGCAAACATTTCTTACAGAAGCTACAAAACAAATAGTGCTATTCAGAACCAAGCAATGGTTTGTAACATGTTAGAATTGTAGCCCAACAAATGTAAGACAGAGAAAAATCAATCAAATTATAACACAGAATCAAATGACAATGCAACTGATGTAACATGTTAGAATTGTAGGCTTTATTAAAGTTGGATCTATGTGTTTACCTGTGGCCGCAAGTAGTGGTACTAGGTTCAAAGCAAATCTCCAAACAAATCTGCAAATTACGCAAGATCCCAGTTACTAAGACTACATACAACCCAATTTGCTTCAATCGGTGAAGGTTGAAAACTAGAAACAAAATGTTCTGTGCAAAAATTCTTACCGCACAAGAAAGTTCTTCCCTAAGCTTATCAATGCAAGGGAGAACAGAAGTTGAGCATGAAACATCGTTGCTCGGTTCTGCCGGTACATCTCCTCCCACACTCTTCCCTTCTTTGGTTTTCTTTTCTTCATTTAATTGTCCCTCCTTTTTATCACTTTCTGTTCATAAATAACATGTACATATTACAATGGTTCATTTTCCTCTTCAAGAAATGAAGAGAGATATCAGTATCAATATATACCTTGCCCAGAACTTTCACCTTCATCGAGATCTAAAACTGCTATGGGAATCGAAACAGGGCTTCTTTTCTGAATCCTACGTTTCCTGTAAAAGTACACAAAGTCTCCCTTTAGCAGCCAAGAAAATCAAATGACAAAAAAATTTGAAAAAAAAATCAAATATTCTAGGTGAGTGCAATCCATCTGATTTTCAGTTTCTCACAAAATCCAATGTAAAAATGAACTAAGAAATTGTCATTAAAAGTCTCAAACTTCATCTCTATTTGAACCAGTTGAATTTCTTTTCTTATAAATACTCCAAGACCAAATATCACACAAAGAATTAAAAAAACAAAAAAAATCTAACAACGCAATGGTATCATAAATTTTTTTACCTTCTTGAATTAGATGGTGGAGTCTTGAATTGCAAATCAAATCGTCTCTTCTGCTTAGATTCTCGATCAGGCGTATCCTCAACAATAAGACTGGCTACAAGAATGGCCTCCTCGTCCCAGCCAGCCATGGCAGCCACGGACTTGAATCTAGGGCTGAACAAACTCTCCGTACTTTGGCCATTTCCGGCAACTGGTTTCGGTTCTTTTTGGTCTCTTAGGCTCTGTTTTGGTTCTTCACTCGCCATCTTTTATGAATCTTGTAGGGTTAGAGCGAAAAAACCAATCTGAATCTTAATAGAGAGAGTTTATAGAGTATGTAAATCTGTCTTAACGGTCGAATTCTTTTGAATCTACTTTTGTCGAGCCCTTCTCCAACGGCTATATAATTCTGAGGTTCATCCGTTGTTTTCTTCTGCTTTGATTTTTTTTTTTTTTTACTTATTATTTATTGCCTAATGGGCCTTTACAATTATGGGCTTTTCTGTTACAACTGCAGTCGAAATTGTATATCATGCTGCATTGCACGCTGCTATAATTTCTTCTGCTGTCATTGTTAAGTACACATATTTACAAACGAAACAATACACTGCCATCTTTTATATCTACAAATGCTCACCATAATTCCAACACAAGAGGGGGGAAAAGATCTAAGAAATATAAAGCACATAATTCTAATTTTACTCTTCAACGACCAAACTATTTGTCACTTGTTGGCTTGCCATGGTAAAAGATGGGTTACTGGATCAGCATATTCCAACACCCGATCTCTGAGGTCAGTGTCATTAATTTCACAGAACCGGCCGGACCAATCCGGCGGCTCGATGGCTTGGGTCCCGAGACCGGGGACTCGATCCTTGGATCCTACATTTTGGGTGTCCTGCCAATCAGCCACATAGGTTGCCACTCTCCTGAGAAACTTGTCCTTGAACACTTCCCACACCTGATACTTGTAGTGATTAATAACCAACATGCTTCTATTCACATTCACATACTCAAAACCATCTCGCAAATGAAAATGATGCACCACATTGATCAATGTAGAGTTAAGTGCCTCGGGCTTCACTATACTCTTGTGCCTCTCCGGGGTCGCCAACCGACACGTGTACCCAACCATCACTCCTTTTTTCGGTACCTCTTTTAGCCCCGACGGTCCAAAACTGTGACACGAAATTCGTAACTCCGCAACACCGCCATCCCCGGATAAATTTCTAATCAAATCCGGTAATATTAGCCCCGATGGCAAGTGAAAAAACTCGTCAACATCAATAAACCCGACCCAATTGCACACGTCCCTTGCCCGTAAGGCACAATGGGCGAACCCGGCCTCCTGCGTCTTAATCCAAGGCCAAACATGTCTAGTAATGTTGATCTTTGCACTAGATAACGAATCAATAACACTCTCAATGTCATCATCGCTGTTGTTGTCGTAAATAAACCAACGCTGCACTCCAATTCGGGCATGGTACATGACCCATTCTCTAATGAACCTCGCCTGGTTACGCAACATCGTACATATGCACATTTCATGGTCCTTCTCCGAAGGCGGGTCAGGACCCGACAAGCGGACCGGGTGGGCGACAGTCCGAAATATTCCTTTCCCCTTCACCCTGATTGACACCTTGATAAAATCATCCCCATGTGGCCCAGTCAGTACGCTCAAAGGGGTCTTGCACCGTCCGATCTCCTGACCAATTGACAGCAATTCTGATCTTAACAAGAACTTGATTCTCCTAAAATCCCAACCGTACACGCACTCAAATCTGGAAGGGTTATAAGCTCTATCTCGCCGTAAATTAAGCCCCTTGATGAAGACGAGGGTGGTATTGTCACGGTCGAATACGGCTTCGTAGCTAACTGAGTCCCACCGATGAATATACCCAACTGGAATACTAATAATATTCCTAGGTCGGTTTAAGTCCAGGGATACATTAAAGCCACCTGGAGGGATGCGACACCGCACTATCTGTTCGCCAAAATCACGACCGTCTATCCGAAGAGGCGGCTGCTTGAGTTTGAGCTCGTACGTCCGGGATGAATTGGCGGGATAATAAACGCATTGAAAGTCCCCTTCGGCAAATAACCGAGCCGAAGAAGGGTATTTTAGGAAAAGCAGCACCTGATCAGGAAGCATAACCGTTTCTCGCAAAGAAACCCCAATCGATATCGGCGATTTATCGGCAGTGGCTTTCAGGACCGGCGCTCGCCATGTGGAACCCAGTGCTGGACGGAATCTCTCTGTTCAAATTAAGTAATTTAATATGAAATTTAGAAGAACACACTTCAATTAATTTTTAATTAAATGAAAAAGCTCATTAAGAATTCTTATTATTATTATGATATATCATTTTATTTATACTTATTTCATTAACAAAAATGAAAAAAGAAAAGAAAAGAAAGAAAAGAAAAGAATTACCTCTAAATAAGAGGCGAAAAGTAGAGAAAGTGAAGCCACCGAGGAAAACACAAGAGAAGATTACACAAAGATAGGACTTCAAGAACCTGTGCGATAAAACGACGTCGCGCTTCCGGCGTTCCATCATCATTACCGGCACCGCCAAAATTGATCAGCTCCTGCAGCCGCTGCCGTTGCCGTTGTGTTAAAAGAAGCAACAACAACTACAAGAGCAACTAGAACGCAAATTCTTGTTCAGATACTCTTTCCTTCTTCTCATTCATGTATAATTCGTTTTCTATTTTTTTTCCCTTCTTATTCTTGAGGCACTCAAAACACACGTCTAAGGGGAGTTGTGGAGTGAGAAAAAGCAAAGGAAAAAGAGAGAGAAAATGGGTGAGAGAAAGAACTGGTATGTACATGTATAATCGTTGCGGCTTGTTTCGACCGTTCATATCGGTTTATTCGCGGTAGTTATTTTGTCTCATTTGGTTCTAATTGCCCGTAATTCTTCATTCGTGTTCGATTTTCAGAAGGCAAAGGTTTGCTAAGACTTCTAAGGTACCGGCATCCACTCACATCGTGCCAACTCATCATTTTAATCAAACAGTCAAATTTCTTCACTTCTTTAGTTTTTGCAAAGGATTTTTTAAAAAATTAAAAAAAAAAATTATTATTCGTTTATCACCAGCAATCTAAATCTTTTGTCTCATGTGTAGTGAAGAAGAATGTCTCTATTCATGAAGGTATACGGTAGACATGGCTTTAAAATGTAATTTGTTTATCAATATAATAATACACCGATACAGCCAACAAGATTGTATAAATATTATCGCAGAATTGTACAATGTCTCTTGTTTATGCTGTCCAGTTTTTATTTGTTGTGTATTAAAATTAGGTAGTTATAATTTAAAAGTTATAAAATTAAAAATTTATTAAATATTAATTACTATAATTTAGAAGATATATTAATATAATTTTTTACTTATATAATTAAAAATCAATTATATCTTTAATAACTTTATCAAAATTATTATTTAAAATTTATATTTACTATATAATATTCACTTTTATTTCATAAATATAATTTTTTTTACCATAGCTTAATCTAAAATAAGACCTTATTTAGAGAGTTGGACAATGAAATCCATAACTCTTCTAATGAAATTTGGACATGTGGCTGGTTACTTATGTTATAGTGAGATCAAAATTCAATATTATTGTATTGTATATCTAAATTTGATCGATATCTTACATGACATAAATTAATTGGTTGTATAAGGATGGTCTACACAATTATTTTCATAATTACTTTCGTTTTTATAATCAATTTATAATATGTAAAAGTTTTGTACATTAATAGTGCTTGTATAATTTTTATGGTTGTATCATTATTAATAATCTATCTACTATGTAATGTTAAATTATAAGTTTATAACATGGTCTAGTCTATCCACTCACTCTAAATGGAGAACATTTGCATTTTCTAAATTTAGAATTTAAGGTTAGATAGTCTTGTCAAATAACAATAAATTGTTAGAAAATAATTAGACCCTCAAATTTGTATTTTAAAATTTGTGATAGATGTTTATATTAAAGAATTAAAATATATAATTACATTAATTAAGATTTTTAAGATAAATAATTCATTGCAAAATGCAATAAATATATCCCGTAATATCCTAAATTTCATGTATGATTACAAAATTTTCCTTCCGTCAATTGGTTGATTTGTAATTTCGGTTCCCTCTAGTGCATCTACTTTCAATAAAATGTCATTATTATCATTATTATTGGGGAAAATGCTATTTGCACCTCAAAGGTTTGGCAAAGTAATTATCAACACCTCCAAATTTATAAAGAGGGATACCAAAACCTCATTTTAACTATTATACTATTTATTTTTATTATTTTAAAAATAATTGACTCTACTATTTTATAATAAATAAAAAAATAAAGTTATAATAATTATTACAATAATATATATTTTAAAATAATTTTAATATTTTATTATATTAAAGAAAATTTATGATAAATAGAATCATAATATTAAAATAAATGTATTAAAGTTTTAAATTAGTTTGAATATTATGTAAAATAATAATTTTAACAATATTAGTACGTGAGAATATTTTTAATTGTAGAATGTATTCAATATAAATATTTATTTAAAATCTCTATATTAAATAAAAGTATATTATTAAAATAAATATAATAATTTACATATTAAAATTTATTAAAATATTTTAATATTGTTGTCTACTACATATATTATATTATTTTTATAGTATTTTTATTTACAAAAACTTTTAAAGTTAATTTTTTAAAATAATAAATGTAAATTGTATAATAGTTAAAAATTGAGTCTTGGTGTTTCTTTTTAAAACTTGAAGGTATTAGTGACCATTTCCTCAAATTTTGAGGATGTAAATGTCTTTTTTTCTTATTATTATTGAAAAAGAATTTGCATTACTTATTTACTACAATTTGTGTTTCAGTTGTTATCTATTATGTCTCTCTCTTCATGTATTAAGTCATAAGTTAGTCAATTTGACATTATCATTTTCGTAAGTACCAAGTCAAATCAATCGATTATAAATGTATAAGGAATAAGATTCTCTCTTAATCTGAACTCAGTCTTTAAAGATTTAATATAACGTACATTTGAGTGATGGTGTATGAATAAGGCTTTTTTTTTAATTATTCATCAAGTAGTAATCAGCACTTGAATTATTTGCTTAGTGTGTATATATATATATATATATATATATATATATATATATATATATATTAATTAATTACTTTGGAATCTCTCTATATCATTCAAATGTTAGATATCTAAATCAAACTTTTATAATTTGGTTCCCAACTATTTTATGGGTCATGTTAAGTTACATTATATATAACTTATATTAGCACATGAATTGCACCCAATGACTCAATCGGTGTTTGATTAGATGCAAATCTTGAGTTGTTGGTTGTAACTCTAAAATTAGACATAAATTACATATGATGTAACTTACCCACACCTTTAATTTTTTTTATTATTATTTTAATGTAAATATAGATGGCCAATAGCCCCGACAACATGGCGGGCTATACCTTGTTGGCCCGAGAGCCCTCTGAGCATTTCTCTGATAGACCGCATTAGCATAGTATAGTCTATTGACCATCTCTAAATATAAATATGTGCTATTATGTTATCAAAGAATTTTCTTTTTTTTTTCTTTGTCTTTTTACATATAAACATGAAATTCATTCATCATAAAGATTTTTTTTTCTCATTCATCACAAAGATAGATAATATAAAATAAGATCAATGTGCAGTGATCTATTACCATAAATATTTAAATTAGGCTAGCCATCAAAATCTTAGATGAGCAGGGAGGATAATAGTGACATTAAATTAAGAGTGGTTCTTCTCCTAGGCAATTTAGGTAGTTGTCTAAGACCCATTAACATGTATAGGCCCCAATTTTTTTTTCGAAATTATAGCTATTAAATTATTAATTTATATATTATTATTTTATAGTAATCTTTTCCATAAATAAATTATCAAATCCCTACAAAATCGCTTCTTAACATTAGAATTAATTGTCTTTAATCCTATTTATTCCTATAAAATCTTTAATCAACATTATTTCATTTATCTCCTAAAGAGTCCTTTAGAATTATTTATTTTATATACATAATAGATTAAGCTATTTCTCCAATAATGAGTAGATTTGAACAATTTCAAATATATGAGAATATGTTTGGATTTTTGTTTAATTTCAAAAAGGGAAAAAGACATCTATACCTTAAGGTTTTGAGAAATGGTCACCAACATTCTCAATTTTTCAAAGAAATATACTAAGACTCTCTTTTGACCAATAAATAATTTCAATATTTAAAAAATATTTTAATATTTTATAATCTATTAAATATATTTTATTAGATTAAAATAAATTCTATGATAAATAGAATTATAATATTAAAATAAATGTATTAAAAATTTAAATTATTTTGAATAACATGTAAAATAATAATTTTAACAACGTTAGTACGTGAGAATATTTTTAATTGCAGAATGTATTTAATACAAATATTTATTTAAAATATGTATAATAAATAAAAATATATTATTAAAATAAATATAATAATTTACATATTAAAATTTATTAAAATATTAAAATATTTTAATGTTGTTAGTCTACTGCATATATCACATTATTTTTATGGTATTTGTCTTTACAAAAAATTTTAAAGTCAATTTTTTAAAATAATATAGATAATGGTATGATGGTCAAAAGAGGGTTATGATATCTCTCTTTGAAAATTTGAGAGTATTGATGATTATTTTTGTCTTTAGGAATACATATATATTTTTTCTTTTAAAAATCACAATTGTTAAGTGATGATGTCTTAAAAACTTATTGTGTTAATCTTGAAAATACTTTAAAACACGATACACATTCTAATATAGATGGTTTAGATTTGTTTGTAGAGCAAAGGATTTTAAAAAGAAGTTTTTCAAAGCAAGAAAAGAAAACCCTGCTTGATGTAGTTAATTGTTTGAACAAAATTGATTCTTTTCCAAATGCGTATATTGTTTATAGAATATTATTAAAAATACTAGTAATAACTGCTTTTGAAAAAAGAAATTTTTTAAAATTAAAATTAATAAAAACTTATTTAAGATTAGTTATGTGGCAAGAAAAATTAAATGGATTAGTTATATTACTATTAAAAAATATATATTAACAAAATTAGAATATAAAATTTTAATTAATAATTTTGCATCTCATAAAGTTAGAAAAATTGATCTTCAATAAATGAACATTTAGTAATAAAACTCTTTTAAAAGCGTAATTGAAACAAGTCGCGTAAGGCCTAAAATTGGTTCAGTCGCTTCTGTATTAGATCCGAATATCCCCATTCAACATACACATAAAACTTCAGAGATCCACCAGGAATACATCTCTGCTGTTTTGAAAACCTTTGCCTCTGGCTCTTCAGCTCTTCCATTTAATAAAATAACAAATATCGTGTGGGCATTGATCTATCACAATTTTTTTTTTTTTTTTGGTGCGTCCTACCCAGAACCCAAGAGCTTCAGATCTTAACACAATAGGAATCAAACAATCAAGTTTTTAGATTGTTAAGCCAATTAATCCAAGAAGATGAAGTGGGAATCCTCAATTTGTCAATAATTCATTAATCCTTGATTGTTGGCGACTCAACATGTTGATTGACAAGCTTACCAAATTGGACAAGTACTATTTTAAGTTTTACCATTCATTAAACATTGAAATACATGTGTATTTGATAAAATTTGTGTGGTTTTTAAACAGCAGGTCACGCGAGTTTAAATTTGTTAAAAAATGCAAGATTAAAAAATTAATTTAAATTTTATCCACGCCTTCTGTCTTTAATAAAAATTATATTTAATGAATAAGTTGGGAAGTCAAAAAAAAAGAAAAAGAAAAAAAAAAGGGTTACATCCCAATATTAATCAAGTTCATTGCGAGAGACTCTACGAACATCCAAAGGTTGCACGTTGCAACGAGGAGCAGGAGTCATTTTCGGGTGCTTCTTTTCCGGCTTTTCAATCAATAATTTTGTGGAATAAATGAATTAGTGGGAAAGACTAAGCGCACTTATCTTTGGTTGGTGCATGCTTTTAGTCCATGCACGATCTCCTTGTCAAGCATCATTCTCTACTGTTGTGGCTGCATTTTTTTATTTTTAATGATTGATTAATTACACTAGTAAAAATCAAAATTCTTTCTCTACTCATGCGACCAAAGTTCAAATAAAGTTAAACCTCAAACCGCACTTCTTCTTCTTCTTTTTTTTTTTTTTTTTTTTGTATCACCGAAGGTCTTTTCAACATTGAAATTGACGGGCAAAAGCAGTTCAATTATTTCATAAACTTCAGGAGGAAACATAAAAAAGCATAACTTTGTGGGTATAAAATTGTGGGAAGACTAAGTGCACCCATGTTTGTTTTGTTCGTGGAATCTTTTGTTAGTCTATTCGCAGGTGTAGTAATGATATATGATTAATTTCATATCAGTTTTTATTATTTTCTGTGCAGTTATTCAATATTTTTCATGAATTTCTTCAATCTAAATAATATATTAAGTTTTATAGGAAATTTTTTAGCCAAAGAACAAAAAGGAATACAAAAGTTATAAATTAGTGCCAAGATTAGCTAGCCATAATGTCATTTCATGAATTTTAATTATGTTTTAAAAGAATCTTTAGATTCCTCACTTCATTAGGCTATATTAGACATTTAATAAGGTAGAGGATCGTATTTGAGCCATAAAAATTGATTTTTAAAAAGTTAGTCTGATTTCCATGTTGGACCTATAACAAAAATAAATTTTGGAGCTATTTGAACGAATTTTACTAGTCTTACAATGATTAAGATAGCAATTCTATATTTCTATGCATAAAGCCAATAAGATAGACGCCATAGAGAGAGAAAAAAATGTGAAGAATCAAATTCCAAAGAAGAAAAAATCGGAAGTAAGAGAGAAGAAGTAGGTGAGTTGGAGACTTAGCTGCTGTAACCATTATTCAATCAACAAACCCTTCTTTCTCTTGTCTTTTGTTAGTTTTCTTTATAGTTTTCTTTAGTGCATTTGATGTTAAACAACTTGAACATGTCTGAGTAATCTTGTTGTTGGTTAGGGTAGATTTCAAAACCTTAGACATGGGTTTTTATTAATATTGAAAATAAGAATTTATTCATCTTTTAAAATAACACACACTAATTCTAATGTTGAAGAATTATTATTTTGCTTATTTAGTGGCCAACTAGATTAATTTGATGGTAACCTGATGCTGGTTTAGGGTTTTAGATATGTAATTGTCAAAGAACTAAACCTAAATGATAGATGGGATATTTTCATTAGATTGGATTTAGAATATAATTATTGAGATTGTATTTTTGTTTCTTGAATCCGCCTGCATCTTTTTTTATTCTAATGTTTTCATTAAATTAAATATAAAGAGCTTATTGGATTGTATCTTGGGAAGAAATTAAGTAAAGAGCTCGTTTTACTTAATAGAGGCAAAGTTTTGAGTGATACACTTTTGGGCCACGTAAAATAATTCCTAGCTAGAGAAGCGCCAACTTTCTTTAATCTTTTGCACCAAGTACTTACATTAATTTTTTCATATGAGATTGAGTTTTTGTAGCGTTTCATCTAGAGTTTTCTTATAGAAATATTAATTATTAAACATTCACCACTACAAATTTGGGTTTTTTTTTTTTTTTGCAGAATAATTTTGTCACAAATCATGTTACTGATGTTATTTTTTTTCTGTCAAAAAAGTCCTTGTAAGAATATAGTGACAAAAAATTCAATAACTAATGATAAAATATTTTTGTCAAGTAATTGTGTCATAATTCTTTACTTGCATGGCATCTGACGTGGTGAATGACATGACATATCATTCTGCAAACATGGCAGATCAGATTTCATCATATTTTGTGAACAAGGTATTTGACATGGCAAATAAATTTTATGCTTACATAACATTATACGTCTATCACACATCAACGATCGATGTTAATCAATAGCTTGAGACATTTTTATGCTGATTAATTTTTTTAAGCTTAATTTATGTCAAAAATTTGGGGTCAATATTATTATTTATTTTAAAATAATTATTTTTTTCAATTACCAAAAACCCATATTTTTGTAGTATCCTTACAATAATAAAATCATTAATCCATTAAATATTTTTGAAAGACCAAAATGCAATTTAAAAATATTTCAATTATTATGTTATTAAATATTGCTAATATCATAAAAACTTACATAATCTTGTTCCAAGTTAACATTAAAAAAAATAAATGAAGATTACCAATTTCTCCCTACTGTAATCAATATATACTACTTACACTACTATTTTTATAATAGTCAACAACTACCGTGACAGTATAAGTTTACAATATTATCTTATTTTTAAATATACCTTTATTTATATTTATTATAAATTAATTAAATCATATGAATAGAAACTAAACAAAAAAATTAATTATTAAAAACAAGAAATAGATGTTTTGATGTGAAAATTAATAATAAAATTTTTTTCTTGTATTTTTTTATGTTATAAACATTTTCTTATAAGAAGCGCGCTATTTTACCACTTGTGGTAACATAGATAAACCCTTCTTATAATAAATATTTTATAATATTTTAAAATTAAATGTAAAAAATACAAGATAAATATTTTTGTTATTTAGTTTATAATAAATTTTTATTTATCATGCAAGTTTTCTTATAATAATTTTCTTATATATTTATTATAAGAAAATGTTTATAACATAAAAAAAGCGCAAGAAAAAATTAATTGTAATTTTTTCATCAAAACATATATTTCTTATTTTTAATATTTAATTTTTTATTTAGTTTCTATTCTTATGATTTAATTAATTTATAATAAATATAAATAAAGGTAATTTACAAATAGGGGTAATATTGTAAACCTATGCTATGAGAAGAGCTACATATATTGTTAACAAAAATAGTATGGGAATAACTAATATATATTGATTACAGTATGGGAGAAATTGACAATCTATCTAAAGAAATTTTCTTTTCTCAAAGTGAAGGATGACAAAATCTTCCATAGATTTAGGGCCTCATGGGACTCCATCCAAAATAGAATTTTGAATAATAATCTTTAGAGAATTAAGTAGGGAATGGAGAAAAGATAATCCTCAGATTTTTAATTAGGTAAGGTTGGTTTTGTATTTCCCACCTCACCCCTATTATAATCCTCATTATATATAAATATTTTTTTAATTTTTATCTAATAATTTTTTATCAATTACAATATTAGTTGATAATTTTTTTTATTTGATATAAATGAGTTATAATTAAAAGAAAATACTACGATGTAATTTTTATTCAACTTTAAAATATTATTTTATTTTTTTCTCTCTTAAGATACTATTTTCTTAAAAATTTTTTACTTTTGATATCATTTTAAGATATTGTTTCAAACATTTGGAGATTTCTTTTAAGTCATTTAAATACTTTATAATAGAGTAATAATTTTATTTAAGGCTTGAATTTTTAATTTATTAAAATTATGTATTTATATCTATTATAAAATAAATAAATAGAGAGTGTGTGGGGATGAGGAAATCATTCCCAATATAGGATTCCCTCTTTTCACCTAATTAAATTTATTAGAGAAAAGAGTGAATGATGGAAGCAAAAGTTTTAATGGAATAGGGAATGGGGTAGGCATCCCCCGTTCATTCTGCTCTGTTGCCATCTCTGAAGTCATAAAACATTTGAGAGTACAATCTTCTCACTGCACAAGCTACATCACTTTAAAAGGAACAATTACATTTGCTCAAATTGAATCTAAAGCCATGCTCAATGCCAAAATCTCAACAGCTTACGTAAATCAGCAACAACACTTGAACCTGAAGGCATAACCATACAAAATATTAGCAAGTTCAATCTGCAGGCACAATAGAGAATTGCATCAACACTACTCCAATATCTTACCAACTGAAACTAACGCCATAGGCTTTATAAAAGTAAATATTAAATAGTTTTTAGGTCAATTTACTTATTCTAATTTCATCACGAAAATTATTACAATGTAATACTGAAGAACTTTTTTATTTGTGTTGTAAATTTTTAAACTGGCGCATAAAATTAGTCAACAGTATGGGTTGCTTTGAGATGATGCAGATGAAGTATCATAATTTTACTGTTGGGAAATCAATTTCTTTTAAATTATCATATGCCCTAATTTGAAAATTGCAGCAAAACCCTATTAATCATTTGTTTTGTTCTTTATAAAAAAACTGCTTCTTGGAAAAAAAATTAAAATCTTCATGCTCGTTGCAATCAAGACTAATTAGACAATTACAATAAGAAATATGCCAAGAATCGCAACAAAAAAATCTTGTAATACTGTCAATATCGAAGACAATTATGCCAAAAAGCCAATTTTGTCCATATTTATATACCACAATTTCTAATAAAAGTAAACAAAGACCTTAAATTATAACGTAAAAGCGTGAATAAATTTATATTAAACATAGAACAAGTTAAAGTAATGTCAAAAGCTAGCTCACATAAGAAGCGAATGATGAAAGCCAAACAACAGGTAGAAGACGATGAAATTGGCTCTTGAGCCATCTGGACCATCGCTGAAATTATAAAAGAAGTGTACATATCTATGTAGAAGCCCAAATCCAAAACTATTAAATTACGCTAGATTATGATGTCAAGGACCCATTTGACTTTGGTTATGTGTCTTGACTCCTTGACCATTTTTTTTTTTAAAAAAATTATTGGATACTTAATCACATTAAAAACACTAAAATGTCTAGGAAAATTTATAAAAAGTAATTATAAAAGTTTGTATTTTTTAAATTTAATCCTTAAAAATTTTTTTTATCATAATTAATCAAAATTAATATTTTAAATAAAATTACCCTCATCACCTTATTTAAATTTTTAAATAATATCACTTTTATAATACTCAAAATAGAAAACAAGTCTTAGCAAACTCAACACTCTTAATGCTCTCAAAACTTTCAAAAATCTCCACATTCTAAATATAACAGAAGTATAAAATCATCAATTTGGAGAGCATATGAAAGGTTAGTTTATGTGATTACACAGTATGGATTGTTAATGTATTAGGTCTAATATTTACTTCAAAATTGATATAGATTTTATTGTAAATGTTATTATTTTTACTCATAAAGCTATATAATTTGTTAAAATAATTAGATTTGAGCTAAATCATTGAAAATAGTTAAAACTCAAGTTAGAATCAAAACTCAAATTATGGGTGATGGGCTAGGCGACAAATGCCTATCGCATATAACTACCATCATTGTATTTTTGTGCAATAGGCTCTCATCCTCCAGCCTGTCATACATAATTTAGCTTGTCACCCAAAAAATAATATGTGCGATGACTATATTTTGGAGGTCATAAATTAGGCTACATGCATTCATTTTTTTGTATATAAATACCGTTTTAAAACTTGTGACAAGAGAATAAAATCCACATGATTAAGTGGTTGTCAGTCATGGTTAAACAAAAAAATTACCTCAATTTAAGTGTGACAAGCACTTGTTATGACCATTTATGCAATATCTATGTAAAATATATTGTATATTCACTTTATCATATTTTGTAATGTGTAACCATATTTTTTAAAATAATTTTCAGGTTCAATGGATTTAGTTGTACTTTAATTAAGTTATGACAATTGGTGACAGATGTTGGTAGATGAGTGTATACGGTACTTCAATCATATTCATCCATCGAATGATATAGATATAACAGAACTTTGTCTTTGACTATTAACAACAGACAAAAATATAACAAGACTGTGTTAAAAGCATTTATTAATCTATAAACAAGAAATGGAAATGATCATTAATGAGGATGTATCCTTTGAATCTTGTGTCATTAGAATCATGTGATTGATTAACATTGTCAAATACAATAGGCTCATCCTGAAGGAGCTTTTGTTACTCATGTGTTCCATTTATGGCGTCCTGAGGCTCTTATACTTCCTTTAGAATGGGCAGCTCATTGATTATAGGCTAATGCTACAAAGAATACATAAAAATGAGAAAATAATTGGCTATATATATATATATATATATATATATATATATATATATATATATATGTATGTATGTCTATGTATGTATATATGTATGGATGTATATACTCCATGATACCTATATTATAAACCTATCTTGGGATATATGACACATATTCCTCCACAGTCTTCTACTAATTTTTTACCTTTTCCTTTACACTTGGCTAGATGATTTGTATAACATTCTCCTGCTGTAGAATAGACGAAATTTTACAGTGGAATAATCATATAGTACATATTAATATTGACGGTTATTTTATGCGCATAATACTTACTGTACAAGTGTTGTCATCTAAAATGAATGTACCACATCATAGCTTATTTTTTAAGAATCAAATGCCTTCCGTTTTAAGATGTGGGAAATCTTGTTGTTTGTTTTCATAGTCTATTCTTATGTTAGCCTCTCAATCACTTTAGAAAGCCAATCTTGTAATAAACAGAGTAAGAAAATCAAAAAAATAAATTCATGAATATATAAGTACACATACGAATGACAATTTTTTGTTCAACACATCTGAAGTCTATAACTGAAGTCATAAAGATTGTATTTCTCAATATTATAAGAATGGTCTTCCAGGTGATCATTCTTAAATTTCTCAACTTTCTAATTTAGTGCATTATCAATACTGTTATATATTATTTCCCATGAGATACGACCCTATGGATAACTTCGAAGGTGATCTATATCATCAATATAATTCATTAATTGGAAATCAGCCTGAGTATTATCCTTCTTCTTATTTAGTACTCTATCTACAATGTAATATAATGTAATTTTTAAAGTGTCAATATCATCCATAACATGAAATTTTAGATTGACAAATGCAAGATCCAATTATTTGATATTTAAGTTTTTAAATTTACCATCAAAATGCTCATGGAGTAGCCTATGGTGCACTGGTGGATTTTTTAGTATAATGTCTTCACCACTAGAAACCCTGTAATTAGACACTACTCTCTAAATAATAAACATGTCAAATATTTTCCTATTTGAAACCACAACTTATTTTCATCCTTTTCTTTATTTGCCACTTGCACAAGCAATAAGTTTTAGATTACAGCACCAGTGAATGCATAACCCTTTAAATCCATTAAGTGTCTAAAAATATCACTCTTAAATAATGATAATTTTTTTTTGTTAACTTACTTTGGATAGCTTCGATGACTCTTTGAAATTTTGATATCTCTATAGTACGATCTGAGAAATGATATCAAAGCCTAACTTCATCATGCTTGGATCCTTTCTTGGTGCAGGTGGATTATGCTTTGCCAAATGCTTTTTCACCATCTATCTATAAGAAAATCAAATTACTATTCGTTATTATAAAAATTTAAAACAAAATTTATAAAAATATAAATAAACACAAATTGTGCACATCTATAAAGAAACTATATTTTTAGACGACAGGCTCCTATTGCCTAAAAATAAAGAGCTTGTGCTTTTGTGTTTAGGTGATAGGCAACAATCATCGCACCAATGCCAGTTGCACAATTTTCATGTAACTAGTTGGTTGTTTGATGGGCTAATGCCTATCAAACTAATTTAGCGCGATGGTTGTAGCTGCCCATTATGCATACTCGCCTAAAATAGCCACTAATACCAACTCCACATGCTTAATCTATCATTACCAGCACCAACACAACATTACAACACAAATCTATAACACAAAGAAAAAAAAACAAAAGCCATACCTTACTTAGGGTTTTGAATTTTCACAGTTGATTTTAGAGTTCTTAGAAGCTTTTGAAGGTGATATAGGTAATTCCAACCACTGATGTAGATTTCGATGTTTCTCTAAACCACTAACAATGTGTGATGGATTCCAATGACACAACTTTTGGTGAGAAGTGGAGGATTTGGGTGAGAGAGAATGGTGAGAATCAAAGGATAATTTAGTCCTCAGTTTTGGTTTTTGGCTAATTTTGATTAAAAAAATTGTGTAGTCAAATTTGAAAAATAAAAAAGTTTTATGGTTATTTTTATAAATTTCCCAAATACCTATATTTACATGAGAGTATCATACAATACATGACATTATAGTACAGTACAAAATAGTATCCTACAATATATGACTTCATCATGCATGATAGTACTTATGTTGTATAACTCCATCGCGAAACATAAATCCTAAATATGGTTTTGAAAAATTTATTAAAGTACTAAATTCAATCTTACAAATGTGGTTAAATGCATACCTATAGAGAGCTTGTAAATTATTGAAATAGCATTAATCGGTTATTGCAAGGCTTTGTGAGTTTTAGCTTCCAAGAAAGACAAGTTAGAGTTTTTAGAATTGAGAGTGAATGAGATTTGAAAATTTGTAAAAAAAAAAAAATCTTTTCTATGCCTTTTTTACCAAAAAAAATGATATTATGGATATAACTGATTTTAGGATCTAAATTTTACCATGTGTCCAAATCTCATGACAAAGGGGTCCTTTTATAAGGAAATGCTCTTAAATTACCTATTTGAATTTCAGTTGTTTTAGTTTTAGTGATGATTGCTCCGCAAGTGACAAGAGCAAATGGCATATTTGTGAGCAATAGATCAAGAAAAAATAAATTTTGCGTGTTACTTTGATGGTGAAGTTAACATTTGTGAGAGAGAGAAGAAAGAGCCGAAGAGGAAGGCAAAGTGCCAAAGAGAGAAAGTAAGAGCCGTGAGTTTTGTCATAAGCTTTCAAGTACAAAATGTTTTTGTGTTTGATTTTATTTCAACGGCACATAAAAATATTTTCCCTCTAAAATAAAAAGGGGATTGAAAAAAGGGATTTTTGATAATTTTGATTTAGTGCAACTTTTCGGCACCCATTTTGCCACTATTTTATATCTCAATTGTAAAAGCTCATATTTATGTTTTAATTCTTTTAAACTTTCTTCATTATGTTTTATAAATGTATAATTTATAAACTTTTTATATTAGATTACGTATTAAAAATTTTGTTAAAGAATTAAAACTTTAAATAGCTGTTATGAATAGGTTAAATAAATATTAAAAGCATATTTATCAAACCCTTTCACTCAAGCTTCGGCTTTATTTAAAAGGGATAAGCCTAAGTTGAAAAACTCAATCTCAGACTTGAGCCAAGATTTTCCAATAACCCGGTGACCTTATTACAAGGTAGATTCTTATTGGCCGATCACACTTTTGCAATGTGATGAGGTGGCGCACTCGCCTTGCACAAGCTTTCCTCTTTTGAGCATATGAAATGTTATCATTTTAATTTACTCTTGGCATGTTTCAATTAATCTTTCTTTATATGCAGTGCGTGATGGGTCTCCCTCACATAAAACCATCAAATTTCTTCTCACATATTTAACTATTTTGAATGAATGATTGACATACTATATTTATATGACAAAAAAAAAACAAAGGATATTCGAAAAGTATTTTCAAATTAGGAACATAGAATTATTAGCCTTATTTTTTACAAAAGCAATACGAAGCAAGTCGTAAACGTTCAATTATGCTGATCCTCGGTAATTCGTTTCAACTCTTCCCCCTTCTCTCAATGCAATTGTTCAGGAGAGAAACGAGTTATTTGATCAGCTAAAGTCGAAGCCGATACAGAACATTCTGCCTTCTTTTGATTTTATCATTGCTATATTGATTTGTCTCGTTGCCGTTCGAGACTTTTGGTCGGTGAAATTGGCTACTTACATTTCTATATTCTATGCAGCACTTCACAGACGAGGTGGAGGAATAATGAATTTTAGACGTGGTATTGATGAGCTTTTTCAATGGCGTCCCTTTACTTTGTAGAGGAGCTTTCTCAATGACGTGTTCCTCGATGAGCTTTATTGCTGGAAGGAATCAAGGAATTTACACCGGACATGACTCAATAATATCTAAATGCAAAGTATGTGACCAAATATTTTAAATGCCAAGAAAATGACAGAATTTGAAGTGAAGTTGTCAAAATATCCTCTGATTTAGTACAACTTAATAGTTTTTAATTGTGTTATAGGTCTCTAAATTTATATTTCTCCAAACTTGTCTGGAAAAGTGGGCAAAAAAATTGGGGCCGTCGGGCTATGAATATGAGCTAAAAATTTTTAAGCCTCATTAATGAGGTTTGAGTTATAATATATGAATTTAAAAAATAATAAATTTATAAGTATTGTTAATAGTTTATTATGTTATTTTGTTAGTATTTTGTGTATTAGACTATTAATCTATTATGTATTGAATAATCATTTTTAATTTAATTTTTCTTTTTATTTTTAGCTTTTTTAAAATTTGAGAAATTATCTTTGTGCCACTTTTGTTTTGCCATATGTATGCTAACCACCATAAAAACACAAGTGGCTCAAAGAATATATCACAAAAAAAAATGATACAGTTCCTGCGTGTTTAAATTTACTTCATTATATTTTATAAGAAAAAATTACTAAATCAGAAACACCCAACACTTACCAATTCAATACTTTTATCTATATACTTGTAAGAAAACATAATCAAGACTAAATCTTATGATAAATATTAGAAAAAAGAGAAAAAAGAAACTTGTTAGAAGTGAATGTGATTTTAAATTGTTTTAGGCTATGTTTGTTGAAATTTCTTGTAGAAAATGATTGATCTTGATAAAGATGAGAGGGATATTTTAGATAGAAGTACCACCAAAATATCATATACAATACATCTTTTTAAAAAAAAAAGAAAAAAAGAAAGTGTCATATATTATGAAAAGTGAACAGTATTTTATCATAAATAAATTAAAATAATGGTGTATGGTGTCCTCATCTTCTTCCTAATTCCTACCCGGTAGAGAAAAATGGTTTTTATCCGTGAAAGGATCTCTTGGGCTCTTGTTAGCCCATTCCAAAGCTCATCCAATAGTCTCATCATATGTTAAAAACCAAAATCGGATCAACCCAATTCAATTTCTCAAATTGAGTGCAAAGTTCAGTTAAGCGCATATCACGCACGCGCGCACAAAGCTTATTACATTAAATTTTTACACTAGCTTTACGTTACAATTATAAATTTTTAAATCATATGAAAAGATAGTAATTATAAAAAAAAGTCAATAAATTTTAAAATTTTATTTTAAATCCTAGGTTGAAACCAGGCAACATTACTAGTACTTCAATTTTTTTTTTTAAGTTTTCTATTTATATTTGTAGCAAATTTAGTAGCAAGTTGCTCAATAATTTTTTCTATTTTATTTAATTAAATTTCAAACTTGTTTAATCTTATATTTATTGAGTATTTATCCATTATATTTAATGATCTCTTGTTTTAATAAATCCTTATCTTCAATGTTGAAGTCTTTTATTAATGAATAATTTTTTAACTTTATTAAATTCTTTTACTCATTTTATCTCCTAACTTTTTAATTTATTATATATTTTTTATATAAATCCTGTCAAGAATTAATGTGACCCTAATCAATTTAGTCCATATAATTGAATCAATACATAAAATTAGATGGAACTACAATCCAATGTTTAATAAAAGCACGAATCTTAATATGTGAAAATGCCACAATTAGTTATGGATGATATGATCGATAAGTCAATAATTTGAATACCACAGAAATTCGATAAGTTTAAAGAGTTTGTTTAAGAATAAAAAAGAATTAACTCTCACTAATTCTATAAAAACTTATCTATCTCTGTTTATTGGATGTGAGTACATTATATAAGGATGGTTATAAGAATTTTTGGAAATAAATGCTAAATCAAAATCAAAATCAAATCAAAAATTTGAATCTAAACAAATAGTAAAGAATCTAAGTCAAATTAGAATCCTAATCTAAGTAAATAAGAAAGAATCTAAATCAAATTAGGATCCTAATTGGCTTAAATGCATTACATCAATTAAAATGAAAACTACGTAATTAAAAAAAGAAATAATTAATTTTATTTCTCTAATGGCCTACTTAAGACATGGGAAAGTATATAAAAAGGAAACTATTATATTTTCCTACCATAATATGAAAAGTTAAATTCCTATTTCATGTAAGTGATTATTTGAAAATTTCAAGAGATTGGATCATGCATTTATCATGTGTGATTCCTTTAATAAACTTTCATGAATTTAATTGAGTGCAAGTTGCATGAATAAACCATTAAGGGCTTCTTTGAACTTTTTTGCTTGAGTTCTTGTGATGGCTCCGATAAGAACTTAAATAAGATCCGAATATGCCTCATCTCACAAGCTTGTGATAGTTTATCCTCAATCTCATTAATTTTCTTCATTGAAATTATTAATTTCTAATATTTCATTTTGTACTTTTTATATCATTTATAAATAAATTTGAGTTCCCATAGTTTATTTTATTAATATAGTGAAATTCAATTTAATTGATTAATCATTGGTTGGATCAAAGAGTTAAAATCTTACATAGTCAAATCCTTTTCGCCTATAACTATATGGTAGTAACTTATTAATTTCTATATTTTGTAAAATTATTAAAGGTCTTCATAATTTATTCATTGTACAATTTTTTAATAATTCATTAGATTCATAAGATATTTATAACATATAATATTTCTTATAACTTAATATACTAAATTTAGATTACAAAATTTATGAGAATGTGAGCTGTTGGCTTTGTGGACTCGAGCAGAACTTTCAAAGAAGTTTGGAGATTTAAGTGCATTATGACTTCAATTAAAGGGATGTTGCTGATATATGCATATTGAGTGGCAAAAAATTTGTTATATATGTTGTTACCTTTTTCAAATTTTAGCAGTATAAAAATAACTGACTGTTAGCCTATGTATTCATTATTTTTCTTCTTTAATTCTATGTGAAATAAGTTACAATTTGTTTTGTTTAATTGCATGTAATCTGCTCTTAATCTTTCATTGTATTTGATTCATTGTCATTAATAAAGAGAAATATGTTTTTCTTTTTGAATCTGGTTCCTTGGTGATTTGTTCATATAGTTCATATTGTTCCTGATGTTGTTCTAGGTTTCTATTTCTTGGATTATTCTCATTCCAATTGTTGTAATTCTTCAAGATTCATTGTAACTTGAGTGAAAAGGCTTTGAAACTTCAACAAAATCTATATAAAAATATTGATGGTATGTATTTAGAGTCTGTTTGGAAATACTATAGCTTTTAAAATGATTATTATTAGTTATAATGAAAAAATAATCAATTGTGAAGAGAATAAGTTAAGTATTTGGTAAATTTTATTTTCAAAAATACTTTAAATTTTGAAAGTAATTATGGATGTTTTGTAAATTTTATTATTAAACTATTAAAAGAAAATATATCACTAAAGTGTACATAATCTTATTGTTAAACCACTAAAATAAATTATTAAAATGTATATAATATAGGATAGAATTTATTTATACATATAAAAACATGTACATATAATATTTTAATTATTTTTTATAATAATTTTTTAAAAATAAAACTTATAATATATTGATTTTTTATTTTTTATTTTGAAACAATTGATAGTGAAACAAATTTAATAATAATTCAACCAACAAATTGATATAAATAAATTTATATTGATGAATTATAATAAAAATTTGTTAAAATATTAATTTTGTTTCTAATTTTATTAAGGATAATTACAGATTTAGATAATAATTTTAAGGATATTTATGTAATTATATTAAAAGATAAAATTATTTCTCAAAATCATAATTTAAAGTTACTCATTCTCTATTTTTCAAAATCAACTGTAAAAGGGAGCGGACTAGTTTTGATAAAAGAGATTTTACAAACATCAAAATTGGCTTTTTGACTTTTAAAATAATTCTTAAGTTTCCCAACAGCAATACCAAATAGGTCCTTAGAACAAAAAATATACGTGTGTGTGTGTGTCTTAAGAGAAATAAAAAATTATAAATATAGATGTAAATATTATTTAGAATTTGTAGAAATTTGTAAGTATAATAATCATTTAGGTTTTTATAAAAAATATATTAAAAAATTTAAAATTTTAAAAATTAAATATAGAAGAGATGGACGATAAAACTATTTAATAATATAAAATTAACGAGAACTTATTAAAAAAATAAGTAAACATATGAATAAAATTAAATTTTTTTAAAATTATTATTACACCCATACCTTGTTTCGCGTTAAAATTCGTTTGATGCATTAGATTGAAGAAATATAAAAATCAACGATCAAATCTTTGCTAATAAATGGGGGACGTTCAAACTTTCACATAGGAGATTGAATTTTGAATTTGTTGGGAAAAACAATATTAAATCAATATTGCAATTCACATTAATAACTTTCTCATGTTCAAAAGAGAAAAAAAATAGAATTTTTCTCGTGCCCTAAATCATCAAATTAAGTCAAATTGACATTGAATGAATAGTAAGTTTTGATGTCTTCTCTTGCTCCCCAGAACGGCAGTACAAAAACTGAAATAAGTTCATGTATTTGATCAATATACAGCAACAAAAGATTAAAGAATATTCCCAACTAAATAATTAGGTACATTTATGCATGCATGAACCAACAGCTACCTAGCTTATCATTGCATTTCTTCTTTCTTTTCTTTTCTTTAAAATTGTATCATAAGAACAAAAGTAATTAATGTGTCGCCATAGAATTTTTTTAATAATAGATTGTAATGAAGAATCTGTCAAAAATCTATTTGGGTTTCATTGCTATGGCATCGTTATTGAATGTCGAACTTAAAATAAATCGAATCTGCCTTCAAATATAATTGGGAAAATAATAATAATAATCTTGGGAGACTTACGTATTTTTAATTGAATGAAAAATGACTTCCTTCTCATGCAATTTAGGTGACCCAGCTTTCTTCTTTCCGGGGCATTATCGGTTGACGCCTCCATCTCAATTTAATCTAATTATATACTGTTGACTGTTTTCTTCTTAAAAAACACGTTAAAGCACCCGTATGGTTAAATATTTACGTCAAAGAATTAGTATTTTTTGTATTTGTGCAGCAATCTTCCTAATAATTATTTATATATAAATTAATATTGGCCAACTTAAAGTAATAGTTAATATCCTTGCAGTAATTTTACTAATAGTTATTTTTAAATAAAATAACAATATAAAAGTTTATATAAATTTTTATATTACTTCTAAAGTTAATGTGATAGAGTATCATTTTCACTTTTTATTAATATTTCTAAAAATATTATTGTAGGGGTATTATTATAAAAGAAAAAAAATTCAAGGATAAGAGTATAATATATTTAAACAATAGATGAGTCATGAGATTATTTTTTTAAAATATAAAGACTACATAAACGATTAATTTAAAATATAAGATTTAAATAAATATTTATCCTATTGTTTAATAATATAATTTAAGTCATCAGTAGCAAGTTAATGAAATGGTGAATTGAACTAATTAACAAGTCAAAGAATTGAATTAAAACTGAACAAATTTTTGGTCAGCAAATTAGTTAATTTAACAACTTGAAGACCAGAAATAATAGTGCAATTCAGAAGCTAGATTCTCAATTCTCAAATTTGATGGCGACACAAAGTTATTTTAAACATAATTCGACATTGACAAACAATTTAACCCAAAAAAAGACAATCAGTTAAGGCTCCCAAATCCCCGAAAAGAGATTTTGAATGCTAAGGTTTGATTCCAATTGAGTTCCTTTCTTAACTTCGGTCACTCTCAGTCAATCAAAACTTTAAAAAACATTGACCCCAAATTTAACTTTTCTAACATTACTTCACCTGGATGAATCCACAATCGGGATTTTAAGAAAGCTTTATCATTTATGCTGAAAGCATCTCTCTTATATTCTAAAAGAGTTGCCTCCAACGACAAAACTGGCCAGCTTTCAAGGGGACCAAGGATTCCAATCCATTCACCTATTATAAAATTAAATAAACTAATTAGCTAGTGAAAGGACTTTATTAATTTTTTGTCAACCCACGTCTAATTTTAATTCATTTGAACAAATTTTAACACTTTTTCTCATTGTCTCAATATGGGTGGTGGCCAAATTTTATATGTTGTTCATTATTACAAAGCCCAAAACATTACATGCTTTTTATAAAAACCTTATCAAAACCACAAACTGCTTTTTCGCATTCAATCATTCATCTCCCTTGTTAAACAACACAACATGATTTTTCTATAGCCATTGATGATCTGTCACAGCATCTTTGCTTCTTTTATAAGTAAGCTCTCTCTCAGTTTATAAGATCACTCGATCACATAACACTCAAAAGTTGAAATCATCGGAAAGTTATTAGCTTGCTAGTGAAAATATGGGAAGGCAGCCTTGTTGTGACAAAGTTGGATTGAAGCGAGGTCCATGGACTATCGAAGAAGATCACAAGCTAATGAACTTCATTCTTAATAACGGAATCCATTGCTGGCGCATGGTTCCAAAGCTTGCAGGTAATTTATCTATTATTGTAGATTAATATTCTAATTAAATGAGTCTCTCTCATCTTATATATGTTACCATGCATGCTTCTTTAGGTTTACTGAGATGTGGGAAAAGTTGTAGATTGAGATGGATTAATTATCTAAGGCCGGACCTTAGGAGAGGCGCGTTTACTGAAGATGAAGAAGATCAAATTATTCAACTTCATTCGCTTCTTGGTAATAGGTAATTAAGTATATATATATATATACACACATGTTCTTGAAGTAATTAATTTCATTACACACTTCTATCCAGCACATCTACCCAGTATCTTAGATTTGTAAAAGTCCGAAAAAGCTATTAGCTTCTAATAGTTTTACTAAATTTCAATAAACTTTAAAATTTTGAACCAAATCAGTACTCATGTTATATATATTAACTAGGTGGTCGAAGATTGCTGCACATTTCCCTGGGCGTACGGATAATGAAATCAAGAATCAATGGAACACTCGAATTAAGAAGAGGCTCAAGCTGCTTGGATTAGACCCCGTGACTCACAAGCCTATTAATGATAATCAGGAAGAACAAGTAGTGGTTGATGGTCAAAAGACTGATGATCAACATGAGATCAAGCATGCAAAGCTAATTGTATCAAGTTCATCGACAGACCAGGAGATCAATGATACCGTGATGAGAGAAATTAGGATAACGGATGATGATGTGAAAACACAACCAGTTGTGAACATTGATTATCAGGTGCTGTGGGAAAACAATTACAGCGCCGTCGTCACTTCGAGTTCATGCAGTACGTCGTCGTCTTCTTGGGAAAAATCAAATAATCACAACCCTTCTTCACTCAGTAATGATCAGTCTAATTCTTTTCAGCAGTGGATTGATAATGCCCATGTGGACTCTCTACTTTCATGGGAATACTGCTTCAATCAACAAGACGATAGCCTTCTTCTTCATCTTGATTAATTAGCTAGTATATGAATAACAACTGTTTGAGAATTTAATATATATATATATATTAATCTGATTGTTGCATTTAAATTTACTTCTTTGATTAATTCTTCGTCCTCTATTATTAACACTTTCGACTTTACTTCGGCCAAGTTATTAAATTCTCTTGTTCTTTTATTGTTGGGTTTTATCATTATGAATGTTCTACGTTCCTTTTTTTTTTTATTTAATTTTTTAGGATCACTGCAAAACCTTTATTTAAAAAAAAAATGCATAGTACTATTCTTAACTGAATAATCATATTTTACATGAATAATGAGTATAAGAATCATAAGGATGGTCTTTTTAATTGTGGAGGTTACATATATTCAATCATATATCTAGAATATCATGTTCAATGATGCACAAAATAAACTACTTGATTTCTCACTATATATATATATTTTAAATCAGGGTGCAGCAAGTAAAATGAAGTGTATCCTCACACTGCCGCTATTTTATATTTTATGTTTTATGTTCAATTACATAAGTTAACTAATTAATTGCTGCAGTGCATGCATCTGCAGGAATCAATCATACAGATGGCATAAATTGGAAGTCGAATCTTAGATTAATGGAACCCCATAATCCCAGCATCACAGAGATAAGATACTGCTTCTCTAAAAAAAATAATAAAAAAAAGCAAAGATAAATTATTTAACCTAATTAATACAATTATACAACGCTACAAGCCTAGGCCTTTGTTTAATTTCTCCAATTGAAGAATTTTAGTGCACAAGGAACAACATAAAAGGATTCTTATATTGAAACCCTTTCATTTATCTCTTCTAATTCCTCATAGAATTTTTATCCCGAGTTTGACTTTTCCTTGTAATTATCCAGCAAATCTCCACTTGCAATTCAATATACAACAATTATAAGGAAAAACGTTCAATGAAATCAGATTTCACGTTGATATGACCTTGTGTGAAGAAAAAACATTTGTAATTAATTTTTACAGCATACAAAAATTTCTTAGTGATTAAATCTTAACCATGCCATGTTGTAAATGCATATGCTAAAAGTTTTGCAGAATTCTCATTAGTAAGGAATCCAAATTCTTCTTAAATGAATAAGTTTATAGAACTTTATTAATTTACTCTCACTGATCAAGTAAATAAAATTGATATAAGCAATATTTTTGTTCAACCAATATTGTAACCAATCAAGAGTTAGACCTTTCCTGTTTTATCAAAATATAATCATCTTTCCCTGGGAGATTATTGTTTAAAACCATTTATTGTTGATATTTTAGACAATATTGTGAACCAATAATTACTTATCTAAATCATTATTTATTCAATTTGGTGTGTCGTTATGGTGTGTTTAGTACACTATATTTTATTAAGTTGTAATAATTTTTATTATATGAAAATAGTTTGATAATGGACTATTATTATAATTTATAATATTATGTGTTTTAGTACACTATATTGATAATGGACTATTATAATATTATGTTATATTATAAATTATTTTATATGTTAGTTAATATAATGTAGTATAATTTAATATTATATGACAAATATATAATACTATATAATTATAAAATATATCATATTATAAAAAATATAATATTATTATAAATTTGTTTTTATTTATTAATAATAAATGGTTAAATAAATTAAAATATTTTTTTACATCCTTAAAGTAAATAATTAAAATGACTTTATGTAGTAAAAGTAAAATAATGCATTATCATTTGTTTATTGAATATCAGGTTCATTGCAACATTGTATTATTGTTTAAGTTAGTTTTTATTTAAATATCAATTACAATTTATTGAAATTTATTAAATAATAAAAATTAAATATTATATTTAAAATATAAACAGCATTTTAATGCAACACAGCTTAAACTCTATCCCCTGTGGGGTTTATTTTATGCACTTTTTTTTTTAATTGCATTAGCTACCTTTTTATGCAGTGAATGTAGCAAAAAATTGTAGCCGGTTAGCAATAAGAACAATATTTTAATACAATGCCATGCATATAATATAATGCAAGTTGCCTAACGCACCATTATAACAATACCCAACAGCATGATTAGAGGCAGATATAATGCAAAGCAAAAGCAAATCAAAAATAAAAATTCATCAACAAGAAATGATTTAGGAGAAATTAAACCACTACAAATCTGGCAGTCAATAGAAAGTAGCATTGTCATACAACACCCAGTCAGATAAGGTAATTTCTCCTGTGGGTGAGCAAAGCACACTGACCCATGCCCGCGTACCAAATTAATCATATCATGTTGGTGATAATTAGGGTTCTGTTGAAAGCAAGGGAAAAAAATAATAAAAAAATTAGGATTTGTTAATGGGATTAATTGTCGTGACGCAACTCACTCGTCAACATCGTCACTATCATCACATTATATTAAAAGAAGTAGAAAGTACACTTAATAATTGGTGTTAATAAATTAATAAACTTATAAGGTCACTCTGCTGCCATTATTTGTATCAAAGCTTTTAAATGTACTGAATTAAATGATTTATGTATATAATACTTTTTTGCCGCATCATTAATTATTAAAGACGAGAAAAAGATTGATGATCACAGACATAATGATGGGGCCGTTCTGCATGAGGAAGAAACAAGATAAGTTTGTTTCGTTGGTTTATTTTATATATAAATATAAAGTAAATGCTATTAGTTACCGAAGTCCGAAACAAAAACAATTTAATTGGCCTCCAGAGAAATGATGATGCATGTACATGCCTTTAGATATGTATGACTTTAATGAGTTTCAATTAAGTGAACCCTGCAACATAAATGATGATGCGTATTAGTTCAGACTTCTTAGTTTAGTGGGTTTAATATTAACATTGTTACACAAAAATATTTGTAATTAAACATGATTGTCCGAAATATGATCTCTGGTGACTTTTATTTTACTGTAATTCTCGTCTGTACGGCAATTAATGAGTTAAGAAAAGAATGTTTGTTATAATTTTTTATTGATAGATTTGATCGAAACTCTCTTATTTTGGCGTAATGTTGAACAATAGACATCCAAATTCAATTGCTTGTGGAGTGAGCTACTTAACCATGATATTTTGTTCCAGCAATCACCGTACCCCACAATTAATTAATTATATATATATATATATACCCCCATTAAAATATTTTGCATTATCTCCGATCTTTTAATTTTCGATGTCCTACTTAATTCAACAGTTACCCTCATTATTTGCCATATTTGGAAAGTATTCCTCCATAAAAAGTCAAATAAATTCACCGCTTCAAGTGTCACATTGTGATGGTTCACAATTTGTAAAGAAATACTTTCCAAATGAATGCTTAATTTGAAGGGAGAGAGGTTTTAGAAAGATAGAAAAAATTACAGAAATTTTAAGTCGTGTTTTATAATTTTAAAATGAAAATGAATGGTAAATAAATAAAACTAATAATAAAGGGTCTGGTGGGGAAAAATGCAGAGATTGAATAACAGTGCCACTCTCTTATTTATGAGCCACGCACAAATGTAAAGGGCCATTTAAGTTTCTAGTTTAGGCCCAAAAGTAGTGGGCTAAATGCCCAACTACTGGCGCTTTACTCACGAACGGCTAGGGCCCAGTCTGGAAATTCGCGACATGAACGAAAACACTGCGAGAAAGAGAGAGAGAGACGCGTTACTCAGTGAAGGCTGGAGAAGGAGGAAAGCAATGTTAGCGATACAGAGAGCGATACGGAGGCTGCATACAGCTTTGGATGCTCCGCGCCTCACTCGATTCTCTCTTATTGCACCCAAGAATGTAAGAAATTCTTCTTCGCTTCCACGCTTTTTTATTTTTTTTGGGACATTCGCTCACCGTTAAATTTGTTGGTTAAAAATGTTTTTTTTTATCATTTTCTTTTCAAATTTTTTTTAGTTTATCCAGTATATGATCACAATCTCCAAATGGGTTCTTGATTTTTAGTTGATTTAAACTTTGTTCCGTGCAACTATGCAACATATTAGTAGTTAGTAATATTTAAGCTTTATAGCAAGAACCACTTGTGCTTGTGGTCCTATGAGCAGTCTTGTTTGGTATAAGTTGAGAGTGAATTATGAGTGTGGATTCTCTCATAAAGCTCAAGCTTTTTTGGGATACCTAGTTATGGGGTTATTTTGTTCTAATGAGAACATTCTACGCAAATAGAAGTAATTGTAGCATGCTTAAGTTAATACTATCCTACAGAAGCATAAATTTGGCCTGATAATTTATGAGAACGACGCCATGCTGGTTCTGGGAAATGTTTGTATAAATATTTAACAAGTTCATGACATTGTCATCACAACTAGAGATTAGAAAACTGGTTAATTGATTGAGCAGTTATTCGGAGGTTGTATTGTTGTATTTTTGATATCATTGTAGGTTTGATCATTTAAAATGCAACCCTAGTATTAGTTCTTGTAGCTGTTGTGGAAAAACTAATTACTTGTGGAATGCAAACCTGACTATATGTCTTCTGCTTCATCGTTTGTTTCAGGTGGAGATTGAATATGCTAATGGTAGTAAGTTTAATTTATCAGCTGAATATCTACGAATACACAGTCCAGCTGCCGATGGAAAGATTAGGTCAGTGGGAGGTGAAAAGGTAGAAATTCAACCGTTTTTCCTTATTCTGAATATTGTTGATTATTTTTGGTTCATTTTTATCCTTGGGCAATTAGTTGAATGAGTACTTAGTAATTAGGAACATTGTATAACATGTCAGTTTGCGCTATGTTTGGTACCTTAGTTTTTCCGGCAAATCTCTGATTGTAATACCAGTATAGGGTCACGTGTAATATGCTTTTGCTTCTATGCCCGGGGGCTAGACATGTTCATTAATAGGGGTAACAGAGTTTTTAACTTTCTGTTATACTTATGTGATGTTTACTTTTACATCCACCTCTGTTGGTGTTTTGAACTCTCGAGATTCCTGAACCAGGTAATATTTGGTCGGCGTCATGTGGGCATCATGTCTGCAGAACCTGTAGGGAATTATGGGGTAAGGTACTGAAACTTAATGCTTAAATATGAGATTCAAACTAAATGTGTGTGTCTCTATTGAACTTTGTCCAGAAATAGGCTTGTTTGAAGACATACTTTCCTGTTTAACCCATGATAATTTGGATGGTTCAGGATAGTTTTTGATGATTTGCATAAAACTGGGATCTACTCATGGGATTATTTCTATTATCTTGGAAGCAACAAGTTTACTCTCATGAGAAATTATATCAAAATGTTGAAGAAGCATGGACTCAGTCGGGATCCGCAGAAGAAAAAATGACTAAAAATTTGACTTTCATTCAGCCAGTTCTTTGGTTAAGAGGTCAGATGATGAGCCAGAAGTGGCTTGTTGCCATCCTCTGCCTGCAGCTCAAGAGTGTTTCACATATTATGTAAGTTACAATGTCAACAGTGTCACTAATGCACCTGTATGTGCAGGCCAATTGTGCTTCTGAAATTTTCAATTTGTTTTAGCTACCATACTTTTGTTTTGACAGAAGGAAAAATCAACCAGAGGTATGACACAATTGAGTTTTAAATTAGTGTTGTGCTGAGTGGTCTGTTCACTTGCCCTGGTCTTATGGCATCAAGAGCGTTAATCATGAACCCTTATTAAAGAATTATTAGATATTTTTTAAAATGATGTAGCCGCAATCAATTGTACAAAGATCTTTGTATGAACTGAGGAAGCAGTTATGTGGTATGAATGAATTGATTGAAAAGTAAAAGCAATTAATGAAATATTATGTGAGCTGTATCTACAATTTGGATCCTTCTCATTTCTCACTATGAATTGAACGCATAACGTCAAGTCCCTCACTCATCTGAAACGAGTTTAGAGTGCGTTAAATATAATGAATGCTTATGGTTATTCATCCCTAGCGCTGGCAGAACAGACTCCAGAGCTAGAGATGTCCAGGAACGTGCTTTTGAAAGATGAGTGTCGATCAAGAATCTTTTGGGACATTAAGCAAACCGGGTAACCTCTACGCCCCATTCCTGCCCCATTCTGATGACTGAGTGCATGTTCAACTTCCCCAAATAATTTCAATCCGTTCAAACACAGATTTTAGAGTATTGTTTTTTTATTACACTTACTTAATATATGTATAAAATGTATGTATTTATTTAAAAAATTATTATATAACCGATAGTCCTATTTAATTCATGCACACATAACTGATACATCTGTTAAGTACTCCAGAGTCTGTCCTATTTTAGATTTATATATGTACACACCCGCACACAAAAAAGTTCTAACTCAGAGACTGGACCCTCTTAATGTGATTTGCCCCAATGGTACGAAGCTGTTCCCGAGCCGGGTTCGCCGCAGGGACCCAAATAAAAAATTAAAAAGTGGGGCTTTGACGATCATGGGCTGTTTGGAAATTGCGGTTAGGATATTAATTATAGTTAGTGAAAATGATAGAATTTGATAATGCGTAATTAATCACTTTTGGCGTGGTGCCAAACAAGAGCCTTACGGGACCCACGTAATTCCCTTCATGAAATCGTAACGGACAGTTGAGGCTTAGCAGCTTGTAGAGAAGTCTAGAAGATTGGAAGATAAATCACAAGTACTGACAGTGAGCACATCCAAGTCCAGAAGTGTCGACGGCACCCTATAAATGTGCACTTTGGAGGTGGAACTATTAGCTTCTGGAAATTGGTGACATCTCTTAATCAAAAACTTCAGCTGAGAAAATGGCATCACATGTTGGTATCTGCACTCCTTGTGCATCCGAAAGAATTACAGGTTTTCCTTGCTACAGGTCCCCACCTTTGTTGAGAAATAGAGACTTTTGCGGCAGGATAAAGGCCGTGGCAGATAACAGAGGCAATCTTGATCACTTGCAAAAAGCGTCGCTGAATCAATCCCAGCCAAAAAAGAAAGCAGCCCCAGTTTCATCTCCAGGTAACTAAAAATTATACTCTCCTACTTTGCATTTCTGAAGCATAAAACTAATTTAATTTCTGCCTCCCAAGGACAAGAAAGTTACAGGATGGATGCAAAACCAAGGTGTGGCTTGCAGAAAAAGATGTAATGACCAACTTATTATTAAAAGCTTCTTATCTTTTCTCTCTCTACAGGGATATGGGATAGTTTTCCTACTGCAAGGACGGTGCAACAGATGATGGAAACCATGGAAAGAATAATAGAGGATCCTTTTGCTTACGCAGTCACTTGGCCTTCGCAACAAGAAAGGGTGAGAAGTGGATACAGACGAGGAAGAACACCATGGGCCATTAAGGAAAGGGAAAACGACTACAAGATTAGGTTCGATATGCCTGGCATGAACAGGAATGATGTTAAGGTACGGGTTGAAGAGAGCATGCTCGTAATCAAGGCAGAAAAGGCTCAAAGGAACGAAGCAAACACCGACGAAAGTACAGCTGAAGAAGAGGAGTGGCCAACCAATGGTTATGGAAGCTACAGCACCAGAATTGCATTGCCAGAGAACATAGAGTTTGACAATATAAAAGCAGAGGTGAAAGATGGTGTACTGTATGTAACCATTCCAAAGGTAAGCTCGACCACCAAAGTCATTGACATTAATGTACAATAGGAGAAGTATTCTTGTAACCTCAAGTACCTCATGGGACAAACCTTGATCCTTTAAGCTCTATTTAGAGGAACCTGGGGGGTAAGAGAATTGAACGTTAATGAATAGAAATAAATGGTTTGTCATTTGTTTTTCTTCATGGAATTTCAAACAGGGAAGTTAGCGATATTTTGTTGCTCTGTTCAAAACTTCTACTAATCTTTTGTTCCTACGAATCTACTGAGTCAATCAACTATCCTTCGGTATACTGCTTTTCTCTAAACACATCCAGATTACACCAAGTGAGATAGGAGAAAGCAGGTGTGTATTCAATCTGCATCTCTCTCTCCCTATCTTTGTCTTCCTGTATATTTCCAAAACAAATGAGGCTCTGGATCATGATCGGCAACACAAAAACGCATACCAACTAATAAAGCTTTTTCTTCCGTCCACCGTGCGATATGCGTTTCAGCTCTTGGGCGCTCCTTTTTATTCCCCTGGAGCATGAACAGGAACAGTTAGCAAACCATTTCAAGGCTGCACAGCATGAAAAAGAGGAGAGGGAAGAAAATAAAAGTACCTCTGGTATAAGTAAACAAAACCATAGAAAAGTGGCAGCAGCATCAAAATCAAAATAGAAATAGCGACATAAGTCATACTTGTCCGCTTCTGCAAATACAGAAAAATAGAGGCTAGGTGAAAAAGTGTGCCTAACAAAATCTTTACGTGTAAACTCAATCTGAAGATACAATATGATAGCTTCAAGTTTATGCAATGCCCAATCAAGTTTGTTTCTTGTTTGATAGACATAATCACATAATGATGAATTAAACTAATTTTTATTTCAATGCAAGAGTTTGCCCCATTGAGATAATCCACTTCAGAAGAAAAATCATTTTACAGATAGCATTTGATATATGATATGATCTATATGCAAAGAGCTTTCATAGTGTGTGAAATTTTTTTCTAATCAAAATAAAAGTTGAAATGAGAAGGCAGAGGAACTTTCCATATTTCCTTCTTAACTTGTCCACTTCTCTGGTGGAAAATAATAAGAAAACTTCTCAACAAATAACCTAAAGTGTTTGAGCCACTTAAAAAGTAGTTGAGCAAAAAATTCTAGCTGAAAGAAAAAAAAAATTGAGATGGACCATACCCTGCGACCTTTTGAGAAGGGTTTCTGCTTCCCAGTGCAAGTGTGGGCATCACAGAATTGGCGCAAGAAGAATTCTGCTATTCAATATAATTAAACAAGGTATTATGAAGTGTTGATAAAAGCATATCTACGTGTACACAACAGAACACTGATAAGATTACCATGCAGACGGCTTGCTGATGGACCTTCATTAACAGGAAAACAACTATTGGCCAGACTCTGCAGAAAATAATTAAATTGATGACAGGAGTACATTGGAATCACAAATGATGAGCATTGTTCAGATATCACCTCACACAGATGTCGATTCCTTCCGGCAGCTGCAGGATTGCACTTGGTCTTCTGTATCGTGGGTTCCAGCATAAGATTGCAATGCAGTGCACCACATATATCGGCCATGCACCTGCCAGTACTCTGGATTCAGCACGAGCATTCATTTCAGTAATCATTCAAGTAAAGATAGTTGCAAAGTCAATGTTACCAGAGTTTCCTCAAAGTAAATTAGAAGGTGTTTATTAAAGCAATGGGACAAATATGAAGTGAAGTAGATTGGTAGGAAAATAAACATGACAGAATGGCCACAACCAAGAAAGCCAACAAAGTGGTGATTAAGGCTTTTCTGTACTCTATAACTGCTGTGCTTCAGCTTAATTTTGACAGTACATCAGTTAAAATGTTCTACTCCCACCCACCTTTACTTCATAGCTAGAGAAGCTCGTACATAGGGCCCAAACTATAAGAGGAACCCTCAAATGCAAAACTAATACGAAAGAGGCTTGTCATGTGGACCAAGCCCAAACAGAAAGGGAAGATAGAAACTGAACCAAAGAGAGACAGCAGACAAAAGTTGAAAGTTGAGACAAATGCAATCACATAAGGGGAGTCAAACAAAAGACCTTTTACCAAAACTGACTTCAATACCATGTTAATTTACCACTAGACTTTAAAGCTTAAATTTGTATGTAATGGTCCAAACAATCATATTATGCACTCTTAATTCTCATTTTCACAGCAGCACTGGATTAGAAGTAACAACACTTTAATCCAAAAAACTATAAGACAGAGGTGGAGAATGACTAACTTTCATAGCAAAACAACAAAACATTAATTTCATCAAACTATAAGACAGATACTGAGAAAGCTTGACTTTCAGAGAGATACAAGAAGTTGCAATAGTTATAATTCATGACATGAGATAATAAGGTAACCTGGGAGTTAATAAGGTAGAAAGAAAACTTTGAGCATTAAAAAATGGAATATACATCAAAGTTATATAGATTGTCATTGCTGGGGCACAAGATAATCAGCAGTCAAAAGGGCAATTGCATAATCTCTGAAATAAGGATCCTACAGATGGAAAAGAGCATAATAGTATTTGCAGACTCTCTTGTAATTTCTCTTGTGGAAACAATATTTGACATATTTATCAATGCCATCACCACATTTTAGGGCCCAGTGGAAAAAAAAAAAAAAAGTTTAATTCATGAAACATATCAAGGTTAATAATAGTCAGCTGAAGTTTTCCCTCATTTTTCACTGGGTTTAAATTGACAAGCTATAAGATGCATCCTGGGATCTCTGGCCTGTGAATTTCATAAATACTACTGAACAACAGAGGAAAAAAGCATACTTCCAGTTTGCCTAAATTTTACTTTAAGATACTGCTGACATCTTTTCCTACATCACATTTAATTACAAAACTAACGTTCATATACAAAATTGTGGACCCATATGTTGAAGAAGCTATGTTCGATAGACACTTCATTGTCCATGACATTTCATATAAACACAGTCTACATAAATTATTCTGTCGAGGAGCCAAACTACATCAGACTGAGAGCCAATGCAATGGAATAAATTAGTTGACACCATTTAAACAAGAAATCAACAATTCTTAGTTTTACAATTAGAACTGTATTAAACACAACACGTAACTTAAAAAAAGAAACATCCAAGCAAAGGCAGCATACCACATTCAGCAAATTGTAGTGTCTATTTTCAAAATGCTTATCAAGATATTTCTCCTCATAAAACTTCTTTTTACAGTAACCGCATCGCCATTCATCTTCATGCACATGGAATTTATGCTGTTCCTGATCTCTGTACAGATCATTGTCAGGATGAAGCCTGCATTTTGGTGAAATCAAATACTGCTCCTTCTCCACGAAGGGCATCAAATACTGCACACAACATTAAATGCCAGATTAACATCCTTGAGAGCGTATTATCAAACCAAGAAAATCATATCATAATCTATAAAATTGGCTCATTTAGTTCTACCAATTTTCATCACCTCATCAATAATATTCCATGCAGCCCTACTCCTTTCTCTTGAACAATGCACTTCACGAACATCCTCCCCAATTTGCTTCAAATTTCTGAGCTTCATATTTAGATATCAAATCAAATTTAAGTAACCATACGCTGCAATAACATATTACCAAAAACAATATTTCACCAAAGCAAGGAATTCAGATTTCAGAGTCTCGAATTCCACACCGTAATCTATTACCTTCCAGGTGCCGATTCTTTAAAGTTCTGCATAAAACATCAAAAGGAATGCAAGATTAATAATTTTACAGCAAACTCAAGAACCCTAGAAACTATTGGATTAAAGAACCAATTAATAAGACCAAGTGAATTCTATGAAATTGGTTTAATTCGTTAGCAGAAGAACTCAAGAATGCAGAAAATAAATAAATAAAAGACCGGTGAGAGTGTGGCTTCTATACACATACCTGATTAAGCTGTACAGCAGTAGAAGAAAATGGGAGGCAAAGAAAGAGAAAAACGACAGCCCCTTCAGACCCACTTCGCATTTTCATTTTGGCATGTCTTCGAAGAGCTTCTTCAGAATCTTTAAAGTCTGATCATAATAATGGCGGGGGGAATTAGTTTCTCGATCTCGAGAGAAGCAGCCACGCGTTCGCGCCAGTTTTTGCCACTGAAACCTTGCCACGTCAGAGACGGCCTAACGACTGATGACGTGGCAATCAAGTAAATGAACAATGAAGGCATTCCTCAAGCATTTCAATTAAATTAATCGTGTCAACTTGTTTTTAATTTTGTTATTTCTACTCTGTATTTAAAGCAAGTAATGATTGACAGGAGCAATTGGCAATTTCAAGACGACAATGGAGGGATGTCGTTTGAAAGTTGACATCAGTGCCCTGTTTTAATAGTTTGACAAAAAAGGATCGGACCGCGTCAGCCCCGAAGTTCCTCGTGGACAAGACAGAGTGTCTGTGAACCAGCTGTTCAACAACTCCCATTTTTAAGTTGCATTTCTTTATGTTATTCTATTAAGCATCATCGTTTGCTATCAATTAATTCATCATAATCATAAACTCAACGGCACAATATCAAAATAATCAAAATAAAATATTTTCTAATTCATGCAACTTCCTCTCACTATCATTACTTCACTTGCTGCATAATAAACAAATCAGAGCAAAGGAAAAAATCAAACCTTTGACTTCTCATCACAATTTTGTGCTTCATTCATCAAGGGGATGAAATTCAGATCTTCGAGGCAATACTCATTTGAGATCAGCCTCTGAAATTCGAGTTTTAATGGAAAAAATCTTGTCTTCAGTTCTGGTTCTGGCGTTTCTAGGTTGTTTCGGGTCGGCTCAGACACCTTCCTACAAACAAGAGGCTCCTTACAGGATCCACACGCTGTTCTCGGTGGAATGTAGGGATTACTTTGATTGGCAGACGGTGGGGCTAATGCGCAGCTTCAAGAAGGCCGGTCAACCCGGACCCGTGACCCGACTCCTCAGCTGTACGGACGAGGATATGAAGAAATATAGGGGGATGCATTTGGCTCCGACTATGGAAGTGCCCTCCATGAGCAGACACCCAAAGACTGGTGACTGGTACCTTCTCTGTTTCTTTTTCTCTTTTGGTTGTTGTTTTCTTCATAACTCGAAATTTTATTTTCTGGGTTAGTGTTGTTTACCATCAATGGTTTTGATCAGGCAATTAAATTGTTTTTCTTTTTTTAAAAAAATTCTCAATTGTTTCTATTAGGCATAGGCAATCAACTTCTTGGCTAAAGGAGGCCAATAGTTCTTTTAAGGTGCTACCATTCTTCATTTTGCAATTAACTTGTCTTCTCTACTCTGCTTCACAGAGCTTTATTAAATTGATTTTAGATCATTGTCTCCATTTATGTCATGCATATCATATACTTTTCTTCATGCTTTGCTTGGAAAATATACAGACAAGACATAACAAACAAGCCGATGGCAGTGCCTCACTAAGTTTACAAATTCTGGTTTCTGAACTTTTAGTGAATAAGTAAAGAGCAAGCCGCTTCTTCTTGTTTTCTTGATTCTGCTGCATTTCTTTTGAAAAATGGATTAGAAATTATATTTTCTTTCCTGTTCTACTACTCAATATATCATTAACGTGCCCACTACATGTATAATTCATCTTCTGTGTGTCTGTCTGTGTGTTTCTTCTTTCTTCTTTGCTGGTTTGTTAACATTCATACAATCATTATTTGTTTCTGTGTTGTGTTTTTAATAGTAACTATCTTTATGGACCATGTTAAATGTCATTGGTCTTGAAAATCATGAGAAAGAAACTACAAAAAAGTTGTAACATTGCTCTGAACTGAATTCTGAAGCAACTGAGCGACTATTTTTGTCTTCTTTAACATTATTTATTAAATTTGAAGATCCAAATGAAGGGTTTAAGAGCCAGGAGCTTCTGTTCCCTGTGAGGAAGAAAGAAAGTAAAGTTTTTTGGTTTCTGCAGGTATCCTGCAATTAACAAACCCGCTGGAATTGTTCACTGGCTCAAATACAGTAAAGATGCTGAGAACATTGATTGGGTGGTAATTCTGGACGCAGACATGATTATACGGGGGCCAATTATACCTTGGGAACTTGGTGCAGAGAAAGGCAGACCAGTAGCAGCATTATATGGGTATTAACATTCATTTGGAAATTTTGCTTATTCATTTTCAAACCTGAGTATTTTCTCTTGAAAAACAAATTAAACATTCATTACTTGTGAGATGCTTTTTAGTTTAGCTCTCCATCAGATGCAAAAATGAGTGACTGACAAGAGATGTTTTGATAGTAATGTTTGTACTTGACCTTCATTTTGTATATTTAAGTGATGCACTGACTGTATCGTTAGTGAAGCACACTATTGAACATGTCCTGATGAGGATTCAGAACTTGAAGAGTTTTCTTATCTATTTTTGGTTGATTTATTGGATGCTTCCTTTCAGATTATCATTAAGCTAATTTGGGGTTTTCAGTTGTACCTTGTCTGCTGGTAGCATTAAGTATATCCTGCTTATAATTTTCATTGTTTGCTAGGAATTGGAAAGTTTTTTCCAGAACATAATCTTATGATAATTCAGGTTTTATCTCTCTCTTTTGGATGTTGCATTGGAATCTCCTGTGAGACATTCTTGAGGTAAATGGTAGTTGCTAGCTTTATTCTGGTCTATTACTAGCAATAAATATATCTTACATATATAGTGTCAGTTTGCTTTTCTTACAAATGGTGAGGTTCTTCTTTAGAATACAACAGCAAAAGAATTCTGGTTTTCTCTGACTTTAGTTGATGCATTGGAACCTTCCTTTGAGAATTTTGTGAAGCAAATTGTGGCTTGCTGATTGTACTTGGATAATTGCTAGCACCAAATACACTTTGCATAAAATTTTCATTTTTTAACTTCTTGGTTTTCCTGAATCTATCAGTATTTATTCATACAACCTATTGCCTTTTCAGGTATCTGATTGGATGCGATAATATTCTGGCTAAATTGCATACAAAGCACCCAGAATTCTGTGACAAGGTTGGTGGGCTTTTAGCCATGCACATAGATGATCTTCGAGCACTGGCACCATTGTGGCTTTCAAAGACAGAAGAAGTACGTGAAGATAGGGCTCACTGGGCAACCAACATTACTGGTGACATCTATGCTTCAGGGTGGATTAGTGAGATGTATGGTTACTCATTCGGTGCAGCAGAAGTAAGTCAGTTAATTTGTTTCCTGCAGCCATTAACATTCTTTTGTAATCTTTGTCCTTTCCTTCTTTCTTCCTGGTTATTTAATTCTGTTCTTTCATTTTTCAGGTTGGACTTCGGCATAAGATTAATGATGACTTGATGATTTATCCTGGGTATATTCCACGACAGGGTGTTGAGCCTGTTCTTCTTCACTATGGTTTGCCATTTAGAGTGGGAAATTGGTCTTTCAGTAAATTAGAACACCATGAAGATAATATTGTCTATGGCTGTGGCCGGCTTTTTCCTGAACCTCCTTATCCTAGAGAGGTATATGAACCTAGAAAGAAATTACGGCATGTATTGTGAACAAAAACTGAGCCCCAGATTATAAGGTCTTTTCACTAATGTATTTAAGTTAATATCTGTTAGAAATTGCGTTCGAGACGATTACAGTTGGTAATAGATGCTTGACATACATTTTTTCTGCAGGTAAAAGAGATGGAACCCGATCCAAACAAAAGGAGAGCCCTATTTTTAAATATAGAGTGCATCAACACTATAAATGAGGGTCTGCTGTTACAACATGCAGCAAATGGATGCCCTAAGCCAAAGTGGTCGAGGTACTTGAGCTTTTTAAAGAGCAAATCTTTTGCTGAACTAACTCGACCAAAGCTTCTAAATCATGTTAATATACAAGCTGAGGCAGCTGGACAAGAGCAGGCCATTGGTGAACCCGGGAGACATTATCCAAAGATTCATACCATTTTTTCTACAGAATGTACCCCTTACTTTGATTGGCAGACTGTAGGGCTAGTTCACAGTTTTCACCTAAGTGGCCAGCCTGGAAATATTACACGACTTCTCAGCTGTTCAGACGAAGATTTAAAGAAATATGAAGGCCATGATCTGGCTTCCACCCATTATGTCCCTTCCATGAGCCGACATCCACTAACAGGCGATTGGTAATTCTATGTTTTTTTCTGCTTTTTACTTCTAGTAGAATGGTTCTTAAGCTTTTTGGGTCTGATTTAGCCTAGAAATTTACACATCTGTTTCATGTAATTGCCATCAGGTCTTTAGTGTTCATCTGTGGCACTATTCAGGTCAAAATAAGGTGCTTATTAGGTGTTAGTGAAATTTAGGCAGTTGTACTAACCCGTGAAGGTCTCACTTCTAGAACTTATTTCTTAATTGTGGATTGTCGGTAACCTCTAAATAAGAGGTCTATATATCTCAATGACTTGTGGTTGATTCTCATTTGCGTTTAGTAAACGATATCCCCTTCTCTAGCTTAACTGCTGATAGAAGTATATCCCGTATAGGTTCCTTCCTTTGATTCCTCTTTAGTTGGCAACTTCATACACATGAAAGTGAAACTATGAACTACCCCTGGCCTGGTGTGGCTTGTTTTCTCTTTATCATTGCCTCTGATTGTTAGTTCTTTGAAAGAATCATTTGAACCTTCTAATCTTTGCAAATTGTAACTTGTTTTGAAAGAAACCCTTTAGGTTCATCATGGAATTTGATCTCTCCCCAGTGTTTAATCTAAGGTTATAATTAACCAGCTGTGTTGCTCTGAAACTAAATTGAAATGAACTTTGGAGACATTCTCTAAAATAGCATAAAATTTGGCAGACAAGTGCATTACAAAAGTTTGAATCTTGAGAGCAGCCACTTACTGTGCAAATGTTAAATATTAGTACAGTACAGGCATCTGTTTAGAACTGTACTTGGGAGTTCAGGCATTGAAGTCCTATAAAATTAAATTCTAAAGATCTTTTCCTTGTAGTTTGTGGTAGTGTAATTAATTCATTTTCTCCCCTTCCTGCCCCATGACCAAAACCAGAAAGAGAGAGAAAAGGTTAAGAGAAGTGAATGTCAGCATGAAAAACCAAAAGCTGAGAATATTTCTTTGTTCCTTGTCAGGTATCCAGCAATTAACAAACCTGCTGCGGTCCTTCACTGGCTTAATCATGCAAATACTGATGCTGAGTTTATTGTTATTCTTGATGCTGACATGATTATGAGAGGTCCAATTACACCATGGGAGTTCGGAGCGGAACGTGGACGGCCAGTTTCAACACCCTACGAGTAAGACAAAAAGATGAATATCATGTTTTGGTTTCTCGAATGCATCTATGATTCGAGATGCGGTTGTATTATGAATTCCCCTCCCTTCCCTAATTAACATGTTTGTATGTACCAGTAATTTTGTCCAACACTAATTTTTTATTTATGCTTGTCAGTTACCTAATTGGTTGCAATAATGAGCTTGCGAAACTCCATACTCGCCATCCTGATGCTTGTGACAAGGTTGGGGGTGTAATCATCATGCATATAGACGATCTCCGTAAATTTGCCATGCTATGGTTGCATAAAACTGAGGAGGTTCGTGCAGACAAAGCTCATTATGCCAGAAATATCACTGGAGATGTATATGAATCTGGATGGATTAGCGAGATGTATGGTTACTCATTTGGAGCAGCAGAGGTATTTTAATTGTTGTGAATCAATCCACCTCTAGATTGTGCTATTTTAGAATTGTAGAGACAGAGTCATTATGCGCTCGAGGAATTAATTATAGTAGTGCTCTAAGCAACAACTGATGAACTTACTAGGTTTCTGTTTAATACTCGTATATTGATTTGATGCTCTGTAAATTGGTCTTCAGAGAATAAGAACTCCTTGAAGTGTTACTGATGTTCCCATTTTTTAGCTGTGGTAATGTGTATTAGCGCTATTTCAGTCATATATAGAATTTATGAGTCTTGTACTTTGGTTTGCAGTTGAAACTTCGGCATATCATAAACAGGGAGATATTGATATATCCAGGATATGTTCCTGAACCTGGTGTCAACTACAGAGTTTTCCACTATGGGTTGGAATTTTCAGTTGGGAATTGGAGTTTTGATAAGGCAAATTGGAGAGATGTTGATATGGTCAACAAATGCGGGGCTCAGTTTCCAGAACCACCTGATCCTTCAACACTTGACAAGAGTGATAAGAACATCCTGCAGCGAGACCTGCTTAGCATAGAATGTGCAAAGAAACTTAATGAAGCACTGCAGCTACATCATAAAAGGAGGAACTGCCCTGACCCCAGTTCCTTATCCAAATCAAATTCAGATACAACAGAGGAAGTTGTAAATCACAGGAAATTTGGCATTGTTAATCGAATTCATCAAGCTGTCAGTATGCCAAGAAATCAGTCAATGGAATCATCTGTCCCTGCTCAGAAAGATGGGCTATTCAGTTCTTTGAGGTTCTGGGTTATCACAATATGGGCATTTTGTGGCTTGGGTTTCTTGTTAGTCATGTTCGTGTTATTTTCGGGTCAGAAAGGGAAGGGACCACGAAATAAAAGCTACAGAAGCAAGAGAAGATCTTCTTATTCGGGATTCTTGGATATGAATGGACGTGATAGGCATCTCAAGAATGCTGAACTATCTTTATAACAGAAATCCTACTGGAAAAATGCTATACTCTATAGATTATCATACATTCCAGCTTGTAACAGTCTCAAGGCAAACATCACATAGGTGAAAAGTCAAGGAAATCTTTACTTGTGCACTAAATAGGTGCACTGGTTGACAGTGCAATTGTTTTTCCTGCAAAATTCGGCTTTCAAGCTCCTGCTGCAAGGCAAGGCTTTGAATTTTAACATATTTACCGCCTCAAACTCAGTTCTGGGAATTCTTATTATATGTTTTTGAGATGCTTTTTTAGCTTTTGATTTTATATATATGTATATTGTGGGTGACTGCAATGAATAAAATCAATAGTAGAGATGTGTCATGCGTACGAGGAGAAACAATAATAGTGGGGAAAAAAATAAGTTTTTTTTTTCTTTTTTTAAAACTTGAGACGGTTGCTGCTTGTGATTTTGCAGTGTAAAAGAAGAAACAAAAAAATAATATTCTCTTGTTTGAATCGTTGTAATCAAACTTCTGTGCATTCTTCCATTTTTTCAGTTGCTCTTTTTAGCAATCAGAGGCGTAGAAGATGAAGATGTTTCGGAAAAAGATTTTCCGTTGCCGGGACTCGAACCCGGGTCTTTCGGGTGAGAGCCGAATATCCTAACCAGCTAGACTACAACGGATTTGCTTGTTTTGTCAATCACAAATATTAATAGACATTTGCTTCTGTGTAATTTATTAATATTTCTCGCAAGAATGGAACTGGTTTTTTTCCTTATAAAATAAATAGGAGTATCTATTTTGAAATTTTATTGTGGAAATCAAAAGTTTTTACAATGACTTCTTTTTTATTCAAATAACAATAATAATTTATTTGTTTTAATATCTAATTGATTCATAAAACATTAGTTCTCAAGTGTGATAATATTTTTTACATTTTGTTTTCTCAATATTTAGCTAGCAAATCTCAAAATCCCAACAATAAATCTGATTAAATATTCTTAATACTTCACCAAAATCCTAATCTCATGACATTAAAAGTCCTAAATTATTCCTTATGTCCGCATCGTATAACTTACCAAGCACATTAGCTTTGTCAATTGATGTAAGAAGTGCAACAACCGGTTGTTCATCTTGTTAAATCCCAACTGCTTTCCTTCAAATCTACTATTAGTTAATGCTTCCAAAATCACTCCCTCTATCCCTTTCAAAATCCAGATTCCATCACGTCCCAAATCTTAGTAACCTTAATTTCCAATTGCTTCTGTTGTCAACAACAATGCAACATGCAAACGGATTTTTAAATTTCTTTGGTCTAGAGGGATGATTTGGGGCTTCAAATTCAAATTAATCAACCAAATGAACGTTAAAGGAAATCAACATTCATCAATTTCAGAAAGTGGGCCCCAAAGCACACTTAAAAATAATAAAATTAAAAAATTTGCACCAAACTTTTAACTTCTTTATCTTCCGCCTTGTGCTGTATGTGGCTTGCCGTGGTGCTTCCCTTTATTATTATTATTAATTTGCTTTTTCCCCACAGGGCCCATTTGCCTTTTAGCATTTAAATTTCAAATTTTTGAACGTTTCCAAGTGGGGAACGCTAGAAACATGTTGTAGTTACAGAACAGGAGAGTCCAAAGTTAGAATTTTTTTGAGGTTTCAATTTCAAAGCATTGCAACACTATGGGAGAGTCAACTTGTCTCATGCAAATGCAAGTGCAACAACCATTCTCTTATGTGTCTAGCTTTCCTAATGAAGCCAAAGAGGTAAGATCTTGAAACTAAATTATTATGAGCTTTTAACCACTTCTTTAAGACTTGGGTACACCAATAATTCTCTGATGGGTTTTGGAAGTCTTGCCAAACGGTTCAATTCGTGTTAACATTTGTGTTACAGGAGGGGAACCCGATTCATGCCCTTGGACAGTCGGTTTCTTTTGGAAGGTTTATGTCAGAGTCATTGGCTTGGGAAAAATGGTCATCTTTCTCGTCTCATAACAAGTATGTTGAGGAGGCCGAGAGGTACTCGCGCCCTGGATCAGTTGCCCAGAAGAAAGCTTTCTTTGAAGCTCACTACAAGGAAATTGCTGCCAGGAAGAAGGCTGCTGCTTTCCTTGAACAAGCGCAAGATGCATCAAACAACAATCTTGCCGGAGAATCACAACCCGAAGGTGAAGTCGACAATGTTACAGCCCAAGATTCACAGATGATTGCTGTTGATGAACAACAAGCAGCCGCCATTTTAGTGCATAAATCTGAAAGCAACAATGTTTTTGGACAGAGAGGTGTGGATAGAGTAAAAGAAACGGAGAACTGTGAGAAGACTGAATCAGCAAATCAACTGGACGTGGTGGTGGTTGAGAGTGAAAGGGAGCTTAAAGAGTCGAAGCTTAGTGGGGCAAATCAAATGGAGAAGCCTCGGTTAAAGGTAACAATGTTGACCAACACCCCATGATTCTTTTGTGGGTTCTATTTTAAAATGTCGTTATCTCGCTAAAAATTTTCTATTTTTGGTTATAGCAGAGTTCCAATTCCAATCAAGATGATAGGGCGTCAATGAGCAAGAAGAAACCATCTTTCTCTTCCTCAAAGTCCTTAAATTTTGGTAGAGCAGCTAAGATGCCATCTACTCCAGCCAAACCAACAGCTTCATCACGGTCTACGAAGGAAATCACTGCCACTCCAATCAAGAAGAAATCTGCAATAGACTCCGCTGATAACAAGAGATCAACTCCAAAATCAACTCACAAGTCCATTTATCTCACTCCAGCCAGGGAAATCAATAGACTGACTTCAACAATCATCCGGAAGATTGATAGTTCAAAAGTTATGGGTTCCAATTCTAAAGCATCTAAAGATTGCTCAACTCCATTAAGGACTCCTACTACGGTGCCTACTTCTCTTCTTCCTTGCTTTGCAGCTGCATTATAACACTTTCTGCCCATACATGCTAAGATGTTGTGTTTTGAGTCGCAGGCATCTGTGAATGGGGCACCAAAGCAACCCTTAGCCACCCCTCGGTCAGAAAACAGAAGGTTTCTATCTGGACATTCTCATACTAAAATGGGAAAATGAAAAGTGGGAGTTGCTAGTTTTCAAGTCAGTGATGAGATAGATCTCTTAAATGTGTTGATTTGTATGTATAAATTGCAGGGATGGAACCCCTCATGATTCAAATACGGGAAGCAAAACAGTTCGTGCTAGGTGGAACTTCCTTTCGACAGAGTAAGAAGTTTTTTTACATTCATATTTGTTATGTTTAACAAATGAAACCTCTCATTATGAGTTGTAATATAAAATGTTAACAAATGACATAGAATTGTATGGCTTTAATAATAACAGATCACGCGTGCGATAAAGGGAGTAACAAAAGAAATAATTATAAGCAGTTGTCCCGTCGGTTAGAAAAAATGGCATATGCCTCTTGCTTGAAAAGGACTTCCGGGTCCTGATTATTGTTTTTTCATGCCAGTTGTTCAAAGTTTTTGAGTGCCTGCAGAAACAAATTGCAGTCCCCAAATTCATTTACACCTTTCCGCCTTAGGACAGAAGAAAGAGCTGCAAGAAGAAAGGAGGCAAGGATTGCCACATTTCGATTTCATCTCTATCATTTATTGTATTTCATTGGAGCCTCAAATTATGCGTAGTTAAATATTTGTTCTGTTTGTGATTTGCCCTCCATTCAGAAGCTTGAAGAGAAATTCAATGCCAATCAAACAAAAAAAATGCAGGAGCAGGTGACGCTCAAGGTTGTACACCATGTCTGAGCATCCCTTTCATCTTCTGAAAAATTTCTATCACCTACAGCATGTATCAATGACGAATGTGGATGAAGTTTCACTAACATTAAACATAACAATTTGATTCATTTGAGCAGGAGAAAGCAGAAACAGAAATCAGAAAACTGCGCCAAACCCTATGCTTTAAGGCCAGGCCTCTGCCAGATTTTTATAAAGAAAGAGCAATACCAAAGAGTCAGATGAATAAGGTACCTTCTGTCATTTCATTTTACAGACCTCTCTGGTATTCTTATATGGTGCTGTTATGTCAAATTTGGAAGCATAAATATTGCCAGGATCCAGAGTGCACCTGCGACAAGTTCTAAGAATGAAATTAGAGTGTATAATAGCAGCATGGTCAATGCAGAATTCTTCATTTGTGCAAAACCATTGTCTTAGAAAAGAACTTGTGTTACTCGACCTCTCTAGGAAATTATAGATGGGAGACACTCTTCATCCATGATTCTGGCAGAGTCACAACATCTTTTCTTCTTACTTTCCTGAAATATTTTGCCTACAATCACTCTATTCTTCATCAATGCTTACAGATATTTTATAATCTACCCCAAGTTTTGCATGTTGATCAGCAGATGTCACAATGAAGATTTTGCTTTTTCTCTTGTTTCTTGTAGGATCCTCCAACACGTCCTCAGTCACCAAAACTCACACCAAGTACTTTCCAGAGAAAACCGTCCACACCTTGTCAGAGGCCTCCAACTAAGCACATAGGTTTTGATCATCTCCTCGAAAAGAAAAGTCATGTCTCAACCCATTCTCTTGCTTCAAGACCAACAAAGATTACTCATGAGAATACATCTCCAAATATTCAGCATGAGTACCAATCCATGAAGTGTCGCATCTAAGTTTCTGTGGACAGAAAAATATTATCAAGCAACATTGGCTGCCAAATGCATAAAATTGAGTTTTCAGCATGATGGATCTGCATAACAAAGTGAAATTTGTTTGGGAATGAGACCATCAGCTTGGAATTGCACCAAGTTATGCTTGTATGCAGGGTTCTTTTCTTTAGTTAGCATTCTATGGACCCAAGATATTGTAAAAAATTCTTCCATTCCTCAAAAATATTATAATATTGGCGTCCTAGAACTTATGAGCATTTGATACATGCAAAATTTCATGAACCTACTATAGGTAGCCAAGTTGAAATGGGAATGGTAAAACTCACAATTCAAAACCTGTGTGTCAGCTCATTCACAAAAGGTCAAAAATAAACAAAGAGTTGAGGTGAACTTATCATGGATTGACTTGTCTGTTGCACAAAAAGGCTCAAATTTAGAACGTAATTACATCCTCCACCTGATGTGATACAAGTGGAATTTTCACAGTTTTATTCAAACAGGCAAAGATAGACTCCATGTGGATTTGGAAGGGACAAAAAAGGGAAACCAAAAATACAAAGGTCTGAGCGAATTAGTTGCACTTGTGGAAAGTATAATTACTTGATTCCATTGCAATTGTTGAAAAAGTCACCCCTTTTATTTGAAACTGAAAACAACTGAACAGAAATAAATTCTATTCTCTCTTCAGGAAAACCTATGCACTAAAGAAATTGGTAGCAAGAAAAGATTGAGCCAAAGAGAAACTGAAAGCTCAGAAATCAGAAACATAAATTGTGTGAATGAACACCTACATAATTATATACATGCCAAATTGGACATATTGCCAAGATAACTCGTGCACAAGGGAACAAGTCACCCACAAAACCAGTAACACAAAAATTAGGGAAATCATTTCAATAGACAACTAGGTAAAGAAAGATCAGATTTCCTAAGGAAGCATTCACTGAACATCTACATATAATCTGCAGTATCCACTATATGCTACCATTAAATACTATTCTCTTTCAAGAAAACCTATTCACTAAAGAAACTGATTGCAAGAAAAGATTGAGCCACAGAGAAACTGAACGCTCAGAAATCAGAAACATTAATTATGTTAGTGAACACCTACATAAATACATGCCAAACTGGACATGATGCCAAGTAACTTATGCACAAGGGAACAAGTCATCTACAAAACCAGGAACACAAAAATGAGGGAAATCATTACAATAGACAATTAGGTAAAGACAGATCATGTTTCTTAAGGAAGCATTACTGACCAACTACATATAATCTGCAGTATCCAATGTATGCTACCATTAAGAATCATACTCTCTGCAAATCCAACTAAATGTTAATGAAAAATGGTAACGGTAAGCCTTTATCTGAGAAAGAGAGAGAGAGAGAGAGAGAGAGATTCAGCTTTTTTCACACCACCTAGCTACAAGTGAAACATGGTAATCCAAAAAGTGCACTGCATATGTAATTACAAAGTAACTCACCGTAGTAGTATCTCTGTACAAGATACTGAAATGCTTCAATAAATGCAGCATCCACGGGTAATATCGTTTCAAAATGATATGGGAGATCTTATCATCAGCTCTCATAAGCCAACCAGTGGTCACTCTCACGCTGTAAACCTAAATATGTGCCCAGTATTTCAAAACCTTGCATTTCTTGTCCACCTCTTCAAGATGCAGTGGCTGGGGAGCAGCTTGATATTCCTATAGTCAAGCACTTTCAGCGCATGACTGCACAAAACTCCCATGAACTCATATTTCATACAGGTGCACATAACTGTCTCATCAAACAAATTATAAGTTACTGCATACTCTCTTAGTTGCCCATAAATGCTCACTTTATACTCAAACAGTGATCCATTCTCAGTGCATTGGTTAACTACAATATCCAGAGATGCTTCGTATTCTTGTTGAAACAATTCAAATATCTTTGGCGTGTATATACCCCTTGCATGTTTCAAAAGAATCACATCCCCAATTAGTCTGGGCACGTGTTGGCTCATATCATAATTAGCTTCTAATTCTTTGTAGTGCCAATCCTTCACCATTTTCCCAAGATGTTTGAAAAAGGATATCACGTCAGAGTCAGACCTTAGTTGCTTCCGCAAATTAGAAGTAAAATATTCACGAAGATAGACAGTTCTAATGTCAGCACAGAATATATTCCTTCTGTATGCTATGGCCCACTCCTCCCTATCTTTAAATATCTCGTTCAACCACTTATTTTCCCAAAGGCCATATGCATCCAGCATAACCTTCCATGCTTTGATGAAGTCCTCTTCCTCTTCGTGATCAAAGAAGCAACTAAATAAATCATTTACAAAAGAATCTGAGCCCACAAACAGGTGGTTGAACTGTTTGAGTACTTTTTGGTATACATGCCAAACACATATTCGGTGATCCGTTTCTGGCAATGCCAAATTGATTGCTTCAACCAGTACTGCATCTTGATCAGTGAGGATTGTCTTTGGCTTCTTCCCAGACATCACCTCAATGAAAGTTCGAAACAGCCACTTAAAAGATTCAGCAGAGTCATTATAGAGAAGTGAAGCACCAAAGATCACCATTTGCTTATGATGGTTCATCCCAACAAAAGGACAAAATGGTCGACCATCTTTGATTAGTTTGTAGGTCATGTCAAAGAAAACTACATCACCAAAGTCACTATAGTCCACCAACATTTTTGCATCTGCCCAAAATATATTAGTTATTTGATCTTCAGAGTCCAGTTGCATGGTATAGATGAAAGATGGATTTTTCAATTGCATACTTTTAAAATATTGCTGTATCCTTTCTACTTCTCCCTCTTTCATTTCTCTTGTGCGTTTGGAAGAAAGTTTACTTTTATAATCAGTAGGATTAAATCCCAGCTCATTTCCAGCTAAGTTCTGAGATAACTCTGAGGTTGATTTTGGCTGATTGTTTGAAACAACTTGAGACAGAGCTAATCTCTTTTGTGATCTCAACATGCGCACTCGACAAGCAGCTACAAGCTCATGATTGTGCTTTTCTTCAAAATGAGTGACACGGTATTTACCATCAGCTTGACGAGAAATTACCAGCTGAGCTAAACAACCAATTCTTGTTTCCTTTCGCGATCTCTTCACATTCAAATCCCGCTTGTCTTTCTGCCGAAAGCCTTCTCTAGAACAAGTGAATCGCCTAGATGCCACAGCACCATCTATTTTACTCCTATTTACATAATCTTTTCGAACACTGAAACCAAGCAGTCCAGCATATGCATTATAATACTCATATGCATGATCTTCTGAATCAAAACCCATTCCAAGTTTTGGAATCCCATCCATCCTAGAACTATTAGATAAGTCAGCTTCAACTGCTTGAGCAAAGGATAACCTCTTCTGTGATGGCAACATTTCAGCTGTACTTTGGGTTACAAACTCATGATTGTGCTTTGTTTCAAAATGGGTGACCCGGAACATTCCATTAGGTTGGCGTGCAATAGTCATATGAGCCAAGCAACCAGTTCTTGTCTCCTGCCGGGGTTTCCTCAAATTTGCACTATGTTTGGTAGGCCGATACCCTTGCCTGTAACAAGTGTATCTCCTGGACACTACTATGCCATTTATCCGACTTTTATTCACAAAATCTTTCCTAATGCTGAATCCTTCCAAGACAGCATATCTACTATAACACTGATATGCATGATTTTCTGTTTCAAACTCCATGCCAACAGTTGGTATCGTGTATGTGACTTCCTCATCTTTTACAACAATCCCACCCTCAAATACATCAGAAGAGGGAACTTCAGAAGTGTGAGACTCCTGCTCCCCATCGACAACCTCCATCTCACACTTGTTAGCAGAGGAAATTCCAGGAGTCTGATACCCCTCTCCATGAATTTCCATCTGGCTTTTTTCAATAGAAGAAGCACTTGGGCTCTGACAATTGCACTCAGTATTAGTACTTTCACTGCTCTTTCCAACAGAGGAATATTTAGACTTTTCATGTTCCTGTCTCTCATCAACGTCCATCCTCAATGACATTTGAAGTTCATTTTTACCATCCTGTTCGGGTAACTGACTTGACACATCAGCTTCACAACTATCCATCAACCTTCATTCCCATAAAGAAAAGGCAAAAAATAATGTGAGCGATACAAATGGTAAGAACTAAAACCTGTTCATTCCCTGGGACTCAAAAACGTAAAAATGGCACCTACCCTAAAAGTTCTTCCTGACATTCACTGAAAAATTTTCACAAAAAATGCCAAGCCCAACAAATTAATCACCACAGATATTGTTTTTCTTAGCTTTCATATGCTTCAAAGAACATAAAATTGACACAGCATTACCCTTCAAACTCACTAGCTCTATCAGTACTAAGCATTGCATACATGTCACAATATCAAAACTGATCCACTATATATATATAATCTCAACTTCTTAAAATTTCTTAAAATGCGGGCAGGACTTCCAGCCTACTCAAATAATTAAAGATAAACATCAATTCGAAATTAATTAACTAAACAATATTTACAGTAACTGATGCTTATAATGCAAGTACAATACTTCAAAACGAACTGCAATTACCAAATCATTGAACAATTTAAAGTTGATTTCATTTATTTATTTTTGGTAAGTCGAGAATGGTCAAATTTCAGTTTGTTAAGAAGGTGTGCACCTTATCAATTGGGAAAGCTCCGGAGGGGATTGAACGGGCGAAATTTTTCTGATCTTCTTTCTGGGTGGAAATGGCGGGAGAGATTAAAAGAGGAACTGCAAGAACCGCAGGCATTTAGGGCTTATGTTATTTATTTTGAGGTTGTATTTAATGTTCGGTACGAAGAGAAGATGAGATAGGAGCGACGTGTCATAACCTCGCATGAGTTTACGTGGGTCCGAAATTGACGTGGCGGTCTACTATTGGTGAACTGGACGCCCAAATGCTGCTACTCGGATTGTTCTATTCCTGTGATTTTCTTCGGTTTTTGAGTGCGCAATGAACAAACGCCATTGTTCATTCAATCTTTTTTCACATATTTGTCTAAAAATTATTTTTTTTGGGGGGAAAAAAAAGAAGGGGATGATATTAATTGGTTTGAATAATAAATAACTATTAAATTTTATTATTTTTATTTAAATAACAAATTTTTATTAATAACAATTAAAATACAAACTAAATATTTTAATTAAATAAACATATAAACATAAAAGTCACTCTATGTTAAAATCTCTTATATTAAGTTAGTATTCGTAGAATAAAAGCATTACAATTATATTTAAGGGTGTGTTTAGTATATTATATTATATTATATTATATTATATTATATTATTTTAATATATATGTATTATATTATATTATATTATATTATATTATATTATTTTAATATATATGTATTATATTATATTATATTATATTAGTATTAAACTATATTATATTAAATTTTAATTATACTATATTTAGTGTTGTATTGTATTGCACTAATATTTTTCATGATTAATTTAAATTGTATATGTAAAAAATAATATTTATTAATGCTTAAAAATACTAAATATAGAAGTTTTAAATTGTAAAAAAGAATTATAATTCTTCATAAAATATATATAAAACTAACAAATTCTAAAATTTTTGGTGACTTAATATTTACTTTTTTTTACATTTCCCAAATAAATACCCTTTAAAATAGGGATTGAATCAAAAAATTTAATCAAAGGCCTTTAAAAAATATCACAACATAGATAAATAATAAAACATACATTTAATATAAATGAGTGACAAAACAACCAATATGTATTTTACTTGTTTTATAAAACAAACAGTAAAATAAATTCTATGAAAAAATTGGTAAAATAAATTATAAAATAATAAACACAAGTTGTTTCTATGTATTAACATGTCACCCTTATCTCCCTCTTTTCCCGGGACAAAATCTTCTATCTTTAACTCTCTTTAGAAAATGCTAAACGTCCAGAAAGCTGAGAGAAAAAGCATTTTACCCATGTTAAATTTGGGCCCCGCCTCACATGAGAGAAAAAGTTGAATTCACTTCCCTTATGTCAGCTTTTTTATGTTTCCAAAAAAAATTTTCCCTCCTTATCAATTATAGGAGAATTCACAAGCAGTTTACTCTAGTTACTTTCGCTCATCGCCATTACTTCGATCGTCGTTAAGCCATCGAAAAACATTCAATTTTTTTCTTACTGCCGTCGCCATACAACTCGTGGCCAATCTAGATTTGGAAGTAAAACACTCGATAGGTAATCGTCTAATTATAAAAAGTAATTTTTTTAATATTATTTTTGTTATATATAAATGTGCATGCATTTATCGGTTAAATGATAATGATAAATGTATTTAATTTAGAAATTTAAATGTATTTAATTTAAAATTTTTTATTTAAATTATGTGTTTGATTTAGAATTTTTTTAATTTAAAATTTTTCTAAATTTAAAGAATTCTAATAAGAATTAAAATGTTTGATTTAGATTTTTTTAATTTAAAATTTTTTCTAAAATTTAAAAAAATTTAATTAAAAATGAAATTATAAATTAAATATTCCATATTGATATATTATGATATAATTAATTATGTGGGCGCAATATATGAAATCAGTGAATCATATGAACAAGGTAAGAAAAGAAGCTTTGATGTTGTTTTTTAAGAAGCCGCGTGTGACATTAGCTGTATCTGTTCAAGGTTTTAGTTTTGTGAGATTCTTTGTAGACATACCATTGTAGTGTTGATACATAACGGTATTGAATTACTTCCAGAAATATACATTCTGTCAAGGTAGAGGAAAGATGTGAGGAGATCCTATAGCAAAATGAAAGTTTATTATGGTATACAACATCTGTCCATTCAGTAGGGAGATATGACAAAATGTATTATGCTTTTAGTGAGATTGTAAAAATAGCTACTGATAATGAAAGTAGTTACAATTTTGTATTAGATTGGATTAATAAGGCATTGAAAGATCTGCCCAAGCAAATTTGATGTGCAACTGTCGAAACAACTTTTTCACCAACAACAGGTAGAGGTAAGTTGCAATAGCAATAGTATTGAACTTGTAATCAATGATATAGTAAGAACACGTCTTAAAGATCGTCCTCCTTATCCAAGGAAGTAATCTATAATTCGAAAAAAATTAACCTAAAAGAAAAAGACTACATAAAAAAATGTTTGTTGATTTTTAATGTTAAATTTTATAAGATTTTATTTGTTAAATTTTTATATTAATTTGTCTATTATAATTTTATAAGATTCAACAGAAGATGCACTGTCCTTTTATAAAGTGCCTAATAAATTCTCCACATATCAGAGTAGCGTAGGCATGGTAAGTTTGTAAATTTTTATGTTAAACTTTTCTTTTATGTTAAATATACATAATGAAGCATATTATTAAATATATATAGACATCACAAGAATAAAGTGTTGTTAATGCAAATATCAATTAATACGGGACTTTAGGCTACTATAATGTAAAAATGTAATTCATGAAGATATTTTAATTTTAAATTTTTAATGTCAATTTTATATTTATAATCATTTTTATTTACGTAAGTACCTATATACTCAATCTAAGGTGGTGTCCACAATATTTACCAGTTATTTTCTCATAATTGGCAGCAATTTACCAGTCATTTTCTTATAATTGGTAGCAAGTAAGTTTTCGTCTTAAAATCAAAATTTGTAAGTGTATACTTATATTTTTTTTGTTTGTAAAATCTCATACTAAGTTTTAATTTTTTGTGTATTACATCAACTACTCTCGTTGTATGCTTTGTAACCACATTATCCTTCTCATTCGATGACATGCAAAGGATATGGAAGTGGAAGTTTCCAACATTTGCTACATCAACAATGTAATGAAGACAACAATGAATGTGATTAATGTTTAACTTATATTTTGTTCGAATGAATTTTTTTATCATTTGACTAATTACAATGATGAACATGTAATTGCACCGCCTTATGTTTTTTTTCCTATAATTTTTATTGGTCTGATTCTTTTTTCATAATTTTATATGATTTTTTTTTACAATTTTCCATGACATAGATCAAGACAATAACAATAATAAAAAACTTATAACAACAAATTGAATCTTAAATTTCAATAAATAGTACAATTATATATGTTTATAAGTTTTTAATTAAATACTTGTACAAATTAAAACAACTTAAAAATAAAATTTTAATACAAAACATAGTACAATAACCATAAACATTTTAATGACATCATATTTTAGTACATGTTTACTTTGAAGTTGTGTATGCTTAAGTTCTTTATGCAACAATTGAGATTTAGTAGATAAATAATTAATTTCCAATGTCAACTTTCTAACTTCCTTCACTAATAAGTCAATTTTCTCATTACTACACTTGCGATCTTCTACCCGTTAAAAGTTTTTACATGCTCAATATTTTTAAAATTTGTAATTTGGATTCTTTGTAGTACGTGATGTTAACAGCTCCATTTGTCCTTCCACATTCATTATATATTTGTAGTGAATTTCAACTTTCATTTGTGCTAGATGACATTATCAATATTACACTACTCTGTTGTGTATGAGACATTATGTCAATTAACGTGTAAGGCACATGGCTCAAAATAAATTAATATGATGTCATTAAAACTACCACAAAAAAATTAAGTACCAATAAAATTATTTTCAAACTTAATGCATACCTAGCTAGCAATTTTCACTAACTAATTACAAGCAAAATACTTAGCAAATAAAATAAATACCAACAAAAGTACCAATCAAATAATTACCAATAAAATAATTAACAAATTAATTACTAACAAAATAATCACCAAATCAAATAACTAATAAATTAATTACCAAACAAAATAATTACCAAGAAAGTAATCACCAAATGAAATAACCAAAAATTAGTTAACAAATAAATTAACCAACAAATTAATTACTAAATAAAATTATTACCAACAAAATTACCAATCAAATAATTGCCAATAAATTAATCACCAATAAAATAACCAACAAATTAATTACTAAAAAATTAATTACCAAATAAAATAACCAATAAATAAATTACTGAATAAAATAATTACCAAATTAATTAACTAACAAATTAATAACTAAATAAATTAATTACCAATCAAATAATTATCAATAAATTAATCACCAAAAAAATAACCAACAAATTAATACTAAATAAAATAATTATCAACAAAATTACCAACCAAATAATTACTAAAAAATTAATTACCAAACAAAATAATTACCAAATAAAATAACAAATAAATTAATTACTAAAAAAATAATTACCAACAAATTAATTACCAAATAAATTAACAAATAAATTAATTACTAAAAAAATAATTACCAACAAATTAATTACCAAATAAATTAACTAACAAATTAATTACTAAATAAATTAATTACCAACAAAATTACCAATAAATTAATCACCAAATAAAATAACCAATAAATTAATTACTAAATAAAATAATTATGATCAAAATTACCAACCAATAAATAATAAAATATTATAAAAAAATAATTACCAATATAATTACAACAAAATAAAATTATTATAAAAAATAATTACTAAATAGTTACCAAAAGAATTACAATAGGAGAGGGCTTACTTTAGAGAGGGAGAGAGGGAGATGGAGAGGGAGCCCGAACTTCAACTCGATTTAGAGTAGTAATGATTGAGGGAGACGAAATAAGGAGGAGCTGAAGAGAAATAGAACGGCAAAAATGGAGGAATAGCGCGGGCGAGTGGCTACTGCAAGGTGAGGAAGAGTGGCCTAAAAGAGGAGAAACTTTTCTTTTTGTTTTTTCCCCCTATGCCCACTTTTTGCCTTGTAAACCTTTTATTTTATTTTATTTTATTTTTGCTAGAAAATCGTGCTGAGAGAAACAACGTTACCGTAGGTCGTTTCTCTCAGCATTGTCTTAGCATTCACGACGTTTAACACTTTCATTTTCTTTACTCCTTTTTCTCTATTCTTTTCTTCCTTCTCGATTTTGGGTTCTTTGCACCCTTCATTTATTTATTTTTTTTGTAAAAATAAATTCTCATTCCTCTCTTTAAATATTTTTCTTTTGAAGAAGAAAAGAAAAAGGAAAATCAGCAAAAAAGAGTAAGCAACACTATAACAGGGGTATGATTTTTCTTTTTTCTTTCTCTCTTTCCTTTTTTTTTTTTTTTTGGAGGGGGAGGGGGGGACAATGGCTTCGATAATTTAAAACACTCAAGTTATGGAAAAGGCAAAAATGCTAATATGAATTTGTGGTGGTATCATGCAGTAGCTATGGACTCACGGCATAGAGACGGTGGAGCAGGGGTGTTGTGCTGGAGAACATGACGGCATTGACAGCATCGAGTACTCAAAGTAGCCGTTGCTGTGCTGGTGTCGATGGTAGATGCTATGGCTAAGTCGGTGTAGATGATAGATTGGGTTTAGAGCAGAGAATGAAAGCGAAGAGCAGTTTTTTTTTTTTTTGAAAGTAAATATTCGATTCAACTAAAACGAGAACATAACATCATGATCTGGATTGGAAAATCCTCAGTCCAAATAATTGGATCCTCAGAGTTTACAGTAATTTTAGTTAAAGAATGAACTATTTGGTTATACTTTTTGGAGACATGTTGGATAATGAACAAATTCTGATTTTTCAACCTGTCCTGAATTTCTTCAATAATTCAACAAATTTCAGCTAAGCTACTTCTTCTACCCAAAGACAAATCCACAACTTCCTTAGAATCAGTTTCGATTATCACTGGCATGCAAGATACTTGTTCAGCCACTTGAATTCCAAAAACCACAGCTTCTGCTTCCATGTTTGCTGCTGTTCCTCTAAGAGGAATTCCTTTAACCGCTGCAGCTATTATCTTTCCCTCCGGATTTGTGATCACCGCCCCTAATCCAGCCTTTAACTCTGCATTTTGAACAGCCGCATCCACATTCACTTTGAACTTATCTATTGGGGGAGGCTTCCAGCTTTGATGGTTGCTGTTTTTACCATCTGAAGCTTGAATATTTGGAACTTTAATCCTCCCGTAAGATTCGACTAAGGCTTCTGCCCTTGCTGCTGAGAAAATGGGATCTTCCTTTTTGCCTTCAATATTAAAACAGTTCCTTGCATACCAGACCGACCAACATATAGCTATAATTTTCTCCAGATCTTTTTTCTTTTTTCTCTTAGCTAACTCATGCAGCACACTTAACATATCCTTGTGATTCATGCTTTTGATATCCTGATAGTACTCTGTCAGCTTCCACACCTTGCGAGCACTCTTACACTCCATTAAAGCATGAAATATGTCTTCACTTTTACAGCAACATCTCTGACAGATTGGATTCTCTACCACTTTCCTCTTCCATAAGTTAACAGCAGTTGGCAGCAAGTTCTGAGCAGCCCTCCACATGAAGATTTTCATTTTTTCTGGAATATCTGAGGCCCAAATAACACCCCACTGGTCTTTTGAATTATCTGAGCAGCTTGGATAGTCAGAATCCTTCAAATTAACAGCCACTTGGTATCCACTTTTAACTGAGTACTGGCCATATTTATCAAATCTCTATATCAACTTGTCCTGCCTTCTGAATTTAGGCAGAGGAGTTTTTAGAATCCTTTCTGCAGCCTCCCTTGAGAAAGTTCTTTTGATCATATTGGTCTTTCATTGGTTCTCCTCATCAATAAAAGCTGCCACCACAACATCTTCCTGCAAGCTATACTGCTAAGCTTCTCTGTCAATCTCCCATCTCTGAATCCAGTTGCTATTCCAAACTGAAATTTGCTTTCCATTTCCTATCCTCCATCTTACACCTTTATGGAGCACTTGTCTACCCCATAAAATACTTCTCTAGATAAAAGAAGGTCTTAATCCTAGCTTTGCCTCCATAAAACCAGTGTTTTTGAAATATCTAGCTTTCATCACTTTAGCCATTAGAGATTTAGGATTTTGCAAGATTCTCCAGTCCTGCTTTGCTAATATAGCCTGATTAAAACTGAGAAAATCCTTGAACCCTATTCCCCCTCTTATCTTGGCATGACATAACCTTTCCCAGCGAGCCCAGTGAATGCTTCTGCTGTTATTTTTCGATCCCCACCAAAATCTCGCTATAGCTTTTTTCATATCTTCACAAAGGGTTTGGGGTAGTTTGAAAACACTCATTGCATATGCTGGAGTAGTTTGCACTACAACTTTTATGAGGACTTCTTTTCCTCCGTAAGAGAAAGTTTTGTTCTGCCAGCTAGATATCTTATTCAAGACTTTTAGCTTTATTTTGCTAAAAAAGCTGATTTTTCTTCTTCCAACCATTGATGGCAGACCAAGGTATTTCTCATGCTTTGAGACTATATTCAACCCAAAAATTCTTTTAATCTCTTCCTTCTGCTTCTGACTTGTGCCCGAATTGAACAACATAGAGGACTTGTCGTAATTATAAATCTGGCCTGAAGCTACTGTATAATTTTTGAAAATAGCCTTCAAGTTTGAGCAATCCGCTATTGAAGCCCTTGTAAACACCAGACTGTCATCCGCAAACAGAAGATGATTGATTGACAATTCCTTATTGAACTTCACCCTCTAGATTAAACCCCTATTCTCTGCTTGAATCAACATATTAGAGAAAATTTCTGCACACATAATGAATATGTAAGGCGAGAGAGGGCATCCTTACCTTAATCCTCGTTGAGGAATGATACAGCCTTCAGGAACTCCATTAATCATCATAGAGAAACTTATAGTAGAAATACAATTCATAATTAGATTCACTCATTTATTCGAGAAGTGTAGCTTTTGCATTGTACCTTTCACAAAATTCCACTTAATTCTATCATAAGCTTTACTAATATCCAGCTTCAAAGCCACCAGCCCCTGCCTCTTACTTTTATTTAGTCTAATTTTGTTCAAACACTCATAGCCAATAATGATATTATCAGTGATGAGTTGGTTTGGGACAAACGCACTTTGATTAGGTGATATAATCTCCTTTAAAATTTGTTTAAGTCTATTAGCCATTGTTTTAGCAATGATTGTATAAACAACATTACAAAGGCTAATAGGCCTAAACTCACTCACTTTCCTAGGATTTTTCACTTTAGGTATCAAAATGATGTAAATATGATTCAGTGGAGAGATGTTACCTCCCTCATTAAGAATATGAATGCATGTTGTGATTACCCCCTCTTTTACAGAGTTCCAATGCTTCTAAAAAAACACTGCAAAAAGTCCATCTGGGCCTGGCGCTTTTGTGGGACACATTTGAGCCAGAGCTTCTGTAATTTCTTCCTCCGTAAATGGCTTCTCTAAAAAATTGGTCATCTCTCCTGTAATCTTGGCTGGCAGGTCTGCAAGCGCTATTCTTATTTGCTCCTGAGAAGGGTTTGTTGTTTTAAAAATATTTATGAAATACTCACAGAACATCCTTTTCACAACCTCTCCTTCCTCAATCCAGTTCCCATTTCCATCTTCCAGCCCACTGACTTTATTTTTCTCTCTCCTTGCCAAGGCTTTTGAGTGAAAAAATTTTGTGTTCTTATCTCCCTCCCTCAGCCAATCCGCTCTTGATCTTTGCTTCCAGAAAATCTCCTCATCCAGAAGGATATTATCAATCTGCCTCTCAATCCTCCGAATTTCTTCTCCCCTGTGTAAGTAGTTGTACCCTCTTTTTAATTCTTTTAGCTTGATTACCAGCTTCTCCATCTTCCTTTTCCTTCCTCTAAACTCTAGCTTTTCAACTTTGACAGCGATACTTCCGAAATCTTTTTGAACATTTCCACCGAATTGTTTCTACTCCAACAGCTTTTATCCATCCATTCATTCTTAACAATTTCCTTACATCTGTCATAAGCACTCCATATATCTTCATAATAGACTCTGTGAGGCTTCCTCTTTACATTACTTCTCTCCATCCCTTTTTCCCGAACCTTCATTATAATTGGGTTATGGTCTGAGCTCTAGGAGATTAAATTCCTAGCTGCTTCTTCTTGAAAAACTCTCCTCCAATTGCTAGTACCCAAAAATCTATCAAGCTTCTCTTCAATCAAATGCTCCCCAATTCTCTTATTTGACCAAGTGTACTTATATCCCCTGCTTCCCAAATCAAATAAGTCACAATCTCTAATGGCTTCTCTGAATTCATTTATCATGCTGACCTTTCTATCTCTTCCCCCTATCTTCTCGTTTAGATTCAAAACTTCATTAAAATCCCTAAAACACAACCACGGCTGAGAAGAAAGAGTAGCTAACCTTCTTAAAAGCTCCCAAGTAAATTTTTTCTGGACTGCTTCCAGATGACCATACACTCATGTACACCTCCATGATCTTCCCGACTCGCTATTAACAACAGCATCCACGTGATGTTGACTGAAAGATTTGATCTCTAATTTTGTCTCTGGATTCCATAACATTGCCAACCCACCTCCCAAACCTTCTCTGTCAACTGCAAAACAATTCTGAAATCGAAGTTTAATCGCTTTCTCTTGCATTTGCTTCACCGTCATCTTTGTTTCACACAGAAAACAAATTTATGGTTTATGCTCCTACATGAGTTGCTGGGCTTCTCGAAACGTTCGGCCTTTCCCCAACCCCCGAACATTCCAACTTAAGATTTTCATGGCTGTCGGCGGTGCTGGTTTCTAGCCACCGCCGATATTTCAATCTCATAATTTTGAAATTCCACTCTGCCAGCCACTGCCAATATTCCATTCTCATCCTTTTGAAATACCTCTCTGCCCTCTCCCACCTCCTTCACCACTTTCCAGCTTATAGCCACTGGCTTTGTCCCCTGAAGTATCCCTTTTGTATCAATATTTTGTTGACTATTCAGCTTGCACTTTTTTGATTCTGGACTTTCCCAATCCATATAGCAATGCGGCCGTTTTAATTTTGTGAGCCCCTTTTTTATCTCCGTTCTCTCTTCTACATTTCGGGCTTGATTCTTCCATTTCTTTTTCCTATGCTTTGTTTTTTCTGTTTTAAGCCCATTTTCATTGCTTTCAATTTCTGAATATATTTGGATTTGAGGCCTATCTATTTTTTGTTGACTCAACCCATCTAGCTCCTTCGAAATTTCAATATCTTCCCGCTCGTAGCTTTCTTTCCTTTCTGATGTCCCGTCATGTGATTCATCCCCTTTTTGGCTCTGAACTTTTTCTTCTCGTTGCTTATCATTCCCATCCTTATTTTCAGTCCTTTTGAGCACATCCCGCTGAGTTGTAACATCAGGTTGTCCATTTTTTATGGCTCCTTGCATTAATTGCAGCCCACCTACCCTCTGAAATTCTCCCGTTTTACTTACACTATCCATACCCGAATTCAGTTGGATCTAATTTCCATCATCATCCTTGTTTGGTGCTCCTGTTCTGCATTGCTCTTCTTCGATTTGATTACTACTTGTTTCTCTTTTTTCTGGCTTTGAGAACATTGCGTGGACTTTACTAGATTCGGATTCCCATCTTTCCCTTCTCTTACTCTGTTTTAATTTTTCGGATATGGTACTTGCCTTTAACCATGACCCATATGGTAGTTCATCCTTTGATTGTGATTTATAATGGACACACTCCCTGTAATGGTGCCCAATCCGCCCACAGCAAAAGCAGAAATCTGGCAATCTTTCATACATCACTCGCATAGGAATATCATCTTCATCTTCTCCTTCCTGTTCTAGCTCTATTAGGTTTTTCAGAGGTTTTGTTATGTCCATTGAGATTCTCATTCTCAAAAATTATCCCCAACACTCTCCACCCGCATCCGTATCCACTTCTCCACTTTCCCAATTGCCTTTCCTAATTCTTTAGCCATCTCTTTTGACATACACATAATTGGTACATCATGGATTTGAATCCAGAAAGATATGTGCTTAAAATCCTGCTTTTTCACATTCCAATTCCTACTGGCTCTGTAAAAACAATGAGAGACCCATCAAAATGCCAAGGGCCTCCTACCATGATACTTCTTTTATCTGTTTCAGACCCGAATTTGAAGATGAACACATTGTCTCCTAAACTTTCTATTTTAACCTCTCATGAAGTTTTCCACACCTTCTGTATAACAAATTTCAATCCATCGATACTCACTCCCCTTATGTGTAGTACTTTGCCTATCAGGCATTCTGCTACAATTTCCTTGCCTTTAGCTTTCATTTTGCTTTTGAAAGCTACTCTTCCTTCTTCCTCATCGCTTAGCCTTATAGCTATGCATCTCCTAATTAATTCTTCCGCATCCATCAGCTCTCACCAAATCTATTGCCACTGTCTAATAACTACAACCTCCACTCCGGGACCGACCTTTTACTTTCCTTCAAAATACTCTAAAAAACCCAAACTTAGCAAACGATTTTGGAACCGTTAAGAAAAGAGCTAATAATCTCATCCACCCACCCTCATGGGAGTGATTATACTAAGTCATGATGACTCCACTTTTCCTCTTATCCCTATTTGTTTTCAGAGAAAACCCGTAAAGAGAGAGACTTTAGCATAACTAAAGCGAAGAGAAGTTAATCCTGTTTTGAAGAAGAAAAACTATAACCCTTTAATAGAGTGCAATCACGCGTAAACCCAATATCCCCACGGGTTTTACTTAATGCGGCCTAAACTATATAACAACAGTAATATTATGTGGCATAATGCGAAGTCACTTTTTGGTCGAACATAGGGTCGTACTAATTTAATGTTGTGTCGGATGGTAATGTTGTGTAACGCTGGATGCCAAACGCACCCAAAAAGCAAACAATTTTTCGTAGGTAGAAGGAATGAATATAGCTTGACGAGTGCCGGCGACGGTCGCCCTCCTGATTTTGTCAATCACCAGTTTCTTCTATTACCACATATTTTGATATATGCGTAATTTTAAATCAAAATTAAAATATTGATAAATTTTAATTTAATTTGAATATTATTATCTTTATACTAGGGGAATTTAACTTAATATCCTCATCCTCTCCCTCTGTCTAAGTTTTATTTTTCTTCTTCTTTTTGCTCCTGCCCGCTGCAATTTCTTTAATTTTTTCACCAATTCTTTTCTTTCCTTTTTATTTTTTGAAAGCTTAGAAAAATAAAAATTCTGATATGGTGTTTTTCTGGATGTACACAGTCATATCTACATGATTAAGATAAGTTTGTTATTTAGTTTTTAAATAAAATAATTTTATTTTTTATTTTTTAAAAATAACACTATTCACCAATTGGGGATTGAATTTCCAAGTAAGCCTGATGCAAAATCTCCTACTAGGTCATTTATCACTATCCTCACTTTAGCAGGGTGGAAAAGAAATTGATGAAAAAATTGAAGAAGTTGTAGTGGGCAGGAGAAAAAGAAGAAAAAAATTGCAAAAAAGGGAGGATGAGGATATTAAGATAAGAATAAGAATATAGGTACAAATTCGTGTATAATTTTTTTCTATATAAATTAATGTGACATAATTTAATTAGTTGGATCATATATCTCTTAATTAATATAATTTATTTTTATTATTTTTATTTTTATTCAACCAAAGAATTAATACTAAATCAAATCGTACAAATTAAATTTGTGCATTAGTTTGTTGTTATATCATTATTTTTAAGATAAATTCCCTTAACATAAAGATAATTATATTAAAATAAAATTAAAAGTTATCAATATTTTAATATTAATGTTGACGCATTTACCCTTCCCAACTTAGGATTTTTGTTGTGTTAAAATTATAATAGATATCAAAATAATAAGAGACGTGGCAAGAGGAGAAACTAATGATTGATACAATTGCCCTAATGGGCGACTATTCCTAATAGCTAGCACTCCTCATATAGCTTTAGCAATTAAAGTAAATTAGCTTTTTCCATATTTAGCTTTTTTCATATTTGCAGTGCTAAAAACATTGCTTTTTCTAATTCGAGTTAGGGATGGCCGTGAGCCTTAATTTTAATTAAAAAAAATCTTCCAAGAAAGCATTCGGGCTTCCGATGGCACTAAATCTGAAATAATTGGTTCATGCAGTGGATTGCTTGCTTCATATAATTCCATTGATGGTATCACTTTGTTTAATCCCGCAACTAGAGACCTGTTTTCTTCGTACTTTAGTGTTTTTCGGTTTAGGCAATAATCTTGTTAATGATGATTATTACTTTTTTATTTTTTTGGAAGGGTGTTAATGATGACTACTAAGTTAAGTGAGCTGGGGACATGGGCGGACCCAACCTTTCTAGGCCTTTTTTTTTTTTTGTTTAAATGTGCTCTAAACCTTTTTTTTAAATTAAATAAAAAGAACTTAGATATATTTTCATATGATAAATATTTGTAATCTAATAATAAAAATATTGTTTAGTGGTTTTAAAGACTTATAAAGTTTAAATCTTAATAGTCTTAAATTCTAGTTTTTAGATATATGGTGAAAATTATTTAAAAAATGATATTTTCACAAAATTGGCCACATTGAGCTCCATCATTTAAAATAAATAATTTATTACTACTATTTCTTAAAACTTAAAAGAAAATAATAGAATTTGAATCTCGAGACTTTAAATATATTTAAGTAAATAGTAAAAAATTAAATACCTTAAATTAAATTAAACCCTTTGGTTTAACTGTCTAAGTTCACCACTACCTATGAATTTTCCAAAAGTTACATACAAAGTATAAGTTGGTGTTTATGTTTTTAAATGAGCCATACGTTGATCTTTTCCTTAAATTCCTTAATTTAGAATAGGTAATTATTAAGTATCATATTAGAGAGTATGATACAAGAAAATATTTCTTTTGGGCAAAGGCTAAGTTATTGCTGGCAATAATTTAAGCCAGATACAATAATAATATAGGGTCCACCACTATGTTACTGTTGTTGTGTCTAATGTAAGTTACTATCAGTAATAACTTTGGGGTTCCTCTTCTCTTTTTATCTATATCACTAAAGTAATTCATCTTATTGTTGTAATTAAAATTTTTTTCATGGTGACATATGAATCAAGCATTGGCAATGGTAGAAGTCAAAGGAAATGGTAGAGAGGAATGTTTTTAACAGATATCATACTTCTTATGTAAAGGAGAACCTTGATTTGGTTTTATAGTGGCCTAACTCTATTTTTGTTCTATTTTTTGTTTTAAATAGTTTTAAAAAGAAAAATAAAACTTATGTAAAGGAGAACCTTGTTTTGGTCAATAAAAAAATACCATCATAAGTTCATGACAAAAATGATGGTATTGTATCATAAATAGTGCTATCATTTTATATACTATAGTGGTATTGCAGCATGAACAGTACCCCCCTTTTTTTTTTTGCCTTGGTAATGTATTGACGGTGTTCAAATATTCTCTTTTAAAAATGAACCTTTGACTTGTATAAAAGTATATTGCTAGAAGAAACCTATATTGCTAGAAAAAAACCTATATTGCTGGAAAAAAAACCTTCAAGTGTCATGTCTTTTGAAGGTTATTCTAGCACTTCCGGCTGAGTCAATTTATTTTCATCTTGCTTTGGTCTGATTTAAGAGTGAATGAAATGGGTTGTTGTGAATTTTGAACAATTTTACTTTCAAAATAACTTTTTTAGAGTTTGTATCTTTAACATTACTCTTCTACACATTTATTTTTCTTCTATTTTTATGTTTATTTAATCAATATTTTTGTGCCACCAGATCAATTTGTAAGAAATACTTTATACAAAAAAATTATGGCCATATAATTTCTTTTTGGTTATTCTATTTTATTGTTATATAAATTACAAAATCAATAGTAGCATAGCATGTAGGGTTAGATGCTATCAATGCTTCACATAAAGAAATAAATCTTAATTTATCATTTTATAATTCTCTCTTCTTCAACAAAAATTGCTAGATTAATTAGGTTTTGTAATAATCGATTCAACTCAATCTTAGCCAATGAGTAATTTCACCCCAAAAAAAAAAAAGAATAAAACTAAGAATTTAGTATTTTATTGTTCCAATAACAAATCACAAAAAGGATTTCTATAACATGTGTTGTCAAAATTAAATCACTCATAGTATGAATGTATTTGCATATTTAATTTTGAATTTTATTGGTTCAAAATATATTTATTGATTAATTAAAAAATAAAACTATATTCAGGTGTATTAGCAACAACTTGAACATTACCTACTTATTTTTAAGTAATTAGTTATCAAATAAATTAAATCAATGGTGATGATTAAAATATTTTAAATCTAAGGATCATAACAATTTCATTACCATACCGGTGAAAACTTATATAACATGATAAAAAAACAAAAAAAAAAATCTGTTTTAAATGAACAGATTAGTATGTAGATTTGAAACATGTTCGTATGGAATTGAATGGTGATTGATGCACAGAGAGTAAATTGGGGAAAAGTTACAATCAGTGATTATGATGGCTAAAATAAAATTGGGATCAACATTTTATGGGATTAATGTACATGAAAAAAAATGAACGAAAGAAACTATCACATATAAATTACAAAATCTTGAAAGATTTAGTTAAAAAATTAAAATAAAAAAAAGGATTTGAAATACTAATGAATGGATGTGCGTACCAACAAAAAATATATATATATATAATTAATGAGAAGTAGTTATAACTGCATACTCTTCCAGCTCATATTCCATTTCAAAGGACATTCAAATTAATTTGTTTGTTTAACAAACCAAAAGCTTTCGGCTTACGCATCCTAAGGATAATGTCAAATGCACCGGAGAAACACAAGTAATTTCATGATATTCCCGAAGAAGATTGTTGTACACTCTTAACACACTCAGTTTATAAGAACATATACAAGCAGTGGTATTGTTTCAAATCAGGAAAAACTAATATGATGTTATATTATTAAACTATGACTTAATAGTTTTTTAAGATTTTAACAAAGCTCCAGATTTTATATCAGATGAGTGCGGAGAGCAGTAACCAATACTTTTAAACACTAAACAACGAGCATTTAACCTTAAAATAATAATACGCATGCGCCATCCAATCAACTCTCACGTTTCTCCCAACAAGCACCAACCGTCATCTTCCTCATAAACTTGGTCAAATGCCACGTCATAATAACCCATAACATTTTCATCTTCGTCGTTATCGTTTTCATCATCATCATTTCTACTAACAGCTTCTGTATTCTCATGCTCATGATCACGTTGATCATATCGACCGATGTGATAATAAACATCATTGGCATCATCATCGTCATCATCATCAAAGTTGTCATCCACATAGTCTCTAGCCAAATGATCCAACATCCCCGTGGCAGAAAGCCCGGAGAAATTCAAGCCGGGCCGGCCGTCCACGACCCGCCACGTGATCATCTTATAATTCGAGACCAAGTCACGTGAGTTAATAAGCTTGCGAGTTCCCTTGGTCTTGTCCTTGGACTTGCAAGGCGGGTGCATGTGACAGTCCACGCACCGCGCCTTGCCGCACTTGCCCGTAAACTTGGAGTGGTTGGTGGGCCGCCGTGGCACCTTTGTAAATAACCCACAAGTCGGGGGCGAATCGAACTTGTTAACAGTCCGGGCATCGGGTCTCGGATTCCATGGAGACGGTACGATCCGGCAGGTGCGAACCATACCGTGTTGGCGACCTTCTCTCCTCATATTGAGCAAAAAAATGTTATTTGAGGTTTTATAAAATGAAACGAAGGTAAGGTAATGATGGTTCTTGCTTGCGGGCTTCTTTAAATAGAGTTTGTTTGTTTGATGCGGAGAGAATAGCTTGGGAAGCACGCACATTGTTAAAGTCATAGTACGTGTTGACCAAGCCAATCTAGTGCGGGATTGATAAAATGGCAAGTTGTCATGCCTGTGTTGTGTTGATCAAAGTCTATGGCGCTATTAAATAAAATTTGCTTTCTTTTTCTTTATTGGGCTAAAAAGGGCTGGGAAAGGATTGATCTGGAAGTGATATGTTACATCAATGTTCTATTTCACGATCATTTTGCTACCAAACGAATTGATAGTTTGCTTGTTTCTTGAGATTTGTAATTCTGTTGTTATAATTATTATCATAAACGTACTTGCATTCATCAACTTTTAATAGATAAAGCTTATTTTGTACTCGGTCAACTAGTTACTACAGCAGCTTTGATTGCACTCCGTAGCTTATTTTCCTCAACGCTTCTTAAGATAAAAAACTTTTACACTTACATTTGGTACTAGACCAAAGGATGTAGCAAGAACAAAGGGATCTAGTTCGCCATATGCTTGTGCTAAAGCCTGCATTAGTTTGGGGGTTCTAATGGGGACGGCATGGTTGTGAAGGGCAGTGCATCATGGCATTGGTACAGTCCGCTCCTGACTCTCGGGGTCATCGGCTTTCTGATCAGCATTCAACATTCAAGTGTGTCCATCATAAAACCCCATCAAAGACCCAAATAGACACTAGTATATGCTTTAAAATTAATAGCTTTGACCAATTACAGAGATAGTATTTGATAGTAATTTCTAATTCCAGAACATGACTGTCTCTTCCTATACACAAGTAAGAAAACAATACAAATTGCTGATAAGGTGTGCATGCAGCAACAATACTATGTGGGGCAAATAGATCGTGTCCTCACAAACTGTGTTGGCATTTGACCTTTATACATTTTCTGACTCTGGGTGATCAGAAGACTTAAGAAGTGGCTCTATGCCACCATCTTTGTTAAGTTTAGAAGAGATTACCGATTTCTTGGCAGGATATAACACATAATGCTGACATATGAAAAGAAGATCAAAGAATATGGATACCTGCAAAACAATTACAGCCAGATTAAAGCAGCATTAAATACCTTAAGTATAAGCAGAAGAAAAGGCAGAACATGTGTCTTGTTACTAGGACAAAAGATGAGAAAACATTCAAACTTGAACTAAACGGTCTCAGATATTAGCATTTCATACCAGAGATAGCAATGTCTTCCCTATATTTCCATAAAAGTTAACCCAAGAATCTGGAAAAAGGAGGCAATCGAATCAATATCAACAGTAGACACAAAGGATAATTCCAAAGGCAAGACTATTCAGTTGAGAAGACACAACATACTTTGATCAATAGACTGCACAATCATCTGTGAGTAATTAGTACATCCTCCTAGAAAATCAAGTAATATATTACCAATGCTGAAACCATCTGTACTCTTTCGCCTAATGTTCATGATGGCCTGCATTTTGTAACAAGTTCTTAATTAGTTATAAATAACTGTTGGCTAAACACGCTATTAACTTGATCATAAAAATCAACATATTGTCAACAGTAGTTATCTCCAAATCATCTCATGACAATAATAACAAATTACCAAATAAGATCCATATCATCGAAAGTTGCAAATTCAGCAAAAGGACAAGAAAAAAAAAATATTAAAATTTTACTTTTGGAACATATGCATCATATTGAGATCATGCCTTTCACTCCTGTTCCATTTCCTATGCTACAGTTCAATTTGTTAGCAGTATATTTATTTTCTAGAGATACTTACCTTTGTAGAAAAAAAAATTATCAAATAAACTTGTAAATGGCATCAGGACTATTTCAGTAAACATTTCCAATTTATCAGATAAAGAAGGTTTGCAACACAAAGAACAGATGGAAAATTACTCTCATCAGATTAGAAGAGAAGCTCTATACCTTTGTAGAAAAAAAAATTACCAAATAAAATTGTAAATGGCATCAGGACTATTTCAGTAAACATTTCCGATTTATGAGATATAGAAGATTTGCAACACAAAGAACTGATGGAGAATTACTCTCATCAGATTAGAAGAGAAGTTCTAAAGTGACTGCACATGGGAAACGAAAAGTTTCTGATGTGTTTGTAAAAAATATCATCACAAGAAAATCCTGAGGAAAGCCTAATAACTTCTGAGAAATGAAAAACACATTCAACAATTGACTGCTTAAAATTTTCAAATACCATTATTAAACTAGAGCAAGCACGAACTGACTAATAACAAAGAAAGTTTTAATGGGATTGCAGGGTTGAAGATTCTATCGATAAATGAGTTAGAGGGAGTGGCACAAATCTGAAAGTGCTAAGAAAATTTGAAAAATAAAAATGAATCAACACTAATGACATCAACTGGAAAGGTGAAATTTAGCAGTGCTGATAAGTGTACGGCATACTAAATCTACAGTTGCAGGAGGACCGAAAAGGCAAGCCTAGTCAAATAATAATGATCCACAGTAACATCAGTACAGAGACTTCAATAAATAAATGTAATTAAAACCATTCACTCTTGAGGTATCACATTGCAACCAGATAGCAAGCTAAAATCAAGAGATACACTTATGTTCAATAAAAAGTGAATATTCTTATCAGTTCCAAAACAGTTTGTGCATTATGAATTCTAGACATTCAGAGAGAAGGCAATTCTGACCTGTGGAATATACTTGATGAGTGTCATAATAACTTGAATAGAGCTGAAATAAGATTAAAGTCACAAAAAATTAGACTCTCAACTGAGCTAAAGCAAAAACTAGAATCCGAAAAAAGATTTGAAAGTTACAGCCAAACAATTCGGTTCATGTACTATGGAATTAGACAAAAGCAAATGGGGATCCCCAAAATGCTTGAACATGATCAATATAACTCCACCTGTACCTATTATATAAACACCATTGTGTTCGTACCATGATATATAATCCAATCCACAGGTCAAAATATCAGAAGAAGAAGAACAACTTACTTAAAGACGTTGATAAGCCAAAGCCAAGAATGGTTTGGCAATGCTACGAAGAAACAAACTGCGGCAGCCAACCAAACAACAGAGACAATTGCCATAGAAATCTTAGATACCTTTTGAACACCACGCTGCTCATGATCAAGAAGAACAACCAAAGTTACATTGATTTCACACTTGCCACATTCCTTACTCCACAAATTAATTAGAAAGGGGAAGCACTTACTTCATAGATTGCAATTTGGAACAAGGTAATTGCTGTCAAAAGAACAGCATGCGTTGAAAACGCAACATCATTTGCTGCTACGGGAATCATCTGCATGTCAAACTCCATTAGATTATGCATTAATTTTTTTTAAAACGTAAAAATCCTTATTTACTTTCAAAAGTAATTATCATTATTAACTTTTTTTTCGCTAGCTTGTTCTGCTTTTGTTGAAAAGAGAAAAGTCAAATCGAACCTGATCGCGGCCGTACTTCTGGAAGTACTGTTGCTGCACGGCGGAGCTAAAGAAGAGGACGACGTTGTAAATCATGTAGGAGGAATGCTTCGTCAAATTCAGCAACACGAAATCGAAGTTCAATCCCACAACACTACGTCGTTTTCATGGATTAAATTAAATGAAAAAAGGTCAATTTGCTTGAATTCCAAATTTCGAATCGAAACTTAAGAAGGAAAGTTAATTACCTTTTGCGACGGAAGTTTAAGATGACCTGAGGATAGAAACTGACGGACCACGCAACGAATGAGATCCATCCGAGGACTTGGTACGTTATTTCCAACGGAACTGAATTCCACGACACCATTTTCTCTCCACCGGATCGACGGTCACCAACTGACAAGGACAAATGATTTGATGGAGCCAAGTCGTGCTCTAGCCTTTTGTAGCAGCAAATAGTTATCGTTTTTAATGAAGGGTTGATTCTGTAATTGCAGTTTGGAGGTCAGGGGCAGTTACCGAAGTATCACGCCACTCGAGTAGTCAGTGCTGATGCTCCAAATGTCGGAGTTGGGAACTCTGAGTCATAGTGTAACGCCTTTAACCACAATCGGAGCGCTTCAATGAATGTGGATGGAATTAGGGGCGGATACGTTCGCTCGTGCGTGGCTTTCCATATGGACCGGGATCAAAATGTAGGATACGTTCATTTATTGGATTAGCATGATTCGGCTGATTCTCTCTTAAGTCAGCCGTCACTCGCTGATTACAATTGGAGGTTGCGTGGTGGACCCCATCCAGTGACTGATCCTGATTCTTGGTACCTGATGGGATAGAGCGTTTTCGTGGACGATTCAAATTGGGAAAACGGACGGTTTATTTATTGAATAAACCGAAGCTCTGACAGTGGTTAAGGGTTAAAGATGTTGCAGCGTCACTCGAATGGCGTGAAAATATGTCAAATACACATATACATATCGACGATTTTATAACGTAGAGGAGATATGTTCGGTGTGTATGTTATATATACACACACAGTGGAACCGTCGAAAGTAGTGTTTTCTATATTCACTTGCTGGTATTGTTTTGAGATTAAAACTCGACATTTTGTAGTAAATGCACTGCAATGAATCCTATGATGCCTCTTCAATCGGAAATCAAGACAAACCGGGCACTACTGAGACGTGAAAACACCCGATCCGAGTGGTTGTGACGTAGAGGAGATATATTCTTTCACATAGGTATGGTGGAACTGCGGAACGTATAGTGACGCTATTTTATTCATACGCTTTCTAGTATTGTTTTGAGATGAAAACTTGACACTTATAGTTAATGCACTGCAAATAATGAATCCTAGGATGCCTCTTTAAATTAGAGTGGCTTTTCAACGTCTCTCTCCATATATAATTCACCACGTAAGTTTTAATTTTAATTTTAAGAGGGGTAGTGAGGCACACATACCAATTGGATTCAGTTTAGAGGATAATTAAGATTGTTTTTAGTAGACTCAAAAATAATTTTAAAAAATTAAAAGTTAATTTTTGTATTTATTAGAATTTTCTTTTAGAAATTATTTTTGATAAAATTATCTCACCGTTATTTTAAAAATCAGTAAATGAGTATTTTTTAAAATTTGATTTTAAAAATCACTTTTATACTTAAAATTATGCTTGTTAATTAAGAAATAAAATTATTAAATATAATATACTATTATTACTAATTATATAGAGATAAAAAATAAAAATACAATTAGTAATATAAAATATTAATTTTAGTTACCAATAATTATATATACACAATTAAAAATATTTTATATACATGTTTATAAATGAATAATTAGATTTTATTCAACATTATGTCCAATTAAATAATTTATATTCTTATAGCAATTCAAATTAAACGTTCAATTAATTCTTTTTACATCTGATTATTTTCACAACACAACTTACATAAATTATTTTAAAAGTTATAGCTTTATCAAATTGACCTTATCCTCTTATTTTTTAAAATATATTTTAAAAAATAAACCATGAGATGCAAAATTTGTGTAATTAAATTTGTGTCCTAATAATAGTGTTACATGATTTATTCATTGCCCGTGAAATTTCATAATTTTAATATATAATTGCATTGTTTTATTATTCACTAGATCTACATAATCACATATTGGATTTTTTTTAGAAAGGATATGTATTACTATTAAAATATATTATATGTTTTTAATTTTTTGTGAAATCATACTTTATTTTTCTTTACAAATGTACATATGAAATCAATTACTTCTAGATTCTCTTTAAAAAAAAATGAGGACATAGATGGCCAACAAGCCAAATGACATGGGCACAACATGGCACAGAATGAACATGTTTTGGTTGGGCATGTGGTGTACCATGACATGCACATTTAATGTGTAGGATAGAGAATTTTAGGCATTTAGACCTTACAAAATAACATGATTAGATAGGGACTAAAAAATGACATATGGAAAAGTCTGTGTGTGCCAAATTTATTATGAATCTATCATATAATTAATTTTGCGATGATGAGTATCGATTCCATAAGGAGGTAGATTTAATTATGTCTCGGGTTGATTTTCTAGGTATATATGTAAGTTAGTTGGAAGTAAATTTTTTAATTTTAAGATTTAAAATAAAATAGCATGAATGAATTAAAAATGAAATCAATGCAAATGAAACGCTTAAGTCTTTGGATTCAGACTTAACATCTATCATAGGCTTAATATTTCCTTCATTTTGATTAATTAATGATGGGATATTTTCACTCCTTATAATCATCACTCTAATAAATATAGTATCAAGTACTTAATGTGTTAGAAAATAATAATCTTGCACTAAGTGTATTATTAAAAACACCTTGTCCCAGACGATGATAATTTTTCTATCGATAACGTGGTCAGACCATCCACTAAATAGCGTAAATGCATTTTTTTATTGATATTGAGTCAAGACGACCCAAAAAATATTATAGGAGAATTTTTTCTCTAATAAATATGTTGCTAAGTGCTTTATACTAGATAGTAATGATTTTTCACTAAAAAGTCAATATACTATGTAAAATCTAGCAAGGTACATTATTTTTCAATAATAAGTCAAAAAAATCATGTAAATTAGAAAGGAAAAGAAAATAAACTTAATTAATTAAGCTCATAGATCATGTAAAGGCTTTATCTTAACCCAAGTTTGAAACTAAATTAGTTATTCATAATTGAATTAGGGTAAAATAGTAATTTTATTAAAATACATAGAAAATATAAGATAGGCAGGAAATTACAGAAAATGGAGCTCAAAAAATAGATTTAAGAGTATCAAATTGAAGGAAAGAAGCCATCTATTTATAGATATAATAAGTGAATCATAGCCATCAAATGAAAATAATTCAGATACTCAAGATTACACCACATGACAAGCTTTGATTGGTTGAAGAACGTCATCAATATTTCGATCTAATAATATACTACCACATCATTAGTCAATACCATATCAGTATTTGGTCTAATAATATCGTACTACATTATCAATCAATACCACATAATTAGTTAATTCTATATTATTGGACTGATAGATATTGGGACATTATCGATCAATATCACTTCATCAATTAGTGCCACATAATTTTATTATATATATAAATATTGTCGTACTTATGAATAATACTACATACGTGAATAGTATCATATACTCTTTATGCTCCTCTAAAGGTATTCCATTATTCTGAATTTAAAAGTGCCATCCGTTTTGTTGTTCGACTTCTCATTAATCTTAAAATGACCAAAATATCTCTGAAATACATAAAATACTTAAATTATAATAAAACACATAATAAAATTTTAGAGGATTTAAATATATAAAAGCATAAATGTTAGTGAGACTTGGAGCACGAAGTGATAATTTTACCCTTTATAAATATGTATTCTCTAATACTCAATAACTTGCAATAAACAGGCTTCACTGGTGGGTTAACACATGGCTAAAGTATATCAAAGTAAAATTTTTTAATGAAAAGTAAACTTAAAATTTTATGATTTTACAAATAATTTATAATTAAATCTTTTAATGTGTTTCATTAGCACAACTTTCTAAATTCATTTAAGTTTTAGTTTAAAAAAACTCTAATTAGTTTATATTTATAACTTGTTAAATGAATAATTGATCTCATGATTTTAATAAATAAATATAAATTAGTCAAACAAAATATGTTTTATTATAGTGATGTATAAAGAACTAAGATTAGTAATAATTTCCTTTCAAACACCAACATTCATGTACAATAAACTGCACATGCTTTATTCAACATTTGTGATGTTCTACTTAGTTTTCCTTTCTTGCTAGTTGTATTTTTTTTTTTAAAAAAAGAGCGGCTATCTATACTTGAAATTGCAATAAGAATAGCATATTAGTTGTATTATTTTTATATAAGTAACATTAGAAGCATTTATTGGGATTCAAGATGACAAAGCAATAGCTCAAGTTAATCTTTTTGGTGATAATTTATAGGTGCTTTTATGGATTCAGTTTGTAACCATTTTTTGTCATAATTATTTTGATTATAAATAAAACATATGCATTGATTTATCTTACTTGTATCTTTGATTTAAGAGCTAAAAGAATTTCACTTAGCTATGGAGAAGCAAAAGTTGATATAGTTGGCATTTGGCCGCTAAAGTCTCTAATTAGAAAGGTAAGAAAGAATATTACATTGCAACTGTGGTATGCACGTAGCAATTTCTTAAGAAATTAAATCAATTGATGTGTTCATATTTAGAATATCATTGTTAGACCCTTATATGTAAGCTTAAAATTTCATGATATTACATTGTTCAAGGTTCCTTTCATATTAAATTGTCATCAAAACAAGAGAAATTAATAGATTCATGAGAGGTGTAATATTCATAATTATTCTAATAGTGCAATAAAATATAAGACTACATCACATGGCCATAACCATAGTCTAAAAAGTCATTGGTCAAAATTGCATCTAACAAAATGCAAATTTGTCTAAATCTACACCCTCAAGCATATGCATATTAATTTAGTATAATTTTGTGTGCATTGATGCAAGTGAGGCAACCTTCCTAGGATATGATCTACACAAAATTTCAACAAGATAATTATTAATGCAACAAAATGATTTCCATTCAAAAAAAAAAAAACTACTGAAATAATGATCTATTTTCCGAAACTAGATAAATTATGTGAAGATGTTTAATGGTAGAGAAGTTGTTTACACTTGTAACATGACTATTCTTACTTGGGCATTTCTATGCAATATGTCAATCTTGTTTGTAATAGTCACATTTTCTTATGTTAACACCTTATTAATGTTTGTACTAGATACACCCTTTGTCTTCATAACCAGGGGATCTTTTACAATTCTTGCTTTCTTTTTTGCACTAAATGGTCTATTATCTCTTTCATCACTTGTTTTCAACTCCTTTATCTCACTTTTCAATTGAGCAAGATGACTTATTAATTTCTAATATGCAACATCATATTTTAAGGCATAAAAATTAATTTCATTGATTTTGGCATTTAATAACCCATACCAAAAATTTCTAAGAACATTCATAGATTGACTTTTCAATGGCATTAGAGATTGTTTATAAACTTTAATATCTATGGAAGAGGAAAGGGAATTAAAAGATAGAATTCATTCTCTATCATTTTTCTTACTATACATGATACTTATGTAAATAGGTAAAAATATAATAGGCATATAAGGAAACCAATAAATTACATATTACACTTCCTTATTCTAGTGTCAGCTAATTCTATATAATACATCTAAGATATCACATCTAAAGCTTGTTATATCCCAAATAATATGCTCCAACCCTCACTAAATATTTTCTCAAATTTCTAAGACTCCCCCTCAAGTTGGCTTGAATATATCTTTCATAATTAGCTTACTAATTAAGTAACCCAACTATCCTTTGTATAGACCCTTTATGAGTACATCCACAATTTGCTCTATAGTGGGTATATAAGGCATGTAGTTCACATCTTCAATCTTCTCTTTGATAAAGTGCTTATCAACTTCCATATATTTAGTCCTATCGTGAATAGGTACAAGAAAATAGATAACAGATGACAGATAGTTTGTGACAAATTATAGACAAAATGACTGATATTATATAATGACGATAGACTTGTGATAGAATTTTCAATTTATCATAGATTAATGATGGTCTTGTAATAGAAAATTTTTCTATCATTAATTTATGATGATTTTATGACAGAATTATCTTTATCATGAGCTTATGATAGAATCATGACAAGAAATTTAATTTATTAAGAAATTGTGATAGAAAAATCACTTTGATTGTATTTGACCCAAATTTAACGTATTTTTTTTTTTAAAAAAATGTGTGTTTAAATAATTAAAAAGTAGAAAACACCAAATCTATCAACAAAATGGTATGTTTTGGGTAGTTTAAACTTTCTTTCATTTTTTTTCTCTATGTTGAGCATTTATACACCTAGAAATCAAAATCCCTAAATGTTATTTCTTTTACTTCTTCTCGCCATTCACAAATCCTCTATTTGAAACCCTCATTCTTGCCGTTCTTCTATTTATTTATCTCGTAGATATCTTATTCTATTTTTATTTTTCTTTTTTTAGTATAAGTTATTTTCTTGAATTTTTGAAGGATTGTAATTAGTGGGTTTGTTTCAGGTTCTAGGTATTGCTTCTTGAACATTTAAAATTATGTTTTTTTTTTTGTTGAAGAAATTTACTTATGTTTCACTTTTTGTCATTAAGTTAAAATTCTTCTATTAGCTCTATTTACTCTATAATTTCTTTTTTACTAAGCACTTGGAAATGAATATTCCGTTTTACTTTCATTATTTAATTTTATTTTTGTTCATTTTAACATTTAGTCAATTATTCTCATCTGTGGAGTTTTGATGGTCGGAATGGGCTTAAGCATTAAATGCAAATGTGGAATAGAAGTGTGCCGATGTATAAAATGTTTGAATGATATACCTCGTACATGAAATATAATTTTCTAAGAAAATTGTTAAATTTTTATGTGGAATAAGTTGTGATTCATAAATCTGGAGTAATAATAATTGATGTCTCTGAATGTAATGGAATTCAATAGAAATTATATTGTAGCCTATTTTTTAAAATAACACTATGACCAATGACAGTACTCTATTTTTTTTCCACTCAATAGAGAAATTTGGAATCTATTTTTTTGAGTAATTTTAAATTTACTAAATTTTAGTACTCTTCCTATTGTATTACAACAAGTACTTTTGCTGGCTTTGCACAGATCATATGTTAGATTCCTTTTTGTAGAGGGGAAAGCTACCTCTCCTGTTGTATCTAAAGTCTTTGAGTTAATTTTGGTGAGATCTGGACTATTAATTGCTTGTAATAATTAGGACTTTTCACTTTTATTTTTTTAATATCCATAGCCATGAGCTATATAGCTTATATGTTTGCAGGGGGTGAAGGTTATATACAGAATAAGAGAACTAGAAGAACAACAAGCCAAAAGGTCAGTGTATACTGATATTCGATTTGAATAGCCAATGTTGATATAGATTATTTACATTTATTTTTAATTATGCATAGTTTTATCCAGTTTCTAATTGTTTCAACTAAGATGCAGCATACTTTGTTTTGAGTGTCTTATCTGTATACATAGAGTGTTAAAAGTATGATGTATATGTGAAGAGTATATGGCATTGGGTTGGGCTATTTTAAGAAAATCTTGAAAGTAGGATGACAAATGAAATTTTTGTCTATGGGAGAAAAAAAAGGAATAAGCAAATAAGTATCGATTATGGTGATAGCACAGGCTTGAAAATAAATACCAGTGGATTGGCATCATGCAACAGGACATAGACAAACATCCATTGACCACATCATTAACATTTAATTGGGATCATAACCCTTTTTTGTTTTAGATGTTGCGTATCTTTAATTTACCTCTAATTTCTTCTTATGATAAGATTGTTATGCGAGATTTCATTTTCAAATGTTATAAGCTATGTGTCTGATGAATTATTTTTCATTTTGTTTTGTTTAAATTATTTGGATTAACCCCATTCAAAATGAGACCCAGTTGTTGAGCTTCTACTATAAACTATGTAATTACGAGTTATTTACGAAGCAATCCTTGAATATAGAAATGGCTATTGTCATGGAAAGGGCATGGGTTCTACATTTACATTTGCATAATAAAACTCTTTGTATTTTTTCATATCCAATTTGTTTTAATTATGATTTTGTCTTTAAAACTTTTAAGATGCAAGCATGGTTTAGATTCTTCTTCTTGATACAGATAAGCTAATACATCCTACGGGAGTTCATAAGTATTACCTGAGATAGCTGTTGTCAGATGTACCTATCAATATTGATATGGCAGTCTTCTTTAATTATGTGAGTGGATTAGTACTTATTACATGGATGAAATCCCATCAATATATTTTGGTTCAAAAAGAATTTCACTATTTATTTTGATGGTCCTTTTGCATTGTCACATTGACATAAATGATAATCATGCAATAGAATTTGGTTTAGGAGAATAATATTGAGCGAGATGACATCATGGAGCCTTTTAGTGAGGTATGATCTCTTTTTTGGTTGCTTCCCATGCTTCTGGCTTGGTAAATAAATAAATCAACATAATATTAACATTCTAGGCTTGGTTATTAAAAGCTTTATTCATTTTTTCTATTATGATTATCATCTAGAAGTTTTCTAGATACTCTTGGGTGGTTGCATCTTAACATAAGCACACAACATTCCTAATTGTTAATTTATCACGTTGTCACACATCTTGATGTTTAAGAAGAACTATGACCATCTTCTTATAGATGTTTACTTTTGAAACAATAGGGAAGCAACATGCAATAATTTGCAACATAAAAACAGTGCTGGGTATATGGCTACAATCACAGTGCTATTGGAAGATGGTGGGTTGCTACGTATGAGTTAAAGTGTTGATGGGTATGTGGCTGTTGGAGTATTGCCGCTGGAAGAGGGGAGTATTGCTGCTGGAAGCCTTGTTGTTGGAGTATTTCCATTATCTTTGGAAATTTTGCTGGGCAACTTGGCTAAGTAGTCGCAATTTGAATTACTTTTCATGGAGTTTAATTGGAATTTAACTATTGTTTTATATTTTGGTATTTTTTTTTAATTTGGGATGTTTTATTATGTATTGGTGGTGATGACATTGGATATACATTGGGTGTATTTATTTTGAAATTAATTTGTTGGATTGAATGGATGTTAATTAATTTTAAATGTATTTATTTTTAGGTAATATTTATTTTTATTTATTAATTAAATTTATAAATATGAATTCATAAGTAAATTATAGTCATAATATAATTTTTTAAAAATATATATAACTTTATGACAGGAACTACTCATCATTAAATCTGTCATAAAAATTTTCCTGCTAAAATTCAATAATAAATTTACAAGTGACAGTTAAATTTCCTACCAAAAATTAAAAAAAAAGGGTAAAAATTTAAAAAAAATTTAAATTATTTTTTTAATTAAAAATATTGTGTGATGAATATATAACTATAAAATACTATCATGAATTTATGATAAAAAATATTCTGTCATAAATTAATGACAGTGACATAAATGATAGATTAACTATTTGCATGCACTCTCTTTTATAATAGTTATTTTCCATCATTTATTGCCTGTTTTATTATAGTGAAGAATCGAATTATAAGCAATTGCAATTGCTACCTTGTTGTCATAGTGTACTTTCATTGAGAAAGTACTTTGAATTTTTTAAAGTCTTTTGGTAATCTCTTAATCTATAACACTTCATAAATTCCATAAGCAACTGTCTTGAATTCTACCTCAACACTGCTTTTTGCCATTATATTATGTTATTTACTTGTCCAAATAACCAAATTCCCACTAACAAATGTATAGTAACCAAAGGTGGATTTTTTTATCGGTGTAGAGTTTTACTTGAATATATCCTTGTTTTTAAAACAATAGATCTTTACTAGGAGTTCTTTTTAGATATCTTAAGTGAACATAGTTTCAAAGTGTTCTTCTCCTAGTGAATTCATGAATTGGCTCACTCTACTTACTGCGAATGCTATTTCAGGTTGCATATTAGATAAATAGATCAGTCGTCCAACAAGTCTTTGAAATTGTTCTATGTTCCTTATTTTCTCAGCTTTAGCATGTTGAAGCTTCAAGTTGGAATCTGTTGGGGTTTTAGCTACTCTACATCCTAGCAAACCTATCATATTAAACAAGTTAAGAGTATATTTACATTAAATGACAAATATACCCTCATTGGGCCTTGCAATCTCCATGTTAAGAAAATATTTCAAAGCTCTAAGATCTTTTATCTTGAAGTCTCTAGCAAGCCCTTTCTTTAATCTGTCCAACTTGCATTTATCATCACTTGTTACAATTATGTCATCCACATAAATAATCAAGATAGCTACTTTACTTTTCTTTAAATATTTATAAAACATAGTATGGTATACTTGACTTTGATAGTAACCTTGACCTTTTACAATTTTTCTAAAATGTTCAAACTATGCCGTTGATGATTGTTTAAAACTGTATAGAGAATCTTTTAGTTTGTGAACATTTTCTTTTAATTTGTAAACATTTGAGCCACAGCAACTTTCTTGCAGCTTTTTTCATTTAATTTAATGTACACACACACACACACATATATATATACATTTTCTAATACATTTTTTAAACTCTTGATGGCAAAATTTTGAAACAAATTCATACTCAACCTTGCATAAAATTTATAATTATTCCTATAAGGAAATAAAATATGAAGAAAGAAAGTTACTTATTTTAAATTTTTTTCTCCTTCAAGAATAAGATAATGAATGATATCACTAATTTTAGTATAGTTCTTCAAGAATATATAGTTAAAGAAGTTCTTATCAAAGGGTAATCTTTTAAGAATGTATTTAAAATTATCATTCATTCTATACTATAATATAGAATGATTTTCTTTTCAAGTTCCAAGAATACAAAATGTACAATAGCAATTGAATATTTATATTATCAATGAATGAAATGTTAGATAAACATTGCAATCCAATTCCCATAAAGATATGTAATGACTACTAAAGGAATGAATTAATAGGTCAATTCTCCTAAATTATAAAAATATATATATATATATATATGATTTTAGACAAAAGCTAGATAATTCAATTCACATATTTATGAGTAAGATCAAAAGAGAGAAATTTACCATACTATCTTTTTGACTAGAGACTTATGCTATCTTTTTTACTAGAGACTTATGCTAATACTATCTTTTTGACTAGAGAGAAATTTACCATATTATCTTTTTTACTAGAGACTTATGCTAATACTGTATTAAATTATTCATTAATTAGGAACATAACAATAAAGTAAGAGAAAGAAAGAGAGTAAATAAAAGACACAACAATAATTTAGAGGTCATTATTTTTCAATCTCAACTTTATCTAAGTAAGAAGATGAGCTCTCCTTTTATAATCACGTAATCATATAAATGAATTAAATGATTAGCTAATTAATATACTATTAGTCATAACTTTTTATGAGATAGTGGAAGTTGTATGAGATGAAGAGTTATTTGATGGGGAGACAAAAAAAAAATTGACATAATTATAATTATTTCATGAGCCTTACCATCGGGCATCTCATATGGAAAGTAACCCTTATAGGAAGAATAGGTCTTTTGACACCCCTTTAAATTTCACATGAAACCCATTTTTAATTGAAATACTTAAATAGCCAAAGATAAATTAATTTATTTTTCCTTTTGAAAGGAAATTCTATTAGCACTTAAATAATTTTTTTAAAGAAACTTACAAGAGTAGAGATATAAAGATAAGAGTTTTACAATAAAAGTAAAGATGGTTTAATATTTTATGATTTATACAAATTTATAAATAAAAACATTTTAAGAAAATGTCTTTTAGGATAAAATTTTATAGCAAGACGTTAGCTTTTATTTGAAGATTTAGTGTCTATTTCGTATGACTTATTTAATGATTATAAATACTTATTTTATTTGATAAGCTTTTATTATAATTTTTATTGTTGTTTGATTATTTTTCTAGTAGAGTTTTTAAAGCTTAAATTAATTATTTTTTCTCTACTTGCAAAAGTTAAATTTTTAAATTTTTAAGAATAGAGGTTGAAAAGTTTTTTTTAAATATTAAAATATTTAAAATATCCTTTACTTATTTTATAATCTTATTTTATTCTTTTTATAATATAACTTTAAAAAGTTTATCTATTAAAGTAATTTCATAAATTTTTAATGAAAATTCTTATTAACAACTAAACAACTAAAATTTTTTAAGTAAAATATTATTTATAAAAATTTTATTAATAAAAATTTTATTTAAATAAATTTTATTTAAAAAATTATACTAAACATGATCTTATATTTCATCACTAAATTGGATATTTTAGAAAATAAGATTCAAGATGCCTGTTACAAGGAATTCAGACAAGTGTTAAGAGCTTTACACTTTTAAAAACCCAATTAGGGCCCAGCCATAGATCCTGAATGCCCAATACAGTTAAAGAACGGAAACACAAAAACGAAAAACGAGTAACAGGAAACAGAAACAGAGAGCAAAAATCTGAACTTGTGCGATTGCGAGGATCTGAGCGAAACCCATCCCAAAAAAAAAAAAAAAAAAAAAAAACCCTTGAGCTAGAACTGAAGAAAAGATAGAAGAAATGGCAGCATTACTTATATCAAAAACCCTACAATCTGTCAAAAACCCTAACGCAATAAGCTCGTTCACTACATTTCGGACGCGCCACCTCTGTTCCGTCGCCACCGTCCACCAGTCACCGCAATCGGACAACGGCCGAACTTCGTCCTTCACCTTCTCCTCCCCCTCCGACGAGATTAACGAAAGCATCTACATTAAGGGACGGAAACAGGAAACGGCGTCGGCGTCTTCGGTGACGATGCCGATGTCGTTTATGACGGGGTCGATTGTGGGCAAGAGGTTCTATAAAAAGGTGAGCACGAGAGAAGCTGATGATGGAAATGGATGGACGGTGATGCTTGATTATCGCACGCTTAAGACTCCTTCTAAGAGACCCCTCAAGTTGCCTACTTTGGGCTTAGCTAAAGCCATTGGTGCTGAGTGGGACTATCAGGTGTGTTCATGAATTATTCATTTATTTACTTTGTTATTTTTGAAGAGTAGTGCAGTAACTCAAATGGTTAAAATTCAAATTTTTTTCATCCCGGTGTCTATTAAAATAGATCCTCTTTGTCCTTTGGTATGGGTTTGTGCTATTCCCAATTGCATCACGTGGATTAAATGTAGTTTAGGTGATAATGGTCTTGCAATTGGCATTCATAATTCATTTGATTCGGTGTGTTGACGCTGCAGGGAATTTTCTTCATTTTGAATTGTTATTTTCTCATTTAAACGGGTTTTCTTCGAGTATTTATTTATTTATTTACTTTTTTTTTTTTTTTTGCTGTTGGATTCTTTAATAAAATCTTTAACTATCATAGCAAACAGATGGGATCAGACCCTTCATGATGCCTCTCATGAAACTTGCGTGTACTGCATTGGAGAGAGTTCCACTTACTCGTCCAAAAATTATTCAACATTTGATGAAGAAATTTAACCAAGATTTAGTCTTTTGTCGTGCTCCAGCTGATAATGATCTGACAATTGGTGTACATGGTATGCTGTTTATGTGTTTGGTGCTTTATTCATAGTGATTTGTTGTTTCAATGCTTAATTTTTGTCCTGAGTATTACCAGCTTTTTCTCATTTGATTTTTTGTGGTGTACTTCTGCAAATTATAATCAACAAGTCAGATTCTACATTTAAACCCTTTGAGAGCAGAAGATTATATATTTCATCTGATCTATTTGCTTCATACCATTTACTCTTGACCCTTTCCGTTACTATGATAAGGATTTAAGTTCTCACAAGCAAATTCACTTTGTCATGCACTTCAAATCAAATCCTATCATTTCAAGTTGGAAGCATTGAATTTATTTTCTGTAACTACCATTTTGGAGAATGTTCAATTAGGAGTTTTTATTAGCTTGTGAGCAAGTGATTTGGTTTGGTAGGATTTATGACCTGTACATGCAGATATTAATTCAAATTTAAATGTAGTGGCTGAAATGCAGCTAAGAGCTACAAATAGTGCATAACCAAATCATTGTTATGTCATGATCTTGTTTGTGTGCACAGATCTTAATAACTCTACGATATTCGGTTTGCCATCTGTAAAAAGCTTCTTTTCGCACTTGAAATTTTAGTTGTATCAGTTTTATATTTTATTGGAAATTCAAATTTAGATTATTAATAATTTGGCTGGCTTTGAGTTCAGTAGGTCTTCGATTGTGATCACAGTAGATTTGTATTTTTATTTTTTAGTTTCCTTTTCAGGGGGGACATTGACCTTACTTAACTGCTCCATATGTTTGCAGAGCGGCAGGTACAGAAAATTGACCCATTACTTAAATGGTTGGAATCAGAATTCAGTTTTAAGCCCACAGTCTACTCGAGCTTTTTTGGTGGAAAGCAGGAGGATGGTCTCATTAAGGCCGTAGAAAACCTTCTGAAGAAAACAGATGACTATGAATTGGCAGCAATTGATGCAATTGCTGCGGCGGCGCATTCTTTAGTCATCGCCATTGGAATCTTTCGTGGAAATTTGCAGATTGAGGAAGCAATTGAGTTGATCAGACTTGAAGAAGATTTGCAGGTTCTTAATAACTCTCTCTCACCCAATTAGACACACACACACACACACACATAGAGGTGCAGTCACTGGTGATCTACATCTCTAACAAGTGTGTTTTAGTTAGGGCTGCCACAATTTGGTTTGGTTCAGTTCGGTTCTGGGCCAGAACCAAACGAACTGAACCAGAACTGATTTGTTCTTGAAGATTAGAACCAAATGTGAGGTGAATTTTAGAACCAAACTGAGCTGGTTGGGTTCGGTGCAGTTCAATTTTATAGCATTTGGCTTAAGGAATTAATGGTTTTTGTTTTTTTCAAAATTTTACTTTTCACCAAAATTTGACCCTTTTTTAATCCAATTCAATTGGAACCACCAACCATTCATGCTTTATACCAAAAAAAAAAAATAATAATAATAATATTATAATTAAGTATTATTGTGTAATATTTTGATCAAGGGGGCAGTGTCACTCTCCATATGGGCAACAATGTTGTACGTGCCCAGCTATGATTAGGAGACCTGTGAAGTGCGACCCACAGCTCTCCTAATAATAGAACACGTGCAACGTTGCTCTCCATAAGAAGAGCAACATTGCTCATATGACTGCTACCCTTTTTTTTTTTTTTTTTGGTGTGTGCGTGCGCGTCTGTGCGTATGTGTATATTTTCCTTTTATTTTATCCAGAAATTGATTCCGAACCGACATAATTTGTCTTGGTTTTGGTAGAATGAACTGAATGCCCACCCTTAGTTTTAGTGTTGAAAAACTTTCTGTAGCCTCTGCTTGCTTTTTGAAGCCACCTCTTTTTTTACATGTAGGTGGACAAATGGGGTCTGGTTGAAGGCGGGCATGACATTGATATTGCTGATCTGAGGGTTCAAATCTCATCAGCTACTGTATTCCTTGGTCTTTCGAGGAGGAATTAATCACTATATGTATCCTAATTAATCACTATATGTATCCTCCCATCTCGTCAAAATTATCATCCCAAGAGTTGCATAGCTTTAGTTCACTTTTTTACGGACCTGTTGTACATCTCGAATGCTGCAACTGTTATTGAAATTTTGTGATGATCTGTTGTGGTTGTTGAAATAATTAAATGTGAGAAGTGGGCACATTCAGAATCCCTTGTGTTAAATGACAAAATGAATTCATGATGCAAGGCGTTTGCTTTTCATTCAAGGCCAAATATTTCAACTTCTGAGCAGTAGCAGAGTTTGAAGAAAGTGGTGCCCTCTCAAGAACTCTGGAAATTCAATGAAGGCAATTTCTGCTGTTCCGGCCCTTCCGGGAGCTGAAACAACAGTTATTGTGCTGCTTGTGTGGATATTAACTAAATTTACACTATTAATTTATCTTTTATTGGGATAAAAAATATGTAATTACACTTTTAACATGTATAAATAATATAATAAGTTTGAGCCAACCCTTTTTCTTCGGCTCAGTTTTGCCCTGGCTAGGGGTGTCTGAAAACTGAAAAGCTTCTGCAATTGCCCAAGTCCCAGCATGTGAGAAAACGGTAATTTGAGAATTTAAACAAAATTATCAAGAATTTTGAATCATTCTTTGTGTTGTTTATTGCCTTATTCCACCAGTTGTCTCCATAAAATGCCCGCACTGAAAGAAAGATGGAGAGGTTTGAGGACTACCAAAAACATCGACTTCATGATAAAGCAATTGAAAAAGCAACTGAAAAAGAAAAAACGTAATATCCCAACAAAGATTAAGAGACGCCTAATATTTCCAAAGTGATTCCTGCACTTGAAATTCCAGACAGCGTACCAGTATCTCAAGTTTCTTCTTGGCAACATTGTTCACATAACGGCGGCAGTTTCTCGATGTTACAGTTGCAACAAGCTGTATCGCAGTCATTGTTGCACCCTATTGAGGAAAAAAGAAGGGAAAAGAAAAGAAAACGAGTTGTTATCAATCTGTCTTTCGAATTTGCATCTCATAATTTTAAGCATACCATTTAATTTCATTCATCCCTGTGAGGACAATCAGGATGATGAGTCTAAAGCATTACTCCAAAAGGATGAGAGGTTTCAGCTACATCACCTATAACAGTAACATACTGAGGACGCTTAAGTTCCTGAGGTTTTATGCCAAATGAAAGCCGAGCGCTTGCGCGAACAAAATTGGTTCGAAATTCAGTGAAGAACAAGAAGATGGAAAACCAAGTCACTATCAATAATTTCTTCACCATTGTAGCTGCTGGGTTCTTCACTGGTTATAAGCAGTATATAAAGGCTGTTCCCCGCTCAAGTACAGGATATGAAACACCTAACCAAATATGATATGCTTGCGAATTATAGATTACTCTTTAAAAATGCTTTATGAATAAAAGAATGCTTCACTCGGTAGCTGCCTAAACACATGGATTTTGTCTCCCCTGATCGTAGATTGTTTTCTTTCCATTCCAGTAATACAAAATGAATCACTATAACCATATGAGTTGAGAATGTTACATCAAATAAAAACTGCTTATCAACAACGATCTTCTTATTTGTCTTTTTGGAGCGTATAATATTGTTGTGCTACTCTCCAATCAACGCTCGTCTTACATAGCGTGCAAAGATTAACGGTTGGGTGAAACATCCATTGACCCAAGAATAGAAATTTGAAGGACTTGTGCTACTCCTGCAGTAACCGTTAGTTTTACATAACAACTCATTTAAGAAAAAGAAAGAAATACATTAATACATAACAATTGAACCATATGTTTGTTCCCATTCCGGTCTAAAGGAGAAACTTAAAGAGGGCAAAAGAGGTACAAAACTTTAAGAAAAAGAAAGAAATACATTAATACATAACAATTGAACCATATGTTTATTCCCATTCCGGTCTAAAGGAGAAACTTAAAGAGGCCAAAATAGGTACAAAACTCATCAAATGGCACTGGCGAATGGAAAAGTGTGGTAACTACACAACTAGCTCGTCAAAACACCACCCAAAACAGTAAATAGCCAATTGGCTTACCACATCAACCAGTAATTTGTATACTCGGCCAAAAACAGTAATGTTTATTTGTCTTTCACCTGATTGAAGGAAGTACAGATCCAATAAGTTCTATAAATTATTATTAGGCATAAAAAAGACAAGCAGCTTCAAATTTGATCCCAATCTAAGTACAAATGGGATGAATAATACAATCAATGTGCAAATTATTAACTCAAACCATATAGTTGGCAGGTAACTAGCTCGTCAAATCCACACCATCTTGATTCACAAAACTTGACACTTAGGCACAATCACCGTTTTAGCTGAAGCTGCTTGATGTTTATTATCTGCTTTCCAGGGTTCAAACCCTTGGGGCAGGCACGGGCACAGTTCAATATGGTATGGCAGCGGTACAGCTTAAACTCATCATCTATTGCTTCCAGACGTTCTTTGGTGTATTCATCACGGCTATCACTTATCCACCTGCATGAACCAACATAGTTACAAAGGTCTCTAAATACAGGTAAAAGATAGCGACAACACATAAGACTTTTCTTCATAGAATGAAAAACAATGCTCCTGGCATACAAGAAAAATCGTGCCTGGCAAATTTTCCAACCAAAAAAGGGAAGATGGAACATCACCCTGGCTCAGTGGTGACATTATTGATGTATAAGTACAGGCTAATTACTTCCTCAACTTATGTAGTTGTGGCACATATCATCAGAAGGCAATGGCACACATCAACATGCGCTCTTATATGCACAAATCTTAGTCCACCAAAAAGAACAATAATATATGTAGTAAGACACATTCATGAAGTTTAAATGAGAATTTCAAAATCCATGAAGTTTTTAAACAACTTTACCACAGTTGAGAAGATTTTGCAAAGAAGATTCATTTTAGTAGCATATTCTTCTCCATTGTCTGGGTCCAGGCTAGTTAAAGCAAGTTCTGCAGTCTGATACTGAGAATTCAAGTAGAAACTTGAAAGCAAACATAATAATGTACATGAAAAGTAGCTTAAACTTAAAGTTAAAACACTAATCAAAACATGTTATCTCTGTTCGATAGCATAGAATCAGAGGCTCCTATTACCAAAGTAAGTCCCTATTTTCTTTGGAAAAAATGACGTTAAAATCCTGTATTTAATGGCTATCGCTAAACAAATTTTGCAAACAGAGCATCAGTAAATGTTCCTCAACAATTAGATTTGATTGTTATCAAGATTCCATATGTTTGCATATTCCAAAAACTAATCACCCTTCCACGTGTAACTAAAATAATAGGAAATTAGAGCATCCCGTGGATCAATCAACCAATAACTTTCAGACCCAATAATATCCGCAAAAAATTTAGAAGCAAATAAAAATTTAAAAAAAAATTTCAAGCAGCCATTAGATACCTGTTAGCATGAAGCAAAGCAGCGGGGCCCAAGTAGGCTTCAGAGGTCCACCAGTAACTGGGACAGGATGTGCTACAGCAGGCGCACAGAATACACTCGTACATCCCATCCAGCTTGGCCCTGTCCTTCTTACTCTGCGGAATCTCCTTCCCCGGCGTGGGCGGAGGGTTCTTCCTCTTCAGCCACGGCTCTATACTCTTGTACTGGTTGTAAAAATTCGTCATATCCACCACCAAGTCCTTTATCACGAACATGTGCGGCAACGGCGTTATCGTTGATGCCGATCCCGACTGCGAAATCTTCGTCAGACACGCAAGTCCGTTACAGCCGTCGATGTTCATTGCGCACGAACCGCAAATCCCCTCGCGGCAAGATCGGCGGAAGGTAAGGGAAGGATCGATCTCGTTCTTGATTTTGATTAGAGCATCCAGAACCATGGGACCACACTCCTTCAGATTGATCTCGAACTCCTTAAGCTCCGGCTTCGACGGGCTGTCGGGGTTCCATCGGTAGATTTGGAACTTCTTCATGTCCGCGCTCGCGCTTGCCTTCGGCTCCACCTTCTGCGCCTCCACTTCCGACGCGTGGAGCCGAGCCGTGAGTAACCTAGCCGGCCGAGCCACTGCTGCCGTGGCGTGGGAAGACGAAATCGCTCGCCGAATTAGACCGGTCGCCATTGCTTTGGATACGAGAATACAGGATTGTTTTCTCTTTGTTTGTTTGTTTCTTCTTTTTGCCTTTTTTTTTTTTTTTTTCCTCGGGGGCGAGGGAAGATAGGTGGGAACTCGGAAGAAGGGAGAAATGACCAAAAAGTAATTTATTGGGCACTGTGGAGGAGAGGATTGTTTGGAGATATATCACGTGGCGGCTTATGGACCGTTGGCTTGATGGGCTCAACGTGGTTGGCTTCGTTGCCAGTCGTCTGATGTTTTCGATTGTTTCTATACGATTCTAGGCGCGTGTTGGCCATGCTTATGGTTTTGGTCATGGGGTGACGTGATTTACATACATGCAGCACTTGGCAAGATCCGATTATTTTCACCGTTGCTTAGGGGTAGTGGGGTTTTTTTTTTTTTAAATTTTATGCGAGCCACCAATTTGAAATTTTTTTTTTGTATAAAATAAGTCTATCTACTTCTTGATAAAAATAAAATGTATTTTATATTAATAACTTTAAAAATTAATTATTAAAAACTTTATTTTATCATCAAAATTAAGTTTTGTAAGTTTTTTTTAAATCAACACTTTCGATGACTGTTTTATGTCAGTTGAGATTAGTACAGAGCATCTAATATCTCATATTCATGCTCAAAAGAGATTATCATAATCTCTAATCAAATGTTTGGAGGTAATTTTTAGAACTTTATTATTGCATAGTTAGTTATTTATTTTTGCATAGGGACATACAATTCTACTTACTACAATGTTAGTTTGCCTTAGACCTATCATCTATCATCAGTATTCCCTACTTATAATTGATATTGGGGCATCAACAAGATATTTTTTACTTACACACCTTTGGTTGCATTGTGCAAGTTACACCACTGTAACACATTAAAATTAGATTCTAATGTACTATTTGGGTTTTGACACACCATCTGTTACCAAATATCTTGAGCTAATAATTTTAATTAGAAAAATTTTCTTCCATTAGAAGAGTGGAAAATAATACATGAAATTAGGTATGATCCTCAATAGAACCTATATATCTCATCTAGACCTATGCACTTGTCAAAGTAAAAATAAAGTACAAATGATAATTCATTTGTAGTAGATGAAAAATCAATTGCCAAACACATATATATACGTGGTAAAATAACCAAGTTATATGTACTAATTGCTAATGTCCTCGACAAGGTCATTGTTCCTAAAGAACAAGTATGAAAAGTGCACTTAAGGAATTGTCTATGGCACATGGCATGCCTCAAAAGTGATTTATAATTCACAAGTATAAGAGTGTCTTATTATAATATAACTTAATGAGTCCTAGGTCCATACATAGGAAAAAGATTTAATTTGTTAATTTAGTTTTAATTTATCTAAAAAACGAATGTAAATATAAGTTATTTAATTTAAGTGAAGTTATGGATCTAATCTTACTAGTAAATATAATTTAATAAATTCTTTTTCTTTCTATTTTTTATTACCCAAAAGATTAATTGTATAAATTATCATTGTTTCTCAATCAATGTTTTCTATAGGATTAAGTATTTAGTGCGTCAAAATTTAATTTGTTTACAATAAGTCAATGATTATTTTACCACACTTTATAATAAGATATTAAGTATTATGCCAAGCTCCCTTGTTGTCTACAATAAATCAAAAATTTTAAAATATAAAATATGCATAAAATTAAATAGAAAATAATTTAATTTATATAATTACAAATTAAATTTAATTAAATCATATTTTTCTACTAAGAGTTTCACCTTGCCCTAACTATTATTATTTAGCTCAATATAATTGTAATAAAATAATGATCATATTAAGCTATACTTAATGATAAAAAATAAAAACAACTAAAAATTAAAAAAAATAAATTTATTTTTTTTTATAATTTAAACACAATTAAGATAGAGATATGGGGAGAAGAATTTAGAGAGAAAGAGTTAAAGAAAGGTATACAGAGATGTGTTGATGGTTATTCCCCCTCCCATTTATACTAGTTCATGATCAATCTCTACCACACACATAAATAAAGTCAATTCTTTTATGGGCACACATTTGTTCTACTACTCTAACATAAACTAAATTCAATCTACTCTAAAATAAACTAAATTCAATCTACTCAAGCTCATGTAACTTATTCTATTAATAATTACCATACCTACTATCATAAAAATTTATTCCACTAGCAATTGTCATATTTAATATGGTAAAAATTTATAATTTCATAGCACAAGTCGCAAATCCTCCTCAATAATTACTTAGTTTTTTTTTCGAACCTCTAGAATTTAAATTTGACATATGTTTATTTGTTTGGAGTCTCGAATTGTGTTAAGTTTTTATTTTACCTAATAAACACATAAAAGTACAAAAAGTCAAATATTTAGAAACATAATTAAAAATTTGTAATATGTTACATGTTGTACAAATTTTATTGAAAAGCAAAATTTAAAGTACAGAAATGTAAAGAAATCACAGAATAAAATTAAATTGAAAAAATTAAAATTACAAGAATAAATTATAGAATTATTTTTTATAAGAAAAAATAGATTAAATCAACAAACTAAAATCGATCCCACGAGGAGGTTGATTTTAATTATGTGCAGAATTAATTTTCTTTTAATGAGAACAATTAAATTATGGTAATTTTATCCTAAATTGTGAATTAAAATGGCGGAAATAATTAAAAATGAAACTGTTATAATAAAGCACTTGGATATCTGGATCTGCATCAACATGCTCCATAGGCTAAATATTCCGTATTAATGCCAATTAAATCATGAGGGAGGATTCCACACCTCATGAACCACGCTCAAATAAATATGGTCTTGAGAACTTTATCGTGCCAAATAATAATAACTTGTCTTAGGGTCTTAGGTTTTAACTGGATCGTATCTAGACAAGACTATTATTATTTGTCGACGAAAAGTTAAAACAACCACAAATATTAGAGGGAAAGAGAAAGTAAATTTACCAAATTAAGCCTATGGAACATGTTGAGACTTCGCCTTCAACCCAAGCTTAAAAGAAAATTAGCCACTCATATTTTAACTAAGGATAAAAAAGGAAATTTTATTAAAATACAAAGAAACTACAAAAAGGAGAAGGAATTTCAGAAATCTAAGCTTAAAAATGAATTCAGGGGTATCAAATTAAAGGGGGAAAGCCTCCTTTTTATAGATACATTGAGTGAATCGTGACCATCGGATTAAAAACAGTTCGGATGCTCAAGATTGCGCCACGTCATCAGTCGACAATTAACAGTCAACAGTCAATATTTACACAGTAACGCCATCTGAATAGTAAATAATCCCATGTATGCGCATGTACTGTACACACGATTTTTGCTTTATTGAGATGCTGCCACGTCATCGATTTACAGTACATAAGAAATTTAATCCAATAAGATCGTGACATATCATCGGTCGATGCCACGTCATCGGTCAACGCCACATAAGCAGTCAATACCACATAATTCATCCAATCAAATACTACCACGTCATAGGCAGTTGTCACATCATCGATCCGTATACATGAACAGTGTCGTGAACAGTACCGTGTGTACGAATAGTACCGTATATGTGAACATTGACTTTTTTCTTTAATGCTCCTCTTAAGGTTTTCGACCATCCTGAATCTAAATATGACGTCCGTTTTACTGTCTGATCACTCGTTCATTGTGAAATGATCATAATGCCCCTAAAATACATAATTATAATAAAACACATATAATTAAATAACAAAATATTTAAATAAATAAAAGTAGCAATGTCAGTGAGATTTAAAGTGTAAAATGACGATTTTCTCCTTTATAAATATATACTTTCTAATACTCAACATTACATAATTGCAAATGCAAATAATAATATATGTACAAAATAATTAGATTCAAAAGATACTATTTTCCGTTTATTAAACATATAATGTTTAACACTAATCAATACACTTGACTCATGATAGACTATTAGATTTAGAAGATACTATTTTGTAGAGAAGAAAAATAAAATATTAAAGTCTTGCTGCAAATAATGCTCAAAAAATAAATGATCAAATCATTTTAAAATTGGTTTGTGAAGAGGTTAAAGAACTCGATAAATTACAACCTTAAGATAAAAACAAGATATTGAAGTTGCAAAAAGATCAAGAAAAAATGAGGTTTTTGTTGATTTTACTCATGAGAATATTATAAAAAGACGTATAATTCTTGATGGGACCGCAAACCTTAGAAGACCTACTAAGAAGGTATGTGCCCAAAGGTAGCTTAAAATGAAGAAAATTCTATAAACACTATGCATACAAAAGAGGTGTGGAATCATAAAGCAAAAGTCGTCAAGAATGTGTTTACATTTTTAATAACCACTGACACTGTAAATAATTAAGATATCTATTGATAAATGTAGACTGAGACTTAATTGGCTTAAATAAGAAGAAGCAATCGAGGCAGAGTTGGCTTCTTTATCTAAATATAATAAATTTAGACCCATAATCTAAACATGAGAGGGTATTAAACCTATTAAGAACAAATAGATATTCATATGAAAACTTAAAGAAAAGATCTAAGTTATTAGATATAAACCATTACTTGTTATCATAAGGGTTTTCATAGAGACCTGATATTAAATATTAAAAGATTTATTTGTTTGTTATATGTGCAGTTATGTTTTGATTTAAATCAATTTAGTTGTATTTGAAAATCTTACATTTACCTTTATGGATGTGATAACAACTTATTTACTAATAGATATGTGAAAATCCCTAAAGAAGTTTAAAATGTTTAAAGCTTGTCAACCACATCAGAGTTTATATTCAATGAAGCTACATAGAGCATTATATAAGTTAAAGTAATTCGGATGCATATAGTATAGCCCTCTCAGTGAATACTTGATAAATGAAGGATATGTTAATGATTCTCTCTGCCTAATCTTTTTTATAAAGCAACCAATATTTGGCTTTAGTATTCTGGCACTCTATGTTGATGACATGAATTTGATTGGAACTTTAGAATAATTATAAATGACCACTAGCTAATTGAAAAGAGAATTTGAAATGCAAGATTTAGGAAAAACTTGATATTATCTCTTAGTTATAGACTAAGCACATTGTTGTACAAAATTTTAAGATACTCACAATCACAGAATCTTTAAAAATATAGTAGTGATAATTAGGTTGAACCTATAGGGATTGTTACAACTTGAAAAGTTTACTTTAAATCTAAATCACTATTAATCCTAGCCTAGTTAATCAAATTTAGTTTTAAGCAAATTAAATTAATTAAACTAAGAAAAAAATTAAATGTGACAGAAATCAATAAGACAAAGATTGCTAAGGTTTCATATTGCATTACCATTCAATTGGTAATTATTTAATTATTATCAATCCCCTTCAAAGTAATAACTTGAAATCAATCTATATATTTTATAGTTATAACAATTAAGTAATTTAATCTAATGTAGGTTCTTTTTTGCTTTAAGGTAGGATTAATGATATGTATCCTACTAAAAAGCAAAGAATCATATTTTCAATGCTTTCCATGTATCTAGCTTATTGAAAAACATAAAATCAAACAAACAAAATAGTATTAATCATTATTTTAACAAGCTTAAATTTGACCAAATAATCTATTAACTGTTGAGAGTATATAATATTAAAGATATATGAAAGTATAATTATTCAACCAATCATATAAAAGAAAAGCCATAAACATGAAATAATATATGTAAGAAATTAAGTAACAAAAAAATTATTACATTGAATAAGATTTCATCCTTAACCCTATAAGTAAAAATGTTAGCAAAACATATTTCAATGTAAAGTAACAAAATTAATAGAACTAGCCTGCGGAAAGATTTGAAGACTATTGTCCCTCCTCTTACTCTGTGTCTTTTACAATCTAGCTTCTCTATCTTATTATGTATAGGGGTGTTCAGAATTCAATTTAATCCACTAAATTTGTTTAATCCGCAGAAATCTAATTCGTGAATTGGATTGAATTGAAATTTTAAAAATTCGCAATCAATGGATTAGATATGGATTTATCTTTGTAAATCAGCAAAAATTCATGAATCTGTAAAAAATTAAAAAATATTTATTTAAAACTTGTAACTATGACATTAGTACTAACTAATAAATAAACTAAAATATAGTTATATTAACACTATATTATATCTTATCCAATAATAATATAAAATTAAAAAATAGAGGGATTGTCAATTTCCTCCTTACTGTAATCAATATATACCATTTACGCCGTACTATTTTTATAATACCCAATAACCTCTCTAACAATATAAGTTTATAATATTACTATTATTTTCAGATGCATAAGATATTTATATTTATTATAAATTAAATAAATCATATGAATAGAAACTAAATAAAAAGTTAAGTATTAAAATTAAGAAATATATGTTTTGATGTGAAAAAATTAATAATAAAATTTTTTTTATTTTTATTTTGTAAACATTTTCTTATAATAAATATCTTATTATTATTTTATAATCATTTCTTCTATTTATCATTCAAGTTTGCTTATAATAATTTTTATATATTTATTTTTAAAAAAATTTTATAATGTAAGAAAAATACAAGAAAAATATTTTATTACTAATTTTTTTATGTTAAGACATATATTTTTTATTTTTAATACTTAATTTTTTTATTTTAATTTCTATTCACGTGATTTGTTTAATCTATAATAAATATAAATAAAAATATATTTGAAAATAATAATATTATTATAAATTTATACTGTTAAATGAGCTATTAGCTATAATAAAAATAGCAGTGGGCAAATGGTATATATTAATTACAGTAGGGAGGAAATTAGTAGTCTCCCAGAAAAATAAATAAATAAATAAATATAGATTCCTCAATAATTAATTTTTATGTACTAAGATAAACAAATGATTTTTTTGTGTGTATTATGTTTTAAAATTTTGAATGAATTTTCTAACTTTATTTAAATAATTAATTTATTTAAATCTTATTTAATTTTAAATTTGACTTAGTAAAATTATTTTTATATTAAATTTTTTTATTTAGTTAGTTTGTGGATAGGAAAAAATAAAAATTTTTTAGTCCGTAAATCAATCTCCAAAGGTAGATTGGATATAGATTGAGTTAGATTCTCATCCGATTCACAGGTGTATGGATTATATTTGGATTAAATTTTATCAATCTGTAAATTGAATTGAATTAAAAATTTATAATCTGTAAAATTATAAAATAGATATAAATTAATATCTAATTTATAAAATTCAATGTGAACACCTCTAATTATGTATCTAGCGTGCTTCGAGACTTAATTCTCTCAACTTTGTATATTTTTAAGGTGATCACCCTTTGACCGAAACCTGTTCGGATTCTAATTGCACGTAAAACCGCCTTTTCTAAGATAATGTCAGCAAATTCAGTGTGTTTCCCTTATTAACCTCGAAGCCAGCCAATGCCACCTCATTATAATTCAATACACGTTTGTTAATTTGAATGCTTTCACATGTTCCCCCGTGTAATCGTTCATTATCATTTCGTCACATGCATGCTTAATTGGAAAATAGTAATAGTCTCTAATTGTTCAATTCGTTCCAATTCATGATCTTTTACGTAATTTTATTTCCTAATCTTCATATATTTCCCTATTCAATAACGTAGTTTAATTAATTAAAAATAACAGGTAAAAATAACTAACAAACATACAATTAAGAGTAGAGTATGCATATATTTTATGCTTACCACACATACTTAATGAGATTTTATGGGGATCCGATCAATAACTTGCATCATCATAACCAACTTGCTGATTTTTTTTGTTAGTTTATTACAATAAAATAATCCCAAATCAATTGTTTCTCAAAGATAACAAAAATATGTTTGCAACCATTCTAATATCTTCTAGTTAGTTTAGAAGTATATCTAATTAATAGGTTAATAATTATATCTGGCACAGTGTATTGGCCTAAATACATTGGAGTGTTAATACATTTAGATATGGTATCTCAGGACCAAGTATATAGTCATCACCCACTTTAAGACAAAACGAAATTATTTTAGGATCAAGTGACTACCTCCAACACATTGAAATCCTCGCATTAGAGGAGGTAAGTTCATAATGTATTTGTTTATGGTCTATCATCCACTAGAGGGAGCTTATTGGGAAGAAATTCAAAAATTACTTGTTAAATTTGTAATAAATTAGAAGACTTGGACGATACATTATCCTTTAAATAAATAATAAAGAAACCCCGTTATATTTAGAAGTTAATAATTCATTAGATAACCCAGATAAATAATTAGACATAATAGCAAATAGAGTTAAAAGATTATATTTATGTAGACTAATTACAATAGCTACAAAAGCAGATAGAATAGATATTTTAGGACTAAAAAGCAATGGAACTACCAAGAGATAGTAGTATAAATATCATTTTGGCAAAAAGAATTAGAAGGTCGCTTATATAATCTAGTAAAGAGACAGAAGACATAACAAATGAAGAAGACACAAATAAATGATTAGAAAAAAATTTTGAAAAAAGAAAAAAATCATATAGGAATGATTAATACCTAAAATGAATAGTGGTTTATATAATTATACAAATGAAATTCAGTTAGTAACAGTAAATAGAAGAGAAAAATTAATATTAATTAGCCTAATAGGGAGAGATTATCTTAGAAAACAAAATTACATAGACATACACATGGGAATACTAGTCATGGAATTTTTGAGACAAGCAAAAGAAGGATTAGATACCATAGCACATTTATATTCTTATGACGGTAGACTTTATGAATATGAACAAGCATAAATAGCCAATGCAGAGATACATTTAGAAATATATTAGTAGTAGTAAGTCATATACCCAATAAACATAGACATAAATGAATTTTATAAACATATTAAGATAAGTATATAGAAATTAAAGGATATAAAAGGAATGTAGAATATAAGAACTTAGGAAATTGAATTTAGATTTGAAAGTAAAAATATTGTAGATTGTTTTAAAAGTCAATATGTAGAAATGATAGTATCTAAGAAATTAAATAGATCATAGGGTCCAACTACTATGCATGTTGTTAAGTGTTAGAAAGTGTATATTTATAAAGGAGAAAATCGTTATTTTACACTTCAAGTCTCACTAACATTGCTATTTTTATTTATTTAAGTATTTTATTGTTTAATTATATATGTTTTATTATGTATATATTTTAGGGGCATCACGATCGTTTCACAATAAATGAGTGATCAGACAGTAAAACGGACGTCATATTTGGATTCAGGATGATCGAAAACCTTAAGAGGAACATAAAAGAAAAAATGTCATTGTTCACATATACTAAACTATTCATACATACGGTACTGTTCAAAGTACTGTTCACAACACTGTTCATATATACTGACCGATGATGTGGCATCTACCTATGATGTGGCAGTATTTGATTGGACGAATTATGCGGCATTGACTGCTTATGTGGTATTGACCGATGACGTGGCATTGACCGATGACGTGTTACGATCTTATTAGGCTAAATTTCTTATGTATTATGGATCGATGACGTGGCAGTATTTCAGTGGAGCAAAAATCGTGTGTACGGTACATACACATATATGAGATTATTTACTATTCAAATAGTATTACTGTACAAAATTGTGTTACTGTGGCAAACCGTGGCCAAACCGTGTTTCTGTTCAAACGTTGACTATTGACTGTTGACTGATGACGTGGTACAATCCTGAGCATCCGAACTATTTTTAATCTGATGGTCACGATTCACTCAATATATCTATAAAAAAGGGGCTCTCTCCCCTTAATTTGATGCCCTTGAATTTATTTTTAAGCTTAGATTTTTGTAATTTATTATTCTTCTTATATTTTTTTTACGTATTTTAATAAATTTTCATTTTGTCGCTAGTTCAAAAATGAGTAGCTAATTTTCTTTTAAGCTTGGGTTGAAGGTGAAGTCTCAACATGTCCCATGGGTTTAATTTGGTAAATTTACTTTCTTTTTCCCTCTAATATTTGTGGTTGTTTTGACTTTTCATCGATAAATAATAATAATCTTATCTAGATACCGCCCTAGTTAAACCGGCATCCTAGTACAAGATTATTATTATTTGGTACGATAAGCCCTTAGCACCATATTTATTTGAGCGTGGTTCATGAGGTGTGGAATCCCCCCTTATGATTTAATTGGCATTAATATGGAATATTTAGCCCATGGAGCATGTTGATGTAGATCCGGATACCCAAGCACGTCATTTAAATAGATTCTAGTTCAATTTAATTCCTGCCATTGTAATTTCAAGCATAATTTACATCAATTTCACCCCAAATTTATTCACCCATTAAGGAAAATTAATTCTGCACATAATTAAAATTAACCTCATCGTGAGATCGACACTCGTCACCATTAATCTATTCTATAATAAATTCATGCGCTTGCGAGTTCAATAAAATTTACACAATACACACGTAATTTGGAATTACCTAATTTTGTATTTTACTTAACTAGTCGTTGGATGCAAAGAGAAAAATCCAATGACTCTTACTTAACACATGGTAATAAAGATGTTAACTGGTCACTAGCAAAATAGGGCTTTAAAAAAAAAACTAAGGTTTAGAAAATTGTCAACGGTGTGTCGTGAAGGGGCTTTTGGTGGTAAGTGGTTAATTAGGCTTTTTTTTTTATCTAGACACGAGAGTAATAGAGGAGAAGCTATGAAATCACGTTATGCATCAATGAATTAATATAAGAACTCACACTGGAGCCGTATTGAAAGGGATTTGATAAAGATGAATTCATCAATAGAGAATCAAATGCTGATGATGGAATAGGTAAGTGAAGATTGAGTTAGGTTTTTCCTAAGAATTGCAAATTTTAAGGTATTACTTAGCATGCTTGTGAATAATTTATTTACTTAATTTTACAATAGGTATATTGGGGCTCTGAAATTATACAATAGGATGAAATTGTACAATGGGATACATATAATATAAGGGTATTTTCTTGGGTAATGTAGATGTAATTCAGGTTTCTTTTTATAATTAGCGTATTACATATTGCAATTTATTCACTTTAACTATTTCTCTGTAGAGGCTTTCGGAATTGTTTCTACTCAATCGTAAAAGCTTAGAGATTAAATAAGTATGTTCGATTATGTCACAGATACTATTTTATCTTCCTGGAACAACTCATAGATTTTTCTTTTAGTTGTTCATGCTTACTTCTTGGAAGTTTGTCACTGTCAAATAATTTGGCATAATTTTATGGTCATATAATAAAAATTATTGTGCATGCACGCTCTTATTTTTTGTCAGTTAAGGGAATTTAATATGATCTACAATTTTGTGTGTGTTTTTAATTCATAATGAAAATAATCTGTGGTCTTATAACCTTTTTGTGTGATAATATGGTTGTCACATTTTATGCAGGTGTGATCATAAGTGTAGACAATCAAATGCTGATGCGTGAAAATATAATGTGAAATCGAGGTACATTTTCATAAATAATTGCATACTTGGGGTTATCATTGTTGACATGAAATAAAATTTTAATGAATAAATTTTAATACGTGTGTGAAGTGTGTCATGGCAACCATTGAAATTAGTTTAGCTGTCTTTGCATTTGAACTATCCAAGTTATGTCAGAATATATTATAAACTGCAAATAATATAGCAATTATCAGTAAATAAATAGAAATTAAATTGGCAATCATTAGGAAGCTATTATAGTTAAATTTGATATGAGTGTCTTAAAGTCATGAAAGAAGACAATAAAACTTTAAGTGACTTTTATGAGTCATTTGGAGTAACTGAATATAGAATGGATTTGGAGACAAATCGTAAGTGAAAGGCATGCAATGGTGAAATCTATATCGAATCAATGAGCATTGTGAATGGTAAAGGATAGGAAGGGATGCAAAGTAGCTATAGATTTGTGAGCTTCTTGTAAGTTTGTGAACCAAACCCAAAACAACATCGATTAAATATTTTTTTAACATACAAGATTTAACTTGTTTTTTTACTGAATGAGAAGTTTTCTTTAAAATGTTTAAATACTCAGTGAGGAAGCTATAAGTTAGATAAAGGCAAATGATGAAAGGGCATGCATTACAAGAGATGTTAGTAAGTTATAAGTGATATCTTAATTACTTTAGCTAGAATACAGTTTATTACGAATGATAAAATGAGTTGGTATTTAATTTTTGTAGGTTAAAAAAGAACTAGGATTAGAATTTAAGAACTTATCTCTAGTAGAAAAAAGCAAATATATAAGTCAGTCGCATAGAGTTGATAAGTTTACAATTGTTGTGGAACAACTAATAGATAAGTAAGGGGAAGTCGTTTGTAAAATAGGATTGTACAGTCTCATTAAGCTAAGTAGTTTGTGAAATGGGATTGGACAATCTCATTAAGCTAAATTGTGGCTTGTTGAGAAAACCAATATGGCTAGGTGCATACTGAAATTGAATAGTAGCGAGTTACAACTCAGTGCTAACAATTTTAGGCACATAATGGGACTAACCAATGGAATATTGCTGCTACTATTAAAGGGTGATAGGTCAAAAGTGACAGTGTATCTAGACAAGTACAATGTAACATCAAGTGGAATTAGCATCAAGATATTGACAGATATCTTGTAAAATTCAAGAGAGGTAGATGATGAATTTAAAGTTACATTTATGTTATTTACCTTGTGCACTATCTTATGTCCTCTTATTAGGGTATACATAAGTTCATCATTCATATTTTCTTTGGAAGACACTCAATTAATAAATAAGAGGAATTCGGCAACATTTTGCTGTGACAAGTTAATTCAGGGTAATACTCTGTACAAGGTAAACCATCTTGCATATGTTGGTAGTTGTGTGCTATACTTAGAGGTAAATATCATATTATTTAATTCCAATAAAATGTATAATTAATACCATATTCGTATAATGATAACACTAGGGCTTAAAAGAGTATTATAGATGTAGTTATCTCCATAAAACTCTGCTTTGAGAAATATGAATAAATATACATTTTTGTATCATTCTTTTTATAATTATTACCATGTAATCATGCTATGACTTATTTTCAATTACTAATAAAAGTGGCTTAAATTATGTATTCTTGTTGTTGGGTGAAGATGTTGTTCTTTAATTTACTTGTATATGGGAGACTACATAGAGATAGATCAATTTGCCCAGTTGCACTATGGAACAACTACGAGATCAAGAGGTTAATAAAGCAGGTAGAAAAGAAAGGTGGTTATGGGAGCATTAAGGTCTGTCATTTATATATGTAGTTCAATGCATACTCAGTTCAATACGTACTTGGTGTTTTGTGATTGGTGATCTAAAAAATAGAAAAAATTGTTTGTGAAACCTATGAGTATTTATTGTTGTTATGGCTTGTCATTAGCGTAATTGTAAGCTACTTCATGAATTAAATTGTTAATATCTGAAGCCATTTTGTGTTAGGTGGCAATTCCTATAAGTACAGGTGTAGTGAGGAGATTAGTTAGGGGCAGTAGTATTTCTCTTGAAGAAGATTGCAACAGCAATGCATCGATGTAGTAGCGTACAAATATAGTTGTTGATCAATTAAAGAATGGAATATGTCGATATAAGGCTAGACCTTTTGTAGTTCTAATGTCACTAGAGCATAGAGATATTAAGCTAATTAAATACATCATGGATGAAGACTTAAATGAAGGGTGAACACAACAGCAATGCATCGATGTAGTAGCATACAAATATAGTTGATGATCAATTAACATATAAGGCTAGACCTTTTGTAGTTCTAATGTCACTAGAGCATAGAGATATTAAGCTAATTAAATACATCATGGATGAAGACTTAAATGAAGGGTGAACACTAAAGCAACATTACATGACCTAACTTGGGTTAACTGGTTTATCCAAAATTAATATTAATGTAATAAAGCTAACAAATATATAAATAGCTCATTGTGAAGGCGAACAAGCATTGTTCAAGTAGAAAATGCAGATCATTGTGAAGGCGAACAAGTATTGTTCAAGTAGAAAATGCATGCTTTCTTAGCGCCCCAATGCCGACAAATGTCGAGGTCAATAAAATGGATTATGTTTATAGTATGGTTCATTTTGCATTTCTTAGCACCCCACTTCTTGATAAATGTTAAGATGAGTGTAACGGATTATGTTTATAGTAATGTTATTTATGCATTCATTCATTTATTTCCATGTTATGTGCATTTCATATTATAGTCATTAAGACGTGGACTTTGTATGTGAGAATCCTTTGTAATTTTAATTCTTGTAAATTGTCTCTGTTGTGGCTAAAATGCTATCTATAAGATAGAAATCCAATGGCAAGAACCTACACTATAGTTGGTTTCCACAAATTATTAATGCTGTAAGACTAGTCAATCACTATCCATTCATTTAATGGTCTATACATTTTTTATAGCTTTTTTTATTTATTAGGTGTTGGAATAAATGGTTATTTAGTTTATTTTTTTCTATGCACACACACACAATAGACTATTTATTATTTCGCACATTATGTTAGCTGCATAGCATAACATTATACACGTCTACAAAATTAATTGTGATTAAATAGATCTATAAAGTAGCAAACAAGTTATGGTATTAATAGATAAATGCGTTAATTGCAGCAACAGGCAGATAGTACAGAGGGATTCCTATAGAGGTGGGTTGAGGAAAATGTCAGTATAGATTAAGAGATTACATATCTTTGTACATGTGAAAGGGTGTGGATTAATAAGATGCTTTATAAATATGTGTGTGTGTGACAAAATTCCAGAAGAAGAGTCAAATAAATTAGTTCTTAAATTATGATATACAGATCATTATCCCAGTAAACCATGGATTCATACACTGGTACTTGTTAGTTGTTTCAATTCTAGAGCATTGTGCCGAGATATGAGACCCAGTCCCAAGTTCATTGACATCAAACATCTTCATGACAGCAGTTCCAAAAATTATAAACTGTGCCTGGTATATTTTCATGGAAGAGCTAATATTTCCATATTATTAATACGATGTTCATTTGCAGTTATTTTTCATCATTTCTTTGCACTAAATTGCATGATAAGTTATTTGATTTTCAGCTTACTTGCCTTGATACGGTTCTAAAAGAGCAGCCAAATATTTAGTTGCACATTTAAATTTTACACCTTCTCAATTTTCAAATCGCATTTAGTTGTAAAGGATCGTCAGGTATACAACTATGGCCTTTACATTGCTACATCAATAAATCATATTGGACGAACACTACTACCTAAAACAGAGGTAGTTTCCAACATTTTTTAACGTAAGTTCCTTATATTGAGTCACATATATAATTGTGATGTTGATACAATTTAATATAGTTATAGATTGGTTCTAATTCTGATGGAGAATGTTTAAGGCTAATGTTGTTGTTGGTTAAGTTTGAGAATAATTGTGTGAAGGATAAATTATTTAAAAGTACAAGAATTTATTATTGAGACACAAAAAAAGAAGCCATAAAACGAGATCATAATTTGGCAATTAGGTTGAGACAAACTGAAGCCACGTAAAATGAGACATGGGCCACGGAAATAATTACAAAAGACCTCGTCCACTATATGTAAAGATAAGTAGTGACATATTTACTAGTAGCAAAGAATATACCTAAAAGTGTATGTATGCATTATTGCCAATTCAGACTATGAGTTAGGTATGTCGAGTGGTTAAATACTAAGTAAATGTATTCATTATTTCCAATCTTTTCATAAGTCATGTTTTAATTAACCAGACTATATGTAATTTGATGATGCAACTAAAGAGGGGTCCAATGTATAGCTTAAAAATTATGCCAATTAACATAGCACCTCATGTCCAATTTATTGTTTTAAGCAATTTATTAAAATATAAATTCAAGCAAACAATTATTTGGCAGATAAGAAAATAGAAATCAAACTCGAGAGTTTCTATCTAGCTCGGCAAACTCTACTTATAGTCACCCATACAAGGTAACTATGCTTAAGGATTTTAGTCTCCAACCCTCCCAAGGTTTCAACCCATTACAATTGAGTTATAAGTGTTTCTCACACTTATAATTTTCACTATCTTATGGATAATTTATTAGCAAATTGAAAGCCAGTAGTACTTGAAATATTAACTAAATAACCCAAGGATAGGGTGAATTGGGTTTGTAAAAGTTTAAAGAACTAAGAAACTCAATGCAATTTAAACAAAATAATCAATTTCGAAATAAACAAGTTAATATGCTAAAAAGAAAAGATAAAGTAAGAGAGCGCAAACACATGGTTTTATGTGGTTTGGCCAACTGTACCTATATTGACACCTTTAAGTTCACTGGGCTTGAGAATTACACTCATCTAAGGTTGTAACAACTCTTATAATTGACTTCTAAAGTGTCAAAAGACCTTTATAATCAGAAATTATCTTTAATTTCTTAGCCTTAGTATATTTTAATATTTATAATTACTCAAAAATAAAGATTACAAACGAATTTTCTCTCTCACAATGTTTTAACTATAAATGAGAGCTCAATGTATGAATAAATGAAACAAAGATAAGTTTAAAACTCAAATGAAGGTTGTATTCTCAATTGGAAGCTCAATGATTACTTTATGATTTGGCACTGAACTGAGTTATTTTATAGTTGAAGTTAAAAATTAGTTATTTGTAACTTTCTGGAGATAATCGGATAGCCTCTTATCTTTTATCAGATCACTATTTTAACTTGAGCAAGTAACTAATGCGCCAAAAATTCAAATTGTCAGATAACTGTTTTTCAATTTTTGACTTACCGTTAGTGTCTACAGACTTATGTTCAATTCTGTTCAATGTCAGTAAGTCGTTATCCAGATGTCGGTTAACTGTTACTACCCAGAGACTAATGTTCAATTCTTTTTTATATTGGTTAGTCATTTTTCAGATATTGGTTAGCTGTTTGCTACAGTGACAACTACACTGAAATTGTTTTTAAAATTATAATTTTACCTCAAAACTTTCTGTAGGTATACAATAGTTCAAATCTTTGTAAAACTTTTCAAATGAGCCTATTTCCAGATTTTAAAATTCCTAAAAACTTTAACAATTAGACCATAAACTTGAAAAACAACCAATTTCATGAAATGTATTAATCTTTAAATCCCCAACCTTTATAAAATAAAATAATAATTTATCAAAAATAATTTGAGCTTTTAAAAACTTAATCATTCTTAATTTTCAAAATTATCATTAAAATAATCATGTTAATAGTAAGTTCAGGAGATATCTTAGTACTAATATCATGCCAATGACTTGGTAATAATTTATAATGAAGTTTATATAATTTGATTTTTCAAATTATCGATTATAATTGTTTTTTTCTTCGCTTGAAATAAATGGGTTAAAGCTTAAGTGAAAATTGTCACCAAGCTACTTAGCCACTATAGTTGTTTCAGCAAGTCGCTTACTATTTAGAATTGGAAAAAATATATCCAGTGCAAGTGATTGACCTCTTGAAACATTCGGGTGACCACTTACTTTATGGAATCACAATTCCACATATGTTATGTACCCCATTAGTTGTTTATTATTTAGAAGATAGTCATTAACTTTTTGGAAACATGAATTTTGATTAAATCATTTCAATTAAACCTGTAATACCATCATCCTAGAAAATTGGATTTCTAGACATGTTTTTTATAAGTGTTTTAAAGTATTGACAACATCAAAATCTACATACACTAAGTTTTCACCAATGTGGTTGTATGATAATTATAAAATATATTGTTTAACAAATTGCAATACCTTTTTTATGAACTTTATTCAAGTCCGTTGTTGTTTTAGATTGAGATCGTTTCCTCTTGTATGAAATTTACCTTTGAAACTTATGTGAGATGATTAGGCATGAATTGACCAAATTACTATCATTATATGAGGCTTATTATTAGCAAATTAAATGACCATATAGCCTCTTGGGCTAACTTTGCAATAATGTACCGAAAAAATTTAAATGAAACTTTTGCATATGAACTTGCTTTAGAATCTTACCTGGAAAGTTAATCTTAATTTTCAGTAAATTTTGAAACTTGCACTCATAAAACCATCATCCTTCCAAACTCTTATTTGGCCGTAATTTATAGCATATATCGATGTACTACCAATACGTAATTTATAATTATATAAAAAGCCTTGGATACTTGTGTCATCAGTTGACTTATAATCTTTATTGATGTGAAATTATTGGTACCATGCCTTTGATTTGTTATCAATGCTCAAATCATTGGTATTATATGTCTGTGTGAAATCTACATTTACTTGGTTGTTTATTACTAGACTTTCCCTATCCATTCTGACGACGTGTCCTCTTGACCTCATTACTCCATTATTTTCACACATAAATTGATTACTTTATATTGAAGAATGCACATTTGTTTGCGGTGATTGTTTCTTTGCTTTGCACTTTCATACTATATGTATGGGTTAGCCATACCTACCGTATCTTATTTCATGTAAAGGCTTGATTTTTTTTTCTTTCTATAATCTTTCATCAAAAGTAGAACCAGATTTTGAACATGATTTCTTTATCCTAACTTGTCCTTTGATTTTTCTTTTCCTTTCTTGCATATTATAGATTTCAAGCACAGACACAAGCTGTGTATGTCTACAATAGCAATATCAAATACCTCTTCACCATTATACGTAAGTCGCTGCAAGTTTTGACAAGCAACATGTAATGCCCCTAATCAAGCCTCCACACTCATGTATGGAGCATTTAATTTTGCATTCATCTTATATGAACAACCCTTGACCTTTGCCTCCTTAGTCCATTTTCTAGATATTATACATTTTGAAATTGTCTTTATGTTTTTAGCCTCAACATTGAACAAATATATGAACATGGAATGCCAACTATCTTAAGCATCACATAATTGCATGAAATAGAGTCTCATAACCCTATTAATTTAAATGATCCACTCATTATAAGCAACATCATATTTTTGTACTTGAAATACTTTAATTCCATCTTCACTACTTACTTATGATGATATAAGACACCTTCCTTGTGAATTTGATCTTTTATAATCTGAAACATCGCTTCTATGTAAATGTCTCCTATTTGCTCTTCGTATGCTTTTATGTGAGTTCTCAACATAGGCCAACCATCAAAACTATCAAAGTCATCCTTCCCTTCAGCTTCTCACTACCTATTCATTTGTTTAACAAAAGAGATAAGCTTAAGTCTAACACTAATGTAGTGATTTATAAAGGTGTTCATTTCTTTCGATCGTCGTGTACTCCTAATTCTCCCTGAGAATTTTCTTTTTAAAAATGTCTCAGCCTATATGTGTCTGTCACTATACAAGTTTTTCACCCATTCATGGTTTCTAACATTATGGGTCACCACTAATTTAACCATTTTTTTTCAAACTGCTCTTCGAAGTAAAGTTTTAACATGCACCTTTGAAATCTATTTGTAAAGTCCTTGTTTTTTATGTTTGCTTGAGCATTTTGAGCTAGATGCCAACAACAAAGCCTATGGAATATTTCTAAAAGATGCTTTGGTATAGCATTTCACATTGCTCTGTCACCTCCTACTATAACCGTTTTTTGCTGCTTACCTTCTACTGGTTTTAAGAAAATTTCCAATAACCTTGTATAGGCATGTTCTATCTCATCTAAAAGTAATATAAATCCAAAAACAATTGTTCATCTATGATGATTCACTTATAGCATTACTACTAATGGCTTTTGGTAAGCATTTGTCTGATAAGTTGCATAAAAACTATCATCATGGGCTCCATCATCACTCTAAAATAGTTCTCTCAATCTTTTTTCATCATTAACTGCATATGAAAAAAAATGTTGGATCATCACTTTTTTTACTTTTAGATAAAATAGGTAAGTTTTAGCATCCGATTCCCTAAGATGTTTTCTAAATTCTGAGTTTATTTCATTCTATATATCTTTCCATATATATCTAACTTTATTATACCCTCTTGACCTATCAATCATATACTCATATATTTGGGATGGTTTCATCCTAACCTTTCAAAGCGATAATGCAATAACTAAGTCTAATGTTAAAACCTTCCGATGAGACCTTATAGCATATGCTCTTATGGTGTAAAAGTGCAGTTGTGCTTGGCATTGAATTGTGGACATATCCAGGTGTTGTTCTCATCCTGCCATTTAATTTTAAATGCGGCCTGGCATTATGATCGAGTTAGTAGTTTTGCCTCTCTTTTTTTATTCTCCCATCCAATAAAATTCCTTGCTCAATATTCTTCTTGGCTGTAGACTCATTTTTTTCCCATGAGCACACCTTTAATGCTCCATCTCTTATTATGGTGACGAACTCTGAAACCCATTGACTTGGCATAATAACAATAAAGTACATTATCTACTTTATATGACGAAAACTTCCTACTCAGTATATCTTCTAGATCAATCTTTCACCAGCCCAGATTGATGTCAGGAACACTATTTCTGAAGTCCTCATTAACTTCACTTTCCATATTGTCTTTGATTTTTATTCCCCTCTAACCGAAGTCTTTGTTCATCTCGTTATTTCATCGCCTTCATTTTGTAGCAATCACTATTCTCATCTACAAACATTTCACCAACCGATATGTCTAGCATTTGGTAATTTACATCACATTCATTTCAGAACCTACAATTAAAATATGTTCTTCAAACAACCAATTTTTAAAAAATAAATAATTTAATTCATGTACGATTTATCGTGATTAGTACCGCAGTAGATATTACAAACTACATTCAAACTGACAAAGATTACAGATCTTTTGTGTAAGTATTAGCATTGCAAGTAATAGAACATTATCTAAAAAAAATGGCAAAATTTTTTTGCCATACAAGGACAACATAAAATATTCAAATGACATGTGGATGAATTATAAATAGGTGATGTCAATAAATTTAAAAGCTTAAACCCAATTTAACCATTAGATAAAGAACATATAATAACTTACTTAGACGATGCGATTGTACACCTTCAAATTTTTCATACGCTAATTTAAAATTTCCTAGCTTCTCGCTGCGTTTAACCTCAATGGAGTCAGATAAAAGGGTCCAAAAATGCAATAATTTGCAATTATATGTAGCAAGTTAATATAAACGACAAAACCAAACAAATTCACCTGGCCTTAAAAGGATGAGTGATTTACAAATGTCCCACCTTTTTTATAATTATCTCATTTCGTTGATACAGTGCTTCTTTAGTTAGTTTTCTAAAAAGTTAAATTATTTCATCTTTTATGTCATCTTCAACTTATTAACCTTTAGTGGATCCATTGCCAAATAAGCAAAAGTTTCATTTATTGTCAAGCTTTATTTACTGGGGTGATTAACGTTGTAACCCTTCAACTTTGGTTAATTGAGTCACAAAGCAATTTGATATTGTTACTTCTATTTATCTCTTTCATTGAAATTTTTCGTCATCTCTCTTTCTTTGGTACCCTACAAATAGTCTCTACCTCATCATTTGGTCACTACAGTCTCAATTGTTTATGTAATTCACATTAAGGCCCTTGCATTTGTCTTAGGTGAACCTTACTTATACCAACTATGACTACTAACTTATTGGGTTATAAGCCCTAGAAAAAATGTTATTACACTCTTAACTAATAGTGTCTTTTATTATATATTTACTTGTTGTATGTCAATCCTCAATTTCCATCCCTTTATTAAAATATAAGAGTTTCACAGTAAATATTGCATTGCTTCAATCTTAAACATACTAATAGATATTCATTAATACTTAGCATCAGCAATGATGATATTTATGCATAATACTCTATTGCATCATAGTAACCAATAGTACATAGTCATAAGCATAGTAGACTTAAGCCATTGCATCATAGTAACCAATAGTACATAGTCATAAGCATAGTAGATTAAGCCATTAATTTCTCTATTTCCTTAGTCTATCATCCATGTAATAAGTGAACTCAATTAAGTACATGTAAATTATTAGATGAGTGCGATATTGCAAATGTTCATTATGATAATGCCACCTGTGACTTCGTGGGCAAACTTTCATTTATAGAATGTAAAATACAAATATTTCACCACTTCCCACTCTTTCAATAGTTTAGGGATTGTATCATTATCTTCAACAGTGACCCAAACACAAATGGAAACAACAAACTATAGAAACAAAGGTAGTAATTCTATTTACAAGAACAATAGCTCATAATTAGCAAGCCAATAATTTTTAACAAGGATATATTCAGATAAAAGATACCTTCAGTGGTTCAACGGATGCATAGTTCATAATTGTATTATGAGGGATTCAATAAAGGAAATCGTTTAATATCCAACTTGCAACACAGTTGACAGTATAAAATAAAGACCACGATAATAAGGTGTTCATTGCAATCATGATCTGATAGCCAATTGGATCATCTCTAAATTGGCTAACTGCCTTTCTTTGTCATAATTGCAATTTACTTGTAATATTTGGCCATACTTATTTTACATGACAAAATAAGAATTATCAAATGATCATATTTGTCCAATTCATTGTTGTCATTTAAAGATGACATCTATATTATTTTTTACAAAAAAAGGTTATCTACATATTTTTATCAATGGTTATTATATGATTTTTATATTTTTCAGTGAACTTAACCTTTTTCAAAAATCCCTAAAGTCAAATGACATTAGTCCATGGAATATTGAAAATGTTGAATCACTTACCCATATAGCAAAGATGATAGCAAGTGCTATGCGTAGAAAAAACATTGCCTAGACTTTTGTTTTTGAATAAGAAAAGGTTAGCAAATAAGGGATGTTCAGATGTTAAGGTTCTTTAACACCAAGGACATGTCTATGATAGACTAACTCATGGATGTCAGTAACTATTTTGAAACACTTGTCTTAACAAATTAAGAGACTATATATTTCAAGCAGTGAGGTAGTAAATAAGCTGATTGATATAAATGACTCTAATAATCGAGAGGAAACTATCGAAAAATAGTTATACTCTTCTATTTCATTTTATTTCAAATGGATGTCAAAAGTGCCTTTCTAAATGGATATATCTGGAGGAAGTTTATGTGAAACAACCCCCTGGTTTTGAAAATGAAAAATTTTCAGATCATGTTTATAAGTTATCAAAAGCTTTATATGGTTTAAAACAAGCACCTAGAGCATGGTATGATAGGCTTAAAAATTTCTTGCTTGATAATGATTTTTCAATGGGAAAAGCCGATACTACACTTTTTGTTAAGCATAAGAACCAAGACATACTTGTTGTTCAAATTTATGTTGATGATATTATTTTTGGTTTTACTAATGAGTCATTGTGCAAAGAGTTTTCATCTTGTATGAGTAAGGAGTTTGAAATGAGCATGATGGGAGAATTGAAGTATTTCCTTGGACTTCAAATCAAACAAAACAATGAGGGAATTTTCATCAATCAAGCTAAATATGTCAAAGATCTGCTCAAGAGGTTTGGAATTGAAGAATTAAACACTAAAAGCACTCCAATGAGTACAACAATCAAGCTTGACAAGGATGAAAAAGGTAAAAAAGTTGATATTAAAAAGTATCGAGGTATGATCGGCTCTTTACTTTACTTAACTGCAAGTAGACCTAATATCATGTTTAGTGTATGTTTGTGTGCAAGATTTCAATCATGTCCCAAGGAATCTCATTTGCTTGCTGTTAAAAGAATTTTTCGTTATTTGAGTGGAACCATAGATCTTGGCCTTTGGTATCCTAGAGGAACTCATATAGATTTAACTTGTTACTCGGATGCCGATTTTGTTGGTTATAAGGTGGATAGGAAAAGTACTAGTGGAACTTGCCATTTTCTAGGTCATTCTCTTGTTTCATGGTTTAGTAAGAAACAAAACTCGGTTGCACTCTCAACTACTGAGGCGGAATATATTGCCGCAGGTAGTTGTTGTGCACAGGCCCTTTGGATGAAACAAACACTTAGAGACTATGGCATTAAACTTGAACAAATTCCTATCAAGTGTGATAATACTAGTGCTATTAATCTGTCAAAGAATCCCATTCAGCACTCTAGAACCAAGCATATAGAGATTAGACATCATTTTTTAAGAGATCATGTACAAAAGGGTGATATTGCTTTAGAATTTATCTCTACGGAAAATCAACTTGCTGATATTTTTACAAAACCCCTTTGCGAAGAACAATTTTCAAAAATTCGGCATGAGCTTGGGATGATGAGATTTTCACATTAACATCTCTAATTATGTTATTGGATCTATTAAAATTATTTGCTTAATGTTTGTTAATGTTTTTGAAGAAGTTTGAGCATGATAGATAAATAAGGTGTTATGAAATATTCATTTCAAATGCTTGTGTGCTCTATGATATATGCTTGATAGATGAATCATTTGCTTGATTTAATCATGTGTTAAATGTTTAAGATCATGATTCATGCATTAAAATGGTTCTTGAGAGGTTTCAGAATCAAGAAATGATGACGAGATTGGTCAAAAATGGCCGAAAAGTAATATTGGTATGTTTGGGCAGCAACCAGGCGGCTAGCCGCCTGAACCAAGCGGCTAGCCGCTTGGAATGGCACCCAAACCCGAGAGCAAGCGGCTAGCCGATTGGTCACGGGTTTACACCCTTCCTCTCCCTCATTTTGGCCTTCTTCCTCACTTGTCTCTCTCTCTCTCAAAACCGTGACTTCTCCTCCATTTTTCCTTCAAAAATTCTTCATTTCTCAACCATTTTCATGTCAAAATCATTGATTCAATCCATCACCCATCCATTTAACTTCCATTAAATACCTTCCAATCATCATTTCATCTTTCTCTTCTCTTGTTTATCTCTTTCTCTCTCTCCCGCGTGAATAGTGCCTCACCATCTCTCACTCAAATTTCTTCAATTCTCACTCATTTTCTTGCTAAAATTAATCATCCAAACCATTACCCATCCACTACTCCTTCATTTTTCATCATTCAAACATCATTTTATCACACTTCCATCAAAATCCGAAATCCAAAAACCTAGTTTTGGCCGTTTCTCTCTTTAGATTTTCAAGCTCTCTCTAGCCCATCTTTAATCAATTCCACATTATATCTAAACCTCATTCATCTCTAGGATTACATTTCTTGGCTCAAACTTATCCATTTTCCTCAAATCCGAAATTGTTCAACAATGGTGGGTGGAGAAAAAGCCAAGAGCAAACAAATGGCCAAGAGACGCAAGGAAGATTATGAGGATAATACGGAGTTTCTGTCCACTCATTTTCGACATCTCCCGTTTCGGAAACGGTTTATCGATAATTTCATGCCGAGGTCGGTTATTCCTCCTTACCTTGTTAGTCTTAAGAATTTGGCGAATTTAGAAATTTGTGGTAAATCTCTTGACAAACTTCTTATTGCTATGGGTTGGAAAAATGTCTTAGTTGTTCAAGAAGCATATTATGAGAATTTAGTTAAAGTCTTTTATTCGAATATGGACATAGAAGTTTCGGATAGAATTGTTACTAGTGTTGGGGGAGTTCGTATTGAATTTGATGTTGCGGAGTTAAATCATATTCTTGGGACTCCAAATGAGGGATTAGAAATTTATAGTGCTAGAGCTAGAATAGATCATCCATGGTTTTCTCTTGAAAATGTTGTTCGAAAAATTTGTCGCCGACGTGATTTGCTCCTACAGATCATCGTTTCTTTAACGATGTTCTTCCACCAGAGCAACTTCCTGATCTTAGTGTCCCACAGCGCTCTCATTATCCATCTTCTGTAGGTTCTTCCAAAACTCCTTCAGCTGCCCATGAGGATGAAATGCAGCAGATGTTGGGTAAAATGGATTCTCTTTCGACACAGCAAAGCCAACTTTAATCTCAGTTTGAAGCTTTTTTAGCTCAATCTACTTTGGAGCACCAGCGCCTCTTTGAGCAGCAGCAGCAATTATTTGATCAACACCAGCGACTTTTTGCTCAACAGCAGCAGATTCTTGATGGCCAGCAGCAGCTTTTTGCAGCTCTTGGGTTTCCACCACCATCATCTTCATCACATCCACCATCTCCATAGCTTTTTCTGTCACTCTGTACCACATATTTTTATGCATTTACATTTTCTGTATGAATTGTGGTTGATTATTATGAGCTATTTAGATGTTCTGTATTTGGATGCTTTGTCTTTGGATATCTTGTATTTGGATGTTTTGCATTTGGATGCTATATTATGACTTGTTGATATATGTTTAGCTCTTCATGTCTCTTACTTGTATTTGGTTGATTATTATTGCCTTAGTTTAATTTTGATGATGAAGGGGGAGAAGTCATGTATTTCGGAGACAGGTATTATATTTTCTCTTTACACATTTGTGCATATTTTTTGAAATATTGAGGGGGAGCTTAAAAATTGTTATAGATCATATTTTCAGAAAGAGTTTATTTTAAATTTGACTATATATGTCATGTATTAAGGGGGAGCATATATGTCGAAATACATGGGATGTTTGTCATCATAAAAAAGGGGGAGATTGTTAGCCTAATAGGCTATAAATAATATGATTTTGATGATAACAAACATATGCATTAAAGTGTTTCATTTTGTATTTCACAAGTTCATTAGTTTTGAAGGATAATAAATCAAGTGGAATCAAGTGAAATCAAGTTCAAGACACTCAACAGAAGCAGCGGCTCAACGGATAATTTATTGCGACAATTTCTTGTAAAGCCGGTATGATTTAATTTATACTTGGATTAGCATTTGTGAAGCTCAATTTTATGTTAATAAAATAATTATTTTTCAAGTTAAATACTTTTATGTTTATGAGATAAAATATTTTGTGGATTAAAGTATTTTAGATAAAAATAAAAATAAAAATGTTTTAAATTTCGGAGTTGGACTTATTTGCTAAATTCTAAAACATTTGAGTTTTATTGTAACTTATAATAGATTGTGGGCTTAAGTGAAAAGTTTTGAAAACTTTAAAGATTATGGTGATTTAACTAAAACTCAAAAAGGACTTATTTGAAAAGATTTTCTTTATTTTAGGCCACACTATAATTTCAGAATATTTTTAGGAATTAAATAATAATTAAAATTTCTGAGATTGGGTCTGTTTAAAAATTTTTATAACGTTTTGGGCCATAGCATAATTTGAATAAGTTTTGAGGTAAAACCGTAATTTCGTGAACAGTGTTACTGTAGTAAAATTCAAAATTAACGATAAACATTTTATGAAAGCGGGAAAGGTTAAATTAAGCGGTATTGAAAGACCTGGAATTTGACAATAACGGCTAGTTTTCAAGCTTTAACTATAAAAACTCAACTCCAACTTCATTTAAAAGTTTCTGGCAAGTAAAAACAAGTTTGTAAAACATATATTGAGCTTTCATATTGCAAATCACAAGAGATTAAATCATTTTTGTGCTATTATTTGTGAATCTACTCTTATAGAGAGTGTTTTGCTGTATTTTCTATTTTGCATTGTATTAAGAGTGTTCAAGTGAGGGAAACACTTGGGGTAAAGAGATTAGGGTGATAATCTCTTGATTGTAAAGGTCCATTGACACCTTTGAAGTCAATTGTAAACGTTTGAAGCCTTGGGAGGCTTGGATAGTGAAATCCTCAAGCTCGGTTGGCTTGGAGGCGTGGACGTAAGCGGGGATTGCCGAACCACGTAAAAATTGCTGTGTTTGCATTCTCTTCCCTTACTCATTTATTTTACAAGCATTATCTAATTTATTATATTGCTGTGAAACTTAATTTTTGTTTACACTAAAGCATTAGATTGAATCATTTGTAAAATAATTTTTAATAACCCAATTCACCCCCCCTCTTGGGTTGGTTATTTGTATTTCAAGAACAACTATCTTGGACATCATCTAATACTCAATGTCATATAGCTAACTTCTCTAATGATACAAGTGTGGCTTTGATTGACAATAGTCAAGATGACGGGGCACTAGAGAATTTATGGGTAGGATATGATGATGATTTGTTTGAAATAATTGTTCAAATAAAATGAGAAAGATCTTCAGTGGATGGGTTCTTATTCAAACAAATGAGGACTAACATTATGATCATAAAGTCAGGGTAAAGATTTAAGGATAAATTTCAGTTTAAAAGGGTTATAGAGATTTAAACAATGCGAAATGGTATTAAACATTATATAATAGAGAATACAAGTACCCATATAAGTTGTGAGTGTTCTAACCTTTAATGTGATTGAAAAATTAGTGCAACCAAGGTACAAAAAGACCATGTCTATGCGCCATAGAAAAATAACACCAAATCACACGTGCAAAAGGTGCAATTGTAATTTTCTATTTGAGACCCAATGGAATGTAGCAAAATTATTGCATTGGTGGGTACAAAATTAAAAGAAACTATGGTCTCAAATACCTCATATAGAAGTTTGAGTTATAAAATTTAAAAGAAACTATGGTCTCAAATACCTCATATAGAAGTTAGAGGCCACATTGAATTCTGGCTGTGAACAGATCACAACTACAAGTATGAACACTTGCTCCAATACAAAATGAAATGTTGAAGGTTAACAACTAAAACATTATCACAATAAAAATGAAAGCTCTTGATGATCCAGCTGGGCTAACATTTGATTGCATGTTTATTATATTCACAGACTATTCATATGCTTTCAAGATAACATGTCAAAGACTTTTAATTGTATATAAATGGGAGATTAACAATCCATACAAGATTGTGATGCTTGTTGTAGTATGTTATGATGGTAATGATGCTATGTCTTTTATTGCTTTTGATGAAGTCAAAGAAGAGAACTTACATTCATGGTCTTTTCTCCTTAAAAATCTATATGACAAGCTTCACATAGATTACATGGCTTATGTAAAGGGTATTTGCATCTTATGTGATAGGGGTAATAGAGTTGATGAGGTAGTGTCATAGTTTTTACCATACAGTCATTATCAATAATGTTGTTTCAGCTTTTTTTTGGGCTACTTGTAGGAGCATAAACAAAGGTAATTTGAAAACTAAATAAATCAATTACAAAATGAAAGCAAAGACTATTTAATTAGCTTACTACTATAGAATACCATACTTAGGCGATTTACTGCATGCCTGAATAAGTTACTAGCACTAAGATAACTATAAGTGCCATAGAAAAACTGTGAATTTTGTTGATGAAATACCTTAATTTGAATGTTACAAAAAGATTTACTGCAATAACGTGAGAAACTACAAAACTTATTGAAATAAGGTACTTGGTTGAGTGGGAATAGGTACATGATAAATGATAAATCAACCTAGCAGTACAACAACAAGTGATACAAAATGCCATTGAAATTGATGAATAGAGAGTTAGGATTGACACAAACCCAAATATTGCCACCATTACAATGAATGGAGTTAACTTCATAATTAATAGACAACTCTTATTCTGCTTTTATGGCTTATGTTAAATTTTTGGAATACTATATCCCTATGCTTGCCCATGCATCATGCATTATACTAAAAAAAATGATGACTATGTATATAATTTCATGATAGTGGAGTCCAATAGGTCAACTTATAGACTAGGAATGAAAGAGCTTCACAAAATTTCAAAGTGGATGCCTCAAATCTTAGACGTCATTCAACCACTGTTGAAAAGGTTTTTGCAACCTATGAATGCAGACAATGAACTAGAGGTAAAATCCAAGTATTATCTAATATACTGTCGACTTAGTGCGTTCATTTATTACTATGCCTATACTTGAATAAATATAAGGTTGTTTGTTCTTGGTATTTCATTACTCAATCATAGTAGATCTAGGCAACCTTTTTGGAGTCCACTAGCCTCAGCTCTCACAGTAAAAGTAGCTATGATAGTTCACTTAGTAAGTGGGATTATTTGACTTAATTACCATAGTAAAATAATATGTACTCATTATCATTTTTTTCTTATTTAAAATTGGTTTCATCGATCTCAGTTACCCTATTTACTATCTAACTAAGATGTTATCATTTTGGTTTATTTCTCCATGCAAGCTTTTAGAAATAGTTTCACCAATCTTAGCAATAGCACTAAATATTTAACTACATTCTAATATAAATGGTTTCATCTTCAATGCATGTAGCCGTGATACTGTTTTTGGCATTAGTGCAACCTCACCTCGTTCTCTTTTATACAAGTGGGCATGAATGCCATTAGGCCATATCATTTATTTCCAAAGAATCTGTCATTGGCACTAAAATTTAAAATTCCTTTTGTTATTGGATATTGTAAATGCTTGAATCCTAGACAACCTTTTTGTTTATTGAATCATGGGAGTACGATGTGCTATGTAATCTTAAATTTTCTATGTTTTCATTCAAAGATATAATAGTTCATATATTGGCAAGAATGTTGTACATGGGTTTAATGCTATGCTTATATTAAACCAATCATTGCTTTATGTTCAACTTTTTCTTAGTCTACATCACTTATCAATAATGATGGTGCTTTAGTAAATAAACCAATTATATCCTTCAGACAGTTGTTGTGATGTGATATTACTGAGATGTTTCATCTCTTCTTTGCTCTAGTCATAGGAATGCTTGAGGCATTTTCTAATTTCAGGTTACAAATGTACACTCAATTATGATTGATGTTATTGTTTTTGTAAGTTTACTTTAATGATCAATCTTCTTTTAGATTATATGCTACTATAGTGACCTCATAACAGGTTTTTTTAGATTGCTTTATCTTCTAATATTTCCATTAGCAGTCCCATGACTTTAATATTTGATAAGTCATTTGCAAAAGGCTTTTCCACTATCTATAGATTGTTCTTCATTGCACTATAAATATGGAGAAAAAAATGAAGAGAAGAAGTATAAGTGGTAAAAACATCAAAAAAATTTATTTAGAATTTCAAACTAAAATCTAAATTACTAGAAATCATTCTAAGTAGCTTTAACAATAAGTACATGTTTGGAAAGGCATATGCTAATCAATAATTTCTTTTAGCCTACAAATGAAAATTTCATGAATACAACAAAAAATACTATACGTTAATCTGTCACTTTTTCGATTGCTGTTGCAACAATCCTTATTTACTAATACTTTAATACTTTATAATATGCAATTTTGAGGGATATCTATGGATGAATCACACAATTCTCACTTCCGTTAGCAATTGCTTGCATCCTTGCCATTAATAGGCAATCAAATTGCTTTCTACAAATTCCTTTAGTTTTGTTGTAGCTTTCTTTAACATATCATTTATCGTTAACAATATACTATTCCAAATACAAATTTAGCAGTGTAAACTATTCCTCTTCACCTTTCAAAAGGGCTACCATGACTTCAACATTATGATGTTCAATAGGTGAATCAACATCATCGCTACAATTAGTGTTCACCTTCATTAATGTAGATTTTCAATAAAAGGACACCACTCGAATTCAAAAAAGCATACCCTCAGCTGCAACAAGCAAATCTCACACATATTTATGAAAAAAGTATAACAAGAGCAATCGCTCCCCTAGTAGCAACAACCAACTTATTTTGCTCAGTTACTATGGCTCGTAAAACCCAGCACAACACAGATAGATATAAAGAAAATACTTTGTTTCTCATAACCTCTAAAAAGTAACATAAAAAAATAAACATGATATAACATATCTTCTATTAAGCTAAAATGTCAGAGTATCCTCTTTACCAATAAAACAATATTCAATAGTCGCATTGCTGATCAAACTACTAAAAATAACTTTCAAAAGTTTGGCTCAAAAGTTTGGCGAACAAAAAAGATCAACATACACATGTTCTTCAAATCGCATTCAAACAATAAATAGACTACATCCTATACGCAACAAGGGTTCAGTATGGACCTTTTTTTTTCCTTTAAATAAGATGTAACTTGCTTTAAAATCAACCAACTTCTTCCAAAAATTAAATTAAACTAAGATCGAATTAGGCACCATTTCTCTAACATTGAATCAGGTACCATTTCCTTAATCTAACGTGCTGCTAGAGAACTCCCCACAATGGTTCCAAAGTTTAGTTAGTCAATGCTTAGTTGGAGGTTGTTTCCCATCTCAACTTCATGTAATAAAATTGATTTTAAAACAAAAAAAATCACTTTAGAGAACTAGGATTATCATGCTAGTGAAAAAATTTATATAATTTAATCTACTTTTTGTTTGTCAATTCACTTCAAGAGGTTGATTTACAAACATGTCTATAACAAAATTCACTGAGCCAACCTTCAAACATAAATGAAAACTTTGGAAATTAATTCTTTCTCCGAACTGAAATATTAGCATGCATCGATTTAAGTTGGAAAATTAGCATCAACTTCAATAAACAAATAGACTAGTTCATGTAGCTTGATAAATTTATTCTTACTAGGCCACTACAACGAGAAATATTCTCTTTGAGAACCTCAGACACGATTAAGGATTGTAGTTGCAAAGTAATCATCTTACACAGCTTATTTTGCTTGTTTCGTCTCTTTTTTTTTTCTTTATAAATTGAAAAGCCTACAAGAATATATATGTATGTGTGTGAATCATCATGGTATATAGAATTGCCATGTACAGGGATTTATAATCACTTTAAATAAAAAATCATATTCAAAACCTATTTGCCATTAAACCAGACACTAATCTCCCTCTAAAGCCTGCCACCTACTCCAAGGGCTCTGAGTCAAAATAGGCAAAGGTCCTTCTAAGATGGTCATTCTTAATTTTTGGCAGGAAAAGGAGCAGAACCAAACTCACCTCAAGTCGTTGCTGTAGATCATTGAGGCAAATTGGATAGTTCAGATTGGCCACATTGGGAAGAATAAACTAAATAGAAAAGGTCTGCAGTTCACAGGGCCATCACCAAAACAGCAAACAATAGTGGGAATAATCAATAGCAGGGGCTGTTGCCAATGCTGTTTATTAACCTAGTTTATATGCATCCCTTATTTTCTATCCTTCTATCTTTTCACCCAAAAAGATTGTAGTTCTTTTAGACTTACTAGGTTATTGTGATAAAGCCAACGACTTTGCCTTTGGACCTTGAACGTATTGTATAAATAATTTTATTCAGGATCTTATTTTATTCATTACTTGTGAAATTTATTCTAAGAGTTACTAGCACGTAATGTAGACTTGCATGTAATAGATTCTTGCATTTTAAAATAAGTTAATTGTTTATAACCACTTCTTTGTTATTGTCTACCGCAGAATTGCACAATTGTTTTTTTTTAACCGGCTTGTAACCTAATTCTTGGGTTCCTTTGTCTTGCCTATGTGTTTCTTTTCCATCTTTTAGATAATATCCAATGGCAATTTTGGTAAAAACTAAATAGTGAGATTTCGAATCAATGATGTATAGCAGCCACATCCTATATCATAATAGACATTACCTAAAATAGGATCGGATAATATATTAGAAGTACCAAAGGCTAATTATACATTCATAAATAGACATAATCAAGTTATAGAGGGATTTTGTAATTATAGAAAAAGAAGTATCCTAAAATAGAAGAAAATGAAAAAAAATAAAAATACTTATGGCACAATAGAAAATTTAAATATAGATAAACAAAAAAACTTTATTTAATAAGAGAGATAAAATTATAGCACTAATATTTAATAATCCTATAAAGAATTTAAAAGAAGAAATATTTGAAGAATTATGTAATAATGATGAATTAATATATAATAATGTAGACAAAGAACTTAAAAAAATTAGGTTTTACAAATTTAGAAATTGATGAAATTTATTATTTAGAATAAGAAAAATGAAATTTTGGTAATTGAAGAAGACATGAAACCAAAAATAGAAGAGAAGTAATAGACCAATATTAGAACTAGTAATTAAGCCATCCAATGTAGAAAGTTATTTAAATAAAAGAGATGTTCCAGGGAGTAAAAAATAATGCATAGAAGCAAAAATAGTTTTTAGAATTGAAATAAAATTAGAAAATTAAAAAAACACTACCACAAGCTAAAAATATTGTAATATTAGAATTAGAAAGATATACTCTAGGTGAATGGAAATAAATATTTTAATCAATGAGAAGGAAATTTTACCTAAACATTCGATAGAAGCCCTACTAGTAATAGTAAACCCAAGTTATAAATTAATATACTTAGAAAGTACTTTAGAAATCAAAGAAAAACAAATATATTTAGGATGGATAGATTGAATGAAGAAGAATTAAATAGTTTTGATGCAAACATTACAATAACTACTTTTGTAGATCTAATGAGTAAATTATTATTAGGAGTAGATAAAAAAGATGATGTAACTAAACAAATTGAAGCCATTACCATTAGAGACTTAGAGCAATCAAAAATTTGTGATTTAGGATATTTTAATGAGTGCTAAATATTTTTATAAATATTGAAGCGATATAGGAAGACCTATTGATGAAGATTTACCATTAAAATTCATAGACAAATTGCCTAGAAAAATAGAGAAAAATTACATACTAAATTAACTAATTAGTTTAAGGCTAAAAAAACAGAAGGAATTAATTTTTATATTACATTACTATCAATGATAAAATACGTTAGAGGACACTATGAAGAAAAAAATTGACATAAAAAATTTACAATTTAGAAAAATTATGTAGATATGTATAAAGTACCTACTTTAGGATGTGACCCTATCTACTCTAGCCATAATAAACATGAGAAACATAAGAAAGAATATAGGTCAATATAACCAACAATATAGACAAAATAGTAGGAAATTCTATATAAAAAAATTCCTTAAATATAGAAATAATAAACGAAAAATTAATAAAGTATTTAGAAAAAGGTAAAAGAAAATGCTTTTTATGTTGGTAAAAGGACACAGTAAAATCACATCACTCAAAAAATTGAAAAAATTAATCAATTGTAAGTAGATAATTATAATATAAAAGAATAAACATTAGATATGGAAGAAGTATTTAATATAGAAAAAATATCAAATAATGATAGTACATGTGATTTTAGCAAATATAATAGTGAATCAAAAACTAGTAATAGCTTAGAGAGAGAGTCAAAATTTGAAGTAAATGTTTTAGAAAGTTAAACATCATTTTTTTTGGGGTAAAATTGTATAATGTGGAATAAAGAATTTGAACTAAGATATAGAGAAACAAATACCGATAAATCCTTTTATAATAATGTAAAGATGAACAATAAGATGATAAAATAATATAAATAAATATAGCAAAAGTGAATTAATAAATATAAATTATTATTTGAAAAAATAGTTTATGCTAAAGCAATGATAGGAACAGTAGCTAATAAATATGTTATATATGATAGTTTAGCTCCAAAAGAAAATTGAAACAAACTAAGAAGTCCAATAAATATTAACTAATTTGATGAAGAGTTAATGAAAATAACATAATGTTTGACCAATGTACTCTTTAAAATAAATGGTGAAATACATATATACCTAAAACATTTATTTCTAGTCAAACAATAAGATATAAATTTACCCTATGACTAAATTTTGTATTTGGAAATAGTAGTAATATATTAATAACTCCAATCTCAAATAGAGTAAATTCTTTAAAAAAATCAATATCCATATAAACTAAATTTGAAACACATATTTTGTCTTATGAAAAGAAGTCAATAGTAATTTAAAAGAAAGAGATATTACATATTTTAATTTGATTCATTGTTAGAAGAAGAAAATCCGGTTGAAAAACAATGCAAGCTAGAAAGCAATAAGAAACTAGGTCGCCATAATAAGCTAGAACATAATATCCACGAAAGTGATAAGTTAGACAATAATAAATTGGAAATTTTAGATGATAGTGAAATAAACATATGTTTGCAAAAAGTTTTGAATGTAGAAAAAGAGACAGAATGCTAAGAATATGATAGATGGCTGGAGGAAATTAAGAAAAAAGTGGATGAGTTAGAACAATTTGAAATATAGGAAATAACGCAATTAGAAAAAATAATAATAATAATAAAGTATATAAGTTAGAAATAATTAACATAGAAAATCAACAAAAATGTAAGATTTAGCACAATTAACATAGAAATTAAGAAAAAAGTGGATAAGTTAGAACAATTTGAAATATAGGAAATAACACAATTAGAAAAAATAATAATAATAAAGTATATAAGTTAGAAATAATTAACATAGAAATATCAACAAAAATGCAAGATTTAGCATATAGTTTGAAAGATAGAAATAAATTTAAAATGCACATACATGAGTTATTAGAATTAAAAGTAATAAGTAGTATTAGTAGACATAGAAGTCTAGCATTTATAGTAAATAATTATAGTGAACAAAAATGAGGAAAGAGTATAATGGTAATTAACTATAAAAGATTAAATGATAATACTTTAGACAATAGCTATAGTATATGTAATAAAGATAAATTAGTAAATTGTATGCAAATTACTAGATTTTTTCTAAATTTGATTGTAAAAGTGTTTTTTGGTAAATAAGACTCCATGAACAATTTGTTCCATAGACAATTTTTAGTTGTTCTAAAGGATATTTTGAGTAGTTCATTATGTCATTTGATTCAAAAAATGCACTACAAATATTTCAAGCCAAAACGGATAAATTTTTAAAGCTCTTTTCAAAATTTTGTATAGTTTCTATAGAGGGTACAAGCTCGTTTAGCCCATACATTTTGAAGTTAATATTTATTTAGTCTATATATTTTAAAAGTACCTTAAAACATCTTTTTTGTTAAATTATGAATAATCCTGTTATTATGTTTTATTCTTTTTCATTTGGTTTTACAATATTACTCTCTTACAATAATGTTTATTTTGTAAAACATTGATAAATGAAATTAAATGACCAACTTAATCCCAAATCAAATAGAAACAAAATGAATATTTATTAATTTTGTGCAACATTCTATTGAAAAATTAATATATGAACTTTTTATTAGTGTCAAAAAAATTGGTAACTTAATTTTTTATAATATTAATTTTTTTAGACATATGTGAGCTTTCACAAAAATTAATATATATTCTTTTTATTTTTATTTTTTTAGGGTTAAATTAGTAATTTGATTTATTTTCTTTTTATTGATGTCCCAAAAAGAAAGAAAGAAGTAGTATTTGTAAAAGGATAATATTTTTAAAGCAAGCTAAACAAAAAATAATGAAAAGGGTCGATTGAGATATTCTTAAAAATAAATAGACTGCATAAATACTAATCTTAAAATATATAGACTAAACAAATTTTTGCCTTTACATAAATTATATTATTGTTTCTAATCAGAATAAATTCATGCACATAACCACTTATATAAAAATTTTAGATTATTTTAAGAATAATAATATTATAATCTCTAAAAAGAAGATTGAATTACTAAAATAAAAAAATAAATTTTTTTAGGACTAACAATAGATAAAAGAACAGTATAATTACAATCCCATATAATTAGTAAAATATTGGAATTCCCAGAAAAGATAAAAAGATGCTAAAGAATAATCAAAATTCTTAGGACTATTAAATTATAGTAGAAAATTTATATCAAAACTCAATACAATAATGACATCCTTGTATAATAATAAGTTAAGCAAAAAGGGACAAAAATATTTCAATGGTGAAGATATAAAATTAATACAAAAACTTTAAAGAAATAATTAGAAATCTTAACCCATTAACCGTATCCATAGATAATTATTATAAATTTATACAAACTGATGTGAGTAGTTTAGGATGGGTGGGAATATTATTACAAAAGCTTAATAAAGATTAGCCTAGGCAAAAAGAAGAAACAACAATGTAAACAAGTGGCAAATTTACAAAATTGGAAAGTAGAAAACACGGCATAGAATTATAAATCTTAGGAATAATAAATTCTTTTTAAGTTCTTTTAATTTATATATGTAAAATTATACTTTTACGATATGTATAGACAAAAATAATATTATAGAATTTTATGAAGAAGTACAAAAAAACTCTTAAAGAGAAAAAAATTTTTATTAGTAAATTATGGAAACATTTTTTTCCCATTAATATAGGACAAGAATATGAAGTAAAATTTGAGCATATAGTAGGTATAGATAGACATGGCCAACAGGTCGTGCAGGCCATCAACCAATGGCCTGCTTGTGCTCATGGGCTGACACAGCCGTGCCCAAAAAAATCTCACCAAAATTTTTCTTTTCTTTAAGCTTAGCGTGCTTAAAAAGCCCACGTGCTTAATGTGCTTTATTCAAACTCATATGTCTCGTATATTTTTTTAAATCCATCAGCCTAATAATAACAATAACAATAATAATAAATTTTATTAAAAAATAATTAATATTTTATTATCAATTTATCACAATTTTATAATTATATATGTAATTTCACAATAATTAGTCATAACACAACAATACATAAATTTAATTCTATAAATCAAAATAATGATTATAAAAATTAAAATTACAATCTTAAAATAATAATTACAAGAAATATTAATATCATAATTACAATTGAACTCCATTGGATGAAAAATATAATTTTTAATTTATCACAAAATATTTCGTTATAATTTTTTTTTTTGTATAAATATGTCAAATAATTCATTCACAAATGAAACATATCTCCACTTGTGACTAACTAAGTTATGATTTCATTAATGAAATACTAATGTCATTAAATTTTATTTACCATTTATAAAATTATAATATTTATAATTTAATAAATTATAAACATAAAAAATTACAATATTTATTTAAACTAAGACTTAAATTAATTTTTAAAAATCTATATTAATTTAATTTTAAGATATTTTTAAAATCATAACATTTTATATTTATTTTATATTAAAAGTTTTACTTTGATATACTTTAGCCCACATATTATTGATGCCCTACTGACCCATATTAATTTACTAATAAAACATGTTTATTATGTATTTTTTCACGTGCCGTGTTTCGGCTCATCTCTAATCGTATTATATTTTTAAGGCCTGTGTGCATAAACTTCTAGACTCGGTCCGGCCAACTTACATGCCGTGCTATGCTGCATTTCGCCCAACCCATCGATTATCTTTAGATATAGATAACACTTTGTTGGTATTCTTTCTAGACTAATTTCTCAATCATTTTTTTTCTAAAAGTGGAGCAATTTGTGAATTGCAGATTGGTTAGCTACATATTTCAAACAAAATAATTAGAAAAATCAAGTAGCTAGCTTTTTCTTTATTTCAGCTTTACAAATGTTTTTTTTTTCTATACGCTACCTAATAAAGGAAACTATGAAGGCATCTTTTTAGTATTGGCATTTCATTACCGATGCTTAGTCTTATTATATTAGGGAAAAACTAAGTTACGAACTATCGTAACTTAGCAGGCTCCATTATATTAACATAGAAAGTCAAGTTTTCTACTGTTTTCTTTTTTTTTAATTCTTTGATAAATTGCTAATTGCGAATATAATCTTTATCTTTTGAAACTAGAGTTAATCCTTTTGTAGTTAAAATCAGAGCAAGAGAAGCTTTTTAAGCAAAAGCAACACTTTTTATTCATAAGCAAAAAGCAATAGAAGTTTCTTTATTGATACGCACTTAGTAAAATCTTTTAGCTGTTGTTTAGAAAGCTATTAGCAAGTAATAATTTTAATTTCTTTTGTCTTATTTATTTATCTTTTAAGTTAAAAAATCTTATTTATTTAAGTATAAATTATATTTAAAACATCAACGAAAGGGTAGTTTTTATTATTATTCATGGGAAAAAAATTTGAAAAAACCTTTTTAAAATTACCTTTTTTATAAAAATATTAAAAATTAGTAAAAATTTGTACTGATTCTAGAAATTTTTTTGAAATATGGTCTCCATTGACCCTATTTTGAGAAAAATATATTGTTGAAAAAAAAAGTTTTAGGCATGAGTTCAAAAGTTAAATAGCACTTTTATTGTTATTATGTTTTCATAACCAGTTTTAATAAACTTTAAAAGGCCAGCTTTTACTGACACTACTTATGTTTTTATCATTACTAAGTTTTGATTGCTAGTAAAGCACTTCTAGAGCCATTTTACAACTCATTGAATTTTACTTCTTTTGCCTAGGAGATTTTCTCCCATAAGGTTTTTTCCTTAACAAAAATCAAGTATAATTAACATTAAGTAATGGATATCTAAAGAAAATGATTATGAGATACGCCTGTTCACCCCTTGTTTTGCTTTAATGATTTTAGAAAATGGATTGCAAGAACAGCTGCACGACTTTATGTGTGTATCACACCACTTGAAACTTATCATGAGTTGTGCATCATACTAATCAATTCTCTAAGTGTTATGTAACAGTGTGTTGCCAAATACAAGATCAATTAATGAACTTCGTTGGCTATGAATAATCATCACCATTTGAAATCACATTTAATTTAAAAATTAAGAAATAAAATAAATACTTTGAATACTTCACAATCAAATTCACAACATCTTTTTTAAGTTTAAATAAGATAAGAAATTAATTTCTTAATTTCATAAGAATTAATTAACTTTGTATTAGAACTCATGCCATTATTAAACTATTCATTTTATCATACTCATTACTTGTTGGTTAGAAACCTCATTAACTCATTTTTTAAAGTTGCATGTTCGAGTTTCTTCGTGAGTATGAGATTTTAGTTATTTGTTTTGTTTGGTTTCCATCTTTTAGGTTAGATTTTGACTTTAGTAAGTCAAGAGATAGTTCCCACTAAGCATAAGTATATTCGATAGATTCCAATGGATTTAGATTAGATTGGGATGTCAATTTTTCTTGTTGGAATGAGAACCATGGGACCTCATCCTATTTCGTATGTGATTGGAACATATTTTTATATGTCATATTAAAGTATGATGGGATAAGAATAAAAAATAATTCCTACTTATATTTGTGGGATGAGAAAATGACCAATTATAAAATCTCATCCGGTCTAATATATCATATTTATAATATAATTCTAAAATCATTCTAAATTTTTATTTATTTTATAATTAACTTAAGCATTGTTCAAAGTTGAAACCTAAATGCTAAAATTAAATAATAAAAGCAATATAATTAAAAAGTGAAGTGTCAGTCAAAAACCACAATTAATATTACTCTTTTATATGGTCAAAGTATAAATTAGTTACCATCTAAATCTATAACTTTGAAGTACAAGTCTTAACATTAATATGCAATGGAAGTGAATGCATAATTAAAAAAAATGTTAATATAAAATTGTATTTGAACATACATATAGCTAAAACAAAACTATTATTTGACTATTATACTTTGTATTTATTCAAAATTTTTGCTATATTGAATTATGATAATTATTAAAAATTTTTAAATTTTGTTTATTTACATTCGATACTATTTAAAATAATGGGATGGGAATTATGACAAATTTGTCCTAAAAGAAAAATAGAGGAATGGGAATGATATAACTTTTTATTATACTTAGGAATAGAATTGTCAAATCTCTTCCTATCTTATCTCATTATCAACCTTAGACCTGTTAATTTAGATATTGAATCTAATTATTAATATACCCTACTGGCTTATACTTCAGATCCCACTATCAGTTTTTACCAGCGTTTCCGATATTTTTATATCATATCGTAATATTAAAAAAAGAAAGAAAAAAGATTTATTACTTTTAAGCTTAATCATGTTATAGTCATTTTTGTTGTCATATTGGAAAAAAATAATCATAAATAAATGAGTAATGAGAAGAATAATTCACTAGAAAATAGGTTGTACAATTTTGGAGTTATAATAATAGATAGAAAGGTGATCAATATACAAAATAAATCCTAATTATATATAGATAAATTACCGCAATAAACACTTAAGATACAGCTACGTATGCATGCAACAAATACCTACCAATCGCGTAAGCCTTAATAATCGCTCTTTCGTCTTTCTGTTTTTCTCATTTTTCGCTTTCTTTTATCATCCTTTCTCTTTCTTCTTTCCCTTTTCTTACCTCTTCAGCTCCCTTTTTTCTCAACCGGAAAGCTCCTCAAATCTGCATTCATGGCCACGGTAACCCCTCTCTCCTTTTCCTCTGCCATTGTTTTCATTATTATTATTGTTTTTATAATTTAACGCAGATGTTATGATCAAATTTGTGCAAAACAGCAGCAGGGTAAAGGACGGCCTCTGCCAAAATTTGGCGAGTGGGATGTGAACAATCCTGCATCAGCTGAAGGATTTACAGTGATATTCAGCAAAGCTAGAGATGAAAAGAAATCAAACGTCGCTAATGCAGCTGTGGCGAGGCCGCCGTCAGAGAGGAACGTCGCAAGAGTACCTGATGAACAATATCAACATACTCCAACGGTACCAGTAGTCACATTTTCTGTTACGTTTAAATCTCTTTCTCGCATCCACAAGCAATAGAAATGTTCCTGAATTTTATTTACTATTGTCGTCGATGCAGAAAAAATGGTTTTGCTGTTTCTAAAACTACCTATGCTGGCGTCTAAGATGGACATGACATGGCGGTTAAAAATTGTGGGCGCGTCTCAAAAGTGTGACAAGAGGGAGCAGCATATGGCGGTTTCTTTTTTAACTTGTCCCTGCAAATTGTTTTCAATGTTTTATGTTATTTCTATTGCGCCATATTGTTCATGTTTTATATAATCTAGGGGGAAAAAGAAAGATGATAAGCATAAGAAAACTGCTAAAACATTTCATGTACTTTGTGTAGAATATTTTGATGACTTCACAGGATTCTGAAAGATGACCTCATGCTCTAGCGTTAGTAAATTTTCCCTATAATCTTGGTGTGAATGATTTTGTGAGAACTCAGGATTTTCTGTGATTTTGTGACGACTCAGGATTTTCATTTACAGTCTGTTTGTGTTCTATTTTTATATATTAGTATTTAGTTTATGGTTCTCTACGAGTAATCTCAGATTGTCAGAAAATCACACAGAAGCACAGCAATCAACAGAGAATGAAATTTACTACTAAGACTGGATTGCATTTCTGAAGCCTAAAGACCGAATTCCACGCCTTAAACTGTATAGACTGATTATCTACGGCTGCTCAAAATGAACATCCGAATTGATAGATTGGAATTCAGGATAACAATGTTTCACATGGTATAAATTGAAAAGGATTCTAATACCAGGATGCAATAAGCAAGATGATGGAACTTATGTACAGGTCTCTTGAGCACGCCACAGTCACCAAGGACAAACAGGAGATTTTCCATCTCCGTTCCTTGGATGGTGAAACTTACAAGCAGATCTGTATCGACAATTCCGAGTTTTCATGAAGTAATAACATAGAGGTTCACCTTGTCACTCAGGAAATTCATTGAGTTGATGATATGTGGAGGTATCAGCCGTCTCTGTTAGATTGCTGAGCACAGGACTTGAAAGAGGCAGCTTAGCTTTCGTATTTGGGTAAACAGATGCCTAAGTAAGCCATATGATAAGCAGAATCAGTTAATATACAACGTGCACAAATAAACACCAACAGAGCCATATATCCACTACTCATGTCGTAGATACACACAATTACTCATGCACACATACATACATACACACATCATATGCGGACAAGAGTGAGAGAGAATTCGAGCATGTTGCACTAATAACAAATGCAGATTGGGTAACAGACAAAATCAATGGTCACTCTTCTGTTCACAATTCAAAGCACACCATAAGCTATGACATTAGAACTAGTTGTCTAGTGCTGCAATATGTGCAAAAGGGCCCATTAATCTTCCAAATGACCTCAACTTCACACCAGACCAGACCACTGAGGGAAGGACATAATGGCTAATTCAAGAAAATTAACTATACCGGACAGGAGCTCCATTCGTTTCCTCATGAAACAAGACCACTGGAGGAAGGTTGGTTCAGATTTGTTTTGTAGTACTGTGCTTTAACACAAAGCACAAGTAAACTAATCTGACATAGAGAGTGCACCTTATCTTTGAGTGAATAACCAACCAACCTTCCCATGGATCTCGAATCAACATTACAGTTAAAGGGAAAATGGTTGCCCTAATGGCAGAAAGTAGAGATAGAAATTTCTATCGGAAAGAAAACTGTATGGAAACAATGATAACGAAAAAGGTGAGTGCACTGCCATCAAAGCTAACTTAAGGCTATTAAACTTGGATTTTAGAGTCCAATGAGGATGGAATGAGTGATTATCCAAGTAGGGAACGGTTTTATGTGATATCACATTTGAAGACCATGATCTCAAAGCTGGCTCAGATGCCTCAGTGAAATGATCAGATCCTTCAGCAGCAACAGGATCAGGATGGTTAAACCGGCAATTAACTCTATATGCACAAGAACCATTGCGCATGTAGAAAGGACACTCTTTCTCATTCTGAAATGAAAAGACAATTTCGTAATCTACAATTCCCACCAGTATTAACGATTACAGAATATAATGTTCAAACTAAATAAATAAATAAACACCATGCAAAAAAGTGAAACATAAAGGTATTACCACTCTGATTAGCAGACCTAAAAAGTTAAGCTCAGGTGATGCTATCTCAGACTTTTTAATGGTCTGGGGCTTCTCTTTGAAGTGACTAAATTTACAAGTGTTTTCATACAGGCATCCTCCAGCAGATAAGTGATACTAAACAGTAACAACAAAGGCTCAGTTATTAGTTGCAAACGTGGCATAAACTACTATACTAAAAAGGAACAAAAAATAATTGCAAAATGACTGCATTAGACAGCAGAATCCATTATCATAGAATCAACATTCATTTGACAATTGGTGGAACCAAAAGTTATATCATCTTTGGAGGATATCAAAGATAATATTATCCCAGCAAGCCTTATTATCACTTACTAAAGGAACATCATGTTACCTAATCCCAATTTCAATTGATTGCTTAGAATGATTATGTTAGTTTATCCACTACAGTAGGTCAGGATCTATGCTTTGAAAACTCTGACACTACCTTGTCCTGTGTTTTCTTCTCCCTTTTAACTTTTCAACCTGCTATAGTCTCCTTTGCTAATAATATAAAAGGACTTACTTTCAATTAGGAGAACCCATTCAAAATAATATTTCATATTCAGATCATCCATCGAATTATAGAATCATATTTTTTTACTTCAGTTCAACCACTCTTTTTGCAAGGTAAAAATATATCAGATAGTGTAATGGTTATTTTTATTTTCCCTCTCCAGAGTTTTCTTATCCAAAATCATTGTCAATTAACCAGGCTTCTCAGAACATATGTTATCACCAGAACTGTACTTGTCTCAGAATACAAATAATACTTATGTGTTCCTCGTGGGGAAGACAAAAGAATAACTATTGCACCAAAAAGATAGAATATAACGAGTGTCCAAACCTTGCATCCAATAACCCCTGCCATCTCCGCAAGGCTTCCACCTTTGCTCTCCTTCATTCCGTTTACACCAGAAAAGGGAAGGGGGTTCTGTTACAGTAGGTCATAGGTGCTAAACATTTTTTTAAAAAAGAAAAAAAATAACATAAAAAGATATTAGTCATTTGCATGCATGTGTGTGCTTCCATCTGTGATAGAGAGAGAGGCAGACAGAGAGAAAGAAACAAGAGAGAGAAAGAAATAAGTGATCTCTCTCCACAAAAACAAGAAGAAAGGAAAATTAAGAAAGAAATTGCCACCTATTTGTGGTCATCCCAACATGACCACAAATCCATCAATAGGAAGTAGCAATATTTGAACAATTTTAGATCAAAAAACACACATACAGAATTTATTGGCAATCAAAAAGAATTAAAATTTGGATTTGTTACCTCAGACTTCTCTGTGGAGTGGCTAAATCCACAAGCTTCTCCATGCTTGCATCCTTCTGTCCTTTGGTAAAACTGCAAAAGTGTTGACACATATTACTTCAGTTATAACTACAAGATTTGTGAAAAAATTATTCAATTTTTAAAGATTACACTTTCTCACACTAACTCATCAGATCAATAGAACAACTTCACACTTATTAGGTAAAAGTATCTTAATAAGCCAGCAAGGTTTTTTGTGTCGGAAGGAATGCAATAAATGACAGTAACTTGTGTCAAACAGTATAATTAATCCAGTTCTACAATCAAAAAATATATCAATGTCCATAGTACTAGCATACAGACAGATTATGAACAGTGTCCACACCTTGCATTGAATATGCACTGTCTTCTCCATAAGGCCTTCTCCTTTACTTTCCCGCTTTTCATTTGCACCATAAAAGGGAGGGGATCCATATAAAATGTCAAGCATAAGCATTGAAGAAAAGCATAAGTCACGGGCATGTAGCACATGTTTATGTGCATTTATGTGTGGATGTCAGACTGAGCGTGTGAGACAGAGAATGAGAGAAAGAAATGGTTAACCTTTCTTACCATGGAAAGGAAACAACTAATGAAAAAGGGAGGGGGGGGGGGGGGGAATGACCAGTTTTGCAGTCACCCCCATATGACTACAAAAACTGCAATGTTCATGAACAAGTAGCACTGCATTTTAAAAAGTACACAGACAAACATGCAAACAATTTTATTGGCAAATCAAAAGCATTCAAATCCGATTTTGAGACCTCAGACTTTTCCATGGAGTGTTTAAATCTACATGCTTCTCCATGTTTGCAACCTCCCGTACTTTGGTAAAACTGCAAAAATTGTGAACCAATACTACTGCAGGTAAAATTGCAAGATCTGTAAGAAATTTACTTCATATGCACAAACAACTTTATCACAATCCAATGACAGTACACTTACTATCTAAGCTTTGCTCACTTTGAAAATCTTTTTGTTATATTTTATTCATTTAATATTATTGATAGAATAAATAATACAAATAGGAGAAAACCAAAGTTCCTTTTCATATGCATTAATTATGTGATGTGAAAATAAGCTTGTACAGTGCACATCCAAAAGGAAACTGTCAATATGAAATAATTAGTTCAATTAAAATTAATTACTGACAGCACAAGAGAAGAAGGGCTTGTACATATATGCTCAGGCAGGGGAAGGCATGCAAAAGAGAGTGAAGTAATAACATGATATGTTACGTACAACATAAACAAAAATATAGCTGCAACTGTAGAATTAAATCATTAACATCACAACCCACTAAATACACGAAATCACACACACTCACACACACAATGTGATATATCAGGCCAGTAGTTCCCTCAGACCTTTTTTCTTTTTTCCTCAAAGATTAATCAAATCATTACCAAAAACCACTCAACAGAAGATTAAAAAGTCAAAAGGGCCCCGCATGCAAGTAACATCAACACAAAAATAAATTAATCAAAATAAAATAAACAATTAGCAAACAGAAACTTCAAAATGAAGTACTGTAAGCAAAAGTCCGAACCTTGCACTGAATCTGTCCCAGGAGTTGCCCCACAAACCCTCCTCTTTCATTCTCCTTTAAACCCTACAAAAACAACACCCCCATAATTTTATTTAAATTTATTGAGAATTTATTAAACAACTTTTTTTTATCTGACGCCTTTTTTTCTTATTTCGTTGGATGATTTTTAAATAATTTTATTTAACTAATTATTCTTATTTGAATATTGAAAGACATAGGGAGCTAAAAAAATTAATTTACACTTTGTTTACTAATATGTTTTCTTGTTAAAAAATATTGATATTGTTCATAATTTTATACTCACAAAGTTGAGGTGTGTATCATCACGTGGAGTATGATCAAAAGTGACATAAATAAACAAAATATTTATCATTATATGACTCTTATTAATGAATACATGTCATATGTCACAGTTCAAATATTCTTAATTTGTATATTTATAAGAAGATACACTAATAATTTAAATGATGAAAGTAAATAGGTGTTGATACAACCTAAAAATTTTTTTAGTGATTATAAGAGTTTAGATTTGAAAGTCACTCAAATCAATAAAGATAAATAGAAACACTTTTGAGTTACCTTCTTATTAATATTTTTTCTTGGTACTTATTCTTCATTCGTTTTCTTTCTTTCATTTCTTTATTTTTTTTATTCAACAATTTATGTATAAACTTCTATTAAGTACATCATAGTGTTACATTTCATTAAGAGGATCACGTGGCCTTTTAAAAAAATTAAAAAAATTAACTAAGTTAAAGTTAAGATCCATTTACCGTGGTCAAGAACGAAAATATGCAATGGCAAGGAAAAGTTAAGAGATTTATTTTTAAAAGAATTTAACCACTCATGAAATTTAATGTGAAACAATTACGTGCATGTTTGAGACGCAATTGAGAGAGAATCCAAGTTCATTCATTCTATGGGATAAAGAGCGTTCAAACTTTTACCCTTTTTCGTGGCTTTTGTTAGTCAGTCATCAATATCAAGTGCTAAATTTAGGTGGTTACTAGTTTTAGTATTTGATAATTAAATTATCATGTTAATGATGCATGTTGATTCGTTGACAATATTTAAATTAAACTCTTATATTAATTATATCGAATAAGCCTCAACAAAATTGAATCCTGACGATCATGAAGAAATCTGGAAGTGACAACTGACAATCAAATTTGTGCCATTCCAATTAACCAAATTACATAATAAAATATTAAAAGATAGTGAACCCAATATCTGCAAAAAGAATAAGTGAAGAAATTTCCAAAACAAAGAGGATGGCAAAAACAAAAAAACTTACAATAGAAACAGCAACATTACAATCAACCTAGTAGAGATAAGAAGCGGTAGTACAAAGCAGCAGCAGAAACTGAACAATGGCCAACTTAGAAACTGCAAGAGCCAAGACAACTGCTGGAGAAGCAGAGGATTTGTGGCCATGATCATCACCAGCCCTAGGGGAGGACTCCTCATGGTACATGACTTTGATGATCATTCGCTGACCCTTCTCGCAGTGGCCAGATACTCCACTGATGAAGTAAAAAGGCCCCGGATGATCAAGCCTGAACACTGTGTTGCCTGTGTTGGAGAAGAAGATAGGGTGCGTGGAATTGCACCTCTTGTATTCCTTCTCTGTCACCTCCATCACTGAGTCCTTCTTGTACTTGAACCCTGCACACAAACTTGTACAATGGATCAAAAGCTAAAAGGAAAGTATACAAGCAGAATGAAGTATGTTAATTCATGTGTTGCTTGGGACTCACATATGGTGTCACCAACTAGGAATCTATTCTCTGAGGCCCAGTCATTGTAGATTTTGCTGTCATTGGCCGGAGGGACAACCCATCCACGGTTGCCGCCGACTTGGAACTCCAAGGAGTGAACTGGAAGATGATGAATAGAAAAGATGATGGTTGTCAAAAGGAGTGCTAAGTTGATTGAGTTTTTGGAGAAATGAGTAGTAGTAGTAATAGCCATATTGAATTGATTGGCAGTGTTCAGTACTTAGCAAGATGAATGAAGTGCAAAGTCTAGTGAGTGTTCTTTGGAAGGCATGGGGTTGCTTAAATAAGCAGATGGTAAAGAGTGGTTATTTTGGTGGGGAATGGAGATCGTGGGGGTTGACAGTTTTCGGGTAATGCTTGCCGCCATTGACTTGGTCAGTTGGTGCGGTGAGCAAATTGATGATAGTCAAAAGAAAAATGGGTGATTTCAATTTGATAGTATATTGGGCCCATCATGAGTCTGGGCTACAATCTGACTGCACAGAAATCCGACACATTTGATAGCTCCACGGTATACTTTGTAGTCGAGAGAGAAATAGGAGACAGGTCACAGAGATGCAATTTAATAATTAGATAGTAAATCAGGACTTTAATCATCCAAAGGAGACAGATCAATCAATTGCAAATTTATTTGTAAGCTCATGGTGTTAAGTTAGAAATACAGGTAATATACTGATGATATACATGAAGCTGGGATACAGAATGCAGCAGCCTATTGCAATTTGCAGCTTATAAATTACAGCTGATACTTCAGAAAGCCTCATTGTCATTTTCTTTCCTCTTTCATTCTTGAAGAAAACAAATAGCAATTTACATTTCTCTCTTAAATTTTCTGCACAGGGAAAAGCCATATTCTCTGTTGACTGCTTTTTACAAAAATGAATTACGTTCTCCTCCCCAATGGTCAGCTACAAGCAATTACTCAAGAAATGCTTTCTTCTCTCTTTTGCAAGCTTACGAGCAGTAAAAATCAGCATGTGATGAGCTTACCTTACTGTTTGATATTCCAAGTCACAAAATTTCCACATCTCTTAAATCATCTGATTGTGATTGTGACTCTTCATAACGTTCATTGTTACTGCTTGTTAATCTTTTAAAGGATTTCTGAAACCGGGCCAATGCACTATTTGATTTTTGCATTGTCTTAGGCACATTTGCTGATTCACAGCCACCATTCTTCTTGGCAAGATCTTCTGTGAGGGTCTCCACCAGATCATTAAACTGCCGCCTGAAAGTTGGATATCTTGAGACAGATTTTGTGATCCCTTGAAGCCTGCAGTACCGGGAAAAAAAAAAAAATTGAAGGGGGTCAAATGGAAAAGCATAGCTTAACAGAACTGCAAAAAAAAGAAAAGACAAGGTATCTTTTAAGATGTTTTGCACCACTACCTTCGTGCTAATGCACCAAGCTCCGCTCGTTTACGCTCAGATTCCGGCGCTGAGATATTTAAATCCTTTAACCTCTCAACATTGCCACAAATTAGTACTAATTTGCTTAGGTAGTCCTCTTCTGCCTCTGTTAAGAATTCTGCTTTTATCTGATCCTTGATTATCAAAAAGGGGTTAAAAAACCAATCAAAGAACACATCCTTTGGTCTGTTTGAGCTAGTTATCTCAGTAACACAGTCACCTACATCAAAGGTGATAATAGAATGAATATCCACATGTTCTCAAGACCAAGGGACAACACTTTATACAATAAAAAAGTTAAACTGCTCTTTGAAGGATCATGGAGAAGTATCTTGCTTCAAGACATTCACCCCAGCACACACAAGAGAAGTCAGAAGACATGGCCAGAGGAAACAAAAAGTATTCACTCACTCAACAATATTCCCTGAGAATTGGCCTTTGCAGAGCGCAGGAGTGCCCGGAGGAGACAATATGCTGGCAAACCCATACTAACCACTTGGCTACCAGAATTAGATTTGGCATCTTCAATGTCTTTAGCTGTTATTAGTCCTTCAGAAACCATGATCTCCCCATGGCGTTGACACTCCTTAAATAAGCCCTCAAGGAGCTGCATGATTCATGAAAAACATTTTTCAACACCTATGAACTAAAACCTACGAGCTAAATATAGAAGCCTTCATAAATAAAATTACACAGGCAAAGTCAAGCCATTATTAGAATCCACAAAATTATTATGCTGCAATTTCTCTGATTATAAGCATTCCATTTAAGCAAAATGGAAAATGGCACCGGATACCTCAAGCGGCTTCAAATCAATTGGCTTACTAAGTGAACTGGTGCGAGAGGGAGGATTTTTGAAAGAGCTAGGCCTTGACAAAGTACTGGTCCGCGAGAGATCTGCCTTCTTTCGATAGTGGGGCCTGTTGATTTCAGAAAATTACTAAAAGCCAAAAAAAAAAAAAAAAAGGAGCATCAATCACAACCATAAGATATTAGAGTTTGGAACAGAACCTAGGAAAGCAGGATCCCTCTGGCATGTCAAGTATGTCATTGCTGTATTCATCATAAATTGACAAGGCTGCAATAACATAGCGAAGCCCAAACCAAAGGGAGGATTCCTGTGATACAAAGGCTACACAAGTAAGGTATCTGACATAATGATGTTATACGATAACAAATTGAACAATGGATTAAGTTTGTCGCCTGAAATGAATAGCAATGTGTTTTAATATATACTCAGAACATATGCAAGAAGGCAAAAAATGCTCAGCAATTAGAATAAGCTTGCAATTAATTCCACTGTTAGGATGAACAGAATTATGAACAACATAATTACAATCCATTGAAGAAAATGATAATCAATTATAGATTTCTCTTAGGAGGGATACAATTGCCATTGGACAATGAAATTCCGCAATGCAAATTCATCAATTTAAATTGTTGGCATTGAACAAAACAGAAATGGAAAAAATATAAAGATGAAACAATGACATAATTGTTCGTTCTAGTAGATGAAGTTATCGACTCATTTCAAGTGCCACATTCAAAAGGTTGCCATATGCCTGCTCATGTAAGACTTTTGTAAAAGGCAAGGAAACCAACAGGGCAAATGATTCTAACCTGGTAAACAACCACCCCTGCATAAGCACCAAGGAAGATACTGGCCACCATGGAGCCCAAAACTGCCCCAACAACAGCCAATGGCCAGAGTATGATAGCAAGGCCAGCAAATGGTACACAGATAGTCTCTAAGAAAGGACCTTCTCGACCTATAAGATCATGAAACAAACGATGCAACCCCTTAAAGAGCATATAAGGGCTTTTGCATAGGGCAACAACTGAGATCACTGGCACATCAATCAAGACTCCAAGCCCCCCAACAATGATGGCACCGGGAATATAGAGCAATCTGAAACACAGTCAATGAAAAGGGTCAATCTAAAAGGCAAAAGAGATATTCAAAAGTGGATAACTAGTACTAAACGAACAGATTTGATAGTTAATTCTCACAGTTAACTAAAAATTATACCAAGTGATGTCCTAGTGATTGTCGTGAATTGGATAGTAGCAGTAATATGGACTTAAAAAAGGAATTTCTGAGCAGCAAAAGCAAACAGCACACCTTATCTCATAATATTTTCCATCTGGAGCCTGTTTCTGCCGCAGATCATCCATAAGTGAAAAGTAGGAATGGAAACAGACATCTTTAAAATCTCTGACAATAGTGAAGCTGTGTTTGATCGTGCTCCAAGTCCCATCCTGCAAATGAAGTGATCCAAAGTCTCTAAAATGAAAAGAAGTAAGAGAACAGAGTATGTATATGTGTGCCTATGTTGTAGAGTAATTTCACAAGGAATCCCTTACTTTAATAAAGTAAAGGACAAGCTAAAACACAAAAAAGATATAAAGATAATTAGAACTTTGATGATCAAGACATACGTAAAAACAGTGGAAAATGTCATTGGTTTTCCCTTCTCCAACAGCATCAAAAGTGGCAAATATTGGTGAAAGAAAGCCATACAGCGCTCCCCCTATGATGCTTGCAGCAATGCCAATGACTGGCCACGAAATTAGGAAAACTGGTATGCATATGCAGGTAAGAAGCTTCAGAACTGGTCCTAATTGTTTGGCTCTGCTAGTTAGCGAAATTTAACAAAATAAGAGAACAAGTTACTACAAAACAGCTAATACCATAAGGAAAGAAAAATGTTAAGGGGGCGAAAAAAAGGAAGAGACAAAGAAACCACCTCAGAATGCAATAGTAAGTCCATAAGACATGAGCTGGCAAAAGCCCCAGTATGATTGCCGAGTTTCCAATTGTCATAATAAGGCATATCACAGGGCAGAAAATGATTCCTGAAAATACATTGTAGATTAAGGATTGGCACATTAACCATAGTAAGGGAACATCTCTTAATTGACAGCTGAATGCATTATACTAAATGGTTCTTGAAGAGTTACCAAATGCAGACATGTATTAACTATTACTCACAGATTATGCTACTCTCTCCAGTAAAAACTCAAACTGTAAAACATCATCATCAATGTGTGGATTTTATTGCATGTCAAGCATGGGAATTATTGTGTAATCTCAATCAAGTGCCAACTATAGAAATTCTAACAAAAGAGAAGCTACAGTAGGGGCAGCGTCAAGTGTACATCAGTTTTATTTGTAGGAATGACCAACTCACAAAAGCATTATAGCTGTATACATACTAAAATTTAAATAGAAAACGCTCATGTTACAAAATTAATCAATCAACATATAAACAACTTCATATTCTTAAACTATCATTTTCCTTGATGCAGGAAATTACAAAATAAATAAACCAATAAAGAAGCTAATCTAAGCAACTACAAGCAAATTGAGTGAGAAAAAAAAAAAGGAAAAAGGGTCAACTAGCAGAACAAAATAGAACCAAACCCAGAAACAAAATTGACAATTAAAAAAAAAAAAAAACCTTTAATGATCCCCAGAAGCAGAAGCCCAGTGAAGTAAGGTAGAAAGCAAATAAAGCTCCATAACGAAGCCAAAAACCCTTTGGGTGGCTCCATATTATTCTCTTAAATGCTTAGATCTCTGCAAATTTCACAGCAAACCCACCTAAAAATCAAAATCAACCCTGGAAAAAAAAAAAACCAACTTCTTATACACTTCAAATTACAAAAACAAAGTACAAATATACAATTTGCTCTTCTTTGGCTCCAAAATGATCAAAACAAAAGATGGGTTGGTCTGTTCAGAAGTTTCGTTTGTTCAAGTAAACGGTCCTCGTACGTACGAAAAGTATCAAATGGGGTAAGGGAGAATGGACCAAAGATATATGAAAGAACGGTTTCAGTTTCAGGGCCTCAACATGATAGGAATCGTGTAATAGAGCAGTTACTATACCTTCTAAACCATCAAAAAGATAGAACATGTTCCGTTCTGCTCTTTCAGTAATTTTGCTTTTCAATGAGATTTTGATTTTTTTTTTTTTTGGGTGCTTCGACCGGCAACGGGAAGCGACTTGGAGATTGTGCTACCACCACCCTGTGACTTCAACACAAAATGAAAAAAAGAAAAAAAAAAGAATATTATATGATATGATATGATCTTGAAAATGAAAAAAAAAAAAAAAAAGTCGGCATGGATTTTACCAAGGTTAAATTGTCGTTGACAGTTTTGAATCTCAGGAGACGTTGGCCGGTGTCCGTGCTTTCACCCAAATAACATTTTGATCCAATATTTTTCTACGCTTTCTCAAAAAAGGTTATATTTATCCACTTGTTTTAAATAGGTCCCCACTGCAAGCACCACTGATCTACTGAAATGGCCTACGTACCATCACGGTGTACATTTTTTAGCATGAGTTGTTTAACTTAGCGCTAGAGTGTGCGTGACTTTTAGAATTAAGTTGAACTAAAAGATAGGTCTAGACAGACATATATATTATTTTTATTTTTAAAATCATTTTTAGTTTTATAATTTTTCTATTACGTTTTCAATAATTAGTGTCATTAAAGTTAAATCTATATTGTTAGAATTTTCATTGTTAAGTTTGTACAATGATATAAATACTCTCAAATATTAAGATATTACTATACTAAAAACATTTAAATCATCATGAAACGACATAAATCGAAGTTAATATCATCATTTATAATTTTTTCTCAACTAAAAAGTAATGATTATGATCCACTGCTCAATGATACTTAATGACAATAAATAACGCAGTTAAATATTTTTAATTTTATTTTGACAAACGAGAAATTATTTACTAATGATGATTATATTACTTTATAGATCCGACAAGAATTCGATAGTACCAAACTGTACTTAATCCGATATCACAAATCGGCGATGGTTGATGATGAAGGCTAGCTGAGATTGCCGTACTAGACACTCCCTAAAGGATTTTTGCAATAAATAGACAAATTATTCCTCGTTAGATAAATAAAAAGAAGCTAGGGAGTCCAATGTGATTTTCCAAAAACGAGACTTGTATGAGAATGAAATATCTTTCAGTGGGGTGAAGAATCACAGTCACAATCATATACCCCACAGCCTCCCACGAGGAAAGCAACGAACGAGATAAAATGTGAATGTTAGACCAAAAGAACTTTAGATGCCCGCATAAACGTGGAAGTATTATAACGATGTTATTGCGTAATTATTAATCTTTCTATCTACCACTTTTATAAGGATGAAAACTCACATCAAGAAGTCACTTGTAATTGACGAAATTGGCGGGGGTCAGGTTGCTGTGATGTACCGATCATAGAAGAATTTTTTTTCTTTTTTTTTTTTGGGGGGGAGCAAGGATAATGGATCCCGTGACAGAATTCATAATTTTTTTTTAATTTTAAATTATGTAAATTTTGTGTTATTTAATCTTTTGGATCTCGCTATCAATACCCTTATATAAATCTACAAAAATGGATGTGTTAATTGAATATATTCAGATGATAGGCCTGAACCACTCAAGCCCTTCTTAATTCGTTTTTTTTTTTTTAATTTTTAAAGCTTGTGTCATTGTAGATTTGTCGCTTATCATTTGGGACCGAAAGAGAAGAATCTTGTAACTTCGTGGGCTTTTCGTTGCGAGGATAAGAGAACTTCACATTTCACCAGTGCTTCCGACGATTCTAATTTATGCAACTGATTTCTTGAACGTGACATGATGCAAGTTTTGGCACATACGATAAATTACAGCTCATTGTTACATTATAAAATTGGAAAATAAAATATCAATTATATTTTATAAAAATAAAGCATTAACACCCACCCGTCAATATTCTATTAAAAATTTGCGGATTTGATCACGTTTTTTTTTTTTTCGGTTTCTAAGAAAGTTATATCCCTAATTCTCTTAGAATGTTAACTAATTACATACCTATTTTACCAAAATACAATAATAAAACAATCAAAAAAACTCATAACACTTTTAAACCATCACCCACCTCTCATCAGTCGGCAGCGATTTCCCTCGCACCGGCTCTGACAATGTTAACCATCTATGATCAAAACTTTCAAAATTTCCAGAATCCTATAAACTCCATTTTCTTTTTTTTTCTTTTTCTTTTTTCTTTTTTTTTTTTTTTTGGGTGGGGGGGAGGGGGGGGAAGGAAAATCCTAAAACCTTGAATATACTCCGATGGTTTTACAACCAAAAGTTGACTGTATAAAATAGTTAGGGTTGTTTTGGCACATAAAACAAATTGTTGTCACTAACTCGAGCACATTAATTGTTCTATGAAATTCCTATAAGAGTTTTTATATGAATTTTGACATCTTTTGTGGTGTGCTTTGTGTTGGAGATTTGGTTTCTGTTGTTACCACTATTTGGTGCATAAACTAGTGGCTCTGCTATTGACTTGTATTATCTTCTTTTCTTTTTTTTTTTTTAAATGATTGTAGAAGATGGTAATGAGAATCGCCTGCCGCCTTCTTGGCCATAGTACCTAATAAATGCTTGATTTCACATTAATTTCTATAATTTTTTTTGTGGTTATTCGATATTTTCATAAAATTTTTGAATTTTTATTAGTCCTTTATATTTTGTAAGAGTTTTTGGGGTAAAGAAACAAAAAGTAGCAGAAAAGCTGTAAATTGACCTGATTATTATCAAATTGCGATTTCATAGATTTTAATTTTTTATTTATTTATTTATTGTATTGGATTATTTTAGACATGTGCTAATATTAAGGATCACACGTGGGCCCGCAATAAAAACAAATTTTGAAGCTGTTTTGTCACATGAGTTTATTTCCTTTGGTTAAAATCTTGTTCTTAGGCAGGAAAAAAAAGTCAAAAAGAACGAGTTTCCCTAGCCCTACAAAAATTATAGCAGCTTTTATAAAGGCCACTAGTTAGACGCCTCAAAAAGAGAAAAAAAAAAAAAACGTGAAGAATCAATGTCAGACGAGAGAAGAACGCAATGACTAGAGGAGAAGGCAAAGCAGAGAGAAGAATTGGCGGCTGAGTCATGATTCAATCAATGAGTCCTTTCTCTTGTATTTGGTTTGTTTTCTATAATAAATTTGACATTGAATAATTCAGCCATGTTGAGTAATCTTTTTATTGGTTAGGGTTAATTTCAGAATCTTAGGCATGGATTTTATTGAGATTCAAAATTTCATCATCTTTTCTCAAAAAAAAAAAATATAATATCCACTGATTTTAATGGTCAAAAATTGCTATCTTATTTGTTTAGCCAAGAAATTAGATGAATTTTACTGCAATTTGATTACTAATTTAGATTCTTTTTTCTATAATTGTCAAAGAAATAAATCTAATTATGATTAAGATTATAGGGTTCTTTCATTTGATTGCATGTGGAATATAATTCAAGATAAATAAATCGAGTTTACGTGTTTTTTTTTCTTAATGCAGGCTATATCTTTCTGTATTCTAATACTTTTGTTAAATTAAATCTAAAAAGTTTTTTCTGGATTTTTTTTTTGTTAGAAAGAAAGATAACTAAGCTTGTAATTTTTTTTTTTCTAGAGTTGTTATTTTCAACAGAAAGCAAATGATGATTCTAATAATTAACCTAAACTCTGATATCTAGCAGCGGAGAATATTCCGTAACCATTTCAAATTTTCTTCTGTAATTTCAAATTTTCTTCATTAAACTCTTTAATTTAGTTTGCATAGCAAATTGACTTCAAATCCCCTAAAATTTGTGTGCATGTCTGTTAGTGTGTTCTTAATAGATCTAAAAAGTTTAAATTAATTTCATTAAGTGTAGATAATGTTTTTTAATTAATTTTATTAAGTGTAGATAATGTTTTTAATTTAATCTTCATTCATTGTCAATTTGTGTGTGTTGATGACTAATAACTTATCAATTAGGGAATAATCGTATGTGGGAGTCACTCTCGTTTACTACTATACTGAATAATGATAATATTTAAGGTAAGATAGGTAAGATTTTAAGCGACATCAATGCCCATCACGAAAATGGCTGCTAGCCATTCTCGGTGCCTTTCGTTTTTTGTTACTTTGCCATTGGCCAAACACAATAGTTGAAGCGAGAGCATCCGTAGTCCAGAAAGGCATGGATGATGGCACTAATTGCCCAGGACTACCGGAGGCCGTTCTAGGCGACAGCAATCGTCACCAAAGCTTTTTATGGTGATGATGGCCATCGCCTAGGCCTTTCACTGTCTAGACATCTCATGGACGATGGCAGCCATAGTTCAATAAAAGTTTTTTTTTTTTTTTCAAATTGTACTGCATTTGGCTCGAAATTTCAAGTTTATACCCCATTATACATAGAAAGAAAGGTAAAAGTATCCCAATTTTTTTTTTTTTTTTTAACCATCACCCAATCATGTCTCCTTCAATACTTTTTATCTCTTCTATGTTTTTCATCGTATATTCTCTCTCACAATTCCATTCACAATCTCTCACAATTCCATTCGCACTTCAAAGACTTGGTCTAACAAAATATCACAAAAGAACTTATAAACAAACACTATTTTATCATTTTTAATGAATAAAAGACTTTTTTTTTTGTTGTTTCCTTATTTTTAGTGATTTAAAATAATTTAGAAATAAATCAAGTAAGAAGTTGAGTAAGTCGATTATAAGGTAGAGTAAGTCAAGTTGGTCTAATATGAAGTCAAGTGAGCCGAATATGGAGTTGAGAAAGTCATATACAAAATCAAATAAGATGTATGAGAAAGTTAGTACAAAGTAGAATAATTTGTGTGATTGATGAGCATTTTATTATTTTCTCTATATTTTAAGTATATGTTTATAAAATTAAGGAGTCAACTAAGTCTAGACATATTTATGATTTTTTTGCCTTGAATGGATCCATCTACCGCAATTCCCTCCTAATATTATCTCTCTCATTTTTAGGATATTAGATTAATGGTGTATTTGCTTCTCCCATATTAGAATGGAAAAAAAATCAAAATAAGGAATAAAAATTAAAATAAATTATTTACTTGAGCTGCAACAATTAGAATCGAAATAACTAATATTTCTATTAATGTATTTATTTTATTTTATAATCACAATGGATTATATTATTAAAATGTCTTTAGTTACTGTTATGTATTTGTTTTAGTGATAAATAACTTGGACCAGACTTTTTCAAGATTAGGCATAGGCCCACATTATTGAAAGAAAGCCTATCACCTAAAAAACAGCCCAGCCTAAGCATATAATATTGAAAGGAAGTCTAGACCTCTCGAAAACCTGTTCAAATAGCTTGGACTTTTATTAATTATAAAATAATTTTTTAAATTAAGTAAAAAATACTTAAATTAAATATAGTTATATAATATATAATTAAATAATAATCTAATATACAAAATATTAGTAAAATAACATAATAAATAACAAATACTAATATAAAAAATTATACTAATTTAATATTTTAAAATTTTCTTTTTTATTTAAATTAAATTTATTTTTTATTTAAAGAAAGTCAAGGCTTTTTTGCTAAGCCCTTATCCAAGCCCTACATTTGTGGGTTTTACATTTTTTGAACTCATATTTAAGTTTAACACATGTGAGCAAGGCTTGGGCCGATCCGGACTTTTTTGCCACTCTTAATTTGTTCACTAACAAAAAAAGGAGTAAATATTTTTACTATAAATATTGTTACCATTATTATTATTGTTACAATTATTATATTATAATAATAATTATCATTACTATTATTAAATAATAATACTTATAAATATTACTATTATAATTATATCAATAATAATAATAACAATAATTTCTATAATAATAGTGATAGTAATATTATTATAATAATAATTATTATTATCAATATTACTTTAGGAGAAATCTAGGTGGTAAGGTAAGCCATCAATTCAGTGATACGTGACAAGAAAAGTTAACTAAGTGAGGCCACTTTGTTTAACTAAATAACAGAATAACTCACAAGGAACTAAAAGATAAGTTCCTCAAAGAAAAGGATAATTTTAGTAAAACACTTAATATTAAAAGGCATTACGAAGCTAAATTTTGATAGCACGTGAGTAGTACATGCTATCGTGAGAGAGAACAAAAAATAGCTCTTTTTAGGCTAAGAATAAGGAGCCCATAAGGAAGGAAATTCTCTAACCATGCAATGAGAAAAAACCAAGTCAGCTGTCCTTTGCTAACTTTCCAAAAGCACTAGGACTAAAGCCTAGAAAGATTGCCACGTGCCCTATTTTGGAGACCAAAATCGTGGGTAGAGGTTATATTTCCTCTTAAGCCTATAAATATCACCTTCTTAGGACTAAAAAACAAATTACACATATCCTGAGGGGCCTCTCTCTCTTTTCTTTTGCCCCATCCAACTCTAGGCCTTTTTCCCCGTATTAAATTTTTGAGATGCAACTTCATCTTCTTTTGCCTATGTATTTATAACTCGATGTAATATCTTAGCCACTGCATCTTTCAAATAATCTCCTACATTATTTTTTTCATAGAAAACTCTAATATCCATAAAATTCACTTTTTTTTTCATGTCATTACTTATCATGAACAACCTTAAATAAAGTTTTGAAGATATTATAAAGCGAATTATGTAATATTTTACGTATATAGTTGGATTGGAGATAAGCACTCCTAAGGATGTAGGCCAAAAGACTCAATCATGTAAATTATTTTTTTTCTATTATTTGTGCTCATTTTTTTACTTGTTATGATGGTTTTAGTTTCTAGATCATATTCCATTTTGCATAGTTATACCAAGAGCCCCACGTAAGCTCTTTAGAGCCATTCTCAAGTTCATATAGTTACTCTTTAAACTTTCTTAAGCTCTTCATGTCAACTCTAAAATTAATTCTCATGAGCTCTATTAAGCTCTCCATATTAGTTTATCTCTCAAATACCCTTAGATCACCTCCCAAATTACCTCAACTCACTTCTCAGATCATCTCAGATCACCAGCAAATCACCTTAGTTCACCTCTCAAATCATCTCAGCTGCACCTCTAAGTTCATACCCTAAACATAAAAAAAATACACCTAAACCCAAACTTAACCTAATCTCCCCCTAAAAAATAATATTTTTTTTGTTTTAATCGTATTTGACCCAAATTCAATAAAAACAACTGCTTAATGGTTTGAATAGGATCTTAATGAAAAATTTATTGAAATAATTTTATTATTATTATTAGTTACATTATTATTATTATTATTATTATTAGTAGTAGTAGTAATAGTAATAGTCGCTACATTATTATTATTAATATAATGACATAAAAAAGAAAATTTTGAATTATTTAAGGGCAAAAACATCAATTCATTTCCTTTTCCTATTCTACATTTTCATTGGATTTCGACCTCATCATGAAAATAAGATTTTCATTTCTCATTTCTAAATTTGCAGACCCTATCCAAAATCCATTCACATTCTTTTATATTATTTGTAAGCAAGCAAACACTATTAATAAGAAATGAGAATCATTTCCATTCTCTAATTTAAGAAGGAAACACACTAATGAGCGTATTATGGTTTAGTCTTCGGTTATCTTTGTTAGAAAATTGGGAGTGTTAAAATTTATGACTTGGAAAATTGGAAAGTGGTTTCCTATGTTTATTTCCCAACATTTTAATTTAATTTCACCTCCAAAGTAAGCAAAATATGGGAAATCCAGGGGCCCATGTAAAGTTCCATGATCTATCCATCAATGAAACTTGAAACTTCTTAATCAATGATGAGTAAGAAACACAAATACGTAAGGCATATTGTTTAGGTAATGCCAATTGCAGAGCCAACAATTAATTATTTAAGAAAACATCATACTTTAAACTTAAATAATGGGTAAAGTGAAAGTCAGGTTGTCACTGCAATTTCCAATCATTTCATTAGTGCATCTCAAGTTTAATTAATAAACCATGGAAAAGTACTTATAGTTAATAAACAATGGTTTTTGCGTAAGTAAAAAAGATCAACAATTTATCGGATAAATACCTACCGACCAGCACATGACAGTTTCACTCAAGATAACGTGTTAAAAGTTCTATCAAAAACAAGAAAAATAAATCTTGATTTGATCCTTAATGTGGCGTTTTGTGATGATATCACGCAACAATAACAAATGGGTAGTTGCCATTTAACAATTCATTAGTCCTACCATAGAGCCTCAACCTTTCGGATTTTGTCGTTTTGCCATAAATGGCAGACAAAATAGGGCGAGCCTCGGCACCAAACTGAGTTGAATTTTATCAGCTTCCACAAGCAAAATCCCGAGTCATCAAAATGCTAGTATTTCATATGTATCTTGAGTCAACATCCACAAACATTTTGCATATATGAACAAACAGGCTTGGATAATGAGGGCAGAAATTCAACTTCTTGTCATTACAAGCTCAAACAAGGACATGTAAAGATTAAAGTTCTCACTATTGGTTTCTTTCTGTTTGTGGGGTGTAAATTTCCTTTTTATCAAAGGGTTTACTTCTCCTTGGAACGTCAGCAAAGTGACAGAAATTGGACAAATCCTTCCTAATTACAACTTTCTTCTTTTTGTCTGGTGGCCGAGGTCCTAAAACAGTTAAATCAATAGTTGCTCCATAGACTTGGGAGGATTCAAGTACTGCATCATAAGCCTTTGAAGAGAGGCTAAGTTCCTCATTCTGAGCCCTCAAATACAAGTCATATGCAAGTCTTGGTTTACCGTCTTTTGCAAGAGCCTCAATTAGCATTTCATAAGTGATCTCATTAGGAGAGATGTTCTGAACTTTCATTCGGTGAAACCATTCATATGCTGCACTGCTCATACCATTCCGCCCACATGCACTTACGATTGCATTGTATGTGACAACTGTTGGCTCAATATGAGATGAAGCCATCTCCCGAAAGATCAGCTCAACCAAGTTAAACTTTCCTTGGGCAGTGAAAATTGAAGCCATAATTGTGTAGGCATACAGATTTGGTTCCACGCCAACATTCAGCATATGTTGCCACACCCGAGAGGCTTCATCATAGAGCTTACCCTTTTCAAGGGCACTGAGTAACGCTCCATAGGAGATAATTGTGGGTTTTTCACCTTTTTCAACCATTTGCTTAAATATCTGGACAGCAGCATTGTACTCTGAAGCCTTGGAGCAGGCAACAAGAACTGTATTCCATTCCCTACTTCCAGGTTTAAGGCCTTTTTCTTCCATCTTGTTGAGCAGTCTAACACCCCATCTCCAGATACCTCTTTTCCTAGCCGCATTAAGTAGTATATTAAAGTGAGAAACAATCAATTCATATGACATGTTATTAGGCTTTGGTCCCTTGTCCAACAAATCCTCATAGACCTCCAAAGCCGCCCACCACTTCTTAGCCTTCCCCATCAACCAAATCAAATGGTTGCACACAGATAAACTTATCTCATCATGCCTTTCTCTAATCCTGGCATACAATTCTTTGCCAACAACATAATGTTCTTCACGGGTACAAGCCCATACAAGGCGTTCGTATTCTGCCTTACCGGACTGAAGCCCTGCCTTATCCATTTCTATTAGAAGTTTTAACACATTAGTACTTAGATTTTCATCCTTCACAAGCCAACGACGCATCACTTGGTAGCAAATACGAATTATGAAGTCCTCAAGCTTAATAAACTCATTCTCCCAATCTTCATCATCACCTTTTCCAATTTCACCTTTCAGATACTTCTCTCTTAATTCAACAAAGAACTTCAAAGCTCCATTTCCATCTTCCATTCTTCGATAAGCCAACAAGGCCTGAGAATAGGATACAGCAGACGGTGTAAGGCCCTTCTTTTTTATCTCCTCAAGGACGTTAAGGGCCTTGGTACCTTCTCCTTTCTCTATATAAATAGCCATCAAAGTGTTATAGGTTACAACATTAGGATTAACCCCCTCCTCAGCCATATCATTCATAATTCTATCAATTTCCTCAAATTTTTTACTCTGTTTCACTGCACCTAGCAAACTATTATATACAAAAAGGTTAGGACCAATAACACCACCAGTTTCTCTCTTCTTTCTCTTTAGCCACTCAACAAGAGCCATTGCACAGTCCATTCGCTTTTCTTTACCAAAACCTCTAATCATGCTTGAGTGCACTTGAGGTGGCACTTCACCCATGTCCTTGAGAACTTCTTCCACATCATCAGCCGTTTTAGCATACCATAAACACTGTGCCAGTGCCTTAACATCAACTCTACCACTCTTCTGCTTCCCAACTTCTCTCTCACTGATAATTTCTACTTCTTCACTTTCTACCTGATTACCATTATCACCAACATCTTCTATTCTAAGTACACTACGATAATCAACAATATCACTCTTGGTTTCCACCAATAATCCATCTGCTGAGTTCGGTTCTTCTATAAGAAGGCCATTTCCAATTTCTTGTTGCTCCATTGACCAAGCCAACATCACAGACGCACCGACATAACTTTTCTTTGGATCACAAAAGAAAACCAATTCGAGACTAGAGAACCCAGATAGAAACTCACATTTTGAATCAAGTTTAATGCTCCTATAACAAACCCCACAACGACTAAACCTTGCACTGCTCGAAACTAACAAGAAGCCAGTGTTTCTACTGTGACGAACAGATTCAACAAGACTCCATTTTCTTCTCCTCCTATTTCTTGTGCTTAAAAAACTAGAAGAAACAACTTCAAAATGCAACTGAGGCACTGCAGCAAAGCCACCTTTTGATGGCCACACATTTAAAGCTTGCATTTTGCAATCAAATTTACCAATAAAGAGATAGGCCCAGATAGGGAAACATTACTGAAGGGCAAGTACTAAAAGTAGTTCTGAGATTACTACAAGTGAAATATTTAAAGAGTAGCTATTGATATATGAATTATGTTCATTGAATTTTCATTAATTCAAAAGAAATGAAACTCATACCTTGAAGACTCAGATAACAGAGCGAACTTGTGAAGTTGGCTTTTGGAGTTCTAATCTATTCCGCGGTGTCCCCATAGCCATTCAATTGATGCGAGCAGCGAATGGAAGCCTAAGCCAGTGACACGTAAAATAAGTGGAGCAATTTACTACGTCCGTTTTATCTAACGAATTAGAGAAGTTATTGGGTCTTCTAAAGATTGGCCTTGGGCCCATAATCCGATATTTCTAAATATTGACGAGCTTGACTATTGGCATACCCCCAAAATTCTATTCAAACACCCATTTTCTTTAATTATACCATACTGCATACTAAGGGTCCGCCTACCGTGCTTGGTACCCAAATTTTGTCTGATTCAATAGATCAAATATCTTAAGTGTTCAATAGTCGAGATGTGTTCAATAGGTTATTAATACTTAATTCCCTAATATTTATCATAATATCATAAAAATAAATATTTTAAAATATTTATTTATATAACTCCTATTGTTTTAAATTTTTTTAAAGTTTGATCCATTAGCCTAACTTGATCATAAAAATGATTGGTGGTGTAAAGGTAATAATATAATATCACATAAAATTTTTTAAACACATGAAAAATAAAAAAATGTAAAAATTATTTTTTGTTATACGATATATATCTAATATAGAATAAATAAACTGAATATGTGTAAAGAATGTAGGTTATTAACCTTGCAATAGTTTAGAAAATTATAAAATAATAAAAGGTAAAATTTCAAAATAAGAAATATTTAAAAAGTATTAGGTTCTAAAATTTTATTATTTTAATATTAAAATTATTATTACAAAACTTAACTTTTTATTTACATTTTTGTTTTTAATATTAGTTGACATGTTGTTTATTTGTACATAAAATATGATAATTTACCTATAAAATATTAATATTACTCTTCAAATTTAAGGAAGCCATTTTAATTTTTTAAAATGTTAAATTTAGTCCAACAAAGTCATAGAAAGATAAATAAAAATAATATAAAAGGAAGTTAGTTTATTTTTTAAAAGAAAATTTCAAAAGCATTTGAGTTTTATGTTTCTTGAGAATTATCCCTCTTTTTTTTTAAAGATATTTGAGCTTGTAAATCTTGTTGTAATGATAATTTATTATATATTATTGATTAAAAATAATTGGATAGTAAATTTATTGGTTTCTAATTATTCTTTTAAATGTAGGATGTTTGCTTAATTTTTATTATACTAACCTAAATTTTTTTATGATGACTGATCAATCATTGTAAAAGACTCTATCATGATTGTTTCTACTTTCTCTACATTCCTCTAGACTATTATCACTCAAAAAATTAAGGGTCCGTTTGGCATACTATATTATAGTGTATGGTATTGCATTATTTACTGTAGGTGTATTGTATTATGTTATATTACATTAATGATAAATTATAATACAAATATTTGTACAACATTTGGTGATTGTATTACATTATTAAACTGACATTATTTAAATTAATTATATTAAATTATTATTTCCATATTAATTATTTTTATACAAATATAATATGATACAATAAAATTATTATAGTATAATTTCTTTTATATTTTTATTTATTATAATAAAAATTAATATAGTTAAAATATATTTAATGCTCAATTAAGGTAAAAAAATAATAATAATAGCAATAGTATTACTTAAAACAAAAAAAAATCTATAAAGTTTAATGATGATGATGACATTAATAATAACAAAATAATTAAAATAATAAAATTAATAAATTTTAATAATATTAATACTAATAAAATAATAATTGAAATAATTAAAATTAATTAAAATAATTAAAATTAATTAAAATAATAAATTTAATATACTTTAATAATAGTAAGAAAAATAATATTAATGACAGTAATAAAAGTAATAAAATTAAGAAAATTAATAAATATAATAATGACTTAATTAAAGTAATGATAACAATTAAAATAATAAATTTTATTAATAATAATAATAATATTATTATTATTATAATGACATTAATAAATAATACTAATAATAACAGTCAAAATTTTTTTAAAGTCATTTTATCCCAAAAAAAGACTTATATATAAAACTTTGTAACTTCTAGTGTCTTTCCAAAATTTTCATAAAATATAGGGTAGTATAATGTAATTAACTAAAACATCGTTATACTAAATATACCCCTTTTTGGTTCTAAAAGAATTTATATATAAAAAATTATAATGATAATAGCAACCTTATTTTGTCGGTTGGGTCTATAATTTTTGTAATGTACACCTCCCATAATTAAAGTGTTATGGAGCTCACACAATATTGTGACTATGAAGAAGCGTACATCACAAAACAACGTAGCATGATCCTAGTTTGTTATTTGAACGTGCCTCGTGTGTGTGTGTGTGTTTAGGTTCTATTGTCAACTATTGTCAACTGTAGGTTCCATTACAAAAGCTGTAACGTAGCTTTTGTGTGCAAGTTATGTTGTCATCTGTTGTACAATCATAGTATTTGCCTTTGTTAGGCTTACAACGAATCGCCACATGCGCATCAACCTTAACTTTCTCATCATCAACATTACCATGTTGTCTATGGTTTCTTTCTTTCTTTCTTGCTTTCTTTCTTTCTTTTTTAATAAACACTTTTTGTAATTTTCAGAAATTTTCTCTCTTCAAAATTTAAATTTACTTGCAAAATTGGTACCTTTATTCTTCTTTCCAAACTTTCTCCTTCTATAAAATTAAAACGCTAGATCTTCAAAATTAAAAATAATAATTATGAAAAGAAAGAAAGATTAATGTTTTAAGTTTGTAAACCAGTTGTATAAATTGAAAGAGAAAAAAGTCATACATGGGTAAATAAAATAAATTAAAGCAAGAGAGAAAATATAAATTAAATTATTTCTCTTTATATTTATCATTAAATGTAATTATAATAGTAGAAATTTTATGAGAATAATAAAAGGGTGCCAATAGTTAGGGATGACAATAGGTATCATCCGTTGTGTATTTATCGCTATCAAACTAGCACCAATAAAGTTTAAATTACTAAACATGCCCATTACAGGTTTTAATAACTACAAAAATTATCTACAACATGTAGCCAATTTTTTGCGGGTTCCAAAATTTAAAATAACAAACATTTAAAAAAAATTCTATGATACATAAAAATTTGAATTGTAACTAGTTAATAAAGTGGTTATAATATCTTTCTTAATGAATGTAAAAGCGTGAAACTGAAATGCAGACCGATTCTATTAAATACCATATTCTTTTTTTGTTTTTTTTTATCTTCTTCGTCGACAATTTGAGTGTTTTCCCTCTTTTTTTGCATTTGTAAGGAAGGTGATCGACATCTTGGCAACCAGAAAGATTTTGTTTTTGTTGCCCGGGATCTAATTAAATTATAAATTTATAATACTAAATTTAAAAATCCACATAAAATATTTAGTTTTAGATTTTTATCGATGTAAATGAGAAACTAAAGTTTTAATATTAAAACAAATATACAAAACATATTAAGCTAATAAAAAAATATTTTTATTGTAGATCAATCATTACCACTAAGATCAATACCTTACTCCATCTTTTAATTAATAATAACAAGTAAATTATGGACAACAACCATTACCAATTAGTTAGCAAATAAAAATCCAACTTTAGTGAACAAGTATTATATTCAAGTCATTAAAGCAAAACAAAAAAAATCAAATTAAAATAAGATATTAGCAATATTAAACTTGAAAATAATAAGATTTGCACATATAAAAAAACTTAACACAAAAACACACACACAAAATAGGAATGGGCTAGGGTTATGAATTCATCATTTATAATCTAATGATAGAGTCAATTCCATGGTTATAAGTTCATTTTATGTCAGATTAGATCAGAAACACACACACACACGCTCTCTCTCTCTCTCTCTAGAAAGTTAGGTATGTTATTGCAATGTGTAAGATTAAGTTTAAGAATTAGGAAGATAAGGTCATGAGTAATAACTTTTATTTAAATATAAATAATAAAATAATGGGGGTTGACAGTTGCCCATTCAAGTATCTACCATTTTTTTTTTAATGTAAGACTAATCCATAATTCACAATAAATCTAAATTAGAAATACCAAATCTTCTTACTACCCATAAAATTACCTATAACAGATGATTTTTTTTATAGATTTAAGTTGATATATGAGTTCATCAATAATTTTGCCATCTCTGCCCTCAGCCAATAGTCCAACCCTTGAGTGAACTACCCAACTGATTCTTTTTGTGATTGCACCTCTTCAGCTACTGCCACAATCAATTACAAATTAAGTAGAAACAAAACTCTTTTCCTATTAGTGTAATTAAAATTGTATGTATACACAAATAAATATGTAGAAATTAAATCAACATAATTTAAAGTAGTAAATCAACCACAAGTAACACTAATTTTTACATAAAAATTTCAAATTGGGAAAAATCATGGAATCATAGTCCGATATAAACTTTTACTATATTAATAAAAATACCGCATAAATTCTTCTCTAGATAATACTAGAAACTAACAATATCAAAATTCTCAATAATCTTAGTTTATAATAATAGATCTAATATCTATTTTTTCTATAAGTGGTATCTTAAATAACAGTTACTAAGAGTATAAAATACAAATAAACACCAATAGAAATGTAGAGGGTGATGTCAAGAATTTATCCTCCAAATTTAAAAGAAATCCGAGTTAAAATTGTCTTTCGATCACTCAATTAAAGATTGAAAGCCCACAAAAATCTTTCTCTCTCCCACGGATGTTTTCCTTTGCGAAAAATTGTTTTTGCCACCTTATTTTCTTAAATTTCATGATTAATTTCATCCAAGTCTAAAAATTTATAATAATTACACATCAAATAAAATATTTTAGACTTTAGGCATTTTAATCCACCAAGGTGAGATGAACTCTACAAATCTTTCCCTCTATCTCATCTGAGGGGCATTACCAAGCTCACTCTCTATTTACAACTTTCCAACTTCTCCTTCGGTAATTTTTTTATCATCATATTTGATTCATTCTTCGTTGTGTGAATTTTCTTAAGTTACAACCGCTTCTGCTTAAGCACATCTCATATACAATGATATGTCACATCAATATGTTTTGATTTTGAATGATAAGTTGAATTCTTTGCTAAGTAAATGGTACTTTGACTATCAAAGTATACAATATAACTGTTTTCTTTAACACCTAGCTCTTGTAGGAAATTCTTCATCCATAAGATTTCTTTACAACTTTCAGTGATTGTAATTTACTCTGATTCTGTGGTAGACAAAGTAATACATTACTAAAGTTTGAATTGCCATGAAACTGCTCCCTCTGCAAAGGTGAGCAAATACCTTGATAGAGATTTTCTAGAATCAATATCCCTTGCCATATCTTTCTATATACAAGAAAATAGTTTTTTCAAAACATAAACATTTTTTAAAGCCTTTCGACAATCAATCTAGAAGATCCATTGTGAGTTATTTTTAGTCTTCAACCTGTAAACTCATTTGTTCTTTAATACCCTTTTCCTTTAGGTAACTATACCAATTACATGAGCAATATCTAGTCTTTCATCAAATTTGCATGGATTTAACCCACTTATTTTTATGCTGGTGCGACATAGCTTTTTCAAAACATTCTGGCTTCCTTTCTCATAGTATAATGTTCATAACTAAACTTGAAATGACTTGCAAGTGGAGAACAAATAAATTTTGCCTTGTGTATATTAAATCTTTTAAGAACCTTTTCAATATATGCTTTTTGAGATAACCATAACTTCTCAATTTTTCTATGATAGAAAATCTTTATGACCATCATTTTATTTCTAGTCTTTCCTATAATTATCATTGAAAATAAGAAGAATAGTTGGAATAAATCATTATCATCAAACTTCTTCACAAAAACACGATGATCAAATTAGTTTGTTGCCACTAAATCCCATGATTCTTCATGCCCATAGCTTAAGAAAATCAAACTTAGGCTTTATATACCATCTCTATCTTGATGCATGTTTGCACTCAAACACTCTCAAGTATTTATAAACTTTTTTTCAATTTACACACAAGTTTTTCTTTTCCTTTGACACCTGAAAGAGAAAGGTTAATCAAATCAACTACAATATATTTCCTCCTCAGAAAGATTTAAATTTGACAAAAAATCATTTACATCAAGCTATTTAATTCAAAATTGTTTTATTCTAATCTTTTTGAATACCTCGAATGCGTAGTCATCTTTACGGATTTAGTAGAAGAAAATATTTCTTCAAAATTAATACTTTCAATTATAAAGCCTAACAATTTTAATTTTCTTTCTAGCCTTGCATTACTATTGTGAGTTATTTTTAGTCTTTAAACATATTAAACTCATCTTTGATTTTTAAAACCCTTTTCCTTTTCTAAAATAGTCATCAATAAAAGTCACAAAGTAAAGTGCATCTCCTATTGATCTACTTTACATTTTGTAAACATATGTGTGAATTAAATCAAGAATTTACGATTTTCTAGATGGAGAAAAGCTTTTAAAAGCTACTATGTATGTCTTTCCAGCTAAACAATAAATATAAGTTTTGAGAGAGATATCTACAAAGTTTGATAGAAATCTTTATCTGATAAGATTTTTAACCCTTTTTCACAAATGTGACCAAGCCTTTTATACCATGTCTCAATGTTAGAATATTTACAACCACATCTTCTTTCTTAGCTTGACCATCATTAGTATATTCTCTAGCTTTCCTATAATTATCATGAATAATGAGCTTGAAGAATTTTCTTTTATCAAATTGATTAGTAATAATAGGAATCAAGTTTTAGAGATCAAATTAAGACTTATCATTCTTTAATACATGTCTAACATTTTTAAGGAATAACATACAACTAACACTGGTTTCCATATATCTAATGTCTTATGCCCATAATCTTAGATGCTCCTTCATTTTCCATCCAAATATGTTTATAATCATAATTGACTTAGGATGTGAAGTAATGCTTTGCATTCAAACACTAACTCAATATTTAATCAATCATCTTTCCCAATCCAAACTGAGTTCTCAACATAAACAATATCCATATTACCATCAATTACGACTGTAGTATCATCTTTATCACTTTTTTGAAAGATCAAGGTTTTTCAAATCAACTACTTTTATAATAGCCACTACTTTTTAATGAAAGATTTAGGAATTTTCATAAAAAAATATACTTTAATTTCTTTCTTCAATTGTTTTATTCATCTTTTTTGTAATATCTTTTAACTTCTCTCCCATCTTTCTTGATTTTCTGAAACAAGTGTAGCACTCTTTCTTTGAGATTCTTACTACTCAAATAGTTATCTATAATTATATCCAATTAATTTAACATATTTTAATTTTCTTTCTATCACTCTTTCAACGTAAGCATGAAAGAACTTAAACATATTAAGCACATGATCTTTAGATTTCAAAGCAAAAACCCATACTTTTCTAAAATAGTCATCAATAAAAGTCACAAAGTAAAGTGCATCTACTATTGATCTACTTTACATTTTGTAAACATATATGTGAATTAAATCAAGAATTTACGACTTTCTAAATGGAGAAAAGCTTTTAAAAGCTACTATGTATATCTTTCCAGCTAAACAATAAATATAAGTTTTGAGAGACATATCTATAAAGTTTGATAGAAATCTTTTTCTGATAAGATTTCTAACCCTTTTTCACAAATGTGACCAAGCCTTTTATACCATGTCTCAATGTTAGAATATTTTACAACTACATCTTCTTTTTTTATCTTAGCTTCTATCACATTGAGAGTGTTTAATTTCCTCTCTTTAGCTAGCATCATGGAGCCTTTGATGAGCTTCCATTTTCTTTTATCAAATTGATTAGTGTAACCACCATCATCAAGTTTTCATGTGGAGATCAAATTAAGGCGAATATCTAATACATGTCTAACATTTTTAAGGAATAACATACAACTAACACTGGTTTCCATATATCTAATGTCTTATGCCTATAATCTTGGATGCTGCCTCATTTTCCATCCAAACATGTTTATAATCATAATTGACTTAGGATGTGAAGTAATCACGATGTGCAGTAACATGAAATGAAATACTTGAATCAATCATCCAATCACTTGTAGTTTCAAGTGAGATTTTAATAAAAATTTTTTTTATCCTTAGTAAACAATATCCATATTATTTTCTTTTAAACTTGGGTTGAAGGTGAAGTATCATCTTTATCACTTTTTAATTTATCATCTTTTCTTTCTTTATATTTTTTGTTTTTCTCTTTTCCACAATCCACACTCTTTTTTAATGTGACCTATTTTCTAATAATGAAAGTACTTCATATTTCTTCTCTAGGACTTAAATCTTCCTCTGGAGTTGTCATTATTTTATTGACGAAATTTCTACTTTAACTTCTCCTCCATCTTTCTTGATTTTCTGAAACAAGTGTAGCACTCTTTCTTTGAGATTCTTCACTTCGTAGTCTATCTATAACTATATCCAAGGTTAATTTACCATTCGACATTGAATTATTCATTGATACTAATAATGTCTCCCAACTGTCAGGCAAAGAATTAAGCAACAACAATACTTGTAACTCATCATATAAAATGATCTTCATAGTAGTCAACTAATCAAATAAACCCTGAAACTCACTAGTGTGTTCAGTTGTATTGTAGCCCTCTTTATATTTCAGATTAACAATCCTTTCCATTAGATTGGCTTTATTTTATGCTATCGACTGGTCATAAATTGTTCTAATTTCCTCTAAAAAGCATCAGCCTTGGATTCCTTTGTAATATAATGATAGATACTCTAATCAATCCATGACTTAATAGTACTTACTGCCTTCTGATTAAACTGAGCCCATTTTTTTTCTAAATCAGTGGGTTTAGCTTCGTTGCATTCAATAGGCTCATGTAAGTCTTTCATGTATAGTAGATCTTTTATTCTAGACTTTCAAATACCATAATTTCATGTCTTCAATTTAATCATGAACGCTAAAGGCTCCTTTAACTGAACCACACAAGTAATAAAAACATATAACCTGATGCTCCGATACCACTTTGTTGAGAAAGAGGCTCCCACAACCAATTACAAATTAAGCGAAAACAAAACTCTTTTCCTATTTGTATAATTAAAATAGGATGTGTACTACAAATAAATATACAAAAATCAACACAATCCAAAACAATAAATCCACTACAAGAGATATTAATTTTTACGTAAAAAATCTAAATCGGAAAAAATCACAGATCTGTAATCCGATATAAACTTTCATTATATTAATAAGATTACAGTATAAATTATTCTCCAAATAACACTTAAGACTAACAATATCAAGATTCTCAATAATCTTAACTTACAATAATATATCTAATATATATTTCTTTAATAAATAGATATATCAAACAACAGCTACTGAGAGAATAAAATATAAATTAATATCAATAAAAATATAGAAAGCGATGTCAAGAAATTATCCTCCAAAATTAAGAAAAATCAGAGTTAAAATCACTTTTCGATCACTCAATTAAAAATTAAAAATCCAAAAAGCTCTTTCTCTCACGGCTGTTTTCCTTCACAAAAAATCGTTTTTGCCCCCTCATTTTCTCTTCTTTATAGGCAAATTTCATAGTTAATTTCATCCAAGTCAAAAATTTTATAATAATTACATATCAAATAAAATATTTTAAATTTTAGGTATTTAATCTACCGAAGTAAGATGGACGCTAGATATAGATATCAAATAAAGCCCACAATTGAAAAAGCACAAAGGTAAAAGGCCGAAACAATGGCCTTTTGAGTTGAATTTCCATGTCCTACAAAACAACAATATGTAATTATATTTTACAAAAAAATTATTATATAAATAGAAAATAGTTTTATTTGTACAAAGATTTGTATTCTTTTATTTCAATTATAATATTACTAATATTTTACAATCAATAAATTATTGAAACGAATCGAAAACATTTTCATTGTGATGGAACCCCAAAATACTACTCCTATATGTAAAAAAAAAAAAAATGCTCTCTTTTTCAAGAAGTAAACTAATCCGATATTAGGGGGAAATTGAGTCCATGCAATTCACTCATGAGTTGTTAGTACAGGCAGCAACTTGCATTTTAGTCAAAGGTAATAGAATTGTATTAAATGCATTAAAATGGTGCGTTCATTCAACCAATATTTTAATGTGATATCAGTTTATACTAAGAGTTTTGTAGGTTTAATATTATTGATAGATTAACACACGAAAATGAGTGTTTTTGTAAGAATGAAAAATTAATAATACTTACAACCCAGAAAAAGGGAAAAAAAGAAAAATAACATCTTATTTCAACAACGTTTTCGGAACTATTTCAGAACTTCATGTCAATTTAATCCGTGCTATGATATTTGCTAACATTCTTTCAAATGTTTTAGAATAATTAAGGTAATTTTTACGTAAGATTAAAGTTAGATTTGAGATGGCCAATTAGTACCCCTTTATGATCTAGATCTATCAAATTTTGACAATAAATTACTATTAATATAAACAATCAAATGGATAGATAAACAAATGTTGATCATAGTCTAATGAAATAAATTTTACAATAAGTTAAGAGGTCAATTTTTCTCGGAGGAAAGATTAAGAACATCAATCAAAAGATTTTTTAAATTATATTTTACTACTTATTTAAAGGGTTACATCACAACAAAAGTTTGAAAAGATTCTCTAAATGAGATTTTTTTAAATAAAATTATCCTTCTTTTTTTAATATTAAAGAGAGAGAAAATATTATCTTATTTAAAAAATATTCTTATTTAGAGTTATTTTAGAGCTTTTAATTTAATATTATATTATTTTTATCTCATTATTCTTAAAGAGAAAGAAGTGTCACAATTATTGTTATTGTGATAGAAAAAATTAACTAAAATAATACAAAATTTATTTTTATTTAAAAAGTCTTTTGATAGAGAGTTTTTTTTTTAATTTTTTATTTATCATATAGGTAAGAAAACAATTATTTAAAAAGATAAATTAAAAAAACTGGTGATGCTATAAAAGACAAAATATTCAAATTTAAAGAAAAAAAAAACAATATAACAATATGCCATGATAATTCATTGATAAAATACAACAATTTAAGTAATTAACTAAGAAGAAAAAGGACTGCTGTCGGGGTTCCCAATAACATACTGCTCATTCCTTAATGCCTTATGGGATATCTTTATGATGATAATTGATGAATGCATGGTATCTGCATCCAAAAAAGATACACAGAATTTTAGCCAGTGCATGAAAAGTGAATAATTGAGGGGGCCAGGTGGCATGCCAACAAGAAGCAAATCCTGTGGGAGCCGTGAGAGTATCCGTCTCGTGTTACGAATATTGCATTTCCCCTTTTGGATTTGCATGCCCGTCTTAGATATCATATCATATCTTCACGTGTACCCTTTGCCAGCAGAATGTTATTATTATTTTTACCTCCTTTTAAACTAATATTGTATTTTTGAAAAAATAAATTAGGGTTTAGAACAACTGTAAGCATAAAATCGGATTCTTTTTTTTTTTTTTCAAAATACGTGGCTTTAGATTCCTCAAATCCTAAGGATTTTTTATATTAAATTATTAGATCGCAATGTACTAATATTATGATTCGTGGGTATAACAGTGTCAAAATTCAAAATATTATAGTATGGGGCGAAGTTAGAAAATTTTTTCCTAGGTTGGGCTATATTATTATTTTAAAATAAAAATAATGTTAAAGGGGAGCCGTTAAATCAAACCGCATTAACACTTTTTGACTTTGATAAATACCTTGTGAATTAGTTTATTTAACAATAAAAATTAATTTCAAAGATGTGATTATGTTACTTATGTGTACCCTAACCTACAGCCTGACATTGTTAGAACTTAGATGGTTTTATTTCATTACTTTTAATACTTTTTAATTATCTATTGTAGGGTATGGTATCCTAAAAAAATTATAGATAGTCCCGAACTTTAAAGAATTAAAAGTCATATGAATGATAAATGTTTGGTCATCACAAACATATTTGAGGAAAAAAAATTGTAGAATAAAATGGAGTGTTAGAAAAATGACAGTTTGTAAAACAAATTGACTGATAAACTTATAAATAATATTGTGGCAATTTTGTAAAATACAACTGTGGTAGCTAATTTTATAAATAATGCATGTTAGTTTGTGAACAACATTGATATTATATGGTACAAAAGATTAAACTATTTTTTCAAAATTTGGCTGGGCTGTAGTTTAGATTTTCCCTTAACAACTTCATGAAAATTAATAAAATTATGATAAAATTCGGGATCCACTAAAAAAATAGTTCATAAAATTACGTTACATTATATGCTCTATCAGTTATTAATATGTTAAATATTCTTTTAATCTTTATATTTTAAATTAAGTGTTTATTCATCCTTATATTTTAAAAAGTATCTTAAGATACTTTTACTATTAATTATATTACAATCATATCTTTATTTTTTCTTTCTTTTTACAACAATACCCTTACGACAGAATTCTTAGAGATATTAATGAAGAAAACGATAATTAATTAAATTAATTTTGAAAGGAACATAAAATTTTGCATACTTCTGTATTATTATTTTACTTTTAAGATTGATTTAGTAAATTACTTTTTGCAAAATGATTAGCATTAAGATTGTTTCAAAGATATTAAATTACTTTAAATTAGCTAAAATTAATTTATTTTTAAATAATAATTATTAAGATTATTGCACATGTACAAAAAAAATTATTTAACGCTTATATTTATTAACTAATTTGTTAATAGATAATTATTATTTAATTTTTTAATTAACATTTTGACAGGCAAGTTAATTAATATAAAAAATATTATTGTAATTAAGGGTATTATTGTAAAAAAAATTAAGAATAAAAACAGCCATCAGCTGTCGGCTCGTTGGTAAGGCGAGAGCTTCAAGCCCGATTTCTGGTGGCACACCTTCCACACAAGCACCACCAGAAGAAGGGGGGGACGGGGAAAGCTACCTGGCGTTTGATCTTTCGCTAGGGGCGAGGCTGTCCTTTACAAGAATAGTTGGAAGCGAGCCGCTGGTCAGACCTATGAGATTACTCGAATGAAGACCAAGTCAGAGACTACCGGGCGTTTCGCAGAGCGAGGACGTTGAGACTTTTCGAAAAAAAAAAAATGGCTTGTTTTTTCTTCTATGGAAGATATTTTAATATATTTTTTAAAATATAAAAATTAAATAAAAAATTAAATTAAATATAAAGATTAAGTGAATATCTACCCTCGTTAATACTCATACAAATGAAGAATGAATTCTCTATACGAGAACCCGTGCTCCCATTTCCCCACGTCATGGAAGAGTCTTACAAAAGCTATAAGCAACCCCTATAAATTATTATTAATCGTCTGTCGTTGCACTTTTTATAACATGGCATGTGATCGCAGCTTTGACCATGCAAAAGCATTGGTTACCTCACATCAGACTGATTGTGGGTTTAATTCCCAAGGTAATTGAGTGGAATCGTGATTGAATTTCAATGATCGACCTTTTTTCATTTTTCATTTGTTTCCCCCTCTCTCTCCTTTTTTTTTCCCCCTTCTTCTTTAGGATACGTTCGTCATTGTTATACTCGTCTCATGAGAATTAATTCTGAAAATTATAAAAAAATAAAAATAAAACACCGTCTGTCCGATCCCATGCCTTGATGATATATGCATAGAAATTAAGGAATATTTGTCTTATAATTATTTGGGGTCCCTCCCACATGCACATTAAGCCTATATGCTTTTCATTCGGTGAGCTCACGTATACCCACGACCTATGTTATTGTGTCTCTGTTGTGATAAACATGTGGGGGCATATAATGCCTTTGGATATTTTCAAATTTGCTTGTTTTCTACTAAAATTGCTCTTCCAAAAACTTTAAATGAGCCGATACGACGATATAGATGTAGATTAATGTCATTTGATAAATTTTAAATGAGTCGATACGACGATACAGATATAGATTAATGTCATTTGGTAACACTTGTTTTGACATTTTAAAAAGTGATAGATGTTTCAAAAATAATTACATGAATAATACTCAATTAAATATGTTGTTAAAATTAATAAATTTGGATATTGAAAATTAAGTTAATAATTTTACCTTTAATTAGCTGATTTATAATTTTTATAGAGGAATAATTTTTAAATGGAAGTTTTATTTCAACAATACATCACCAGATTTACAACGAAGACAGAAGAATGAAGAAGGGAACTCCTTAATTTCTCTCTCTTGTTTTTTTTTTCAAAATTTTATTCTTACTTTTTCTTTTCCCCTCTTGTTCTTCGTCTTCTTTGTTTGTTCTTCTTCTTCTTCTTCTTCTTCGTTTCTTGTTAGATTTCTTCTTCCTTATTTTTTCATATAAAATTTATTTATCATAAAATTTATAAATTAATTAACGGAGGTAAAATCATTAGTTTAATTTTCATCACCCAATCTATTAATTTTAATTATAAACTTAAAAGAATGTCACGTGTATACTTATATCTTCAAAATTTATCACCTTTTCGATAAATATCAAAACTAATGTCATCCAAATGACATTATATATAGAGACGCATTCACACACTATATGACTTTTTGGATGAATTAATTGTCAAGTTTTTGGGTTGTTTTTTTTCGAAAAGGTCCTTGGCCCTAAAAAAACAAACGATCGTCTTTACTAAAAAATGTGGCTAAAGTTAGGTGACTAATCCCTAAGATTAATTTTCGCAATAATTGTCCCACGTTGTTAGAAAAATAGTAAAGCTAGAGACTTGGTCACCATGTACGTATGGAATCAATAGAAATTTAAGTATATATTAAGTCTTTCCACGTGGCTCGATACCCTATGGATTAGCCCACTAACCACTCAAAAAGTAAACTCAAAGAGACATTTATGAGGGGACCCACCTAAACCCAACAATAATGAAAACAATATCGACGAGAAAGCAAGTGAAGACAAAAAAACTTTTCCTTTAATTTGTTTAATGTTACATATATTCCATGAATTATGAAACATTTAAGATCTAGGGCACCGTGTTCCGTCGGAGAAAATTGTTTTCCAAGACGAGTTTGGCAGAGCTTAATTGCAACTCATGTAGTTCATTGTTTCGTTGTAACATCTTAAATATGCAATGCGGAAGATAATATGACAATCTCCCATTCCGTTTTAAATTAGTACTCAGCAGAAGTTTTGGTTTTAAATGTTGTATTTCAATTACCAAATTCACCCGGACTCTCATAATCGGCACAATAGATGAGCATATATAATCAGAATCAATTCCAAAATTAGAGGAATTGATTAAAAGATTCATCAAACACACCTTCATTTTTTTTTCAGTTACTGATAGTAAAAAAAAAAAAAAATTGAACCAAAATGTAAATTAGATGACATTTGATAAGAGAAAGTGTTGCTATTTATTTCGAGTCCAATCCCGGGTTAGATCCCGAAAGGTGTAAATACGACACTGTTTTGATTAACTTTAATTTTTTATTTTAAAGTTCAACTTTTTGCACTTTAATTAATTTAATTTTTTAAGCAAAAGTAAAACCCAAATCCTGACGATTCTCTGTTCTTCCCCACCATTCCCACCATCAGCTCCCTCTGTCTCCCGTCGATTTTTAATTAATTTAACTTTTTAAAATTCAAGCATAGCATTAAGCATAAACTCGGTCAAAATGATAGATTCCATATGTATTATTACATAACGATGCATCCATATGTCAATTATCATTAGGATAAAACAAAAACCAAAACAAGAAAAAGGCATGGTGTACAATCATTCATGGGTTAAGACACATAAATCACTACGTGATTAGACATTCGAATAAGAAATTTCCAGCATTCGCCGATGAGATAATGGCAGTTGTGACCGACGGCTGTTATGGATTTGAGGGAGAGAGACCGAGCTGTGGTTGTCGGATTTGGAGGGGAAAGATATTGGTGAAAAATTATAATTTTTTTTATTTAAATTTTTTAGGATTGATTTTATATAATATATAAAAAATTCGTAATTTAAAAAATTATACTTTAATAATCTAAGAAGATGAACGATAATAAGTAATAAATCCACCATTAAATGATCTTTTAGGTTATGACTCAAGTTTGATCTATACTGAACGTGTGAATGTTTGTTTCACTAATCCCAAAAACCACTAACTTCCTTTTTATTAATATTTTTTCTCAAAAATCGTATCTCTTTTTTTTTAAAAAAAATAACACTTATATAATATTTCTTAATAAAATCTTAACATGTGTTTTCCTTTCCTTTTATAATTCAAAATATTAAATATTTTGAATTTAATATATATTAGCTCTCCACTTACGTAAAAGTAAAAATAATGTGTAATAACTTTGAGACTCATCTTATAAAATAACATTAGGTCTCATTTATATATAAATATAACACATAAGACCTTAATAAATATTATAATTAGATTTATCACCTAAAACGTTAGTTTTCTTATTTTTGGGTTAAGTAGTGGTGTAGTTAATTAATGAACTAACCCATTGATCATTTTTTTTGGGTTTCGTAGTGGTGTAGTCAATTAAATAAGTTAATCCGGAGATCATTTGAAAACATACAATAGTGACTACAATAATTAAGTCCATAGTTAAACTAGCTTAATTATTTAATTCTAATTTTACTCCACTATAAGATTGAAACTGGCCTTCATAATTATATACTTGAATAATAATTCATCTTAAGCCACATTGATCTCTTTACTACATAATCCTTTACACCATATCGTTAATTAAATTGACATCTCAACTGCCCAATCAATTTAATAACATCTTATTTCTTGATATTTACTGATTTTCTCTAATGATCATTTTCAATATATTAAATATGTCGACATACTCTAGTCAAAGAATTCTATGATCAAGTATTGAAAACCTACTAAGAGATGTATTGTATAAATTTCATATTGTTAATCTATAATTTTAATACTTATAATTACTTCTACTAAAATACCAAATAATCTTGACTACAAGTATATATTGTGTCAATTGGTAACTCAAATGGAATGACAACCACAATCATAAAATTATAACTAACTCAATATTAAGATACTGTAAAATCAATGCCTATGACATTTAATAAGTTTGACAGTTATTATAAAGTTAATTAAATCTCATATGTGATTCAGTTTAATATAGTCGTACTATATCAAAAAATTCATATATGATTAAGATAAATCTTTCAATGAATTTATTACAGTTTATGCCTAAATAAAGTATTTAACTTTATTTATCAACTGTGAACTCAATTTATTAAATTATAAAATAACTTGTATTTATGTCTTCTGTGAATTCATATAGTGATAACATAAATATATATAATATGATTAAATGAACTTGACTAAAAAATTAATATAAATAAAATATTTAAATAAAATATATTAATTATTTTATTAATTAAAAAAATATTTATTATAATTAAATAAATTTATATATTTTGAAAGAACATATTTTCCTAATAGAAGAGAGCAAGAGTGATCCACGACGACTAGCTTTGGGGTGGACGGGAGAGAGAAAGAGCCGATAGTGAGATTTATGGCAAGAGAGCAAGAGCGAGTTGTAATTGTCGACACTGTGTTGCATTTTATACTTACCTCAAAACGAATCGTTCGGTGCTATCTGTGGTGTAAAATATATTTATTATTGTTTAATAAATAACTTTTTTTTTTTCTGAAACGGTGCGTTTTTGGGTTGTCGGGACTTGACCTGAGATTTGACTCGGGGAAAGTAGCATTTTCGAAAGAAAAAATAAGGTAAAAAGGCACGTTTGCCATGCATTTTCTTGATTTTTTCTTTTCACCAAACAAGCCCTTAAGTTGACAGGTTCCAAACCTAACTGCCTATCAAGAGTTAAAAAACACAACTCTTAAACAAACATAGACTCCATAATCTTCTGCAACGGTGCAACCGCCCATTTGCTGTGATTGTGTTTGGCCGTCAATCAAGCAAGCGTGTTTGCAGGCACCCACTCCCATGTGCTTTGCCCACATCACCCTACATGTGTCATCATCTCATTTGTCCTTCTTCTCTTATCTTACTTCCTCTAATTTTTTATTCATGACGGCTTAATTAGTTATTGTTTTATTCATGGCTTAATCTGTCCTAATGCAAGCTCCCCCCAGGCCCCAACCTCCCCACTAACTATTATATAAACTAGCTTACCCCAACACTTCATCTCCCCTTTCACTTTGGGTTGTAAGAAACAATTAAGAAGAAAAAGAAAGAGCTAATTGAGAAGAGAGAAAAGGGAGAATGATCAAATTGAGGTCTAAAAGGTTTTGCAGAGGCAGTTTTAAGCTCGGCTGTAATGGCAATAACAATGGCAGCAGCAGCAGCAACAACAATGTCAAAGAAGCTGCAGCCAGAGGGTGTGGAGGAATTAACAGTAGTCATGAAATCAAATGGGAGCTTAGGCCCGGGGGGATGCTCGTTCAAAAGAGAGAGAGTCGATGTGAAGGAGAAGGCTTCATCACAATTAGAGTCTCAACTGTTTCTAAGTGGCATGACATTTCCATCGAAGCAATTTCCACTTTTGGTAAGCCCCGGTCTTTTCGCAGATATTCGTATATTTTAAAAATTGTATTTATATATATTTTACCACTTAAATTTCTGCGTTTTTTTTTCAAATCCTTTAGGAGAATTGAAGATGATATTGTCAATGGTGAGTGGACTGGAGCCAAGAGAGCAAAGGCTGCTCTTCAAAGGGAAAGAGAGAGAGGATAATGAGTTCTTACACATGGTTGGTGTTCGAGACAAGGACAAGGTGTTGTTGTTAGAAGATCCAGCCATTAAGGAGATGAAGCTTCATGGATTAAGAGGAGGCCAGCCGTTTGGGACTGCTTATCGTACCATAAGTGTGTGACAGTAACACAATTTAATTAGTATTTTATTTAAAAAAAATTTGGTACCCTAGCCTCTTCAGTCTTTGATGATCACTGAGACACTAACCGAACAAAATTAAAAGAAAAATGTTGATAAATATATAAGGTGTTGGATTCTTGTTATTCACCTGATTAGATTACTTAAAGACTAATTAATTAAGCTCTATTAGTTACCGATGTTAATTAATTTCTCAGATCGGGCAATTTAACTTTTTGTAAGCTGGTGCAAATCCGCGTCGACATTTTGCATTGTTTACTAGTTAGTAGCTACTTTCTTAATTTGTATAAATGTTTATTTCAATTGTAATGTAAATTAATTAATTAACTTTTTTTTTGTGCCCTTCTAATGCATTTGTACAAGAGCAGGCTTGGAAAAATAATAATAAAAGACACACAGATTTGTATGTTCTCAGATTTAAGAATGCTTAAGCCGAAAGACAGATTGATCAATTGCCTCTAATGACTTTTTGGTTAATTCATTTAATGGAAGAACTTCAATTGAATAAGTATTTGATCCATTAAAATTAGGATTAATTTCCGTTGCCCCTTTTTTTTTAACATTGATATTACAATTTCATATGACATTATACTATTATTAATATTTATAATCATATTATTATTAAAATTAATTCATATTAAATATTATAAAATACTATCCAAATTTTATCTTCACTAATATTTAGGAGATTTCTATTTCATCTATATTTCATAACGAAGAAAACGGCAGCTACTTAGCCATCGCATAATTGATGAAGAAACAAAACCCTCAAAATACTGTATAGGGAGTCAAACTACTTTCTCACAATTTTACCTTCACCAATGGTAAATGGTAGTTGGCTCCTTGGTCGTTATCTTTTCTGATTATCTTGTCAGAGCCAGGTCCCAACGGAGTACAACTACAATCTCCAGTATAATGATGGGCCTAAATGGCGAAACAGTAAACTTGTGAAGACCTTTCACCTGTGTCTTTTATTCCGAGGGTGGGCCTATCATAGTACAATCCCTGCAAGCATGTGAAGTTCAAGACTTATAAAGTTGGAGATAATGATACATATATTATTATAAAATATATTATTCATAATTATAAAATTATGATAAAATTTATAATATTATAATTATAAATGATGTATTTTATAATTTATTGTAAGATAGCATTTATCATGATGTAATTACCTCCCTCTTGTTCTCTCTCTTTTTTTTTTTTTTGGGTCATTAAACTTGTAAGAGGAAAGCGTAAGAACACTGTGAGAAACCAGTAGTTGATAGGGGCATAGTTAGTCATGTTTGACTGGGGCCCCTTAAAACATCTTGTAAATACCTTCTTTGTGTCTGTCGTTTTAATCATGATCAAAAGTACATAAAAGATCAATAATCATCTCTTCATTGACCATATTTTTTGCAAGATCCAAAAGTATAATAACTTGTTATCAAATCAACAACTTTACTTACTTTCAATATTTGATTCCTAATTAACTGATTGATAATTTTCCTATAAACCGTTCCACTTTTCATCACTAGGAAAATTACTCATTATAATTTTACAAAATATAATCAGTTAAGTCAGTCGTGGAAAATATAAATAGAAAAAAATAATAGATAATGACATGGATTTTGTTTTCATATTTTAATGATTTTTTTAATAAATAAAATCGAAAAAAAGGAAGGCCATGTTTTGGTATTGATCATTTGTGCAATGTATCGGTGGGATTTTATTAGGGAAGAAGATAAATCAAGGGTACTTTAAGGAATTGAAAATGGGGTTCCATCGGGAAAGGAGTTTTAAAATTACATCCTTGCCCAAAAAAAAAAAAAAGATAATAATCCTCTTCTAATTTAAAGAATATTTTAATATATACCTAATTTTATTTACTCACGATCTATAATTTATTTAATTAGTATTTTTTAAATTATTAATTGTCAGTAATATAAATATATTTACTTAAATAAAAAAATTAGATAAGAAGAAAAAAAATCCTAATCCGAAGCTAAGAATGTTGCAAATCATAAGTTTGGGCTGGCCCAAGACTGTAAAAGCCTACTGCTACGAAATAATTTGAAAAAAAATTGAGAAAAAATTGATCAAGAACAACGAAACCCCCCCCCTTCGAAAAAAAGGAAAATGTCATACTCACCTGCATCGTATTTTAAACTGTCATTTATATCCTTACCATTAAAAAAATAATATCGAACTGTCAACATATTTTTCTATTTTACCTTTGACGCAAGAAAGCTTACCCTTAATTTTTTTTTTTTTAGAGATGAAACCAAGATTTTCAATCCTTAAAATTAGTGATCAAGTACAAAATATTTTCTGGAATAACATCCAACCATAAAACTACATTAGCTTGGTTAAGGGCTGTTCTTCCTAGACAATGCGCAACTCTATTACATTCTCTCAAAGTATGTTAAATTTTGCACTGCTGTAACCTCATTAAGATAGCTTGAATTTCAGAAATTATTCAAAAGATCTTAGTTCGTGTACCCTTTCTATTCAACACTAAGTCTACCACCGCTTTGGAGTCTGTCTCGATAATTAGAGGTACGCAGCAAGCTTTTTCTGCAACTTTCAGCCCAAACTTTATGGTTTCCGCTTTAGCAAATGCTACACTGCCAAAATGTTTTGAAGGCCTCATAGCCTTGAACTCTCCTTCTGAGTTTTTGATTACCACCCCCAATCCTTCCTTGCTTTGGTTTTCTCTTACTGTAGCGTCTACATTTGCTTTGAACCATCCTGCTGGGGGAGGTCTCCATTATTGACTTATTTGATCTTTGCCTTCTCAGCCTAAGCATAGGTTCAGCTGCTGAGTTTTTTTGAAAGCCTGCAATATTGCTTCTGCTCTTGCTACTGATAACTGGAAATCTTCTTTCTTATTCCTTGAGTGCCAAGCCACCCAACATAAAGCAATTATCAGCTCCAGATCAAATTTGCTTTTCTTCTCTGCCAGTTCCACCAGTAAACTTAACACATCTCTACTTTTAGATTGGTTAATCTCTTCACCATAGTCATTGAGACTCCACATTTTTTAGGCACCCTTGCACTGGAAAAGAGCATGAAAAATAATCTCCTTTGTCCTTCTGCATCTTTGACACCAGGGGTTTTGAATCACATTTTTCCTTCATAAATTCACAACTGATGGCGATAAGTTTCTAGTAGCTCTCCACATAAAGATCTTTATCTTTGTTAGGATTTTTACAGCCCAAATCATAGTCCAGGAGACCTTCTTGTTCTCTGAGCTGCTTGGTTGGTCTGGGATCTTCAGCCTCAGGGCCATTTGATAGCCATTCTTAACTGAGTACTCCCCTCGCTTATCGAAGTGCCACAGAGGTTTATCTGATTTTGGTGTTGATGGTAGAGGAATCTTCAAAATCTGCTCTGAATCTTTTTTCGTAAAATTTTGCTTAATCAGCCTCTCTTTCCATTTATTTTCTTCATCAATTAGCTTAGAAACTGTAGAGTTCAATGGAAGCTTTGGAGTGGAGAAGGGTTTGAAGGTTGAAGGTCTTGACATCCAGCAGCTATGATAAATTTGGACATTCCTTCCATCTCCAATTCTCCATCTGAGCCCCTTGTATATGACTTCTCTTCCCCACAGAATGCTTCTCCAAATAAAAGATGGTTTTGATCCTAACATCGCTCCTAGGAAATCAGCATCCTTGAAGTATCGAGCTTTAAGAACTCTTGCCACTAATGACTTGGGGTTTTGGATGATTCTCCAACCTTGCTTCGTCACTAGAGCTTGGTTGAAACAGGTTAAGTCTCTGAATCCTATTCCTCCTCTACATTTTGCTTGACACATGTTTTCCCATTTTGCCCAGTGTATAGCCCTCTGCTCTGGTTTTGAATTCCACTAGAATCTGGTCATGGCCTTTTGGATATCCCCACATAATCCCATTGACAGTTTAAACACACTCATGGCATAAGTAGAGACTACTTGCGCTACGACTTTAATCAATACTTCTTTCCCATCTCTTGAAAACAATTTCGAATGCCAGTTAGAGATTTTACTCAATATTCTAAGCTTGATGCCATTAAAGGAGCTTATTTTTTTCCTCCCCACTATTGCAGGCAGTCCTAAGTACTTTTCATATTTAGACACCACCTGAAGCTGAAACAGGTTTGAAATTGAAGGTATTTGTGTTGGCTGAGTCTTTCTGCTGAAGAATATGGATGATTTTTCGTAGTTGAATATTTGTCCAAAGGCAGCAACATAACACTTAAATATATTTTTTAGATTCGAGCAGTCTTCAATAGTAGCTCTTGAGAAAATCAGGCTGTTATCTGCATACAGTAGGTGGTTAATTGAGAGCTTATCACTGAGTCTTAGCCCTTTGATCAACTTTTTCTTTTCTGCTTGGTTCAATAAATTTGATAAAACCTCGGCATATAAGATGAACATATATGGAGACAGTGGACACCCTTGGCGTAAGCCTCTCTGAGGTTGGATTAAACCCTTAGCTACCCCATTAATTAGTATTGAGAAAGAGGGAGTGGTAATGCACCTCATTATCAACTCCACCCATTTTGGAGAAAATCCCGGGACCTCTATTATGCGCTTCAAAAAACTCCACCCTACCCTATCATAAGCTTTGCTGATATCTAGTTTAAGGGCCACCTAACCACCTTTTTTCCTCTTGCTATGCCTTATTTTGTGCAAGTATTCATACCCAATAATTAAATTATCTGTTATGAGCCTACCAGGAATGAAAGCACTCTAATTGTGGGATATTACTTCATGCAGAATAAGTTTTAACCTATTAGCAATTGCCTTCAAAATAATTCTGTAGATGACATTGCATAAACTAATAGGTCTATAAGTCCCCTACTTTCTTAGGCTTCGAAACTTTTGGGATTAAGGCAATATATGTATGATTTAGAGGGGCAATGTTACCTCTTTCATTTAAAATGTGTAGGTACGTGACTGTGACTCCTTCTTTAACAGCTTGCCAATGCTTTTGAAAAAAGGCTGCTGGCAATCCATCTAGGCCTGAGGCTTTTGTTAGATGCATTTGGTTCAAAGCTGCAACTGTCTCATCTTCGGAAAAGGATTGATCCAGCTGCTCATTTATTTGCTCTGTCACTTTTTTCGGCAAGTCCTTTAAAGCTTTTTCCAACAGGCAATCAGTGGGGTGAGTTGATGTGAACAGATTAGCAAAGTGCTCACAAAAAATTCTTTCAATCTCATCTTTTTCTATTGTCCATCTGTTGTTTTATTTAGAAGGCTTGCAATTGTGTTCTTCCTCTTCCTGGCTGAAGCTTTTGAGTGGAAAAAATTTGTATTCTTATCCCATTCTTTAAGCCATACTTATCTTTGACTAACATTACATCGATTTGCTCTTTAATTTTCCTCATTTCATTTCCGCAACGACACAGGTCTTGACTTTCTCGAATTCAACCTTGCTCCATAACTTTAATTTGGCTATTGAGTCCTTTGCCTTTTTCTTGAACAACAACACAGGGTTTTCACCTTTCCATCTACTGCTATTCTCTTATTCCTGACTCACAATCTCTTTGCACCTCTCATAGGAACTCCACATATCCTCATAATGGGTTTTTGAGAAAGAGTTTCTACTGAAGTTATATCCTTTTGCTTTTTCTACAACATCCATTAGAATTGGGTTGTAGTCAGATGTCCATGTTACTAAGTTGGTGGCTGGATTTTCTTAGAAAAACCTTCCCCAGCTTGTGCAGCAAAGAAACCTGTCTAGTCTTTCCTCTACCAACTGAGGTCCGAAGTGCCTATTTGACCACGTATACGGGTATTTTTTGTACCCTAAGTCTCTTAGCCCACACTATTTGATAGTTTCTTTGAATTCATTCACTGCTGAGGCACATCTGTCATTCCCTGTGTTTTCTTTTAGAAGCAAAATTTCATTGAAGTCACCGAAACATAGCCACGGCAAAGACGAGAGCCTTGCTAACCTTCGCAATAACTTCTAGGTGTGCTGTTTTTGTGTGCCTTCAGGGTGCCCATATATGCCTGTACACCTCCAGTAATGCCCGTTTTCAACATAAACAACAACATCAATATGGTGTTTGTTATAGGATTGTATGTCAACCACCACTTATTTATTCCATAATAAAGCTAGGCCACCACCAAAACCAGTTCTATCTACTGGTATCCAGCCACCGCCGTTGACTCCTCTGTAAGCATTAGCCTCTTGCTATCCTCTCCATTTCTCTGAATCTCCGGTTTCAGACTGTATTCGGGATTTTGAGAGTAAATTATTTTTTCTGAAGTTCAGCTCTTTACTTTTCTCTTCTTTGTATCTGGGCTGTCCCAACAAATTCCTTTATTAGGCATTTTCGATGCTACCACTCCATGTCTTTTGCTTATGTTTAATTCCACATTTCTAGCTTACAATTTCCATTTGCTTCTCTTAGGCTTTGTTTGGTTTGCCTCCAGCCTATTTTCTTTTTCTATCTTTTTTATGTTTTCCTCTGCAACTGGTTTTTTATCTTCCAAGCCTACTTTTTTTGGCCCAACTCAATCGTTTTTCTTCCATCTGCCTCTGCCGTCTTACTCTCTTTATCCCTTTTTTTTTCTTTTTCTCTCTCTCTGTATTTTTCATTTCCCGCCTCTTTGTGTCACCCTTCCTTAATCACATCACCTCTTCCTGCTCCTGTCTCTATTTTACTGTGCTGATTGGACGTCCTTGGGAAATCCCAGTCTTCTGTTTGATCTGGATCCAAACCCGTATATTCTGGATTTTCAGTCTTTCCTACCCTTGCCTCTGAATTGCCCAGTTTGCCTAGTATCATCCCCATTGAATTACTTGGATCTTCCTTATCTAATTCTGATTTCGAGCTTCCTTTATCTCTTCCTCTGTTCTGCTTCATTTGTTCTATTAGCGTAGGAGCCTTCATCCATGGCCCATATGCCATATCTTTTCTTAACTGATAATCTGCACATTCTCTATACTGATGGCCAATATGTCCACAGACATAGTAAAAGTTCGGCAGTCTTTCATATGTTACTGGCATTGGGATCTCCTTTGTCTCTTTTTCCTTATTAGCTGCATTTTCATCGACACTTTGCTATTCTCTATCCATTTCATTTTCATCATCTTGCTTCAGGTATAACACTTTGATCAATGGTTTGGTAATATCCATAGAGATACGCATTCTAACATATTTACCAAAGCATCCCCCGCTGACATTTGTGGCAATTTCTTCTACTCTTCCAAAGGCTTTCCCCAACTCCTTTATTGTTTCCGACTCCGTGCACATGATGGGTACATTAAGTATTTAAACCCAAAACGATACATGGGTAAACTTCTGTTTTGTTACTTCACCTAGTTCAGTTGGTTTTGTTAGCACTATTAGAGCTTTATTGAAATGCCACGGTCCCTCAGCTAACACCTTCCGTTTATCTGCTTCACTTTCAAATTGAAAGATAAAAATATTCTCTCCTAGTTCGTCTATCTTGATTTCCTTCATCGTTTTCCACACCAGTAGTATCGCTATTTTCAGGCCTTCTTTTTAAGCTTCTCTATTCAGCAGAACTTTTCCCACCAAGCATCCCACTCGTATCCTTTCTCCTTTTTCCTTCATTTTGTTTTTAAGAGTTACCCTTCCTCTTGTTTCTCCCTTCAATAATATTGCTTCGCACCTCTTGATTAGTTCTTCTGTATCCATTTTTCCAATCTTTTTCCTCTTTCAATCTAACTAATAACACCTAACTCTTAGTGGATGACTTAAGGAGTCATGACGACCCACTCTCTTAACTCCCATTCTGTTTTTCAGAGAAAAACGAAAAGAGATTACTAAGTTAGGTATAATTAATTAATGCAAAATTAAGCTTACCCTTAATTAAAATTTATCAAAATGCAAAAATAAAAAAATAAATAAATAAAATTTTAAAAAATCAAAATGCAAGGCAATTACAATGACAAAAGGTAACATAATATTTTTTTAACACGGCAATAAAGTTTTAATAGATTTCGAAACAGGAGACGAACATGATCCAATACGATAAACCGAAGACGAGTTTCGATCATATTTCGAAATTGTTACGGCAATTTTCCTTCAAGACGGATTTACTTTGATTTTGATTCTAACTAGTTTATTCCTTATTTAGTTATTCCTTTTATTAGCTTATTTCCTTATTTCTTTTTGGATTTTTCCTGTATAAGAAGAACTCAATTGAGGGGTTAACTTTTCATGTGAAAACTTTATAAAATTTTATAGAAACTTATATCTTTTTTTTGCTCTACCTCTTCGGTCTTAAGATTTGCTATCAGAGCTTGATTTTGGCACCAATATGGTTGACGGAACGAGAGCACAAGAGCAGAAACATGTGGATGAGTCTTTGAAGCAGTTGCGGGAGACCTCAGAAAAACACGGCCTTCTTCTATCAGATTTGTCTAAGATGATGGCTGCTATAAGCCTGAAACTTGATCAATCCACAACAACGAAGATAGGGGATTCCAATAACGGGGGAAGTACCTCAACTAATAAGAGTTCGAATACTAATCATATTGGTAAGAATTCTGTCCAAACTCGATTTTCCAAACTGAATTTTCCTAAATTCGAGGGCGAAAATCCTAGTGGATGGATTTACAAGTTTGACCATTTTTTCAACATCAATGGAATTGTTAAAGAAGAGAAAGTGGAGATGGATTCGATACATTTGGAGGGACATGCTCTCGAATGGTTTCAGGGGTATGAAGTTGGTCATGAAAACATCAATTGGAAGAGTTTTTCTATAGATATCTTGCTCGTTTTGGTCCTAGTACTTATGATAGTCCAGTTGGGAAATTAACTAAGTTGAAGCAAACCACTATAGTGAAAGCCTATCAAGAATAATTTGAGGCATTAATGGCTAGAACGAAGGGGCTGCCAGAGGATTTCTTTGTTCAATTTTTCATTAGTGGCTTGAAGGATGTCATTAAGAACCAAGTCACCATGTTTCGACCGAACACTCTTACCCAAGCCATTGGTTTAGCTTTGTTACAAGAAGGAGCTATGGAAGCAATCCTTAAGGAGGCTAAAGGGGTTAACAAAGTTAGGGTGAGTACTGTGAATTCTTTTGTGTCGAGAAAGTCAGATAATAGCCGATTACCACCAGTGAAACGGATCTCTGCAGCAGAAATACAAGTGAGAAGAGAAAAAAAGCTTTGTTATTATTGTGATGAGAAGTACGAGCCTGGTCATGTATACAAACAGAAGCACATTTATCTATTACAAGGTGAAAATAGCGAGGATGAAAAGCCAAACAAAACTGACAAAGTGGTAGGAAAAGAAGAATCTCAAGTTTCCCTTCTTGCTGTATCTGGGTCCAGCATTCACCAAACTATGAAAATTCACAGCAGCATAAAAAAGAAGGCTGTTACCATACTCATTGATTCGGGAAGTACTCACAACTTCCTTAACCCTACGGTTGCAATGAGAGCAGGCTGTAAAATTTAACGTGTTAGTCCAATGACGGTATCAGTGGCGGATGGAACCAAAATAATTAGTGATGCTATTTGCCGGCAATTAAAGTGGAATATGCATGGAGAGGAATTTTGAGCTGATTTAAGGCTCTTGCCATTGGGAGGATGTGATATGGTTCTCGGAATATAGTGGCTTGTTGAATTGAGACCAGTATTATGGGACTTTAAGAAGTTGACGATGGAATTTTCTGTAAGCGATCGAAATTTTGTACTGAAGGGTGATACACCAGGCCCTACAAAAATGGTTTCACCAAAGCACATTCAGAGGGAACTTCAACATTTGTCTCAAGCATCAGCAACTCACATTTTTTCCATCCAAGTAGAGGGTGAGGAAGCAGAAAAATTTAACAAGGAATCAGCAGATGCTGGGGCTAGAGATGTTGAGGAACTGGAGCAAGTGTTGCATCACTATAAGAAGGTTTTTCATGAGCCGAAGGGGCTATCTCCTCAAAGGGAATATGACCATAAAATTCCCCTTAAACCTGGCTCTACTCCACCTAATATACGTCCATATAGATATCCTTACGTAAAGAAAAGTAAGATTGAAAAATTAGTACAGGAGATGCTTAAAAATGGCACAATTCATAAAAGTGTGAGCCCTTTCTCTTCACCAGTGTTATTGGTCAAGAAGAAGGATAGAACATGGAGAATGTGCATTAACTATAGGGCTTTCAACAAAATCACCATAAAAGATAAGTTTCCTATTCTTGTAATTGATGAGTTGTTGGATGAATTATATAGAGCTACATATTTTTCTAAGCTTGATTTCCGTTCCGGTTACCATTAAATCAAAGTGCATTCTCCTGACATTTATAAGACTGCTTTTAGTACCCATGAGAGGCACTATGAATTTTTAGTCATGCCTTTTGGGTTGACTAACGCACCAGCAACCTTTCAGAGCTTAATGAATGAGATTTTTAAACCTTTTCTGAGGAAATTTGTAATAGTATTTTTTGATGATATCTTCATTTACAGTAGTGGTTGGAAAGAACATTTGGAGCACTTGAAATTGGTGTTTGGTGTATTGATTCAGAACCAATTATTTGTTAAAAAATCAAAAATGTGCTTTTAGTAAAAAGAAGATTGAGTATTTGGGGCATGTAATTTCAGAGGAAGGAGTTGCCACTGATTCGGAAAAAATTCAAAGCATGTTGTAGTGGCCTAAACCCAACTCCCTCAAGTCTTTAAGGGGTTTTTTGGGCCTCACAGGTTACCATTGGTGATTCATTAAAGATTATGGAAAGGTTAGTCAATCGCTCACTGTCCTATTGAAGAAAGATAATTTCCAGTGGACTCAAGCTGCAGAATACGCCTTTGACCAGCTCAAATGCATCATATGTGCGGCACCAATATTGGCAATGCCAGACTTCCAGAAAGATTTTGTGATCGAGTGCGATGCATCTAGAAATGGGATAGGGGCAGTATTGCTGCAAGAGGGCAGACCCATAGCATACTTGAGCAAGGCTTTAGCACCGAAGAATTTGGGTCTTTCGACATACGAAAAGGAGATGTTAGATGCTATCATGGCAGTACAAAAATGGAGGCCTTATGTGGTAGGGAAGCACTTTAAGATAATCACTGATCATCTCAGCCTAAAGTTCCTTTTAGATCAACGAGTTTCAACTCCGATGCAACAGAAATGGCTTACCAAATTAGCTGGTTATGACTATGAAATTGTCTATCGTAGTGGCAAGGAAAATACAGCTGCAGATGCCTTATCGAGTGTGCATGAGGTAAGCGAAGAACCAACTGTTATGGCCTTGTCATTCCCCATAGCAAATTGGTTGGGCGTGCTGCAAGATGAATGGAAGAAAGATGAGAACATACAAAAACTCATCCATGAGATTCAACGAGATCAGAACTTACATTCTAAATTTACTTGGATAGATAATCAACTGAGGTACAAAGGAAGGTTGTGGCTAGGAGAGAAATCTAAAATAAAGAAGATAATATTACAAGAGGCTCATGGTGGAGTAGAGGGTGGACATTCGGGGGTGAAGAAAACGTTAGAGAGAGTACGGAGAGCCTTTTATTGGAAAAAAATGAAAAGAGAAGTATGCAAATTTGTAGCTGAATGTGACACATGCCAGAGAAATAAAGCTGAAACTATAGCCTCTCCAGGACTTTTACAGTCGTTGCCAATACCATAACTAATTTGGTCTGACATTTCCATGGATTTTATAGAAGGCCTTTCAAAATCTCAGGGCAAGGAGATTATCATGGTGGTGGTTGATAGATTGAGCAAATATGCTCACTTCCTGGTCTTGGCACACCCCTACATAGTGAAAGATGTAGCTCAAGTGTTCTTAGATAACATTTATAAGCTTCATAGCCTGCCAAAGACCATAATAAGCGATCGAGATCGAATCTTTACAAGTCAATTTTAAAAACATCTTTTTTCTCTACAGGGTACTCAATTACTTATTAGCACGTCTTATCATCCGTAGACAAATGGTCAGACTGAAATAGTTAATAAATGTTTGGAGCAATACTTAAGGTGCATGACTGGAGACAAGCCAAAGGAGTAGACTAAATGGTTGCCGCTTGCTGAGTGGTGGTGCAATTCTTCATTTCACTTCTCTTCTAAGATGACCCCATTTGAGATTGTTTATGGCAGGAAGCCTCCTACTTATACTATTTATATTCTTGGTGAGACCTTGATAGCATTTGTGAACCAAGCTTTAAGAGACAGAGACTCAATAATCCGCCTTCTCAAGGAGAACTTGCAGCAGACTCAAAGTAAAATGAAAAAAATAACGGATAAGCATCGGATAGAGAGAGAATTTGAGGTAAATGATTGGGTTTATCTTCGACTGTAGCCTTTCAAACAAGCATCTCTAACTCTACAGAGGGATAAGAAGTTGACTCTTAAGTTCTACGGACCTTTCAAAGTGCTTCAAAGAATTGGACAGATGGCGTATAAGCTAAAACTTCCTTCACACTAAAAAATCTATCTAATTTTTCACGTTTCTTGCTTGAAGAAAAAATTGAGTGCTGCTAATGTTCAGCAAACGAAACTGCCTATAATCTAAGAAATAAGAGGATGCAGTTGGAGCTGCTAGCATTATTAAAAAGACGTATAGTTAAGAAAAACAACAATAAGAGAAATAACAGACTTATAGTTCAATGATTAATTCATTAGACTAATTCTTTTCCTAAAGATGCTACATGAGAGGATGCTTACATTATTCGACAAAAATTTTTAAAATTTAAGCTGCTACATAAGAGAATGCTTACATTATTCGACAAAAATTTTTAAAATTTAAGCTTTGAGGACAAGACTTCTTAAAAAAAAAATATTACAATAATTTTTTTTCAAGACATATTTATTTTAATTTTAATTTTAATTAATTAATTTTTTATTTAATTAATTTTTTATTTAATTAATTTTTTATTAATTTTTTTATTAACTTATTTCTTTAATTTTTTTTAAATTTTTTTATATAAAAAAACTCAACTGAAGAGTTAACTTTTCATGTAAAAACTTAATAAAATTTTACAAAACCTTACTTCTTTTTTTTTTTTTTTTTTTGGCTCTACCTCTTCGGTCTTAAGAGAAATATTGTAGAAGCAAACAAACGAAAAAAAAGAAAAAAAAACGAGGCTTGAATTCGGTTAAGGCAAATAGCTTTAAACACAAAAGAAATTTAAGTGAATTTTATTTTATTCATACCTTACTTGCATGGTACAACGAAGGAGGATGCATGAACACAAAATCTAATAGGGGAAGAAGGGCCAAAAAAAAAAAAGAAAAAAAAAATTCACTCTTGATTACACCAAACAAACACAAAGCAACACGATTTATTTCAACAAACACACTATCAACTTAAATTTGATTAAACACTCAATTCCCCTGAATCTCAATCACTCTCTTCTCCGGTTTCTTGACCTCTTGCTTTGGTATTTTGACCACAAGCACTCCATTCTCCATGGACGCCTTCACTTCATCAGTCTTAGCATTTTCCGGCAGCTTAAACCTCCTCATGAACCGGCCACGACACCGTTCCACTCTATGCCACGTATCAGCATCACTCTCCCAATCCACTTTCCTCTCTCCGCTTATTTGCAGGACTCCGCCTCCATCAACCTGAACTCTGACTTCATCTTTCTTCAGCCCCGGAAGATCAGCGGTGAACACGTGGGCTTCTGGGGTTTCTTTCCAGTCTGTCGGTGTGTTGAGCACCGGACACTTGTTCACCAGAGAGAGGAATGGATCAAATGGCTCATTGCCGTCACTGAACATTTGGGAAATGAGAGACGTTTTCACCTACCAATGATATATTGATATATTGCTACCTTGGGATTTCAGATCAGCCACTTAAAATAACAGCTCTTGCTTTGCGTTGACGTTTGTTGATATATATAGATGGAAAGACAGAGTGGCGATGTTCTTGAAATTTCTTGGGCCTTCGTTTAATTGGTTGTGGCGTTGTGATTTGATATGTTCTAATAGCTTCGAGGAAAGAATGAATTGTTAGAGAGTAGTATTGTCATAAGGTAATCTCGTGCAAGTTCCAGAAAGTTGTATGGATAGATGTTTTCATTATATACGTCATTTGGTTCCTCTTCTCCACGTTTGTCTGTTTCTTCGCCGGCTATGATTATCTTATGGGAGCTTTTATTAAATTTATGATTGAAAATATATTTTCCCTAAACATTTAAGTTGTTATAGCTAAGAATTTAACAATAATATTAAAAATAAGTTTTAATAAAATAAAAAAAATTATAATATATGATAATTATTTTTAAATATGTAACTAAAATCAATCTATTTTTAACGACACGGGAGAAGAGAGCAACAATTCTACCCGAAATTGATTCATTTTAATTTATGATATTTTTATATTTAAATCTGAAGCGTTTTAGAAAATAAATTTTGTAAGGATTTCGGAAGAGTGTTAAAAGCTCAACTATAAATTGCCAGTGACACAGGCTGTTGGGAAAGTCCAATATCTCCGAGTGAAAGGCAAGAAATGGATCAGCCCATTTTTGAATAACCAACCAGCCTTGTACTGTGGAAGCCTTATAACTTATCCCAATCAATTTCCGCCCAGACCACAACAATCGCGATTTCAATTTTGTGGTTACACTTTTTATTTGAGACAGTGTTTGACCTTTTTTTCACTGTAAGTGTAATTAAATCTCGAAGTTTGTGTGCGCTTTTGTCCCACTTTTGAAAGCTCTATCTCATGTTATTAAAAAGTTTGATTGGCTTTATTTTGTATTTTAATGTCCAACTACGAATTTCGGTGGAATACAACAGTCGACAGTTAATTTTGAATTGCATAAAAAGGGTTGTGATATTTGTTTACGAATTTTACTAATTACTGGTATTATTGTTCCAGGTTTTAATGTCAAATCACCAATCAACAAGTAAAGAACAATATTAGACAGTGACTGTAAACAGTAATTGGAAAAAAAATCCCAAAAAAAAAAACGTTGCCAGCTTGACCACTCCTATCAATAGATTTTTATGGAATAAATATAGACATTTTTTCGAAGTTATTGATGAGTGTAAACTTTTCAAGATAATCACAACACATATGTTCCAATTTAAGATCCTGAATTTGTTAAAGTAAAAAAAAAAATTATTAAACCTTCTGGTTTAGGAGCGTAATAACCGTAAAAATTGTTGGTTTAATATTACAATAACACTATATCATTAAATCGCATGTTTCAATAGTTTTTTCGGACTATTTAAAGCCCAGAATCCTCATCCAGTTCTGCATTACATATATTTAAGGATAACGAGAATGTTAAGCTCAAATTCTGACAAATTGACCACATATTGTAACATCTCTATTGATTGCAACTATTGACAAACATGCATGTAATTTTATTTTTCTTATTTCCAAAAGTTTGCTTTGCTTAGCATTCAACAGTGCCTCTACAGCCATTTTTTTGTTTTTATTTTCTGGAAGAGAGAGGGGGCTAGCTTTCATTGTAAAACTTATGCCCCTGCCATGGAACATTCGAATACAACACAGAAAGGGAGCAAAGAAGTCTAAGCATTCCATCTAAGTACCATCTTCCAATCAAGCAACAATACTATGTGCAAAAATCTACACTTCTGAATTTCTTTTCACAAATCGACCCTGCAATGCAGATATCAAATCTATCAATTATATACTGGGAATATCAAAAAGGTATATAACTACATAACATTATGTAAACAAATAAGACAACAAGTTTACATGACCAATCATGGTACTGAACATAATGCATTATTAATAAATTTCATGCTATAACAAGGATATGATCCCAGGAATAGACCTTAGATGGTATTCAAAGCATATATACAAGTTAAACTATTTTTTTTCACTTCTGTTCACTCAAAATCTCATATTAGTCCATAGTTTCCAATCAATTTAACTTCATACTAGAATATTTGTATGTTGTTTAGTTTAATCTAACAGCAGACAAACATTAATCGATGTGTCTATTAATGTATCAAATGTTTTCCATAACTGAGGTGACAATTTTTTAGGAGATGTCGCTGTTAACTTTTGATTAAGGCATTTATCTGAAGGAAGAGAAGGGAACATAGAATACGGTCAGTATTATCTAAAGAATGAAGGATTGCATGAACATTTGGTACTTGAAGCTTGAATAAAATCTCTATTTAGTTCTTTAAATTACAAACCGTACAATATGGTTCTTGAAAGTTTGTAATTAGGGATTAGCATCTTACATATTTGTTGACATGAGGATTACTTTTGTTGAGATGACAATTCTTTTGCTAACTTTTCACTAAGGTCTGGAAGAGGGGATAGAATAAAGGTCAGACAGGGCGAAGAAAGGAAAATGTGATTGGAGTGAGAGGGCTAGATGGTGGTGGAAGCAATGGAGTGGGCAAAGAAGTCCATGAATATCTGAGTGGAGTGGCCATTCTCTAGCCAATCATGTCACCAAATTATTACTTCATTGAAAAAATTAGCATTTCAAGGAACACTTGAAATCCTGATTCCACTTGACTAAATTACATCAGTCAAAGTTTTGAATTTCCAAACTGTGCTATTGTGAACCTCTTGGACTTTATTCATACATTGGTCTTAGTTAAATGCGATCTAGTATGAAATGATCAAGTTAGCAGGGTCTAGTCTCCCTCTTTGCAGTTAAAAAAGAATATAACTTGATATATATATGGTTGATTAGAGTACCGAATACAGTCTCATAAAACCAGATCCCAAGTTGCTATTGTGTAATTTACACGAGGCTAAAAAAGAGCATAGTAGAACATAGCTTCAGGTAAATCAAGTCAATTGACAGTTTCGTCTATAGCCAGCCAATCAGGCTGCATGGGACTGTCTTTCAAATATCACCCAATACTGGGATCAATACCCACATGCAAATGTACCATAAATTAGACTTCAAATAAGGTGCAATAGCTGGACATGATGGTATTTGTCAAAAGGTAATGAGATAACCGTCCATGGTAGGAGAGAACTAGTACTGAATTAAGCAAAAGAAGGTTTTCAAAATTCAAACAGCATGATCAACTTTTTAATGAAATAATACAGTGGGGGTCCTTTAAAAGAGGTTAAATTATATGCAGATGTGAAAAGTTATAGAATATTATTAATCTCTGGACCCCACTGTATCGATTCATTAAAATTCCACTGTATTATTTCTACATGCAACAAGAAACAATTCATGGTAGAAATAGAATATTATTAATCTTTGGAATATTGATGACGGGAAGAAAGAAAATCAAAGGGAGGCAGAAGGTACCTTCATTCGAGGGCGCTTCTCGGCATTGAGCTTTCGTACCTCATATCGGATACGCTTCGAGAATAGCCTATTTTGCCTTTTCTCCTTGTATCTCAAAACACTTGCCTCCCTATGCTCTTTACTCCATCCCTCTTTACCCAATTCATCAACTTTGAAGCTACCGGCATTACCAGTCATTTCTGGGACACTAAATAAATTCCCACTGTTGCCCCATGCATCAAATAGCATCTGTTGCAACACAAATACACCCTATTATTATTGCTGAGATAAAATATGTACGGAGCGCCACATCTCTTCTTAACAAGGAATTAGCTCATGCAATTCAATCGGAAGTTTGGCATTCAAGCATATCACATGAAAGGAACCACACATCTCATCAATATACATAGAAACAAGCAGTTGCAAGACATTTCCAAGTAACCATCATCATCAATCTCATGGCTAATTAACTTCATTATCAACTATAAAATAGAATTTATCCAAATTGATGTAGCATTAACAATTCATTACCTTTTAGCCTATTCATGTTTTTTTAAGTTTTGACGTTTTCACTAGTTTCTTCAATAAATAGTCTATTCATGTAACAAAGGTCGAACTGGCCCTAAAGTATCAGCACATAGCTGGATAAAAGTTAAACTGGGTCCCCAAAAAGCGCAAGAAAGTGCTACAAGACCGAAAGATTACATTTGCTCCCATTTTCAACATAGTCACAAGCACCATCAATTGATTCAATTCTGAACTCCCAAAGAAACACATACATGCATACATATGCATAAGTTGATAATTAAAACATTATAGAGTACATGAATGGTAATCGATTAAACCGTGAAATATATCTTACATTGGGATCATCATACAAATCAGGGACGGTTTGTGGGGACTCTCCTCCATCAACAAAAAGTGGGGCCTTATCAGACCAGGCGTTCAAGACCTCCTGATAATCAAGCTTCAAAGCCAACAACAACCTCTTCCTCCCCTGCACCTGCTTCACGCGCCACGCACCCGCATCGACGTCGTCGTCATCATCATCAACGCAACTACTCTCTTCCTCTTCTTTAATAATCTTCTTCTTCTTCGAATCTACCACCTCACTGTAACTCACCCACCTCTCCTCACTCGCATCCCTCTCTTTACACCTCATCGCCGTCCGTACAAGCCCATAATCACTGCACTCACGGTGACCGTCACCGCTACCGTGACCAAACAGCGGCGAGGACGACAGTGCGCCCTCCTCCGATGCCGTGAGTAGGCCGTCGAGGGTAGTGGTGCTGTCGGTGGCCGTATCGAAAAGGAAACTTGCAACCATTGCGTTATTATTTTCTTGATCATGCATATCTAATTTGCTGCTTTGATCTTCTGGGTGAAGCGGGAAAAGATTCAGCTGCTTCTTTTGCTTCATTTTGCTCTTCTTGTTAGAGCTCTGTTGATGATGGTTCCTGTCTTGTGGGCTCAGCTTCAAGCTCAGACTCAAGTACTTGGGCTTCCTTCTCTTTGTTCTGCTTCTTCGAGCCGCTGGTTTATTCATGGCAACATTATTTCTGGTAATTTTCTGCTTTCTCTTCGGCGGAGGACTCTTCCGTTGACACATTCTTGCTTTAAAGAAAGTGTTTTTCTTCCTTTCTTGTTTGCAGAATTTGAGTTGTCGTCTTGTTTCTCGGTCTAGCGAACGAAAGAGAGAGCGTTATTCGGTGTGAAGTGTTTACAGCAGTGAAGCAGAGCAGCAGCAGGCTTGAGCCTTAAACTCTTAATACTCTTAACTCTGTTATTGCCTACTGGTAGTAGGGGTATGGCTAAGAGTCTAGCGACGGAGTTTCATGGGTGTTTCGGTCATTTAGATGTGCCAGCTGAGCAACCGAGCTCCGTACAGTCAGGGTTGATGGTGATTGTTGCCCTTTATCGACACGTGCCGTTCGGTGATTGGTCCCATGAATGGATTGTATTGTTATCTGGATTTCGTTTAGCTGTTAGATAAAATAGATAGGATGGGACTGGATTCTAATGGTCATTTGGGATTGCATTTTTAAGAGATTTAACATTAATTTTGATGTTTAATAAAATTTTTTTAAAAATATTTTAAATAAAATTAATTTATTATATAAAAGTTTTAAAAAAGTAAGATGAGTAATGTTTTAAAATTTAATTTGAAGAATTAATTTTATATTTAATATAATTTAATATATTTCATTATTTGTATAATTAAAATATAAAATTATTTTTATTTAATTAATAAATAAAATCAATAAATTTAAAGAGATTTTTTATATTACCTATATTTAGATAACAAAAAATTAATAAATAAAAATATTTATTTTAATTATTAATTATTATATATACATTATAAAATATATTATTATACTTATTATGAATGTGAAGATAAAAGTCATTTAATATTATTTTTATTTAATTAATTAAATTTTTATAATATTTATTAATAAAATTTATTAAATAATTATAATTATTTTAAAAATTCATAATAAATTAATATAAATTCTGTTAAATATTTAATTAATTTTTAATAAAACTATTTAATAATAATTATTTTAAAAACCAGGTCATTACCAAACTTGTGTTCCCTGTAGAAATTGCCCATCAATTACGCAACTATGCGCTTTGCATCTGTCCGTGAATGTCCATCCACGTGATATTTACCTTGCTGTATCGGCTCCCCTTTCTCACCTTTCTTTCTTCTACCAAACATTATGGCCCGTCAAAAGTCAATTATCACCACAAATTCAAGGTACAAAAGGCAATGCCCTTTAGCGATATTGAACATTCATTACTCTTGGGAATTGTAGAAAATAAATAAATTTAATTTTTATAATAATAATGTGGACATATACTGTCATTTAATTTAATGTAATGTTAAATAAATATAATTTGATTTTCAGAAAGTGAAATCGGTTATTATTAGACAAGAATTAAGGGCCAAAGATAACCTGCATTGAAAATAATACTCAATCATCCCTCCTCAATAATTTAGTGTAAATGCCACGTGACAATAATAAGTTTGATTTTGGCAAATAAGGGGGTTATTTAAGGTCTCTCAATTATTTTATTTAAAAATATTATCTTAAAAAATTTAAATATATTTGTTTACATATATTTAACCTATTCATAATGTCATAACATTATATTCACAGTTTTATATCCTATAATTTTAATTTTTAGAGTCCAAACCATTAAAAAAAAATTTATAAATGATAAACTTATAACCTATAATAAAAATTTAAAATTTAAAATTTAAAACTTTTGGCTAAGCTTAAAAAAAACTTTGATAAAAAAAAAAGATATTCGCATTGGAATTAGGATTTATTAAATTCGGTCTAAACTCAAAATTTTGCCATCGTGATTATGAGGGGCATTTTTGTAATTCAGCCAAATATGTAACATCACATACAAACTCCAATTATTATAAATATGATTATGATTTAAGATTTTTTTCCTTTTATTCCACTTGAAACAGATCACCAATTTTCTTTTATTAAAAAAAAATTAACGCAATTTATTGGGAATAATAGCGTCACCGATCAGATATCCAATGCCTTTTCGTAGTCAGCAGCAGACAACACGAGAAAGTGTAGGGTGGGACCCAAGCGGAGCGCTTTTTACGTACGCTTTTTGGTCTTGGTGCGCTGCTGGTGGTACGCGTGTACAATTATCCAATAATTCGACTGAAAAAATGCCAATAAAAAATAATCATTAACCATCGAATAAATTCAAAAAAGAAAAAAGAAAAAAGAACTTTTTCGTCCGAGTAAGATCAGACGATGTTCCATGCGATGACGTCGTTCTGAAGAGAGGCACGCTCTGTTGCTCAGATATTTGAAACGGGTTGTGATAGGGTCAGCTTATAATTAACTGCAGCCACTGCTTGTCATACCGTCTTTTTTTTTTTTAATTATAAAATTTATTGTCCGTTGGATAGCTTATTACCCCTTGGACTACTTTAGTGAGCTATCCAACGGCTTTCATAATTTTAAACAATTTGGTAAATTCAAGTTGTGTTTGATTTTTGAAAAGAGGGTAAGGAGTGTAAATTTTTTATTATTTATTTATAAAATTTATAATAAAAAATAAATATTAAAAAGGTTCTTTTTTAGAGAAAAAGTGTAAATCTCACTTTATGAGATTTATTATTTTTTAGAAATAAAAGTGAGATTTCAACTCTCATAAGTGAGGTAAAAATAAAAATCTACTACTCATTCGTTCTTATTTATTCTTTTATATTTAATAAAATAAAAAATATATTTTATAAAATATCAATATTTTTAGTTTATTAAATTGTTTAATATTTAATATTATTTTAAACATAGTATCTAGTAAATATGTTTAATAACCGTAATTTATAAAATAATATAATAATATAATTTAAATAAATATTATATTTTTATTTTATTTTATTAATAAATATGACAAATAATTTTATTATCAAATAGTTTTATTATTAAACATATTTAATAAAATAAATAAATAATATCTAATAAAATATTATATTTAGTAAAATAAAATAAATAATATCATATTTATCTAAATAATAATATTATATTATTTTATAAATTATGTTTATTTAAGATAAAAATATTAAACATTTATTAAATATAATATTATTATATTTAGTTAAAAATAATAATTTACATTAATACTAAATTAAAATTATTTAAAAATATATTATTATACTCAAATTAATAATACTACTATATGCTATTTTTATTTGAAAATATAATATTATTATATTTATTTAAAAATAAAAGTATTATATCTATTTAATATTAGTGATTAATAATAATAAATATTTTATTCTAAGAAAACATTAATTTTGTACTATATTATTAGTAATAATGTTTCATTTGTACAGTTTTTATTACTAATTTTTTATTTACATAATTAAAATTAATAAAAATTGTGATATACATAAAGAATATTAATAATTATTATTGATTTAAAAATATAATAAAATAAATATTTTAAATTTTAAATATTTTTATTAATTTTATAATTAATAATAATAATTCTTTAAATAAGGGTAAAATTCTAACTTAAAATCATTTACTCCTAATCCAAGATAATGTAAATGCATAAATTAAATTTTAGTTTCAATTCTATACTCATATTCTAGTATAAGTAAATAACCTACTTCCATTCCTACTCGCACTTCCACTCTTATTTTACACTCATAATCTTAAGATTCACACTTCTCAGAATTCTCATTCCAATCTAAAAGATAGATTGTCTTAGATTATATTTGTTTGAATTACTTTTTTCTCCCTAAATTTATTTGAAAAAAATTTTTAATTTGAAATTCAATAATATAATTTTAGGAATTCTAATTTAAGAATATGGTTTGAATTATTTGTATTTTGTAAGATATTAAATTTGTGGCTTTTTTATATTTTATTTTACTTAATTTTATTTATTAATTATATTTTCTAAACAAATTGTGAACGAATCTATATTCGATTCGATTCATTATGGATTTATAAGCATAAATGAATATTAAACAAATTCGAATTCAATTCGATTTGTTTATTAATTTTATTAAATGAATTAAATAAATAGTAACAAATATTCATTTAATAAATAAATCAAATCCGAATCTTGAGATTTTGATTTGTTTATTAAACGAATGAAATTCAAATAAATAGAATTTTGACCCAATTTATTATTATTAAATTCAAATTTCATTTATTTATTCGTTTTACCATCTGTAATGATTTTCAGATAGCAGATGGTTTAATATACTAAAAAACTAAATGGACCGTATTAGATTTGTTTATAACTCATTTATTAAACGAATCCTAAATGAATAAATAAATGAATCAATATCTTCAAACTTAGATTCGATTTGTTTAATTAGTGAAGCGAATTGAATTCACCAATTTGTTAAAAAAATCAATTTTTTCAAAACCAAACCCATTTTATTTGCATCAATCAAATCCAATAAACAAATCTTGATCCAAATTGCCACCCTTAAAAATCACATTGAACTCCGATTAATGTAGATTTGAACTGGACAAAACTCTCTTAATAAGTAATTAACGGAGTTTCATCCTCAAGTCTAAAATTGAGAGTCTTAGTTAAGTTAGAATAGTCCTATGTCAGTTGATCTACGCGTTTGTTGATATATACAAATTCATGATAAATCAACTAAATATTCCATACTTAGTTTAATATATTTTTAGCACATTATTAAATTGTTGCATATAAAGTATTTGATCTTATGTTATTAATAGTATCAGAGTTAATAATAGTATAATGTTCAACTTTATTATAGATATTGACAAGGGAAAATGAAAATTAAGTGAAACCCCTAAAATTATGATGGTATTAACTTTATTTACCATTAAATTATTCTTTTCTCACTCTTAATGTTAGTTATAAAAATTTAAATAGTTTGATAATAAAAATTCAATAAACGATCTTATATACCCATAATTATCAACTTATTTCATAATGAATTGTAGATTATGGAGAACAATACAAATAGGAGAAATGTCATAAATATTCTTAATAGTAGTATAAAGTATCCATTTAAATTGTAATAATTTTGCCATATGCATAGTGATTTTAGCAATTAACATAAAAAATCTAACATATAAATCGTCTAATGTAGAAAATTCAATTTTAATTAATAACTTTCTTTTGATCTTTTTTCTTTATCTACAAAGATTATCATGTTCTATTCTGTTATTACTAACTAAACTCAGGTTCCTTTTGATATAACTTTTCAAGTTAAGTTTATTTAAGTAAATCTTTTTTTAATAGAAGTTTTAAAAATAGAGCTTTTACCCATAATATTTTAATTATTTGGTTATCAATTAGAGCCTTTATTAAAAATTTATGAAATTCTTTTAATAAGTAAATTTTTTAAATTTATGTTATAAAAAGAATAAAGTAAGATTGTTAAATAAGTAAATATTTTAAGACTTAAACAAAAAACTTTTCAACCTCTACTCTTAAAGTTTAAAATTTGAGATTTTTCTAATAGAGGCAAAATAGTTATTTAAGTTTTAAAAATTATACTAAAAAGAAAAACAAATAGCAATAATAATTATAATAAGAGCTTATATAATTAAATAAGTATTTTTGGTAATTAAATAAATTATATCAATCAGACATTTATCATATTAGTTGTTATAGGCATTTAAAAATGATTTTAGTTATTAAGATAAATTTTTGTGGAGTCATAAAAAATTTTGAATACCTTAATTTGTAAATTGAAAATTGCACACACACACACACACACTCCTATATATGTATGTATGTATGTGTATGAATATGTATATATATACATCACACACACACACGCGCGCGTGCGTGCATAGAGATACATACATATACAAATGCACATGCACACGCGTGCGCGGGCACACGCACACACATATGCACATGCGAGCACGTGCACATGTGTATTTGTGTGTATATCAGAATCAATACTTAAAAATCAATGATCGCCATTATTTAAATGACAAATTAGCATAGATATCCACAAAGATGAGTTTGATTAAATATATAATCAAATTTGCTAATGTAATGGGTATCGATATCAAATAAAGAAAAATATTTTAAGTAGCTTTTAGCTTCCTAACTTATGAAATATTATGGGACATGATGATGTTGAGGATAGTAAAATTAAATAATAATACTAGTAATAATACAAATAAAATAATATGGTAAACATTTTATATCAATTGAAAAAAGAACCTTAATTCTTGATATAATTATTTTGTCTATAAATTAATACAATTAATCAAAATTATAAAATGGGCAAAAAATCCTTAAAAATCAAAAGCTTAAGTATTAAAGAAATAAATTTTAAGAAAAGTCTATAATTAAAAAAACTGAAGATGATCTTATAAATCTAAGAAATAAGATTAAGTTTAAGAAATCTCATGAAGTCAAATGATACCAAAAAAAAAAAAAGAAAAAAAGAAAAAGGTTTCAACATAAATAGTTTCATTATGTCAATGTCACACTCTACGGTTGAGGTATATCCCTTTCCTAACCCTACCAAGAATTAGAGCTGGCTAGTCTTGATTGAGAAACTTAACATCATTATTCTTAACTTTGAGTTAAAGCTAGACCTTTCTTTCACATTATTACAGATATAAAATTATTGGGAAAAATCAGATTCAATTGTTAACTGCTCTTAGAAATAAGATTGATAGTGGATTTGAGACATACCACATGTTTTCACAAAATCTTAAGATTTTCCCAATCTCAATCAAGCAGGTGTTCCATGAATAGGTTTATTTGGTACAAGTAGAGCAACAGTACTCTTAACAAAATAAAGAAATAAAAACCAAGCTAATATGATATAAATTAATCCCTTCTTCTTATGCCAAAGATAACAAAACACAAATATTGTTGGGTTTGCTGATAAAAGAAACTAAATTTCTAAATAATGATAAATTTTATTGAAAGTTTAAATGAATAATACTACTAAGGTTTTGAGTCTTTCCAAATATTGCGCACTTTACTAAAATAGGCAAATCCAAAATATAATAGAATAATTAAATTTTCCTAATAAAAATAGAAAAAAGAAAACAAACAACACTCAAATTAAAGTTCTAGAAAGAAAGATAAAAATCTTAGAACAATATGAGCAATTTCAAATTTTGTTTATCTTATTGTAAACTTTAAAATGGTATATTATATATTTAAAAAGGACATCTATAACTCAAGTTATAGCATTTGGATTTCACGTTGTTTGCAATACATAACACCCTACATCAGTCCCTTAAACTTGGAAAAAAACCTGGTCCTTGAGTTTAGCTCGTATAATTTCTCATCATCTCAATGATACTCAACAGATTAGTCACATTATAAGTGTGATGTTCCAATTGTCTGGTAACTAGAGAACATAAGCATTATCATTAATTTTGCGTGCCATGAAAATGGTTTATATCTACACTTTTCTCATTTAGTACAAATGCTAGGAAAATGACTCCACCACAGATACCTCATAGTTAAATCACCTTCCTTAAACATTATTGTATGATAGTGCTTGTTCGTTTTAGCCTTATACCTAGCATTTTAGCCTGCAACTGAGCTCAAACCTCAGCATAAATTTACAAAGCCCTTTCTGTTGTATTATTCGTTGCTTCAACTGCTATTGGTATAACAGTCAAGTCCCAAACCTAATATAAGGAGCAAGTCTAGACAATCTCAAAAAGGGTCTTGCTAGCAGATTGATTCACCATGCTATTGTAAGCAAGCTTAACTTAAGGCAATGTAACTTTTCAGTTCTATTGTTTGTCACCAAAAGCACAATAAAACATGTTGCCTAAAGTTTGATTGACCACTTGTGTTTGTCCAATTGTTTATGGATAAAAAGCACCATTAAACTACGACTATGTGCCAAACTTATCTTAAAGTGACACTAGAGCTTACTAATAAACTTTATATCTCTATTAAAAGTGATAATCTTTGGAACACCATTCAAATTCACTACATCTTAAAAGATTAAATGCACTAGTAAAGCAATATCTTCAATCTTCTTATATGTAAAAAAGTAAACCACGTTTGAAAATTATTAACCACAACTAATACAAAATCTTGAATTGTTCGTGTGTGGTAATCCTAACACAAAATCTATAAATAGATCTAACCAAAAATTTTTGAAATAGGTAATGGCAAGTTTAACATGTATTCTATGAATGTCATTTGTCTTTTTGGCAAATTTGACCACCCTGCATAATTTTTTTCGCATGTCTTTATTCAACTACAGCCAATAGTAAGACTTCTCTATAAGTATTTTAGTCTTATCTCATCTAATATGTCTGTCCAATTTTTCTTCATGAAATTCACAATAATCTACTGTCTTAGAAGACTTTGAGGCACACATAATTAGTTGGCCTTGAATAAATACCTATCCTGAATGAGGAAATTCTTTCCATTCTGATGATTGATACAACTCATTTAAGTATTCAAAACTAGTAACTGTCGCCAAAACTTATACTCCAGAACAAAAGTGAACTTTTGTAGATAGCTCTCTTATCTTACATGCATCTTGCTTAGATCTTTTAGGTTGCTAAAGTACTTTAGAGCTTGATGGTCACTGTGAAACATGAACGTTTTTTGGATCAAGTAATGTTCTTCCATTTTCAACGCTTTAACAATCATATAAAACTCTTGGTCATAAATAGACTACTTCTGCTGTGGCTTATTCAACTTCTCACTCATACATTTAATTGGTTACCTTTTTGGGAAAGAATAATCCCAATTCTCTCGCCAGTAACATGACCATCAACCTAAAAAAACTTGTTGAAGTTTGGCAATGTTAATATAAGAGGGGTAAAAAACTTCTCTTTAAGTAAAACAAAGCTCTCTTATTCTTATTATTTGATTTTTTGGTATTTAAATACTTTATAATAGGTATGACTATAGTGCTGAAATTGCTAATAAGCCTTCTATAAAATATTATTAGCCTATGAAAACTCCTAATTCACCTACTATCATAGGCATAGGCTATTCTTTAATGGCTTGTATATTTAATTCAATTGCTTGAATCTTATCTACATTAGCTGTAAAGTCCAAAAACTCTATGTTACTTTATTGAAAGCCATATTTATTTATATTAATATAGATTTATTCATTCGCAACACTTCTATAACCATTCTTGAATGCTCCAAATACGTCACCACATAAACAAAATATATTAAAATATCGTTAAAATATACCATAATAAATTTGCAAGAAAAAGGCTTAAGAATCTAGTTCATTAAGCGTGTAAGCATGTTTGACAATCTGAATGACAGCACTAACCACTTATACAACCCTTTCTTTATTTTGATTGTTGTTTTCATCCGAATTTAATGATACCTACTATATAGGTTTATCTTTGAAAAAACCTATGCACTATCTAATTATTCTATTAAATCCCAAAACATCAAAATTAAAAATTGATATTTTATATTAATCTGGTTAATCTGCTCATTGCCTACGTATATACGCCAACTCCTATCCTTCTTCGACACCATCAATGCTAGTAAAACATATAGACTTATGCTCTCGCAAATGAATCCATTCTGAATAGTTAATTAACCTATCTTTGTAAAATCATATACTCATAAGGACTCATGTAGTAATAGGATGAGTTAAGCAAACTTGTACTAAGGACTGGGTCTATATCATATTAGATATTTTGTAAAAGTGGTAGGCTATTAGGCATCTTTGATGCTATAATGACAATGAACTCTGCTAACAATGATTGCATATCTTCAGTAACGGACTTCACTTCAAACTCATCTTTCTTTTGCAGCTTCTTATAACCATCATTATCTTATTCCATATATCTCTTTACAATAGCTAAAAGATTCGTCTTTTCAGACTTAGAATTCTTTTTTTTTTTTACTTGTTTAGGCACTAAACAAACCTTCTTATTATTCTACCAAAACTCATACATATTATCCATTCCTCTATATACTTTGTCCATATCAAACTCATAAGGTCTACTTAATAAAAGATAGACATATCTATGCATATTATGTAACATATTGCATTTCTCTTATAAATATTTCTTATAGGGAAAGAAACATGACACACTTCTATCACTTGTATTTCTATCCTTTTTTTTTTCATCCATCTTATTTTGTAAGGTTTAAGATACTTTTCAGTAAAGAGCCTTATTATATTGACTAGTGCCTTTAAAACTAGGTTTTAGCCATTACCACAATCAATTATCACATTACATGCCTTATCATTGATAGTGCCATATGTTTTGAAAATCTTTTTGCACTTATTATCCTCTTTATATTTTGGTGGCAATAAAATTTTTTGCACAATACAATTCAGCGTCTCACTTTCATTTGCTTTTAATTATAAAGCTTTTTCATCATCCTTATCTTCAAAAACATTTACCTCTACTTAATTGACTTTAGCCTGTACTAAATTTAAATTCTTTTGACAACAATCACTCGATTGATGGCTTGGTTTTCCATACTTCAAATTCTTTTTTAGTATAGACTGGGTGTATGAGTTATTTTACTATTATTTGGGTGGCTGTTGCCTTAATTACTATTGTTGTAGTTGTTGCATCTAAACACTACCAACCTATATATTTTTTTTGTTCTTGATCTTAAAACTAGTGGGTCTATTATGCCTACTAGTATGTTGCCACTACTGAGCTCAAGTCCCAAATCCCAAATCATATTACTATCTAGAATTCAGGTTTATTCATGTTATTCCTTCTATGTAAATGGTAAACTTTTTTCATATATTCTCCATACTGTGATTTTCTTATCTATAGTTTCTGATATTTGAAATACCAATTGATGTCAGTAACTTACTAGAAGAAAGTACTTTTTCATCATCATTTACATCTTAGGCCATAACTTGATAAATTGCTTTCCCGTAACCCTTCTTCAATTTTATACATGTTGCGAAGTCGAGCCCTTCAATTTAAATGCCACTGGCCTAACTCATTTCTCAGAAAGAATATCTATATACTCAAAAAAAGTCTCGATACCTTTAATTAATCCAAAAATTATTCAACATTCATTCCACCATGAAAAAATGTAGAATAGAACATTGATCTTGTAATTTAAACTCTTTCTACACCATCTATCTCCTTCTATAAATTCCTCTTTGTTAGCCTAAAGAGCTACAGATAATGTAATTTTGATGATAACAGATATATATTGTAATTGTTTTAACGTATTTAACATTTTTATTAAGTTTTTGAAGATAATATTTATACAAGTGAATAAAGTGAAATCAAGTTCAGGACACTCAATGAACAACGGCTCGATCAAAAATAAAGTTTCGAACTCAACGGACTCAATATTGTAAAAATTCCTATAAAGCTGGTATGATTTAATTTATACATGATTTCACATTTGAGAAGCTTAAGTTTTTAATCAATTAATCATTATTTTTCAAAATGTGAACTAAAATGAAAAAAATTTATAATCTTTGTTTTTAATAAGAATTGTTAATTATAGATTTGAATTTATTTGTAAAATTAAAAATATTTTTTACCATACTATAATTTCAGAAAGTTGAGGGAATGGAAAGTATTATTTAGAAATTCTGAAATTAGATTTATTTATAAATACTTTTATATTTTGAGCTATAGTATAATTGTTAACATGTACATATTTTGTTTATTGATTTTGATGATAACAAACCATTAATTTTTTTTTGATAAATTTGTTGAAGTTTCACAAATTCAAATATTTTCTTAAAAGTCAAAACTCTCTGTGTGTGTTTACAATCCTCAGAGAAACTGGAACATTTCTGTAAAAAATATAATTTTCTGGGAATAATCGGTGAATCGTTTATTTTTAACGGTTAACCAATAAAATGCAGAGAGACTATTTTCTAAAAGCTTTAATCGATTATTTTATAATTTAGTAAAAATCAAACACTGGAAGTAAACGACTAAACGTTATTTTTAAACGGCTAACTATTTAGGGTAAAAGCTTAACCGTCATGCTCTGAAAAAGGGTTATTTTGTTAAGCCTTAACCGATAGGCTTCTAATTTTTCTAAAGATAAACGGTGAACCGTCGTCATGTGTTAATCCTTTCCCGTTTAAAGGAAATTGGTTAAGCATTTTGTTTTATAAGTTGCTGGAATTTAACGGTAAACCATTAACATATAACGGCTAATCGATAATATCTAGATCTTCATATCTTATTAATCCTTTACCGTTTAAAGGAAACCAGTTAAGTATTTTGTTTTATAAGTTGTTGGAATTTAACGGTAAACCGTTAACATATAACAGTTAACTGATAATATCCAGATCTTCATATCTTGTTAATCCTTTACCGTTTAAAGGAAACCGGTTAAGCATTTTATTTTATAAGTAGCTGGAATTTAACGGCAAATAGTTAACATATAACAGCTAACCGATAATATCCAGATCTTCATATCTTGTTAATTTTTTATCGTTTAAAAGAAATCAGTTAAGCATTTTGTTTTATAAGGTTGTTGGAATTTAACGGCGAACCGTTAATATATAACGGTTAATCGATAATATCCAGACTAATATTCTTTGTTAATCTTTAACCGTTTAGCTAAAACAGATAGAAGATTTTTGTTGTGTAGGTCTCTGGATGTTAACGGCGAAAGAGCAATTACTAATAGTCAACCGTTAATTTGAAATGAAGCCCAACGGTAACATTGACTGACGCAAATGGTTATCCATTAATGGCTAACAGTAATATATTTTCTGTTAATAAGGATAAATAACGGCTAGTTTTCAGCTCCAACTATAAATAAACTCATCCAAATCAAATTAAATAGAGACAACAACACAACTACTGAGCATATACATGAATATACGATCTACATTGAGTTTTAAATAAATTCTTACTTCATCTATTCACACATTGGGCATGATTTATAATCTTGAAAATTGTGTGAGAGAAAAATTAATTTGTAATCTTTATTTTGAGTGTTTGTAAGTGTTGGGATACACTTAGATTAAGGGATTGGGAAAAATTTATTTTGTTAAAGGTTTATTGACACCTTAAAAGTCAATTGTAAGATTTTAAAGCCTTGAAGGTTTGCTTAGTGGAATCCTTAAGCCCGGTGTGCTTGGAGGCGTAGACGTAGGCGGGGATAGCCGAACCACGTAAAAATCATTATGTTTGATCTCTCTTACTCTATTGCTTTATTCTTCATTGTACATTTATTTTTTTATTTCGAATTTGATTGCTTTGTTTATATCACTTTAAGTTTTTATTTGCTTAATTTTTAAAAGCCCAATTCACCTCCCTCTTAGGTTATCTAGTTAGTATTTCAATAATTATAGAATATTTTAGGTAAAATTATAATTTTATGAATAGTGGTACTATATCAACTTCAAATCATTTCAAAAATGAATCTATTTGTAAAGTTTTATGAGTTTTATGTCATAGTATAATTATGAAAAGTTATGGATAAAATTATAATTTCATAAACAGTATTACTATAGCAAAATTCAAATTTAATGGTAACTTCACTGTATAAGCGGCTACCGTCAGAATGTAGAGGCTAGCTGCTTTGATACTCGAATTTGCCTATAACGGTTATTTTTCAAGTGAAAACTATATAAACTCAAATCAAACTCATTTCTTCTCTCTTGAGTAAGCACAAATAAGTATACGCATCATTTTTTGAGCTTCTAATTTATAAATATTCATAGATTAAATCTTCATTGAGTTATCATTTGTATATGAACTCTAGATAAAAATTATTTATTATATTTTTCAAATTCATTGTAACCTTTGTGAGTGTTTAAGTGTGGAAAACACTTGAGTGAAGAGATTGGGGGATAATTTCTTGAGTATAAAGGTTTGTTGACACTTTGAAGTTAATTGTAAAGAACTTAAAGTCTTGGGAGGCTTGGTTAGTAAAATCCTCAAGCTTAATTTGCATAGAGGTATATACGTAAGCAAGAATTACTGAACCACGTAAAAATACTCGTGTGTGATTTCTCTTCCCTTATTATTTTATTATTATACTTTATTAAACTTATTATTTTTTTATTTTGTTAGGGTAATAGATTAAATTATTATGTGATTTGCTTAGATTAAATTGTAAAAACCTAATTCACCCTCTTTTAGGTTGCATAACTAGCATTTTACTCTTCTTCAGAATCACTTCCTAATTCTTCACACATGTGCACAGACATTCATTATGCAGAGCCTAAATTTTGAGGCACTAATCATGATTGATGCCTTGAGGTATCTCTATGTGGTTGAAATATCCAGGCTGCTCACCATGATTGACACCTTGAATTTCTGCCTCACAATTAACTTTTTATTATTGATGGCTCTCTCAATCTTTATTCATGAAAAGTTTAAGACTCTTGATAGTCGGCTCTATTACCACGAATCTTGAGTTATAGGTATATTCCAGCTTACAAGACTACTTTTATAGTTACTTGTCTAGTAGCCTCCATAAACCATGCCTGTATTCTTTGATCATCATCATCGGGATGATTATTTCTTTATTTGTGCAGTTATACCATGATGAAAGGCAAGCTTGCCTAGATATCAGCTAGTGAAATAGAAATGTTATTGGGTTTATTGATAGAAGAAATTATATTTTGGAATAATAGTAAATCTTATTGAAAGTTTGATGAATAATATTAGGGTTTTAAATCCCTTTTATAACTAGCCTAAATATTATAAAATTTCCAAAATAAGTAAATAAAAAATATAATATGACAATTAAATTTTCCTAATCAAAATAAGAAAAGAAAAACAAATGGCACTTAAACTTGAGTTATAGATAAAAAGATAAAAATCATACAAGAAATAGAAAAAATATGGAAAAATCTTAAAACTAGAAAATGACTAGAAAAGAAATAGAATTTCTTTCTTGACTATAGGGTAGAACGACTTAGACGGTTTTATGTTTTTGTCTCATTATAAGTTTCGAAACAGTATAATATATGCTGAAAAGAACACTTTTACCCCAAGTTATAGCCTTTGAAGAGTCCAATGCTTGCGACATACAACAACTTATATTAAAAGATCTAATCATTTATGAAGGAAATGGAGTTTCATCTCTTTTTCGCTTCCATTCAAGAGTTTTTATATACTTCCACTCCCTTTTAAGCCCTAAAAAAATGAAAAATCGATTAATTGCTTTATTTATGAATTTCATAATAATAGAAATACACATCTTACCAAAATAGAATTTTGAACTTGTTATCATATTCTCTAACAGGCAAAGATTTACCTCTACGGAAAAGATCAATTTATGATCTCTCTTTTTATGCCTTGTGGTAATAATTCCTCTGGCATTAAGACTTTTATCACAACATCGTTGTCCATACATAATATTATCTTATCGATTGGATTTCACTAGATTGTCTAAGGCTCTATTGCGTATGCTTAGGATAAAATTTTTATATAAATGTATTGTCATGCTGTTAAATATTTTGATTTAAGTTCTATTCTTTTTAAGATGTGGAATAGAATAATTCGACTGAAGTATAATGAACAAACATTTGTAATGCATTGTATATGCGGGGTTGATGACTAATCATCATTTTTACCTTGACACCATAGAAAGTTTTTCCGATGCTTTATTTTTGTCCTAGTTGATCTTAATTTGACATTAGGAATATCTTGATTTTCCGCAATAACTGAATACTTTTATTTATAAATACTACATATTTGATTCCACCCATTTATCTATTTTCTTTATGATTTCTAGTCTCTCAATAAGAATGCTAGTTCTTATTGTTCATTTTATTGTGATATGAATATACGACATTAATTCGTTATATAGAGATGAAGGGATTCCATTAATATAAAGCTAATTCTAATAGACTTATTAAAAGGTCTCATTGGTGTGCCTCTAGTATGAATTAAAACTAGAATTCACCAATAATAAGATAGGCTTTAACCCTTTAGCCATGGATATTTAGTAGGGATCCTCTTACATAGTGAATGAACAAATTTCAATTGAAATAAAATCTTTAAGACAAATTAATGCAATTTAGGGGCAATCAAGGACACCACATCAATTAAACCCATATTTTTAAATTGAGAGAGATCAAGAATTCTCAATATTTTTTAGATTTGTGTAGGGATGGACACAAGTAAAGTTAGGTCTGGTTGATATACAATCTAACTCGACCTGCATATAGAAGTGGTTAAAAAAGTTCAACCTAACCTAACTTATTACATATCTCAGCCCAACTAATAGAGCTATGGGTTGGGTCAAGTTAGGTTGATTGGGTTAAGCTTTTAAAAAAATCGATTTTTATAGTCTAATTTAACACTAAACAAAAATAAATTAATTAATTGAAAAACTAAGAAAACACAAAGATTAAAGTTCTTATAACAAATCCAACATTTCAATTTCTAACAATCAAATTATTAGTATATAATTAATGGAAAAGACAAGTTCATTAAATTTAAAGTTTTTTTTTTTAATTTGAAACACTAAGTCTTTAGAGTGAGACTAGCGAATAAGGGAAAAAGGTCGAGGCATTTAGAATCTAATTCAATCCACTCAATCTATTTGATTTGTAGAAATTTGATCTATGGATTAATAGAATTGATTGGATTGAAAATTTAAAAATTTACAATTAGTGGATTGAATATAGATTTATCTTTGTAAACCCATAAAAATTTACGAATCCCAAAAAAATTATTTAATAAAAAATTAAACTTGTATATATGGTATTAGTACTTACTAATAAATAAATAATTTAATAGTTACATTAACACTAAGTTATATTTTATTTGGTAATAATATAAAATAAAAAATAAAACAAACAAATATAACTCTCTAAATAGTTATTTTTCAGTACTAATGTAGACAAATGAAACTTTTGATTTATTTTCTAGCTTGATTTAAATAATTAATTAATTTAAATCTCATTTAATTTTGAATTTGATTGATAGTAAAATCATTTTTATATTAATTTTTATTTAGTTAATTCGTAGATAGGATACAATTAAAAAACTTTTAGCCTACACACCAATTGCAAAAATGATGGAATAGGTATGAATTGAATTTACATTGAATTTCAAATCCGCATCTGGTTCGGAGACATATGGATTGGATTTATGTTGAATTTTACTAATTTATGTATTAGATTAGATTAAAAATTTAAAATAATAGATCGAATATGGTTTGATATTCAATCCATAAAATCTTATATGTGAACACCCCTAGAAAAAAGGGATCAACTCTTTCTTGGCTTTTTGAAATTTCGTACATAAGAAGAGAGCTTCTTGAAACCATTGGTTAACATCAGCCAATAGAAGTGTGATGAAGATCAATTTAAGAGGGGTGTCCACTCCTCATAAACTTCAGTCTAATTAATATAGTGTTAAGGATTATCATGCTAAAGGATTATTGTGCCAAATAATAATAACTTTGTATGAAATAGATAGTTACTTAGTGTAATATTTAGGTAAGATTATTACTATTGTCAATAAAAAGTTAAAATATCTACATAAATTAAAGGGGAAGGGAAAGTAAATTTAGCAAATTAAACCCATGGAACATGTTAAGACTTCATCTTTAACCGAAACTTGAAAAGAAATTAACTATTCATAATTAAACCACAAGTAAAATAGAAATTTATTAAAATAAGTAAAAAATACAAGATAGAGAAAGAATTAGAGAAAACAAAGTTAAAAAATGATTTCACAATTTTCAAACTTGGGGAAGCCCTTATTTAATAGATATAATGAATAAATCATGACCATCAAATTAAAATAATTTAGATGCTTAGGACTGCACTGCGTGGCAAGTTTTGATTGGATAAAACACATCACCAAAACTATCATTTTAGGTATATGTATATACTATACGTATGTTTTTTCGGTCCATTAATATAGTGCCATACCATCGGTCGATACTCCATTAATATTTTAGTCAAATAGGATCGTGACACATTATTAGTTAATATCACATCAGTAGTCAATACTACATAAGCAATCAATGTCATATCATTCGTTTAATCAAATGCTGTCATATATCAGCCATATCATCATACCATATATATGAACAGTATTGTCAACAAAACTATGAACAGTATTGTGAACAAAACTATGAACAGTATCGTACATGTGAACTATATCATTTATTCTTTTATACTCCTCCTAAGATTTTTGACTTTCTTAAATTCAAAATTGATGTCTGTTTTGCTATATGATCTTTTATTTATTGTGAAATGACCATGATTTCTCTTAACATATATAAAATACTTAATTATAATAAAACACATGTAATTAAATCACAAGAAAATTAAATATATAAAATTAAGAATGTAAGTGAAATTTGGAGCATAAAATGATAATTTTTTCTTTTATAAATATACCATTTCTAGCACTCAACACTTGGCATCACCCTCTATAATCGTTTGGTCTTGATTTTTATTCTATCATCTCATTAGCTATTATTTGACATGCTCACTTGTTAGAGATATTATTATTAAGCTATTACTATAAGTCAAGAATACTGAAATTCTTGATGTTATTAGCCTCTAGTATTTTCTAAAGAAGAATTTATGCTGCAATCTTATTAATATAGTGGAAGATTATATCGGACTACAGTCTCGTATTCTTCTCACTTAGGATTTGTTGGTTTACTTTTCTATTTATTTATTTATGGTACACATGTTATCTTAATCATATAAAGAGAGAAAGAGTTTTATTTTTGCTTAATTTGCAACTACTTACGAGAGTTCTTTTCCCAAGATGCATGATCAAATTTCTCATGTCATTGGTTTGTTGCCTACTTTAAACCATATAATGACCTAACAAGCTTGCAAACCTTATGCACTCTATAGGTTATACAACCCCTAGGCTATATTATATGTACTTCTTCATTCAAATGCCTATTTAAAAATTTGGTTTTACATCCATTTGATGAACATAAAAATTTTGAATTGTAGCTAATACAATTAAAGTTCTAATAGATGCAACCTTTATTGTATGAGCATATGTATCAAAATAATCTATCTTTATTTTGAGTAAATCTTTTAATGACTAATTCACCTTATATTTGTCAATTGACTCATCGAATTTTAAATTCTTTTTTAATATCCATTTGCACCTAATTGACATCGTACTAGGAGGTAGGTCAATAATTTCCCACATATTATTACTCATAGTTGAATTTATTTCATTATCGACAACCTCCTTCATAATGGAGCATCATGAGAAAGTCATAGCTTCCTCAAGTGTTTGAAGGTCATTTTCAGTTAAAAAAATAAAAATCACTATCAAAATTTGTAGTTTTTCTCATTCATTTGCTTTTTCTTACTTCAGTATTTAAACTTTCAGGAAAATTACTTTGTAATTCGACTTAAGGTAATGTCTTCTCCATATAGACTTGCTTAGGAAAAATGGTTTTAAAGAACTCGATATTCTTGGATTCAATAATAGTATTTACATTAAATACTTTGTTTTTGTCTTCAAGTACTAAGAATTTGTATGCAAAGTTGTTTTCAACTTATTCAATGGAAATCAATAGTTTTGGTCTCAGTCTAATCCTTTTAGAATCAATTAAGACATCTACAAAGCATGCCAACACTTGAAGGCATGATAGATTAGGCTAAAAAATTCTCTATAAGTCATACAATGTCTTACTAGTTTTCTTGTATTAAGTTGTATTTTGTAGGTTACAAGTTGTTAGAATAACTTTCGGTAGATATTCACTAGAGATCCAAAACTTATAAGGATTGCATTTTTCATTCTTTTAGAGTTTTATTTTTTGCCTTAGCAACCCTATTTTATTTAGGTAAATGAAAAGGTATGATAATCTCAAAAGGATTAAAAATGGTTAGACTCATACTCACATCCTTTATTAATTTTTGTTCTTTTTACTAAGGTTGGCACCAATTTTGTGATTTGAAAGGAATTACTAGAATTGATTTGGGTATTTCTGTTTGGTTTGCTTTTAATATCAATCAATTTGTTTACTTTTAAAATACCAAATCGAACCCCAAAAATCAAATCAAAATGAATGTTTTTGGATCTAGTTTGTTCCAACTAATCCTGAAGTGCCACGTGACATTACTTTAATTTAAAAATTATTTTTTAATTTTTTGTTTGGTTTTTAGATTTGAAATTTTGAACCTAATATTAAATCAGAGTATTTGATCTTTTACCAAATCGAAATATTTAGTTTTTTCTAAGAAAAAATACGAGAACAAACCACCAAAAAACCAAATCGAAATGAAAAATTTTCAACTCTTGTCCAGCTCTACCCACTCATACTCTTCATTTTCTTCGCAAGTTGATTTTCAATTTTACTTTATAAATTAAGAACTTCTCAGTTGTCTTGTCCTTATATCTTTGTAAATATAGCTTAGTATATTTTTAAAATCATCAATAATAGTTCATAAAATCTTTTACCCTTTTTAGTCATGGATTTTTTTAAGCTTTCATAAGTCATTATGAATTAAACTAAGTAATTTGATTGTCTCGTAAGAATTTCTATACTTGTCTTCGCTATAGACTTAAGACTCTTAACACATTGCATTTTTCTATGTATGCATTAGTATTTTTCCTTTTTTTTCTTAGTAAGAAAATTTAATGGCCTAATCTATCATGCCAAAAATCAATCGTGCAGATAATATAAGTAGAAGAAGTGATTTTATTTTTTATAATTATTTCAAGTATATTAATCTTGAATAGATATCATAGTACCCTTTAAAAAAAAAAGACACTATTTTTAATTATTATAATTTTTTCCTTCAATTGAGACTTTTACACCAGTCTTCTCAAGTACAAATACAAAAATTAAATTATATCTAATATTAAGAATATGAAGTACATTATTAGGTTACAGGATTCTTATAGAAGTAAATTTGAGAAGAACTTTCCCTTTCCCCATAAGTGGGAATCACTGAGATACTCTTATTTTTTACCATTACTCACTTGAATACAGTGATAGAAAGAATTTCTATCATGACAAATAAGTTTGGTGATGCCATAATCTATCACCCATCCTTTCTTTCCTTTAATAGGAACCATGTTCGCGTACTAGACTACAACAGTGGCAATAATTTATTCTCCTTCGACCAGATTGATGTTAGAGGGCTTGTGACCTGAATTTATTGGCACGATGTCCAAGTTTGCCACAAAGTTAAGTATTACCTCCCCCTAGGGGTGAATGTGATCTTTTTATTATTGAAAAACTTATTATTGTTGGGCTTTTGATTTTTGTTTGGATGAGTATCATTGTCGATCAAATTAGCCTTAGAAGTAGTTTTCTCAGCTTTCTTCAAATGATCAACGGGTCTATGTTTTTCTTCAACTTGGATATGATAATAGTATCCTCCAAATTCTTATAAATCTTTGCATTCTTATTATTTTTAGTTTAATCTCTCTATAAGTCAAGCAATTTCTCAATTAGGCAAAGAATCATGAAAGATTCAAGAAAATTAATGTTTTCATTTTTCAAATCATTAATAAGCATGCGGAAAATAGGAATTTGGGATGAAACTTCCTTATCATCCATCATCTTAAAATTAAAAAAATTAGCAATTACATATTTTTAGGCTACAACATCCTCAATAATGTATTTTTCCTTTAATTAAGCCCAACTTTCATGAAAAATAATATTGCGAATAAACATCATATAATTCATTTAAAAGAGTGTTGAAACTTGTACTTTGACATATCTTAGTCATTTAATCCAAATTTGAAGTAATACCTCGTAATTTTCAGAATCAAACTCTGGCGAAGGCTCCATGAGATATTTAGCAAGTTTCATATTACCTAATATGTCGTACACTTGATCATGCCACCATTAAAAAAATTAAAAAAATCCCATCAAACTGTTCAATTTTTTATATGTCAGGTAAAGCTTTGGTGGCAGTCACCATAGCGGCATTCATTACGGCATCCATTGAAAAGATTTTTAAGATTGTGGCTAAAATTAAAAATAAATAAGATGTTTGGGAAGTAAAGTATGGCTATAAATTAAGTGAAAGTAAGGGTGTGCGTTATGCACTATCTTAAGACTTATTTGCCCCTTAAAAATAATATTGTGATATTGTTGATAAATAGTCTTATTGATAAAATGACCTTAATTGCTATAAGAGAGTACACACTCAATACAATAATATGTAATAGCAGAAAATGATATATTGTTTTATGCGGTGATATTTGAAATATGAAAAAAGTAGAGTTAAAGAGGAAGAAGAGGGTTAAGGTGATACCTTACAATATTTTATAGACTCCTATTTATAGAGTAATAGTATCTATTGCAAATACCTCTTTATGTAGGCATGTTAATTTAACTCTCTTTTAACTACTTTTAATTTTTTTTAATGTTATTTTCATAACTACCATAACTCCATTTAACAAAGTTAATTTTATTTAAATTAAATTTGAATTTTTTAATTTAACTAAAATTCTTTTCTGTAGGATCAAGTATTCTAAAATACCTATTACATGCAACACTAACAATCGAGGACGGGATAGTGATGAGTAGCTTTATGTCTAGAGACTCAATTTGGATGACTATAATAGACAAGATCGAATATTGGTAGTGACTTGGTGGTTTGATTTTTAGTGTGTTTATTTGAAAGGGATTGGCCTATTATAGATTTGTTGGTTTTCATTAGATTTTTGTTAAAGAGATTGTTAACCTATTAATTTTAAATTGTTAATATTTGATGATAAACAAACCATATATTTTTGAAATTGCATATATTATATTTGTGAAGCATGAAAATATCTTTATAAAATGGTATACCGAATTAGTCTAAACAGTCTACTGTTAAGAAAAAGGTTTATAAAACAAAAGGCATACTGTTTAAGTTTAAATGGCACACCAGTTATGAAAAAAAAGATTCTGGAAACAAAGGTATACTGAATAGCTATAAAATATTAGATTGGTTAATGAGATAGTAAAGACTTTGAAGTACAAGTGATTTTGAAAACAAGTGGTATACTAGATCCATAAAACGACAAACCGATTACATAAAAAAAATTCTTTTTGAATAAAAATGACACACTGAATAAATTAAACAGAAAAAAGGTTATGAAGTAAAGAATCTCTGGATGGAAACGGTAAATGAAATTTGTTAAACGACAAGTCAATTTTTCAAAAATTCAAATCTTCATTTATAACGGTAACATAAAGCAGCAAACTAGTTACCATTAAACAGTAAGCCATTTGTAAGTAAAATGCAATAGCGGCTATTTTTCAACTCCTCCTATAAATTCACTCATTAAAATTCAAACTAAAGTTGATCCAACATTGAGTATTGAGCTTTTTATTAAGAATACAATCTAGATTAAGCTTTAAATCTTCTTTTATTTTATTTATTTACACTTTGAGTTTGTATTTGTAGTCATTTATATTGAATGAAAGAAAATACTTTTGTAACTTTATTTTTGAGTGATTATAAGTTGGGATACACTTGGGGCAAGAGATTGGGTATAATATGAAATTGTAAGGGTACATTGACATCCTAAAAGTCAAGTGTAAGACTTTAAAGCCTTAAAGGTTTGGATAGAGGAATCCTCAAGCCCTATGTGCTTGAAGGTATGGACGTAGGTAAGGTTAGTTGAACCATATAAAAATCTCATGTTTGTCTCTCTCTTATTTATCTTTTATTTTTAATTGCATCTAAATTTTTTTTATTTCATATTTGATTGCATTAGTTAATTTAATTTTTAATTTAAATTTACTTAATTTTTAAAATATCAAATTCACCCCCTCTTGGGTTGCCTAGATAGTATTTTATTTAGTATCAGGGCAAGGTATTCTTATTTTAGATTTTACTGTCTAGAGTTAAAGATCAAATGGCAACTTAAAATGATTATACATTTAGGGAAGGAAGTTCCCAACTAGGCTACCATTTTTTGATGAAAATGACTATACATATTGAAAAACTAGAATGAGAATTTATTTACAAGCTCTTGATTATGAAATTTAGAAAGTTATTTGTGTGGCCCTTTTATGTCTATTACTAAAAATAAAGTAGGAGACAATATTCCAAAACCTTTACAAGAATAGAATGAATTGGAAAAAGAAAAAACTTCTCTAAATTCCAAAGCTATGAATGCATTGTTTTGTGCCTTTGATAAGAAAAAATTTCATAGAGTCGGATGCAGTGCAGAAGCGTTATTAAATTTCGTTCTAGCGTATGATCTTGAAAATTCAAGAAAGAGAGATCTTATAATAGAGAAAATATCTCAATTTAGAGATATTGAATATTATTAATAAAAAGCTTGTGTTTAGAAACAAGAACAACAAGCTTATTTATACTAGTTAGAATTATCTTACTCCTTATAAAATTATAATTTCTTATAGGTAAAGGAATATGACTTAAATATAAAATTCTAATTAAATTAGAAAAAGAAAATTAAATATATATTTCTATTATGACTAAGTTTGTCCTGCATCAGTCTCTTCTTCTTAGAAGAACTCATCCTCGAGTTGTTTCAATCATATAGTAATGATGGTGAAGGACCATGATACTGGAACAAGTCTTAAATATTGAAAGTTTTGGAAATATTGTAATCAACAGGAAGATCCATGACATAAGCATTGTCATTGATTTTTTTTAGAATACGAAGTGGTCCAATCGTCTTTTGCTTAAGCTTGTTAGATTTTCTAATAAGAAATCTATCATTTCATAGATGAACCATCACTTGATCCTCAACAGTAAAGGATTTGAAGTGCTTATGCTTATTTGGATTTGACTTGTACTTAGTGGTAGATTCTTTTAGTTTCTTCTTGACTTCCTCAAGAATATTGGTTACTTTGTCTATCATATGATCAATAATGATGCTCATTCCATGAAGTTTAGGCAAAGGAACCAAATCTAGGGTATGTAAAAGAGGTATAATATAAAAAAATCTCAAAATGTGACTTCCCACTTAATCGATTAGGCATGTTATTATAAGCGAATTTAGCTTTAGGTAAAACATAATCCTATTATTTAGGATTTTCATGAACCAAGCTCCGCAGAATATTACCTAATATGCAATTAACGACTTTATTTTGCCCATATGTCTAAGGCTGGCAAGTACTACTATACTTTAAGAATATATCTAATATCTTCCATAAGGTCTTCCAAAAGTAGCTTAGGAATTTACTATCTTAATTAGAGACAATAGTCTTAGGTAATCCATGTATTCGAACAATTTCTCAAAAAAAACAATTGGGCAATATTCCTTGCATAAGAAGTTTTCTTGCATGGAATAAAGTGTGCCATTTTAGAAAATTGATCAACAACCACAAAGATAGAATATGTTCCTCGTTGAGTTCATAGAAGTCTCAATATAAAATCTATAGACAAATTCCCAAGGAGCCTTAGGAATTGGGAGAGGAGTGTATAAACCCGTATTTTATGTGTGGCCTTTAGCTATTTGGAAAGTGTAATAATGTTTAATGAATTTCTCAACATTTTTATTAAGATGTTGCCAATAATATCGTGCTTCTACTAACGTAAATTCTTTTATCTCAACTTATATTTCCTCTTAATCCTCTAATATGTAGCTTCGAATTATATGCTCCCTTAAAGATCCTTGGGGAATGCATAGACAATAACTAAAAAATAGAAATCCATTATATATTTGATATCTTTTTGAAGCTCTTAAGGTACAGTTCTTCCATTCCTCTTTGAAATCATCATCCTCTATATAAAGATCCTTTAGGTATTCGAAGTCAATAATTTCACTTTTTACCATAGTGAGAAAAATTGCTCGGTGACTCAAAGCATCAGCTACTTTCTTTAATTGCCAAGACTTATGTTTAAGAGAGAATGTAAACCTTTAGATGTAAGTAATCCATCATGCATGCATATGATTTGGCTTTGAAGAATTGTTAAGAAGCTTGAGAGCTTCATAATCACTATTGAAAATAAATTCCTTTTGAATTAAATAGGGCTCTCATTATTGTAAAGTACGAACAAAAGCATATAATTTTTGTTCATAAGTAGACCATTTCTGTTTGACCTCATTAAGTTTCTCACTAAAGAATGTTATAGAGCAACCTTCTTGAGATAAGACAGGTCTAGCTCCAATTCTAAAATCATCATAATCAACTTCAAATCACTTATTGAAATTTGAAAGTATAAGAGCTGGTGCAGTACTTAAGCTTTCTTTCAATTTTAGAAAACTTTGCTTTGCTTTATTGTTTATACTAGCTATCTTTGCTTAAGACAATCTATAAGAGAAGTAGCAATAGTACTGAAACATTTAATGAAATGCCTATAGAATATGGCAAGCCCATGAAAACTTTGTACTTCTCCTATATTTATAGGTGTTGGCTATTCTCGTATAACTTTCACTTTCTCTTTGTCTACTTTAATACCTTTTGCACTCATAAATAGCTTAAGAATATCAGACTATTAGTAAAAAAACTACATTTCTTCAAATTGGCATGTAGATTGTTCTATTGTAAAGTAGTGAAAACATTTCGTAGATATTGTAAATGTTCTTCTTTGTTACGGTTATAAATCAAAATGTCATCAAAGTAAACAATAATTAATTTTCTTATAAAATTTTGGAATATTTAATTCATCAACTTCATAAAGGTACTTAATGCATTAGATAGTTCAAATGGCATGACTAGCTCTTCATATAACCTTTTGTGAGTCTTATAAGTTGTCTTTCATTCATTACCAAGCGGATACAAATTTAATGATATTCACTTTTTAAATCAATCTTCGAAAATATTTTTGATCCTTCTAATTTATCAAGCATATCATTTAGTCGAGGAACTAGAAATCGATATTTCTCTGTGATTTTATTAATAGATCTACTATCTACACACATTCTTCAACTTTCATCCTTCTTCAGAGTTAGTAAAATAGGCACAACATATGGGCTCATACTTTTACAGATTAGGCCCTTCTAAGGTAATTTTTTAACTTGCTTTTATAGGATTTCATACTCTTTTAGTCATATACAATAATGAGGTAAGTTGGGTAGACTGGCTCTAGGGACAAGATCAGTCTAATGTTGAATATTCCTTATAAAAGGTAACTGCTAGGAAGTTCTTTAGGTATAATATCTCAAAATGCCTCTTTTGGTATCAAAAGATAGGTTTCTTTGACTTTTGATCTCATTAGAGCAAGAATAACCTCTATGTTGTCTTTATAAAATCTGTATGTATTATATTTTTTATGATGTACTTTGTTAAGATTATATTGCCACAGTCTCCCAAGTAGTATGTGGCAAGCATTTATGTCGACAACATCACAGACTACTTCATCCTTGTATTTTTTAATGAAAAAAAATGTGACATTGCTCATTAACTTTAGTTTCTCCAACGTCTTTTATCCATCTAATGCAATAAAGAGAAAGATGTTTGTGAGTCTTAAGTTGTAGCTTGTCAACCATAGTCTTAGAAACTATATTTTTACTACTGCCACTATCAATAATTAGATCATATACCCTTTCATTAACTATGCATCTTATTTTAAAGATGTTATATCTCACAGTGTTTTGTTTTTTCTTTAGAGTATATAGCAAATGTTGTATTACTCGTGATATTTCTTCATTTGGATGTGTCCATTCTTTCTTATCCTCTATGTCTTTATTGTCTTCATATGGCTCGTCTTCAAGCTCTTCATTTTTCTCTACATGAGTTGCTAAATTAACTATTTGGCATCTTCATTTTGGATATTGATTTGATGTATGACCTGGTTTAAAACAACAAAATATTTGTCGCCTTAAGAAACTGTGTAAGGATTGTTATTATTGGATGAATCTTTTGTAGGCCGTATATTTTGTCCATTATGATTTTGAGTTGGTTTCCCTAAGTTTTCTATAGGAACTTTTCCTTTATTAACTTTATACCTTTGGTTTTATTGTTGGCCTGGAATAAATGAAAGTGAGGTAACTTGATTGCGAGCAGTTTGTTTTTCAAGTTGTATTTCAACCTTTTTAGCTAGTCGAATGACATTCTGTAATATATGTACTAGTTGTAACCTAACTTGATCTTTTATTTCAGAGCACAAGCCATTCAAGAATTGACCAACTATGTAGGCCTCTATCTTGTGGAGATTATTTTATTCTATAAGCCTTTGAAACTTGAGGGCATTTTTTTAGTCGTTTTCTCTCCTTGACTACAGTTGTTATACTTACGAAATAATACTTGCACATAGTCCAACAGCAAAAATCATTCCCTTAGCAAGTGATGCATTCGATGCCATGTCTTGACCTTTTCTTTTCCTTGCAGTATACTAAAAGTTTGTAGATTGTTCTACCAAACTACAACAGCATTTTGAGTTTATACGCGACTACTTTAACCTTTTTAGATTCTGAAAAGTTCATTATTTTAAAGAATCACTCAATGTCTAATTACTAATTAAGAAATTCTTCAATACCTAGTTGTCCATTGAATGATAAGAGGTCGATTTTGATGCAATAATCACTTTGATATGTTACTAATTGTGTATCTTTTATCTCTTCTTCATCTGAATCGTCAGATCTTGGAAAAGGTAAAATAGCTTTTGTATTCCTACTAGAGCTACTTATTTCCCTTGTTCCATTAATCTTCTTTTGATTGCCAAAATTATTTTTTGAATCAATAATTTTAATACCCTTTACTTCTTGATTACTCTTTTCGATAAGCCTAATCTTCTTCAATTTTTATCTTACCCCAAGTAATGATTCTTTCATTGTTATAACATAAACTTGTATTGATTGTAAGCCTGTCATTGTTTCACACCATGCTTCTGCTGAATGATTTTGAGATTATTCATGTCGCTTTATCCCCTTCGTAATTCGGGCCTCAAACAAAGTACTGCTTTCTCCGAAAATATTTTTTTTTCGATTTTCTCTTTTTTTGGATTTTTTGGGTTGTTTTAAAAAAAATGTTATAGAAAAATTATATAATTAAGGAAAGGTTAAGGTAAATATAATTAGGAAAATATTTAGGCAAAACTATAATTAAAGAAAGATTTTGGTAAGACTGAAATTAAAAAAAATTTAGGACTATAATTATGGAACGATTGGGTAAGACTGAAATTAAGAAAAGATTTAGGTAAAATCATAATTAAAAAAAGATTTGTGTTGCCAGAGACAGTGATAAGAACAATGGGCTAGGATAGGTGAATCTGAAAGATTTGATGGTAGTGGTTTGTCTAAGATACCGTTAGGGTTTTGATCTCTAATAAAATAATCGGCGGTTGGCAGTAAAAGTAGACTAGAAAGAAAGGGTTGATGATAATGAACGAATTGGTATTGGTGGTGGCTATCAAATTAAAATGGATTGACTAATGGTTGGTGCAGCAGTTTACTGTTGTTTAGTGCATTTTTTGGTAATTACAAGTGGCGAATTAGTGGCAAGATGAGTCAGATTTTGATGGCTGGCTTTTTTTTGGTTGTAAATGTAGTGAAGATTGACATATATAAGGAAGAATAGTGGTAATGGCTACCATGTGTGGCGACTGTAAGGGTGGATCCTTCTTTTTTTTATTGGTGGTGGGATTGACGATAATGGAGATAAGATTTACGTAAAGAGGGTGGTTGATGGATAGGAAAGCTTTGCTTGGCATAGAGAAAGGCTTTGATACCATTTGACGCAGTGCAAAAGCGTTACTAGATTTTGTTCTAGCCTATGTTCTTGAAAACTCAAGAAAGAGACATCTCACAATGGAGAAAGTATCTCAATTGAGAAATATTGAATATTTTTAATAAGAAACCTATGTTTATAAACAAGAATAACAAGCTTATTAGTAGTTAGAATTATCCTATTCCTAATAAAATTAAATTCCTTGTAGGTAAAAGAGTATGACTTAAATATAAAATCCTAATCAAACTAGAAAAAAAATTAAATATATATTCCTATTACGACTACGTTTGTCCTGTATTAGAGTTTCTAGTTGTGAAAGTGCTCATGAAATTTGGTACAAACTTCAAGTTGTTTATGAAGGTACTAATCAAGTAAAAGAGTCGAAAATAAATAGATACACTCGACAATATATATTCTATGTACACTAGATTCACAAACATAATAAAGACTTTGGAAGCCATACAAAAGATTTTCTCAAATAGCGGGAAAGTTAAGAAAATCATTAGATCATTGTTGAGTGTTAGAAAGTGTATATTTATAAAGGAAAAAATCATTATTTTATACTTTAAATCTCACTAACATTGCTACTTTTATTTATTTAAGTATTTTGTTATTTAATTATATGTGTTTTATTATAATTATGTATTTTATGTATTTTAGGGGATCAGACAGCAAAACAGACGTCATATTTAGACTCAGGACGGTCGAAAACCTTAAGAGGAGCATTAAAGGAAAAAGTCACTGTTCACGATACTGTTCACGACACTGTTCATATATACGGATCGATGATGTGGCATCGACCGATGATGTGTCACGATTTTATTGGGCTAAATTTCTTATGTACTGTAGATCGATGGCTGGCAGCATCTCAGTAGAGTAAAAATAATGTGTACAGTACATACGCATACATGGGATTATTTACTATTCAAACAGCGTTACTATTCAAATGTTGACTGTTGACTGTTGACTGATGACGTGGCGCAATCCTAAGTGTCCGAACTGTTTTTAATCTGATGGTCATGATTCACTCAATGTATCTATAAAAAAGGAGCTCTCCCCCCTAATTTCACACCCCTGAATTTATTTTTAAGCTTAGATTTCTGAAATTCCTTCTCTTTTTTGTAGTTTCTTTATATTTTAATAAAATTTCTTTTTTAGCCTTAGTTAAAATATGAGTAGCTAATTTCCTTTTAAACTTGGGTTGAAGGTAAAGTCTCAACATGTTCCATGGGCTTAATTTGATAAATTTACTTTCTCTTCCAATTTAATATTTGTGGTTGTTTTGACTTTTCATCGATAAATAATAATAGTCTTGTCTAGATACCGCCTTTGTTAAATCGGCACCCTAGTACAAGATTATTATTATTTGGCATGATAAACCTTGGCACCTTGTTTATTGGAGCGTGGTTCATGAGGTGTGGAATCCCCCTTATGATTTAATTGGTATTAATATAGAATATTTAGCCCATGGAGCATGTTGATGCAGATCCGGATACCCAAGCATGTCATTTTAAAAGATTTCAGTTTAATTTAATTCCTGCCATTGTAATTTAAATTTAAGCATAGTTTATATCAATCATTCACCCATTAAAGAAAATTAATTCTTCATATAATTAAAATCAACCTCCTCATGGGATCAACACTCGTCACCATTAATCTATTCTATAATAGATTCGTGCGCTTGCGAGTTTCATAAAATTTGCACAACAGTCATTACCAAAAGAATAGATATCCAAGAAAACAGTCATTGAGAAAGTCAAAGATTTGAATGTCTTGCTTATTGATGTTTTAATTAGTTCTCTCATTTATTATGAGGAAGATTTGACAGCAAAGAGAGGAAATAAGGAGAAAAAGAAAAGCATTGCTCTTAAAGCATTAAAACATGAGAATGATAAGGAAACAGAGTCGGATGATAAGGAGATGACCATGCTAGCAATGAGATTCAGAAAATTCTTTAAAAAACCTAGTGAGAGAAGAAAATTCAAAAGTTTTAAAAATCAAAAGGAGAAAAAAGAGGTAATTATATATTATGAATATAAAATGCTCGGTCATATAAGATCAGAGTGTCCACTTTTTAGTAAACTTAAGAATAAAGCTATGATGACTACTTGGGATGATAATGATGAAGAACCGAATGATGAAAAAAATTCACAAAAAGAGTCAAACCTAGCACTCATGGCAATTGGAGATGATGAACTTAATAAGATAAATGATCTTCCTACTTATAATGAGCTATATGATTCTTTTAAAAATTTGCATTATAATTGGTTAAGAATTAATAAAAAGAATGCATACCTTAAAAAGACAATGTTAGAGGTTTCAAATGAAAAGGATACTTTACAAAAATATAAAAATTCATTGAATGAAAAGATCAAAGTGTTGGGATTAGATATTAAAACAATGCATGATAGAATTACATCTTTTAAAGGAAAACAAAGTGCTTTATTTAAGTATGAAAAATCATATGTTGATTATTTGATAAAAGGAAATAAAGTGTTTAAGAAAAAGAATAATAAACTAAATGAAATTGTATTAAAATTTACAAATGAGTAAAAGATGTTAGATAACTTTTAAATTCACATAAATGTGTATTAAGAAGAGAGGTATTAGTTTTAAGCTAAATTTAAAACAAAAATTTTATAAAAATTATTTTGTAAAGAGTACCTCTATTAACAATCAATTTATTTGTTATTATTTTAATCAATATGGTCACATGAAGAGTAGGTATCTAGTAAAAAGGAATGCATATTATGGGATGAAATACATCTGAGTTCCAAAAGGAACTATTGCTAATGCTCAAGGACTCAAAGAGATTTAGGTACCTAAAACTTGAAATTTCTTTTGTATGGCTCAATGAAAAAGAAACACAAATGTTATTTGGACAATGGATGCTTAAGACACATAATAGAGAATTATTCTTAGTTTTCAAGTTTTATTAAGATTGAAAATGCTGGAGATATATTTTTTGGAAATAATCTAAAAGGAAAGGTCATCAGTATTAATAATGTTGGTAATGATTTACCCATTTTCATTGAAAATGTATATTTGGTTGAAAATTTAAAGCATAACTTACTTAATATCAGTCAATTGTGTGATAAAGGTTATGGAGTTATCCTTTATAAGTCAAAATGTATTATTGAAAATGTATGTGATAGCAAAATTCTATTTATTGGTAGTGGGTGTATAAATATATATACTATTAATATAGATTGTGCATATACTCATGAAAAATATTTTTCTTCACTATATGATGATGACTAATTATGGCATAGAACACTAGGTCATGCAAGTATAGACTTAATTTCAAAATTTCAAAAACTAATTTAGTTAAGAGCCTTCTAAAAACTGGATTTCAAAAAGATAAAATCTCTAAAGCTTGGCAATTTGGCAAACAAATCAAAACTTCTTTTAAAAATAAAACTCATTCTTTTACTTCAAAACCTCTTCAATTACCTCATATGGATTTGTTTAGACCTTTTAGATATACTAGTTTAAATGACACGTGTTATGCATTTGTGATTGTAGATGATTATTGTAGATTCACAAGGGTATTATTATTAACTAATAAGGATGACGCCTTTAATGTATTTAGAATTTTCTGTAAAACGTTCAAAATAAAAAAGGTTATTATATTACATTTATTAGAAGTAATTATGGTAGAGAACTTAAAAATCATATATTTTAGAATTTTTGCAATGATTTCGGCTTTGAGTATTAATTTTCATCACCTAGGACTCCACAATGAAATGGAATTATTGAGAAAAAAAATATGTCTATTTAAGAAATAGCTAAAACTATGTTAAATAAAAATAAGTTACCAAAATATTTTTTGGCCAAAGCCGTCAACACCGCATGTTATATCTTAAATCATGTATTGATTAGACATTATTTTAATAAAACTCCCTATGAGCTTTGGAAAAATAGAAAAACCAACATTAATTATTTTAAAATTTTTAGATGCAAATGCTTTATTTTGAACACAAAAGAAAATATTGAAAATTTTGATTTAAAATCTAATATTAGTATCTTCTTAGTTATTCCAATACAAGTAAAGCTTATAAAGTCTATAATAAAATAACTTTAGTTATAGAAAAATCTATGTATGTTATATTTGATGAGTCTAACCCTTCTTCTATGGAGAAAATTATTGTTGATAAAGATACAGATGGAGAGTTACATAAAAAAGCCTCATAAAATAAATAAGAGGATATAGTACCTGGAAATCAAGAAGATAGACAAGAAGAAGAAGAAAAAAAAACAAGCATGGAGGAATCCATAGGTACTTTTTAAACATTCCTTAACAATTGGAGGCATGTTGCTTCGTACCCTAAAGACTTAATTTTAGGTGATGCCTTATGAGGTATAACTACTAGATCATCACTTAGAAATACATGTAAGCATACTACATTTATTTCTCAAATTGAACCAAAATCTTTTACTGATACAAAAAATGTGAATATTGGATTCTTGCAATGGAAGAAGAGTTAAATCAATTTGAGAGAAACGATGCCTAAAAATTAGTTCCTAGACCAGAATATCAATCCATAATAAGCACTAAATGGGTATTTATGAATAAAATGAATAAATCTAGCATGATTGTAAAGAATAAAGCTAGATTAGTGGCTCAAAGATACAATCAAGAAGAAGAAATTAATTTTAATGAAACTTTTAAACCAATAAGTAAATTAGAATAAATTAGGATGTTACTAGCACATGCATGTCAGAAAGATTTTACCTTATATCAAATGGATGTCAAAAGTGTATTTTTAAATGTTATATTAAAAAAGAGGTTTATGTGAAACAACCTCCTGATTTGTATGTAAGTTGTCTAAAGCATTGTATGGTCTAAAACAAGCTCCTAAAACTTAGTATGATAGACTTAAAAATTTCTTATTACAAAATAGTTTTTCAATGGATAAAGTTGATACAAGGTTTAGTTATGAGAATGGAAAGACAAAACGTACTCCAATGAGTGTATCTTCAAGCTAGACAAAGATGAGAAAGGTAAAGAAGTTGACATCAAAACATATCGAGATATGATTAGATCTTTACTTTATTTGACTATGAGTAGGCCTAATATTATGTTTAATGTATACTTATTTGTTAGATTTCAATATTGTCCAAAAGAGTCATATTTGCTTGTTGTCAAACATATTTTTTGATATTTGATTGGGACTATTAATCTTAGTTTTTGAAATCTTAGGGGAACACATATAGATTTAAAATATTTTTTAAATTCTTATTTTGCTGGTTATAAAGTTGTTGGAAAAGCACTAGTGGAATATGTTGGTTCTTAAGAAAGTCTTTAATCTCTTAATTTAGTAAAAAACAAAACTCTGTTGCAAATTCAACTACTGAAACAGAATATATTTCTGTCAATAGTGTTGTGCACAAGCTTTATGGATGAAACAAATATTTAAAGACTATGACATTATCCTAGATCATATTCCTATTAAATATTATAACACAAGTATAGTAAAATCTATCAAAGAATCCTATTCAGCATTCTAAGGCTAAACATGTAGAGATTAGACATCCTTTTAAGAGATCATATTAAAAAAGGAGATGTTGTGATTGAATTTGTTTCAACTGAAAATCAACTTGCTGATATCTTTAAAAAACCTTTGAGTGAAGAACAATTTATAAAGATAAGACATGAACTTGGAATGATGATTATTGGCTCATAATATGTGTTTTGATCTTTAAATGGAATTATTGATTCGTATAATTGATATGCTTGTCCTTAAACTCATTCATTTTTTTTAAAAAATGACTTATTAAGAAGTTTTAAATCACTAACTAATTTAAAAGTCAATCAATTTTTAAAGAATCAAATATTAATTGGCCTATACAATACTAAGTCTAATTTTTTTAAAAAAGAAAAATTTATTGAGAATAAGTGGTATATCGATTATACCTAAACGATAAGCCGTTTGATATATTTACACATTTTGAATAAAAACAGATAGTTAGTTCTTTTAAGCTAACACCAACTAGATAATAACAATCGGTAAGCCGAATGTGCATCATAAGGGGTTGTTCATCATCTTCTTCCTTATTTCGACTAATCGTTCATCTCTCTCTCTAAAAAAAATTTCCCTCTTTCTATAATCTCACTCATAATCTCTTTTTTTTTTTTTATTCTTCCACCAAATTGACTTAAGAACAACATTCCCCATCACCTTTTTTTACACCTATAATCACTTCCTAAACACATTTTCATCACCAAATTTTAAAATTCCTAATCTTACCCTCAGTTTTTCTTTTGACCCTTTCTCTCTCAAAATTTCTCACTTCTTACTCCATTAATCTCCCAATTAGTTATCACTCACTCTTATTCATATTTGTTCTCTCCTTTTTAATCTATTCAATATGTCTAGGTCACGTCCAACTCGAGGCAAAGGAAAAGAGCCTATTCCACCTCAAAACGACCTAATAAAAAAGGAGGCAAATCACTTTATTGATTTTGAGTCCAAACATTTCTTAGACAAAAGGCTAGTTAAACGATTTTGCCAATATTTCATGACTCAAACGGTACTTTCTACTTTCTTTATCTATTTAAATTGGCTTCATACTTTAAGTATTAATAATAGAAATCTAGTCTTGTTGTTAGAAGAAGTTCGCTAGTTAAATGCACTTGAAATTGAAGAAATTGTTTATCTCGACTTGGTGAAATTCTTTTACCCAAATATATACACTTCCACAAAGAAAGAGAATCGAGTAATCACTAGTGTTAGAGGAGTTATGATTGAATTTGATGATGTAGACCTTAACAACATTTTAAGTTCTTCCGATAATGGTCTGGAATTCTTTTGATTTAGGAAAACTCCTAAAATTGATAATTTTGCCCATGTTGATGCCATTAGAAACATATATAGGTGCATTAATTTGTTTGATAACATTTGTAACATCATTTTTGTACCTAATGCCTTTGTCTCCAATCTAGGTTTTACTTCATTTTATCTGATCTATTGTTCTTCCTAGATCAGGTCACCAAGATTAGGTATCCCATATGATGTTGCCCTATTTAATTGTATACTCAGACATTGCCCTATTAATCTTGGTTATATCATTATGCATATTATGCTTTCCATACCCAATTATGTCACTCGTTTCTTTTCATATGGTCACTTCATCGCTCACATATTAAAAATTTTAGGATACCCATCAATGAACCCTCTCATACACTTAGTAAAAGTCTTAGTGATGAATTAGCTAATGCCTTAGGATTTGAGTGGCGAAATAGAGCTTGGGCTAAAGTCACTGATAATAAGTACATTTTCATTGCCTTGAGTAATAATCGTCCTTTGAATGATATGATTCCAATTGAATAGCTTTTTGATCTTTCACTCTTTTTTCATGTTTCTCGTAGACATTAACCCCATCCTGTACTTATTCCTGACCCTGCATCTGTACTTATTCCAATTGAATAGCTTTTTGATCTTTCACTCTTTTTTCATATTTCTCGTAGACATTAACCTCATCCTATACTTATTCCTGACCCTATATTTGTATTGACATCTAGCATTCCACCTCTAAAGCCTTTTACTTCCAATGTAACTACTCTTCAGTAGCTTTTGAATGAGGTGCGGACCCTTTCTGTGCAATAAACTTCTTTCTAGCAACACATTCTTGAGGAGTATCAGTGTCTCTCTCCGCAGACTCAGTAGATTATCTATGGCTAGCATCTACTCTTTGAGCATTTTAGGATTCCATATCCTTTTCCAACTCTATCGCTACCATCTCAATCGATTTTTTTTTTATTTGGTTGTATGGGACACACCTATATTTCATGTCATATATTGTTTTCTTTCTGGATTTTGATGACGTTTCTGGATATTGATTATTTATCTATGTTTTGGCCATGAGGTTTATTTTTTTTCTTGTATTATATTGTAAATATTATTTTTCCTACAATAATTTATTTAGCTCTTTTTAGTGATGAAGGGGGAGAAGGATAAAATTACTTTACTATAAAAACCTGTCATATATGTATTCATATAAAGGGAGCATATATGCATTCATGTAGAGAGAGCTTTTTTAAAATTATTTAAAGACAAAATTATTTTGTTATAAAAACCTGTTATATATGTATTCATGTAGGAGGAGCATACGTATACTGATGTAGGAGGAGCCTATTTAAAATTGTTTAAGGATAAAATTGTTTTCTTATAAAAACTTGTCATATATGTATTCATGTAGGGGGAGCATATATGCATTCATGTAAGAGGAGCCTTTTTAAAATTATCTTTTATCTTTTAATCTTACTTCTAAGTAAAGTAGTTTTGTCATCATAAAAAAGGAAGAGATTGTTAACCTATCAGTTTTAAATTATTAATTTTAATGATAAACAAATCACATATTTTTGGAATTACATATACTATATTTTTAAGCATGAAAATATCTTTATAAAATGGCTTAAACATTTTTGGAATCAACCGGCATACTAGATTAGTCTAAATGAGAAATCGGTTAAAAAAAAGAAGGTTTCTAAAACCAAAAGGCATACCGTTTAAGTTTAAGCGATACACTAGTTATGAAGAAAAAGGATTCTAAAAACCAACAGTATACCGAATAGCCATAAAATGATAGACAGATTAATGAAGTAGTAAAGACTTTAAAGTACAAGCAGTTTTAAAAACAGGCGGTATAACAATTCCATAAAATTGTAAACCAATTATATAACAAATTTTTTTTAATAGAAACAACATACTAAATGAATTAAACGAAAGACCGGTTATGGAGCAAAGAAATGGAAACAACAATTTGAATTTGTTAAACGGCAAACCAATTTTTCAAAAATTTAAATCGTTTTTTATAACAGTAACATGAAGCACCAAACTGGTTACCATTAAATGGTAAGCCGATTATAACAAAATGTCAATAACGACTATTTTTCAATTCTAGCTATAAATTAACTCATTAAAATTCAAACTAAGGTTGATTCAAGATTGAGTATTGAGCTTCCACTAAGAATACAATCTACATTGAGGTTAAAATCTTTTCTTGTTTCATTTATTCACACTTTTAGCTTGTATTTGTAGCCATTCATGTTATTAGAAAGAAAATACTCTTGTAATCTTTATTTTTGAGTAATTGTAAGTGTTGGAATATACTTAGGGTAAGTGATTGGGTATAATCTTAATTTGTAAAGGTATATTAACATCTTAGAAGTTAAGTATAAGATCTTGAAGTCTTAGAGGTTTAAATAGTGATATCCTCAAATTTGGTGTACTTAAAAGCGTAGACATATGCAAGGTTTGTCGAACTATATAAAAATCTCATGTTTGTCTCTCTCTTACTCTATCTCTTATTTTCATTGCATCTAAATTTGTTTATTTCATATTTAATTGCATTGATTAATTTAATTTTTAATTTAAATTTTACTTAATTTTTAATTTAAATTTTACTTAATTTTTAAAATACCCAATTCACTCCCCTCTTAAGTTGCTTAGATAGTATTTCAATATTGTCTTTTTATATTTTTGTATTTTAATTGAGAACAAATTAAAAATTTAATAATGTAGGTAAGGGTATTTCCAATAATCTCGAGAGTGGGAGTCTAGTTTCATAAACCTATTTTTTGTAAGACCTACCATATCTACTCACATTTTCTAATTCATTTTAAAAGTACACAATGACAATCCTTTCGATTCCACAATCCTTCTAGTAAATGCAACATAAAGGTGTAATAGATGCAATATGATTTCAAGAGAAGTAATGATATTTAACTCTCTCAAATTCTCTCACCATTGCCATTTTTCAATTAACCTCAGTTATTTCTAAAAAATACCCTCCTAAAATATAAAAAAGTGAATAAAATACACAAAAAAATAAAAGCCTTAAAACTTCCACCACTATTGCCACTACCTCAAACTATTGCACCACTAGCCTCCCATTGCTGTTGGATCTACCATTAAATTTTTTAACAGCTACCAACCAAAACCTCTCATTTATTTGATTAAAAACGAGATGATAACATCAAATCAAAATAATATCAAATGAAAAGAGAAAAAGAATCATTAAAATTATGGGAGTATAGCATTCCAGAAATTAGAAATTAATTAGAAAGAATGATGAAGAATGAAAACAAAGCGACTAGCAATAGAGTGGCTAAGATTGGGAACTCATCCAACTAGATCATATGATCATTCTTTTTCGTGGTTATTGTTATTATTATTTTTTAAAAACAATTATTCAAATTGTTGGTGGGAGAATCATCAAATAAATAGTGAGCTTTTGTCCACAGTCGTTGGGAGAATTTGTTAGTAGGGTCAATCAATGACATATGGCTATTTGTGCAATGGCTTAAGGTAGTGACGATTACAGATGGCAATGAGCACTGTCGGTAATGGGGTTGTCACTACCAAACTCAAATCTGCACCAAAATTTAATTATCAAACCTATTAGCAATCCCAATAAGTTGTAATATTTTAAAGAAAACCCACCTGCTATGAGATTTGATAATTACTAAACCCATAATGGTATCCGAAAGATTTTTTTTATGGAGTTATATATTTAAAATTATAAATGTTCAATATATAAAGTTATAATAATAATCTCAAATTTCATATCAATTTTAAATTTAACCAATATAAATGAAGAATTAGAATTTCAATATCAATCCAATACAAACCCTCAAATTTAAGTGCAAAATATACAAATCTATCAAAAAAAATTACAAATAGTATTTAAAAATAACAATGACATATATTATCATTCAACACAAATTTCAAGAGAATATCTTCATTTCATTCACTACTATTAGCACTCATCTAACACGATGCCTACAATAATGATCAAGATTTATATTTTTCAAAGTTAATACTTTTCAAAATTTAAAAACTAAAATTTAGAATTAATTAAATTAAATTAGAAAATTGTAAAAACAATATCAAGTTATCAACTTTGCAAATATATTAACCTATTCATCACCAGAAAAGTAAAATTTTAAATTAATTAAATTGAATTAAAAATAAGTATTAATTAATAAGAAAAGTACCTTAAAATTTGACTTTATAACCGCCCAGATTTGTCCACAAAATGTCCCATAACAATCATGTACCATTTCTTTTGATTACTTGCAATCCACATGTCTGTAGTAATTTCCATTCTTCTATCATTATTCTCTAACAAAGCCATTGCTCTTGCTTTTTCAGCTTGATACAATTTAAGGATCTCACTCTTTAAAGTGTTCCTACTTAAATTCTTCACCAAAGGATTAGTATAAGACATCAAAACCCTAAATGTATCATATTCCACAAAATTAAGTAGGAGCTCATGCTTTATAACCAATGTTGCTATCTTTTGTTGAGCAACAATTAGATCAAATTCTCTCACCTCAACACAACTTGTTCTATCATCTTTCCTTGTCACACTTAGAGTTTTTTGCAGGCTATCAAAAACTTAAAGAACACCCTTTCCCTTATATCTTTTTAAGTGTCTATCCAAATGTGAAGTTCTATTATTACTAAATGCTGCCAACTTAGCTCGATAATAATTACATTTTGCCTTTAATTCACCATCAATGGTTACCTTAGCGAATTATCCCTAAACATAAAAAGGTTCTTGCATACCTCACTTTTTTTTATTACTACTTTGTTGCACCCCATCATCATCACCGAATGCCTCTTCAACTTCTTCAACATTTTGGGTCCCTTTGACTTCTTGAATGACATCATTTATATTCTCTTCACTAATATGAAAATCCTCAAGTGAATTTGATTTTCGTACATCTAAATTTGACATTGCGACCTAAATTAAATGTGTAATAAGTTTAAATTAATTTACAAACTCAAACTATGATTAAATATAATTTACAAATATAACAATTAATATTTATAACCTTATACAAGACTATATTTATCTAAAATATAATATTTACAGTAACTACATAATAATTTTTTTTAAACACACTCACACACACACATACACACACACACTAACCACATAATAAGTTAATTAATAATTACCATAATATTTATAGTAACTACATAATCAATTAATTATCATGAATTTGATTAGCTAAAATTATAAATTAATTTATAAGCTTAGATAAAAAATAATCAATTTTAGATAATCATAATATTATATAATCAATCAGGCCACTGGCATTCACAAATCACAAGCTCCAAAAGCTTTAAATTTATTTTCAAAGTCAAAATCAACCACTATATATCACTCCACTAGATTTGGCATTCACCTTACAGATACAAGTCAAAATAACAATTGACAACCATATATATAATCATGTATATACCTTAAAATATTGACCCAAATAGATCAAAATTCACCATAAAATTTAAAATACTAAATCCTATTTAAAAGCAACAATAGAATGGCAAGCCAATGAGACAATATTTACTTTGCTCAATTGAAAAATGCTTACAAATGTTTACTAAGCTAAAGCTAGTGGAAGAGTAGAACAAAACAGATCAACAAAATGCGAGTGTAGGCGTAGCTGACGGTGACGAAGACAAGGCTTAGTGAAAATTCACAGCATTGAGCGGTTGGGGAATAGAGATGAAGCCAACTGATGGGCTGACAGTTGCAGGTGAGATGATTGCGTGGCTGGATGATTATTGCTACTGATGGACTAATGGTTGTAGGGGAAATGATTACGCGACTGGAGATTATTACTAGGTTTTGTTGATTGTCTGGTGGCAGCAGTTAGGGTTAGGTTTTGTTGATTGTGTGTGAATGTGGTTGTTTGTGATTGCAACAATGTGTGTGAGTGTGTTTATGTGATCACTGAATTATTCTGCAATTCTTGTATGCGTGTGTGGCTATGTAGTGTGTGCGTGTATGTTTCTTTTTTTTTCACATAAGGTCAGGTCAGGTCGGGTTTATATTCAACTCAACCCTGACCAGAATTTTGATCGAGCTTAAATTTTTTGACCCAAGTCCAACCCGAAATCTGAAAATTCAAGCCAAAACTTGAAAAATGCAAGCTGGGTCAATTGGGCCCAATCCTATTTCAGATATCAAACCAAAGAAAAAATTATAATAATGAAATAATTCATGAATTAAGTTAAAGAGAAATAGTCCATAAATAATTATAATAAGTATATAATAATTCATGAATTAAGTTCAAGAAACGCAGTTCCTTATCTCATCAATAATATCTTCATCTTTAGAGAATTTGTTATTTCTTATTTTATTAGAAGATTCTACATCTATAAGTAACAAGTATATCAAGAAAAAAGATAGATGATTATAAATTTGTAATATATAATAGATATTATACTTATTAAAGTTAAAATACGTTTTTATGCTATTAAATTCAACACACAATTAATTTTGAACATAATTTAAAGTCTCTAATATCTTTGAATGAAATCTACTACGATATTATTTAGCATTTCATATAATTACATTATTTTTTAATATATTTTTAAATTTAAATTTTTTTAATTAAAATTAAATTAAAAAAAATTTGTGAGTCTATATTAAGTTAATACCAAAATTACCTGCATCCAAATGTGAGTTTCAATTTATAATATCAAAGTCGCCCGCAATTCGTAAAATTATTTGGAGCAAGCAGGTTTTGGCGGATGAGTTTGGGCAGGTTTGCACGCACAATTGCCATCCCTAACTGACAATGTTGATGAAAGGTAGTTAGGATTTCTAGAGTTATTTTTATTTTCATATATTTTTATTTTTAATAAGGGTAATTTAGAAATAAGTGAGGTTAATTTAAAAGTGGAGAATGATGATAGAATTTAAAAAGGTTAAATGGGGAGATATGCCATTTTTCCCTATTATAATCAATATATATCATTTGCCCTATGTTATTTTTATAATAGTAAAAAACTCTCTTGATAGCATGAGTTTATAATATTACTATTATTTTTAACTACACTTTATTCATATTTATTATAGATTAAATAAAACACAAGAATAGAAATTAAAATAAAAATTAAGTATTAAAAATAAAAAATATATATTTTGATGTAAAAAAATTAATAATAAAATATTTTTCTTGTACTTTTTACATTTAATATAAATATTATAAAATATTTGTTATAAGAAAATATTTACAAATAACAAAGTACAAAAAAATTTATTATTAATTTTCTTTTTCACATCAAAACATTTATTCTTATTTTTAATACTTAATTTTTATTTAATTTCTATTCATATGATTTATTTAATTTATAATAAATATAAATAAAGTTTGTATTTGAAAATAAATATAATATTATAAACTTATTCTATCATGGAGATTATTAACTATTATAAAAATAATAAGAGAATAAATGATATATATATATATATATATAAGAAAACCTATGTTAATATAAGAAAAGATATGATAAAGAAGATAATACATTAATTTTATTAATTATTTCAGCCACGGTAATACTGTAATTACCAAAAAAATAAAAAATAAAAGGTAAGGGTGGTAACATAGGACAAAAGGGAGAGAATTAAATGAAATTTAGAACCAAGCTTTTAACAAATATGAAATCCAATTTAAACTCTTCATGATACAATTGTAGCGTTGAAGTGAAACTTTGCTGGGCCAAAAAATTCGTGGTCTCCAAGAAATCAGTGGGCCCTTTTTTTGTTTTTGGGATAAAAAATCAGTAAACCGTTTGATATCCCAAAATTCTTTATAAAATATCTTTTTAATTAAAATTATTTAAATATTTAAAAATAAATTAATTATTTTTTAATTTGATTGGTAATACAATTAACAATTTAAATAATTAATTCTCTTAAAAAACTTCTTACATGCATCCCATCTCATAATTCGTATTTATGCTTTAAATTTTAATTGAAAAATATATATTTTCTAAAAATTATAGGAATATAGGGTTACAAAGATAGGAGCTATATAATAAGAAGAAAATAATTGAATATTTAAGAATAAATAAAATTTTAAAAGAAATATTTTTCAGATAAAATTTTATAAAAAAGATGATTAATTTTAGTACACTGTTTGTATTTTATAAAATAAATTAGGGTATTGTAAAAATATAAAATTTAAAAAGAGTGTTATGAGAATTTTAGAGGGGCCTTAAAAGCTCAACTCCCATAAAATAGATATGGCCATAAATGTAGCCTTTGTATGAGGTCTCTATTATTTGGTCCGTCCTGCCGTTATTCGTTGTTAAATAAGGCCTAAGAATGCACAACTCCGTATGTTTTCCTCTTGGTATCTGTTTATTTTATTTTCTCTTCTAATTACTAGGACTAAAGGACACCTGTGCGTAAAATAAGACATTTTTCCCAGCTTTTTTATTTCTCTTAATTTTTTTAATCTTTCAAATCCAATTAAAAAATTAGTTTAATAATAAATTAATTAAAAAATTGACTTAATTATTAATATTCAAACTCAAAATTTAATTTTAATAATTTATTTCACTAAAATAGACTTAAGAGAAAAATAAAATACTATGATAAAATCTTTGTCCACGCAAGAACTCAAAAAAGTGATATTCAAGGGTTTTTTTTTTTAAATTCTTTAATGCTGACGCTCCCATAGGGGTCATCCTTATATTAAATCTCTGATAGATAAAACTTCAGTACATTAAAAACGTTCGAGTCAAAATGGGCCATGTTTATTCTTAATTGCAGAAAAATCTCAATTTACAAAATAAATTAATGAATATTCTATTTGTAAGATAAAAACAATAAACAAATTAAATATATCACTTTTCCCAATACGATTGAGCCAATAAATAAATAAATAAAATTAAAAGAAGTTCAAGAAGTACAGCTTTGGAAAGTCAACAAAACACATTTGCAATTTCTCCATCACATTCTGAAAAAGTCAAAAAAAGGTCATCATTTTTCAAGAAGTGGATGAAATTTTTTCCCTAATTACAGGAAGTTGCAGAAGCTTCACTTGCCTCGAAGAGCTCTTCTTTTTTTTTTTTTTCTTTTTTAATTGGGAGGGGGATATGAAGACCTTTATGCAAAAGGTTGTTTTTATTAGTGGAGGTGTCTCTAATCACAGTTATATCGATAGATAAAATTTTAATTACAGTTAAAATTTATTAATAGATAAAATTCTAATCACAGTTAAAATCTATCTATATATAAAATTTTATGTAAAAGGTTACTTTTATTAGTGGAGGTGTCTCTAATCACAGTTAAAATCTATCAATAAATAAAATTTTAAGAGTTATAGTTAAAGTCTTGTTTAAAATTGAGGCCGAATAAGCACGTTAAAAGATATATTATTAAAGCATTCAATAAATGTTAGATATTATAATTTAAAAGTTAAATTAATTTAATTTTATATTGATATGATCATATAACTTTAATAATTTTATTAAAATTATTATTTAAAATTTATATTTATAATATATTATTAATTTTTATTTCATAATTATAGTATTTTTTATAGTAATTATACTTTAAAGACTATATCATCTCCACACTAAAGAGAGGACGTGATCATGTTATATTTATTTGAGAATGAAAATCTGCTACTAATAATATAAAATTGTGGGGGCTACTATTTACTGATTTATGTTACAACGTGGGAGGTCTAACATAAATGACAATAACTGTTTATTATAATGGAAGCCAACCAATTAAAATATTGAAATTCCTTTTTTTTTAAAGAAAAATACTGAAATTCTAGAAGCACATATGAGCTTTTTTAGTATCATTCATGAATATTGATAGAAGTTAATTTAGTTTCTAATTGACGTTAATTTAAAATATTGAGATCAATAGCTTATTATCAAATGTTGTTTTTATCATTTTATCTAGTGCAATCATTATTATGAGCTTCTTTGGTATCATGCTTGAATATTAATAAAAGTTTATTTAGTTTCTAATCAACCTTAATTAAAAAAATAAAGATCAATAGCTTATTATAAAATGTTGATTTATCATTTTCTCTAGTGCAATCATTCTTGCATCTGAACCAATTTAGATTACTTCTCAAAATTTTCAAGAGGTCAAAAACGGCAGGAAATTCCAGCTTATTGGATAAATTATAGTCCAAAACAAGAAATATGTCCGTTAACATGCGAAACAATAAAAAAAAAAAAAGAAAACAAACCATTTATTTAATTATTAACTTATTTTGGCAGACAAATCCATGTTATACGTATAGAGAGTCAAAATAATTGACTTACAAAAGTTGAATTTCTTAGGGCATGATTAACGGTTTAAACTACCTTATGCAAAGCCGAGCCATAAATACCTGAAATTACGATCAAGTGGGCCCTTGATGTTAATTAAGACTAATCACGCCATCACTCATGGCTTTACAATTCCTTTATATAGCCCCTAAGTTCAGCTATCTAACCCCACCTCTCTCTCAATTTAATTCAATCTCCGAAGATAAGGAAGAAGAAAATGTCAAATCTTTCAGTCTTTCTTATCTTCTTCTTCTCTCTTTTGATTCCTAATTTGGTTTCATCTTCATCAATTCAAGACCCCGAACTCGTTGCACAAGATGTGCACAGGTAACTAATAATACTTTATCATATATTTTAGTATAAGTTTTAATTTATGTATGCTACATTCTTTAATTATTTTCTCATTGTTTATTTAACAGGAGCATAAATGCGTCTCGGAGGAACTTGGCCTATTTGTCTTGTGGAACAGGAAACCCTATTGATGATTGCTGGAGATGTGACCCAAATTGGGAGAGAAATCGACAAAGATTAGCTGATTGTGCCATTGGATTTGGCAGGGATGCCATTGGAGGAAGAAATGGTCGAATTTACGTGGTCACTGACTCCGGCGACGACAACCCGACAAACCCGAAACCGGGGACTCTCAGGCATGCAGTGATTCAAGATGAGCCATTGTGGATTATATTCAAAAGAGATATGGTGATTAAGCTGAACCAAGAGCTGGTTATGAACTCTCACAAGACTATTGATGGTAGAGGTACAAGTGTTCACATTGCCGATGGGCCATGCATTACCATACATTTTGCTACTAATATCATTATCCATGGCATTCACATACATGATTGTAAGAAAGCTGGGAATGGGAATATAAGAGATTCACCTGAGCATTCTGGATGGTGGGATGCATCGGATGGTGATGGGGTTTCCATATTTTCAAGTCAGCATATATGGATCGATCACTGCTCATTGTCCAATTGCCAAGATGGACTCATTGATGCCATACATGGATCCACCGCCATCACCATTTCTAACAACTACTTCACTCATCATGACAAGGTCATGCTCTTGGGCCACAGTGATTCTTATACTCAGGACAAGAGCATGCAAGCCACTATTGCCTTTAATCATTTTGGAGAAGGGCTAGTACAAAGAATGCCGAGGTAATTAACAAATTAATCAATTGAATTTCATATTCGCACAGCAGATATGTTTTAAAGATTAGCATTAATTTGTTGTGTGTTTTGACAACTGCAGATGCAGACAAGGGTATTTTCATGTGGTCAACAATGACTATACTGAATGGCAAATGTATGCTATTGGTGGAAGTGCTGCCCCTACTATTAACAGCCAAGGCAATAGATTTTTTGCACCCAATGACAGATTTAGGAAAGAGGTATAATTAATTAACCATGCACAATGCATATTCAAATTTTTTTCTTTTCTTTTACATTCACAATAGGTATGCTAGCTCCCAGTCGTTGCTTGGCTGATTGTGAATGCAAATCAGTTAATACACATTGCGATCGCAGATCGCGTAATAATAAAAGGCAAGGATTTGTACTTGTATTTAGCGGGTGGGTATCAGAACTTAGTAGTTTTTTTTTGTTTTTTTGAGAAGAACAGTTCCCGACAATTCATGCAAGAACGTACACTTGTTGAGATTTCAAAACCAAATTAAACATGTGATGGATGCAGGTGACTAAACATGAGGATGCACCAGAGAGTGAATGGAGGAACTGGAATTGGAGATCAGAAGGGGACTTGATGTTGAATGGGGCCTATTTCCGGCAAACGGGAGCCGGTGCATCTTCAACCTATGCTAGGGCTTCCAGTCTGAATGCAAGACCATCTACTCTTGTGGGTCCAATGACCATGAGAGCTGGTGCACTCAACTGCAGAAAGGGCTCTCGTTGCTGATCTAAGTTTAATATTAGAAATTAGCGCATGATGATGAAGAGTCATTAGTCAATTACCCTTTACATTTATTCATTAGAGCTTTCTGCTTCTAGTCGCTAAGTAGCTATATCATTACCATCTCTGTAAGCGTGGACAACCTCTACGCATTGCTTGAAAAAGCTATCTCTAGGATTTTATCGTCGAGTGTGTCAATCCTTGTTATGTCAAAGAAAGCAAACGCAGTAGTGTTGCTTTTATTATTAATCAAAAGTTTTTTTTTTTTTAAACGTGTAAGGTACCATATTGATATAAAATAAATAAATGAATGAACGTGTGTTTATTTAATTTTAATTAGTCACATTATCTCTGATATATTTTAAAATTTTTTTATTCATATCATTCAATTCAATGTTAACGGAATGCCTGACTCCATAACAATTCATTTAAAAAAAATTTAAACAGCTTATTCTTTGTAATTTTTTAAAAATAAAATGACAGATAAAGTCTAAATTAATTTTTAACTCTTATCTTTTCTAAAATTGAATTCAAATCATTAAAAAAATAAAATTATTTAAAAACTACTCAACTAAATTGTAGGTACGAAGAATTGCATGTTTACTTTATCTTACACAAGTCTAATTTTTATCGTACTAATATTTACTCTCATCCGAACGTGATAAAATGTTGAAAAATATCAAGAATATGAACCTAAAAGAATTTTGCGGCATGCCGCGCCAGAAACGAGAGAAAATGACTGAGCACGCTTACTTTTTCCGTCAATCAAGCAAAAATTATCAGAGGTGCGCCGGAGTTTCCGAGTCAAAAGGGCTTTAGTAATTATGTACTCGCGTGATCACTCTGTCACAAGTGACATAAGATTCTATTTTATTTTTGACGGCAGCTCGCTGCATTGAGTATATAAAAGTTGGCGTATGATACTTTTACAATTGTACATCATTTTTATTAATGATAAACTATAAATTCCAACCCTAACTCAGTTCAAAATAAAGGTAAATAAAAGATAAAGTTTGATATATATTAAAGGATATTCTTAAATTTTGAATAATGAAAAAATTATTTAAAAATTTTATTTTGATAAACTAAAGTAGGATTCATAAATTTGGATCAGAGCAGAGTTGATTTGTGTCAATTGTTCATAATCCTTAGCCATTTATTCATTTATGGTAATATATGGTTAATATTTAAATAATTTTATATTTTTATCCAAGAACTACCAATTTTATCTTTCAAAAAAGATGGTAAAAAATAAGCTTAGTACTGAATTCAAATCCAATATTCACTATTGCGATACATGTCATTTCTCTATCTTTTTGGATCTAATTCATTACTATACATATAGAATGGAATTTTAATTTTGTTCAAAGACAAGATTTCATCTTATTTAATAAGTGTGTGATAATTTGAATTTTCATTTGGTGCAAGTAGCTTATAGAAGTCTATAAGTCTACTCATACCGAAAAAAATTAGATCATGAGTTAGGGGTTGCCTTAGGTCTATATCCTTAGCCCATTAACTATTCTTAGTCAATAGGTACGTTAGTTTTCCTATCAAACAATGTCAAGTGTAGCCAGTCTTTTATTAGGTAATTGTCATAGATTAATGCATTTAAGTTTTAGAATATAATCTTTCGAAGACATTAAAATAGTGTTTCCTTTTTGGATTGAACTGAGAAAGCTAAGGAATGAAAATCTCAAGATTAAAAATATGGAATAAAAATAGGCTATTTATTTATATGAGAATGAAAGTGTGAAATAGGAATCAAAATCTTATTTATATGTTTACTCTATCTTAGATTAAGAGTGAATTATTTTAAATTATAGCTTTACTCTTATTTAAAGAATTATAGGTTTTTCATTGCAAAATGAATAAAAAAATATTTTTCTAAAATAAACTATTTATTTTGTTAGTAATTTTAATCATATAAGTAAATAATTATTACTAATATTCTTAATTATGTAAATCATAAAATTTTTATTAATTGTAATTTTAGCTATGTAAATTAAAAATTATTTATAAGAGTGACAAAAATGAGATATTATTACTAATAATATACTAGAAAATTAATATTTTCTAGAATAAATTATTAATTATTAATATTATATTAATTAAATATAAATTATTAAGATTAAATAAATATTATAATATTTTATCTTGAAATAAAGATATCACATAATAATATTATTAATTCTTTGTGAAAATAATAATATTATTTTTAAGCAATTTTAACTTATAATCAATAGAAATTTTTATCTTTAAAAAATGTAATATTATTAAATAGTATAATAATATTGTTTAAATAAGTACGATATTACTATTTTTAAATAAATATAACATTATTTCATTTTAATAAATATAATTATGTTTTATTTAAAGGGAAGCATAAAAAAAGAAGAAGTGAGAGTAGGAAATAAGCATGTAAACATGGATTAGGAGGATTCCATACTTTTCAAACGCACTCTAATAAGTAAAAACACCCTAACCCCTTTTCAAAGATAGAAGTCATTTAGAAATTAATTTGCATAATAGACAAGCTAGTGGACTTTGAAAATTTTTCAAAATAGTAAAAGGAGAGTAAAGCACTATTTTTTTTATTCAATGCGGCTCAAAGGTCATTTATACCAAAAAATTAAAGAATAAAGCAATCATAGAGAGCCAACTCTCAACCTATCTCAGTCCCGCATAAGAATAGATAAAAGTTAAAATAATAACAAATTACTTCAAATTTTGAACTAATAACAAACTTGCCCAAAAAAAAATTTGCTTTGTTGGAGAGAATATCAATTTTCAAAAGAAAAAAACCATTTTTCAAAAGAATATACCAATCACCATAATTTATTAAGCTATTTGAGCCTACCAAACTACTCACAAAATTTACTTACTAAATAAACATACTATGAAATTTTAAAATAAAAAAATTTATTTTATGAACCCCTTTAGTACCTAAAATACTCTTATTAAACTAAATTAGCATATTTTCTTTAACTTTTTTCTTTCACATCTTAATTTCTTAGCTCTTCCTTTATCTCTTCCTTTCCCAATCCTCTCCAAGCTTTTATTTGTCAATCATCATGATATTATATCCAAATCCTTCAATCCAAATCCTTCAATTTTTTAAATTACTATTATTATTGTCATGTAAAAAAAAAATAATTTTCCCCTTGAATTTTAAGCATACTATCACAAATGATTTCAAAGTTTATGAAAAGATTAAGAAAACAATAATATTAGCAATGCCCAAGAAAAAGAAAAACTAAAAAACTGGGGTTTGCCCATTCTCGCATGTCTAAGGGAGAATTATTATTGAGAAGAAATTATCTGTTACATTTAAGAGAAGTTTTCATAAATAGTAAACTTTTGGCAAAATAATCCAAATATTAAATAAATTTATGAATGCAAAAAAGTAGATGAGAAGAACAATTTCAATAAATGACGAAAGATTCAAAGAAAGATTCAGTATCATAAAATTGACTAAATCCATATTGAGTTTGAGATACGAATAAATCAATAGCATAATTTTTTTATTAATCACATGTTGATAATTGTAATTTATGTTATGGATAGTTTAGTAATAATTTTTTTTAATTACAAGGTGGGTTTGATAACTAACTCAGTAGGTTTAAATAGCCCCGCTATAGCCATGATACTTACCGTATTTACATGAACTAATAATGGTATTAATTTTGACTAATTATTGACTTAGGATGGACTATTTTTGAGAAGCTCAAAAGTGATTACAATAGGTTTTGTACAATATGAAATGACAAGTTTTTAAAATCTAATTTCAAGAAATATATTTATATTTAATTCAATTTCATATATATCCTCACATATATTATAAAATAAAAAGTTGTCCTTATTTAAATAGAAAATATAAATATTAAATTTAAAGAAGATTATTGCTATTATCAATTATACGGAGATAACAAAGTAAAAAATAAAAAATATTTTAGTTGTTAGTCATTATATGTACAAAATAAAAAGTATTACATATACATGTTTATAAATTTATAAATAAATTTTATTCAGTATTATATCTATTTTAATCATTTATATTCTTACAGTATTTCAATAGTGAGATTTACTAAATACATACGAATATTTTTTTAAATTCATAACACTTTTAAAAAATAAATTCTCTAAATATTTAACTTATTCTCCTTTAACTTATTCTTCAGCACAGCTATTAAAAATTATAGCATTCTAAATTGGCTGTTAATAGAGAAGCTTCAAGATTATATGTTAAGATCCTAATGAGAGCTACACCTAAGTTGAGGGTGTTGCCTTAAGCTCACATCGTCACCCGAAATTCAGTGGTCAAAAAGTAGCTTGTAGAAGACAACCAACCGTGGGAAAATTAAATATAAGTGAACATACATATTCTAGCCAATATTTTAAAAGTATATCATTAGATCTAAAAAAAGAAAGTCGGGTAAAGTTAAAATAAGGGAGGAAAAAAAAAGATGATTTATAATGGCGTGTTAGTGGCTGCGGTTTACTAGCAACATCAGTAGTTTAGCAAGATTTCAAACACAGTTGCTCATTAAGATTAGCTTAATATTTTGAATTTTTAAAATTAAGTTATGTTGCTTGCTCTTATCTGATATCCAGATGAGATTAACTGTCTATCAATTATTTATCCGTTATGTTAGCTTGTATTTAAGCAATGTCTGATACACTGGTTTATTTATTGAAAGCATTATTCTTCTTAAAGGATCTAATAAGTATAATGTATTCTTGTCAAATTTTATGCGCATCTATATTAATTACTCTCGTAAAGATGCACTAGGTCGAACATTTCACTCTTGGAGAAAAAAAATTGGCAATAACGTGTGGACTATATATATATATATTTCTAGAATATTTTTGAGATACACACACTACACAAATGCAAATGAAGTTATATTACGTGTGTATTTATTTTGAAAGCTAACACGTAAGTAATAATTATAAAAAAAATTCAACTACACATTTCATATGTGTATTATCTTTGATGTGTCCTAAAGTTCCTTCCACTTCAGAATTGTCCTCTCTGTAAATATGACAGATATAACAATATCACTTGGAATAATGAAGAAGAAATGGGAAGCAATGAAATACAGCAAGAGAATTTATTTTAATATCTCAAAATTGATCCTTAATTAATCTTTTTTACCTAATTTTTTCTCAGATTGAGAAATCTATCGTGCATTGTTTTCATTTATAAACAACAAAAAGACGAAAAAGAAAAGAGAGAGAGATAGGGAGAAGAGAATTATGGAGAAGGAAAAAAGAGTTAAGATTTTGGGAACATTTAATTACTTATTAAACAATTAACAATTATTAGCGGAATTATTGAGAATCATATTCATTATTATATATGGATGAAATCGTTTAATCTAGAATTAAGAGTTCAATATTGGAGCTAATTATTAATCATTCATTTGTTCTTGTGGCAGTAATATTTGAATTAAGGACTTCCGGAAATAACACGTAATAAATGAAGAAGGCCAGTAGTAATAAATTAAATGGCTTCTTCATTTATTTTGAACTAATTAAAGTACACGTGACCTAAAAACATTAGATTGAAAATTAAAAAGAAAAAAAAACACACATACAGCGACAAATAATGAATTAATACTTCTTTGCATGCATTTGAAGTTTAGAAGATGAAGAAGCCAATAACAGCAGCCAGAGCAGCGATGGCAGGGACCTTAAGACTAGCAGCACCTCCTTGGGCTGGAGCAGGGGCGGGTGTAGCTGCTGCCGGGGTGGCGGCGGGGGCATCATCAGTGGTTTCAGGGACTGGTGGGGAGCTGTCTTCGGCCTTCGGTGCAGGAGAAGGAGTAGATTCGGAGTCGTCGCTGTATGATGATGATGATGGAGCCTTAGCAGGAGCCTTTGATGAGACCTTTGGAGAAGGGGCAGGTGTCACGGAATCTGGGGCCCCGGCCTGAGACGGAGGGCTGGCCGGAGCCTTTGCCTTAGGGGGAGCCTTTGTGGGGGTTTGTTCCGGAGCTTCAGCCTGTTGGGGTGGATTAGCCTCAGCGGGAACTTCAGCTGCTTCCGGGGCTTCCGCGGCTTTACTGTTTTTCGGGGCCTGAGCTGAGATTGATGCAGCCACAGTCAAGAGCACTAGGGCAAATACAACAAGTTGACGAGCCATTTTGATTATATTTGATGAAGAAAATTTAAATGAGGATGATGAGGTAAATTGGCTTAAGAGGTTAATTATTAATAATAAAAAAGGGCAGTAGTTCTCTCTAAGATATGGAGAAATACTGCGATTGACAAGGGAGGAGATGGAAAGGAATTTATAGTGTTTGGGTGGGAGGAAAGTTAGGGAAAGCAAGAGAGGAAAGGAAGGAAAGTTAGGTTTTTGTTTGTGTCTAAAGATGGTTTGTTAATGAATGGTTGTTACCATTGGCTAATATTTGTCATAAAAATAAATTAAAAAAAAGTGGAGTCAATGAGAAGATAAGAGCTCAGCGTTGAGCACGTAATTTAATTGCCTTCTTTTATTTCTTTTACCTTATTTTTTCCACTTTTAGTGGAGGGGTTTTGATATTTATGGAGGGATTTCTGGATAGGTATGGTAATTGTGGAAGATAGAAAAAATTTGATCAAGGAAGAGGTGTATTTTAATATAATTTAAGAAAAATTTCCAACAACAATAGCTGTTGAAATTTTTAATCTTATATGCATTGTAAAAAACAAAAAAAAAAGTAATTTTTGAAGTCATTTGTTTCCAAGTCTGAACTAATTTACATTGACTTCGTCTTAAAGATTCACATCTTTTCAACTCGTTTGTTTTTATAATTAAATTACGAAGAATATTTTTATAATACTTTATGAATTTTTACACTATTGATAATTAAGTTATTGTGGTTTTTAGATTAAAATGTTTAGATCTTTAGCATTGGTCTGATACGTCAGTTCATGAGTATAATTTAATTTTTGAGTAACTCATAAATATCTATTAAATCACGAATAAAATTAAAAAAATGTAACTATACATATTAAATTAGATGTATATACAATAAATATGAATTATTTAATCTTCAACAAGGCATGTTAATAATGATCTCTTTGTCTCTTATAATTGAAGTAATACAAATTTGAGATTCTTTTAAGAGATTCTTTTTAGTCATTGGTTAAGATTGAGTTGAAGAAGTGAGAATAAGATGAAAAACCAATATCGAGTTGTGTTGATTTACAATACATATTTTTTGCAAGAAAAATGCATGGCTTTAGATAGGGTATACTTGTCTTTTGAATATTTTATTTTGAAAGAACTTATTTAATTGATTTGATAACTATTTAATTAAATTTTAAATAATCAAAATCAATGTATTCTCTTAATCAACTTCTACTACAAAAATTAGCTACCATGACAAAAAATATCTATCATCCCACCTCTTTTATGACAAAGTTGGTATCTATTGTTGTAGCTATTGTGATGAATTTGTAACAGTATTTAATCTATCACATATTCCTGTAATAGCTTATATCTATCACGCATGTGTCACAATCCAAGTGAATTCTTTTAAGATAGTGTTTAGGGCAATCTAATATTTTGGCAGTAAATTTAATTTTATTCAGAAAAATTGGCGGATATTATGAATTCAATTTAGATTATGGTGGTTCATTATTTGTTGCGTGTTTATGGTTTTAATATGTTGTCACAATGAGAATTTTTTTAAAATAATAATATTATAAAAATAATTTTTAATATTTCTGAATTGGAAATTATTTTAATATGTTATAAATTCCATTGAAATTTAAAAGTCAAAATATGTATAAAATCTAACACTCGCAAATTATCACAATGATATCTCCATAACATCATCTAAAAGAACTATAAGATTATCAAAACGTGGTCTATGATCAATTATCACAAAAATATCATCACAATACTATCATTTGGATCGCTACGGGTCCATAATAGTATCATAACACTATTTTCTAAATCATTACCAGTCTGATGAACATCTTAGTCTAACAACAAGAAAATATCATTTTCTTACAGTAATGAATCTAAAATTCCTTAGAGACTATTAAATTCACTACCAGTTAGAAATTCATGATGCTATCATAATACAACTAATAATTAAAAATTTAGGAAGCTAGATATTATCAACTTCATTGCTTATACTATCAGCTCAGACACAAAGGAAGCATACTTGAGACGAACTTTATCAAGCACACTTTGAAAGTATTCACATTTCCTTTTGAACTATCAAGTGATAACTACATGTTAAACTAAAGGAAACTACATATTATTAAAGCACTAAGAGAAGTAATCTTAAAATACATTTGATAAAATATGTACGTACATCACGGAGAAGTAAAATGAGGTTTGAAATTATATCTTTCATAAATCTTAGCACATAGTATCCACATTTAGTACTTATCTGTTGATCCAAAAAGTATATTATAAATAGCATAATCATAACTATATATGCATATGAATTCTTTTAAGTGATTAAGTATCATGATTGTTTATCCAAACTTTTGTGATTTATGGTTTGACCCCTTTTTTTACCCGTTGTCGTAATATGCAGTGAAACTCACTGTGTTCCAATCATGCAATTAGTAAATAAACATTATATTTAAATTTATATTAGAAATACAATATTAACATACTCGTTAACTATGTTCCCAAGATCACTATCATCATACTAAATTGTTGTTCGTAAAATCTAAATAAAATGCTTGCTTTGTTCATTTCAATTGCAATCAACACCCAATGGAAATTATTACACAAAAAAAATTGAAATTATAATTCAATTTTATTAAATCATCAAAATAAAGAGAACTATATACTCAGGGTTATATGGAATGTAAATTATTTGCCATTTGTTTACTTTGATCAATTGTTCAACAAAAAATTGTACCTTTTTTACACTTGTAGCAAAAGCATCCTAATCATGGGTTGATAATATGAGCCATATGTGTATAACCTAAATGTTCTAATGCGGTATCATTCATTATATGTGCATGCAACATCCTGATGCAATTAATATAATGCAATAGTAACAATGTTACCAACAAATATCATCATAAAAAAAGTCATAGAAAGGAAGCAAGAATTATTTAAAAATCAAAATAACAAGTAATAGTAATTATAATTTTCTAGACTTACACGATATATAAGTGCATATGATTTGCTCCTCGATCTTCTATGGAGATCAATGATTGACAATTATTGAGACCAATATATGCTTTGGCTGGATGCTTATACACCTTTTCATCCAACTGATAAGATAGGTTATTACCCATTTTAGGCAAGGCTTTTTTTTTGTCTTTTTTTTTCTCACAAAGATTACCAAACATTGTAAGCCTAAGACCTCGGTTCCTATGCACGGCGTGATAATTCGTTGTTCTTTTTGGCAGTGGTTCAATGGCAATAGTTTTCCTATTTGGTTTTTGCATTGGCTTCTCTTAAGGTTTTTTAATGTTTATTTTTTTTATTTCTTTTTCTTTGGACTATTTGATTTGTCTCTTGGATAGCTAAGTATCATTCTTTCTCTTAAGGCTCTTTTAGTGATTCTTTCTTCTTCCTTGGTGATTGTTTTTTCTTTGGACTACTTGATTTGTCTCTAGGACAAGCAACATTCATTTTTTGTATTTGTTTTCACTTCAGTAGTGTTTTACGCTCATTCTTTGTAGATGATCCATTCCTTTTCATGCCAAGTGACTGATAAGCCTAAAAATAAAGAAAAAAAAGACTATAATTAAGTCATAATTATGGCTAAAATTTTCTAAAATCAACCATCTAAGTCATTTTTGATAACTTGAATGTACACAATGATCTGTATCGCCTTGTCCTCGTTATAACAATCATTTTTTCTTCTATCTTTTCAATTGTTTGCTCATCTAATGGAAATCTAGGCTTACAACATCTGAATGACAAGGTTGTTTTTTAATCTCCTTCTTAATAACACTCAACTTTACTTCTTACTTATCTAACCTTTCTATGTTCAGTCTCTTTTGCTGCATTAGAAATGAATTGTTTGGTGTCAAGGTATATCTGAAGCGATATAAATTTCCCAACACCTTGCATATGTCATGAAGTGACAAGCCTTCCAATTAAATGTACGAGAATATCATTTCTTGCATTAGCCGTAAATTCTCATCTTTTAGCTTACTCATCCAGTGCATCATATAGGTACAATAATCATAATAATGAATATTAAACTCTTTCTAGTAGAAACCAATTGAAAGAAGACTTACAAGTACTTATAATCTTCGTTACTATTGATTTAACATTAGAGTGATGTTTATCATTTTTCATTTTATAAGCATGCTTTCATGCTACACTCTCATCAACATCAATTTCAACAAGTCTAATTTTTTAGAATTGTAGTTTTTAAAAAATAATAATATCAGAACTAGGTATAAAAATAACAAAAATTGCAAACCAAGCATTAATTTTAAGCACTAAATTAATAAAAAAAAATGGTTAATAGTTTATCATCATTAAACCAATTGTCTTTACTGACAACTATATAAGATTATTCAAGTTACTATCATATTACTTACAATTTCATCAAGCAGTCCAACATATCTTTTTTCGCTTAAGGATGGTTCCACTTGTTCTTAACTCTTTTAATTTACTATTGACGCCTAAGTCTCTGCATAAATAGTCCCTAATTAGAGTTAAATAATAGTGTGTAAAAGGCTTTAATGCTTAACATTTTAAAGCATTTACCAATCAGAAATCTACCATTCATAAATGTATCCTAAACATTTTGAGGAATACCACCATATTAAAATGATGGCCTCTTCAACCTTTGACAATTGTGCTTGTGTGACAAGATTTACTTTTTGGTGAGCAAGTACTTAAAGTTTTTTAATGCACTATCATATGGTTAAAAAACCTTGCTTGTTACTATACAATAAGACATTTTGGACAAAAGTAAATAGCACAATAATGAAATAGTTTAACATATATAGTAAAAATAAAGAGATACAAAAAGGAATATATAATCATTTTATCTTGATAAATTCTATTAAACGGCTGCTAAAGTCTAGAATAATTTTTCTGCATTCTTGGTTAACATAAGAAATAGAAGTATGACCCAAAACTCAATCAAGCTTGCTAACTCACTAGTTTTAGGGCCAATAGGTACACCCAGCACATTGTACTTGACTAGAAGCTTTCTATCACTCATACTCATTCTGTTAGAGTTTTCAGTTAGCCTACATTCATGTTTTAGAGGAGGCTATCTTTCATATTTATTATTGATGGATTGCTTTTAAGTTCATAAAGCGATAATCGTGATAAAGCCAACGACCATGGTTGATATAAGCATTTTTTTAAACATGTTTAAAGCCTATATTTTGGCATGTCTTCAGCACAATAAGGACAAGCATAATAGCCCTTGATCATATGAGCCGCCAAATTTTTATAAGCTAAAAAGTCATTATACTCCACAAAACACAGCCTATAAATTGAAGAACTCTTTGTTATAGAAATCATAAGCTTTCACACAAACATCCCATAAAGTTTGTAAGCTCGCTATTGATGATATTAAGGACTCATCAATATAATTGCTATGCTATTGGCCAACAATTATATGTACCATTAAGAGAGCTATAAGGATTAATGTCATTCGTTAATATGGCAAGAGGCAAATTTCTATGCTTTTGTACAAAAGTAGGCCATTTTTCATGAACTAGCTTTCATGCCATTGGGTTAGCTAAATGCCTTCTTATTTACATGCCAAGCTAGATGCTTTTGTAGTCCTAATAAAATAATCAATCGGGATTCAATACAATTTTATTTTTCAATTAAACAGTCAGTTGATCAATATTGATCAACCTTGATCGATATGTCCCAATTGCTAACTCTATTACCTACCATCTATAAACAAAAATAATTAAAAAATAATATTTTTTAACATATTAAATGGTCAAGTAAGAAAAAATTCAATCAATTTTGAAAAAAAATAGAATTTTACCTTAGTATCAATGGCTTTGTAAACTACACCATATGTAACTTCACCAAGAACATCACCTTTTAGGTACTTATCAGGGACTTTTTTGATAAATTTACTTATTTCATTGTCAATTCATATTCATTTTTTAAATTACATGTTTAAATTTTAGGTCATATGGCATTTCACCCAAATGGGTTTAAGATTGAGGCTATGATTCTTCAATTTAATGATGACAAGTTGGTCCTTGTTGATTTTAATTTGTTGATTAATGATTTAAATATAGAAAAAAACTGGGCTACATATAGAGTAAAGAGGAAGAAGAGAGAGGAAAATAAAATTACAATTATGAATAAATTGAAAATAAAAAGGAAAGTAAAGGGTCAAATAAAATTTAACACAAAAAAAGACTAAAGCTTGCAAGGTAACTAGATTGAGAGTTTTCCCATATGTCATGATTATATAAGAGTGCTTTTTTTTTTTTTTCACATGCTTACATAGCGCCATTGCACATATTGGCTTTTAACCCTTAGTAAAATATTTTTCTATTAATTTCCCTTACATCAATAGCATCACAATTGATGACTTTTCTAAGGTTTTGGTAATACTAGCATCCTATTTTGGTCTTTGATATAATGAATTAATGATTTCAAATTTACATTCATTACTATATTTATCCATATTTTTAGACCACTAGATCTTTATCTATACAATAGAAATGGTGTGGCTAATTGTGATAAACAATAGCTGATATTTAATAGAGTTATATTTGTCAAGTAAGTAAAAGTTTTAAAAAACTAAATTTAGAACCAACAATAAAAAAAATAAGTCATTCACTATAACATGGCAGAATTAAAATCCTTACAAAATGTGAATCCACTAATTAGCATGTGTAGATGTGAAGGTAATTGATCATCGATCCATCATATCTTTAATTTCTCAGTATGCAAGAAGAGCCTATTAATTTGAACAATAAAAATGAAATCACCCTTATTACAAACCAATCGAAAAGAATGAAATAATAAGACAAACACGGCTCTCACACATTATACAGCACGTGATATCAGCAAATATATACATGTCAGTTTATTGATTTCCCTAATGAAATAAAAGACCAACTTTAAAAAATATTTTAGTATATCCTTGACTTTTCTCTTGCTCAACAATATAGAAAACAAATATCCTATTGAACAAATAAGTGAATGAAACAAACTTGGATTAAAAATTATCAAAATAGCTTATCATTAAATTACATAAGACACCATAGTTCTTCTACCAAAAGCCAAGTAACATACATAGCAACAGGTAAAAACTACCTTTTTAATTTGCTAGGAAATTACAAATTGGAAATTACTTCTAATTAATTTTATGTAAAACAACAATTATAATTGCAATAACTCATAGACAACTAATACATACCATTTAATGAAATAGGAGGGGGGAAAGAAGGCAAAAAAGAGATAGTTAAAGAGAACATACTCTTAAAATGTTGTAGGCTTTTAGGCTCTACTTTTTTTCTTCAAATTCTTTTGACCATTAACTTTGTTTATTATTGTATTTAGTGGAAGATTATCTTTATGTGACTTAAGAAATAAGTTAGCCTTATCTCTTATACAATCTTTCACTTCATTTATATCTCCATTGACAAGGTGGAGTGTAATGCAATATCTTTCTATTGCTGAGTTATACTAAATACAGTACAAGAAAAAAATAGAGTTGTCATTCATTGTAAAAGTTTGAATCACTATTGTTAGCCTAAAAGGTTATAAATATTATAATTTTAATGATAACAAATATATGCATTAAAGTGTTTTATTTTGCATTTCACAAGTTCACTAATTTTGAAGGATAATGAATCAAGTGAAATCAAGTTCAAGACACTCAACGGACAACGACGAAATCAAGAATAAAATTTCAAGCTCAACGGATAATTTATTACGATAATTTCTTGTAAAACCGGTATGATTTAATTTATACTTGAATAAGTATTTGTGAAGCTCAATTTTATGTTAATAAAATAATTATTTTTTAAACTAAATTAATTTTATGTTTATGAGATAAAATATTTTGTGAATTTGAGTAATTTGGGTTAAAATAAAAAAGTTTTAAATTTTGGAGTTAGACTTATTAGCTAAAATTTTAAAACTTTTGGGCTATATTATAATTTATAAAAGATTAGGCATCTAAATGAAAAGTTTTAAGAACTTTAAAGATTATGGTGATTTAGTTAAAATTTAAAAAGGATTTATTTGAAAAAATTTCCTTTAGTTTGGGCCATACTGTAATTTTAAAAAATTTTAAGAATTAAATAGTATTTAAAATTTCTGAAATTGAATTTTTTTAAAGTTTTATGACGTTTTGGGTTATAATATAATTTAAGAAAGTTTTGAGATGAAATTATAATTTTATGAACAGTATTACTGTAGTAAAATTCAAATTTAACAGTAACTTCACTACATGAGCAGGGAGCCGGTTAAATTAAGCGATTAACCATTTAAGCACTGAAATTTGTTAATAATGGTTAGTTTTTGAGCTTTAACTATAAAAATTCAATTCCACCTTCATTTTAAGCTCTCTAACAAGTAAAAACAAGTTGAAAAAACATATATTAAGTTTCCATATTGCAAATCATCATAGATTAAATCATTTTTGTACCATTATTTGTGAATCCACTCTTATAGAGAGTTTCTTATTGCAATTTTCATTTCATATCATATTAAGAGTTTTCAAGTGAGAGAAACACTTGGGATAAAAGAATTAGAGTGATAATTTCTTAATTGTAAAGGTTCATTAACATCTTAGAAGTTAATTGTAAACATTTGAAGCCTTGGGAAGCTTGAATAATAAAATCTTCAAGATCGGTTGGCTTGAAAGCGTGGACATAGGCGGGGATTGCCGAACCACATAAAAATTGCTGTGTTTATATTCTCTTCCCTTACTCATTTATTTTGTAAGTATTGTCTAATTTAATATATTTGATTTAATTATTGTAAGACTTATTATTTTTGTTTGTATTAAAGCGTTAGATTGAACCGTTTAAATTTTTATTTAGAATAACTTTTAAAAACCCAATTCACCCCCCTCTTGGGTTGCACATTTGCATTTCAACCATGATATAAAATTAATGTCACATACATATTTTATAGATAACAAATCGCATTGCATCTCCATGAACTTCATCATAAACAAGCAGTAATCAATTCCATTTAGTTGTATTAAGATATTATCTAGATATGAAATTTTAAACTAAAAAAATCCCAAAGTAGATGAAATTTTCTCAAATAATCATTAAGGAAAACTTCATCGAGTCCCTGTAACTGTGATAATGAGGATAATAGTCAGCGTTCATTTGTATTTATTGGTATAGTATAGGTGAAATGTAAGCTTCATTAACAATTGCTCAAACAATTTCCTCTCGATGTGAATTCGAACTATGACTAGGTAAAGAGTTCTAAATTTCAACAATTTACGTTTTAACAATCAACAACGCTAGATACCAATTTGCAGAGCCATCATTTATAGGAATATAGATCTACATGACAAATGCATAAATTTTAATAGCTACCATTAAATTTGTTAAGCAACAATTTTAAGCAATGCCATGATTTATTATAATTTCGCATTTAATTTCTTACCTTTTCACATACTACAAGTTCTTACATGTATTTATCTTGAATGTTACGATTTTTGACAAAGTCTTCAATGCTTGATTTCTTTATGTAGGTCATGTTTGACACTAGTTTTTGCTACAAAACTCATAAAATAAATACAAAAGTAGTGTATTATCAACATATATATTCAATTTTCGGTAAAAAGAATTCATAGTATAACATTGACAACTTACCAAAAATATGGTGGGCAAATACCAATTGCACATTTCCAGGCTTGTTTTTATATGTTCTTTGTTTGTCAAGTAGTTGATAAAACAATCTATGACCTACAAATGGAGCCATTAAACAATAAGACTAGAGTACTTAATAAATAAATAAATTGAATGATTAAACTAAAAATAAGGAAGACATGCTTACTATGTCGATGATCGAAGTGCTAGAAGCCAAAGAAAACATCTCTCGAAGAGAGGCAAAAAACTAATTCTATCAATAATATGGTTACTGTATTAAGAATCCAAAAATAGAATTAAATCTACGACAATCTTAATAAAAAAATAATAACATATAGAAAGCGTGTTATGAGAAAATCCAATTACTTCTTAAGCCATTCTTCTTGAATTATATATTGTGGCAACTTCATATCTTCCTCTAAAAATTAATTTAGTAGAGTGACTAAATCCTAAAAAATTTTTATTTATTTTTATTTTAGGAAACCAATCATAAGGGGATTTTGGTATGGACCAGGCTTTCACTTTTAGAAGTGCATGTCTTTAATCTCAAATACAATAAGTTAGTTTGATGATTCCTCCTCAACATAACAATCCCCATTTCAGTCATTATCCTACAAAGGGGGAAAAAATGATGTTCTAGGACTAATATTAAACTATGCGTTATTATGCTTTATTTGTGAAAAAAATATCATATTTTATTGCTAAATATTTGTATAGCTGCCTTGTTGAGAATTTGCTTAAGTGTTCCCTCATTTAGGTATGACTCACTTAATAAAATTCTTTGATCATGTTTCTCTTCAACATTCTCTTCATCTTGTAATCTCTTCTTAAGAATATCATCTCCTTCTGCCCTTTCTTTAGCTCTTTTCATTAGTTCAGCAAAATTAAAATTTTCATGGCTTGATTTACGTACTCTTTTCACATTTAGGAAAGAGAAATAAATCCAATAAAAGTGTTATTATTCTCATTTTGATATTTTACTTACTTTTGGTTTGAGTTCTCTTTAAGTGTTTCCATTACTTGTTGTATTTGCTACATTAAGTTACCTATAGAATACTTTAAACCATCAAACTCCAATGCCATAAGGCAATATCTTTTCAAACAAGTGATAATTCCATCTAATATTGACAATTATGTATGCACTCTTCATTCTTCTAATTTGTTCCATTAAATGTTTCTTAGGCCGTGTTTTTTTTTAGGATAGATTTCTCGCAAATTAACCTAATAAATACTGCATACTATTAAATAGATGTTATTTTAATATGACATTAATATTTAATTAATAAAAAGTAAATGCCATACACTTTCAGCTCCCACAACTACCTTTTTTTTAACAAAATTTAAGAAGTTCATCACATCTTAATTTGTCCATATGGTTATTAGACTCAAAGATTTATCAATAAAATTTCCTGCAAACGATATAGTATCCATGTAAAAAAAAAAAAGTAGTATAATTACCAAAATGATCAAGAGAAACCAATAAGAAAATAATATTTAATAGATGAAATCATTTTTAAAAAAATTACCTCCAAAAATAGTACACAACCATAATAAATTTTTGTTGTCCTACCTTAAACTTTTGTAAGCCCTCAACAAGCCTTTTAAAAGCCCATGTTGCCCAATTTCTTTTATTTATGACACTAGTATCTTTAAAAAAAAAACTACGAATGGGCTAAATTCAATTGAGATTTAGGAAAAATAAGTGTAGCTATAGTGAACAAAACAAAGTTTCTTTAAAGTCATCATTCACCTCCCTTTGATTCACTAATTTTGACTCTAAAGTTTTTAGCTTAATGTATCTACTGTCATCACAATATTCATCCTTCAATACATCTATGTTATCAATACCCAAATCCACATCAATGTCGACTCTACCATCTTTTATTCCTATAATGTACTTAAATCTCAATGTGACAAATTGATACTCCTCTCATGCCAAAAAAAATACATGAAATAAATGGATCAAAATTTTGAATCAACCATAAATATAAATCTCATTTTAGTCGACTTCATTTTATGTGCATAACACTTTCAAATCCCAACTCCACAACAGCTGTTTTTTTTTTTTTCTGGCTTTCTTAGTTCCCTTTACAAAATCATCTTCTTTGTCTTTATTTTGTGTTGTATCACTACCAACCATTTTAAATTTAGCATTCTCTTTTTTACTTAAATTTTTGAAATATTTCCCTAATTTAATTCGATCCTAAAAAAGATCAAAAAATAACAATAAGTTATTGCTTGAAACATGTCCTAAATTTAATGGAAATTAATTAATATCGTAGTTAAAGTCACCACTTTTTTTCTTTGCTTTCAAAATATTTTTGCTTCTTGCTTGCTATGGTAAATTAAATATTTTCAAAAATATATAATTACTGCACTATCACATTATTATGCTGGCCTTTACTAAATATTCATAAATTTACCAATAATTAAATACATAATATATAATGTAAGAAGACTTACAAATACTCAATAAAAGGTCGATTTTTTCTTACAATTTCATCTTCTTAGTTCACATTATCATTCTTCTTAAAATCATTCTCATTACCTGTATCTAAATTTTCAACCATTTTTTAGTTTTCAACAAGAACACATACATGAAGATATTAGGCACAAAAAGAAATGTCGAAGATCACAAGTTTTGGATCATGTTAAAACATTTTATAAACAAACATTTCAATACAAATTCAATCGCCCAAACAAGAATTAGGGACACCTTTCCTTGAAAGTTAAACTAGTATTTGCTTACAGAATAGTGACAAACAATAACCATTTATAGCATTAATTATAATCCTAAAAGAATAAAATAAAATTAACAAACTTAAAATATACATATAGGTGTATTGCAATATGACTATTGGCTTGGTACATCAATCAAAAGCTCACAAACAGTTTGCATTTCTCATTATCTCCTTCTTCTTCCCTTCTACTCTAAACACAAGCAACTTTTACTACTATCCCCATCATTCTCCATTTAAAATGCATCATGACGATTTTTCGACTGGCTTCATACACACAAATAATAGTAAATTTACCCAGAAACATCAAAAAATTTAACCCAAAATTGGTAGTAAATTTATCCAAAAATAACAAAAAATTTAACTAAAATATAGAAGTAAATTTACCTAGAAACAACAAAAAATTTAATCTAAAAACAACAATAAATTTATCTAGAAATAGCAAAAATTTAATTAGAAAGTAATAGCAAATAAAGCCCAATTTATCTAGAAATAGCAAAAAATTTAACTAGAAAGCAGTAGCAAATGAAGCTTACCAAAAAATTTAACCTAAGAACAATAATAAATGAAGCAAAACACTAGAAAAATTTAGCCAAAAATAGAAAAAAATTTAACCCAAAAAGTAGTAAATTTATCTAAAAATAACAAAAAATTAAATTGAGAAACAATAAAAATTCACCCAGAAATAGTAAAAAATTTAACCCAAAAACAGCAACAACAAATGAATCCCAAAACATTAGAAAAATTACCCAAAAACAGAAAAACTTTAACCCAAAAATAGTAGTAAATTCATTGAAAAGCAGCAAAAACATTAACTAGAAAACAGCAGTAAATGAAACCTAAAACACCAAAAAATTCACCCAAAAAACAATAGCAATGATGCCTAAAATACCAAAAAAATCTAAAAATTTAACCCAAAAATAATATTAAATTTATCTAGAAATAACAAAAAATTGAATTAAAAAGTAGCAGCAAATTTACCCAAGAAAATTTACCAAACGATTTAATCTAAAAATAGTAGCAAATTAGACCAAATGCAACACAAAATTTACCCAAAAAAGAAGCATATCAAACCCAAAATTTTTCTACAACTTCACATAATTCTCTGTCACTTCAATTATATTTGAGACAAAAACCTACTTTTAGTTTTAGAACTTTGGTCCCTGGCACTTAATTTATATACTTGTGTCTAATTTATATTTTCATTTTTTTTATTATCCCCATATCCATCCATCCATCCATGATCTACCACACGTTTGTTTATCAACTAAAATCAATGCACATAATGATAGAAAATCAAGGTCACCATAGTTAACAAAATGCACTTTCAATTTCGTCCAAACCTTTACATTGCACCAAATTTTTAATTTCTATTTCTTCATTAACCAAGTCGCACAAAATATTTCTATTAAATTATTTATAGCAAACAAACAAATGTACCAAAAATAGGCTTACTGTTGTGCAAATTTTATTGAACTCGCAAGAGCACGAATCTATTGTAGAATAGATTAATGGTGACGAGTGTCGATCCCACGAGGAGGTTGATTTTAATTATATGCCGAATTAATTTTCTTTTAATGAGAACAATTAAATTATGGTAATTTTGTCCTAAATTGTTGAATTAAAATGGCGGGAATAATAAAAAATGAAACTGTTATAATAAAGCACTTGGGTATCCGGATCCGCATCAACATGCTCCATGGGCTAAATATTCCATATTAATACCAGTTAAATCATAAGGGGGGATTCCACACTTCATGAACCACTCTCCAATAAGTATGGTACCAAGGGCTTATCGTGTCAAATAATAATAACCTTGTACTAGGGTGCCGGTTTAACCAGGGCTGTAACTAGACAAGACTATTATTATTTGTCGACGAAAAGTCAAAACAACCACAAATATTAGAGGGGAAGAGAAAGTAAATTTACTAAATTAAGCCCATGGAATATGTTGAGACTTGACCTTCAACCCAATCTCAAAAGGAATTAGCCACTCATATTTTAACTAAGGATAAAAAAAGAAATTTTATTAAAATACAAAGAAACTACAAGAAGGAGAAGGAATTTCAGAAATCTAAGCCTAAAAATGGATTCAAGGGTATCAAATTAGGGGGGGGAGAGCCCCCTTTTTATAGATACATTGAGTGAATCGTGACCATCGGATTAAAAACAATTCGGATGCTCAGGATTGCGCCACGTCATCAGTCAACAGTCAATAGTCAACAGTCAACAGTCAACATTTGTACAGTAACGCCGCCTGAATAGTAAATAATTCCATGTAAGCGCATGTACTGTACACACGATTTTTGCTCCACTGAGATGCTGCCACGTCATCGATCTACAGCGCATAAGAAATTTAGTCCAATAAGATCGTGACACATCATCAGTCAACGCGATAATTTTCTCCTTTATAAATATATACTTTCTAACACTCAACACACCCCCCAACCAGCTTATTGCTAGTCCCTAGCAAATAAAGCGAAAATAAAATTCAAAACTTTTTTTTAAAGGAAACACATGTGTTTATTCAATCAGATTAATGATAGCAATCAAATAAAGGTACAGGCATTATTTCCAGTATAAAGGAATATCACACCCACATCAACCATCCATATGCATCAGTCCAGCAGACTTTATTGTAGTAATAGTAATGATGTCACTTTCAAGAATGACATATCCAACCCCAAAATCTCACCAGTTGTGGTGACACTCTCACAAAAAATTAATTCCAATAAAATTTTGTCACTACAATGAATGGTAAATTGAGAGAAAATAATAAAGAAATATCATATACTCTCACCAAGATGAAAAAATATGCCCATAGCTTAGAAATAATACGATCTCAAATAAAGTATTAGTCAACCCAATGTATTCATCATTTTTTTTCATCATTTTTTTCATCATTTTTTTTTTGTATATGCATCACTACATCTTAATTACCCATATAACTAGCTTTGATATTAGACTATAGTTTTCTAAAATCAAGAAGGACTTTTATTAGGACGTAACGTAGGTTAGGGACATGCCTAGCAAAGAAAGAGAAATAGGAAAATAAAATATGTTTGAGAAAAAGTTCAAGAACTTTTGAAAATTACAAGATACATTTTACTTATTTATTGCTATTGTACATCTTTTTTTTCTTCCTTTTTTTTCTTGTTTTTTTTATTTTTTTTATATGGCACAACTTCACTGAACAAAATAATTATTTATATATTTTTTTCTCAAACATGAATAGGTGGATGGAACTTGTATGATATCGGGTAATACTCCAAATTGGAGTGGGTCAGGATGATAAGTTAATAAAGAAAAGATTTTTTTTTAAATAAAAGGATCAAAAGGGCTAACTATGAATATTACATAATAGGGATGGCTAGAAAGGCTCAAACGGATCAAAAATGGCCTTCCATCATCTTTTAGAACTTTAAATAATCTTCCATATCTACTAATTAAGTGGGCATTTAGATGCAGTAACACATTTTTTTTTTTAAGGGTTGACTCAAAAAAAATCTAGAGATCATGTATGAAATAATAAACAGCTAAGCTGCATGAAGAATGGGCAAAAAGGGTTACTCTCCAAGAAAAATTAATAGGCTCAAAAACTCACTTGAAATTTATTATGACATGTGCATTCTTTCAAGCAACTCATATTTGTCCCTAACATCAACATATAGAATAGTAAACATGGTATAACATCACTCAAGACTAAAGATAATACAAATACTAAAATTCGAAAGTCATCATATCATTCAATATCAAGAACTCACAAAATTGTTTTTCTTTTTATAGAATTCTTTCCCCCCAACCTATTCTAAACATAAAAAGAAAAAATACATGCAGAAAAATTAAAGAAAAATAAATTTTATTTTTAAAAGAAAATGCGTTTCTAGAATTACTACACTCCATATTCAGCCATTTTCGACTTTAAAAACTTGAAAACATATATTTATAAAGGAGAAATTATCAACTATTCCCTTTCCCTAACCAGAACGAAACATTGTCCTCAATATTTTAAAGGAAAGAAGTAGAGATTAGAAGATATCATCTGGATGTTGCAGCACAGAAGAAAATATTTACATGGTTGAAGGAGAGGTATATGGCTCAAAAGTGAAAAAGAAAATAGTGAAAAGACAAAGCAAATAATGATAACATAAAATTATTAAAAATAAATATATAAGTGATCAAACAATAGTGAAGTAAAACAATATTAAAATAAAAAGATATTTAAAAGTAGTTGCGACTATGGCTCACATCTTCCTCTGGTTTTACGTTCAGAAACGGCTTGAACGCCCTCTATGGATCGAGAATAGGCTCCCCATCCAGTTTTCTTACAAACTGACAAACAGGGTCTTTTATAGTCAGATTCCCGAGACTATAGTTTGCACATTCTTTCTGGAATAATGGCCATAACTGGAGTATTGCATGTTGAACGTATCCACTGGGATGCGTTTCAAGAGACAAAAGGATATCATCCAATGACTCCTTATTCAAGCCATCCCTAATGAATTGAATCTTATCTTCTCTGTTATCAGACACTATTCCTAAAGAACATGATTTTTTATTACATATCATTTTGGCACATTTATGACAAGCAACAGAAAGTCTTCGGGCTCGTCGTTTTCTCGCATAATTTCCTTTACCACAACCAGGCATGTATGCAATAAATTTGGGAGGTAACTCACCTGCTAAGCGAACTTTTGCCTCGATTAACCAACGGATGTCAGCAGGGATGTTATTCTTCATAAGCAATCGCATGCGTTCGGATCGGGCTTGATAAATTAAAAGTAGGGCATTTTGAGGAAGCGAAGGGAATTGTTTGTGAAGCTTTTCTAAAATCTCATTTCTGTCCATACCTTCATCTCAGAATATCAGTTATTGTAGGAAAACTGAAGTAACCAACTTGATTGTCGCGGAGTACCATTATCCGCCACTTGATCGGGGTTACAAACTTTAAACACACAAAGCAAACTAAAATACACAAATAAGAAAATAAATTAAAACACACAAAACAAACTAAAATCGTTCTCTTATTGAATTTACCTCAAGCTCCAATTGGATGTTGTAGATGCCTCTCTCAATTTCTCGGAGTTGGCTTTCCAAATCTTCAATATGGACTACTAACTCTGGTGGTTGTAGTTGCCAGATACGATGTATTTTACAAAATCATATCTGACCTCTAAGATAAGATTGAATACGTCGAAATTGTCTAAGAATGCTGAAGAGATACTTTTTAGTTGACATATTCGTGAGGAAAATGATAAAAAATAAAGGCTTAAAAGTTAAACAGACACACTTTCACAAACATAATTAAAAATAGAAAAGAAAACTTTAAATCACCGAAAGGAAATGAAAAGAAAAAATGTCAGGTCACTTCAATGTTTTGTGCTGTTTTCTCCACATGGTTGGTATTCGTGATATGACTTTACTTTTTTGACCATTAACTTTAAAAATTACACCGTTTCTTGGATTCTTAAATTTAATAACTCCATGTGTAAAAATAGTATGATTCGTAAATAGACCAGACCATCGAGAGCGTAACTTACTTGGAGAAACGTGCCCTTGAGAATTGAACAAAAATACTTTTTGACCTGGTGTGAAAGATTTTCTAATGCTCCGCTTGTCACGGAGGATTTTCATTCGCTTTCTGTAGTCCTTAGCATTTTTGTCGTTACGAATCTCCTCTGGTTTTGCCAGTTGTATCCTCCTTTTTGAACTAAAAATGGGGTCAATGATGTCTGTGTTCTTTTGTTTGTAATCAAGAGAGGATGAGATGATTTCTTCGTCCTCCAAGAATGTAGAATTCAAAGGGTCGAGGTCAATTCTTGGTGGTGATTCTGATAATGAGATGAGATTTTCTTTCAATGGTGCCAATTGCTCTATCCTTGTCTTCCACTTATCAATGTCCATGCATGACGATGAATCCAATAAGGCATTAACCTCATCAATTGATCTGTCAATATTAAAATCCAAACCAAAGTGAGTTAAACATGTCAGTAAAAGGTCATCACTAAGGTTTAAAGGAAATGTGTGATCAATTAATTCATTAATTAAATCCACATCTATAATTCCATCATCAGTACTGTGAAGTTGTTTGGCAATGTTAAAAATATTTAGTTCCATGGTCATATTGCCAAATGACAATTGCATATTTCCAGTCCTGCATTGAATGTAAGCATCGGCAGTTGCCAAAAATGGACGACCCAAGATAATGGGGATATGCTTCCTTGAATCCTGCACTGGTTGAGTGTCAATTACAATGAAATCAACAGAAAAATAAAACTTATCTACCTGGATAAGCACGTCCTCCACAATACCACGTGGTATTTTCATGGATTGATCTGCGAGCTGTAATACCACTGGAATTGGGTGTAATTCACCAAGGCCAAGTTTCACAAATACAGAGTAAGGCAACAGATTTACACTAGCTCCTAAATCCAACAAAGCATTCTCAATTGTGTGGTTCCCTATACTACATGAGATAGTGGGGGAGCCTGGATCTTTGCATTTTAGAGGCATTTTATGTTGGAGTATAGAACTAATATTTTTTATTAGAAAGGCCTTTTTCTGAACATGAATATTTCTCTTTTTAGTACAAAGGTCTTTAAGAAACTTGGCATATGATGGCACTTGTTTTATAGCTTCAAGTAAAGGGATGTTAACACTTACCTGTTTGAAGATTTCAAAAATCTCACCTGTGGATTTTCCTTTCTTTCCTTTAGCTAACCTCTGAGGAAATGGAGCTTTAGGAACAAATTCTCGTGGGTTAGTTTCCTCTTTCTCCTCTGATGATGATTCCTCAGTGTTCACAGGTACAATTTGAGTTGATTTTGGCATCTCCACTTTGTTGTCGACTTCTTTTCCTTTTCGCAAGGTCATTACTGCTTTGACCTCTCCATGCTGTTGTGGTGAACTAGAACTTGCTTCATTTACTCCTCTAGGGTTTGGCACTGGTTGACTTGGGAATTTACCTTTTTCAACAGTCATGGCCAAAGTTTGAACTGAAGAGGCAAGTTGTCCCACCATTTTCTCAAGGCTCGAAATTGATTGAGCTTGTGAGTTGAAGCCCGCTCTCATCTCATTTCGTAACTCATCAATGCTGCAGTTTTGCTGCTCGATCTTGGAATTAATAAGATTTCTGACATTTTGGAATGTCTCCTCCCATGGTTTAGGTTGAGAATGGTTTGGATTCTGATTGTATGGTCTAAATGGTGGTTGAGAGGCTTGAGACATTTGAGGAACTGGTTGCATTGGTGGAGGTGGAACTGATGGTCCATTTTGTTGGAATCCTTGAGACCATGAAAAATTGGGGTGATCTCTCCATCCAGGGTTATATGTGTTGGAGTAAGGATTGTAGTTTAATGGTTTTCTCATGATACCTATGGCATTGGCTTGATCTGAATATGAGTCATGGTCATGTGGCTCTGTTGATTTAGCGGTTGTCAAAGATGCTATTTGTCGAGCAAGGCCTTCAACCATCTCTTTGACTTCTTTAATTCCTGAGCTTGATTCGCCAATGTTAACCTCATTCACTCCCTTAATTCTTCTGGTATTTCTGAGCGATCGACTCCGCTGTTGAGAATTATCCGATTGTCGTTGGAAGAATTCCCAAATCTCTGATGCGCTTTTGGACATTAGCTCTCCTTCATTGGTTGCCATTAGCCATTCTTGCACATGTGGCAATAATCCCTCCAAAAAGTATTGGCATTTGTGCCATTTCTCATACCCATGATGTGGACACTTCAAGAGTAGCCCATTAAATCGCTCCCATGCTTCAAAAAACTGCTCGTCATCTCTTTGAGTAAACTCTGAAATTTTCCTGCCAATAGCATTGGTTTTATGAACTGGGAAATACTTATTTAAAAATTTAGTTACCATTTGTTCCCATGATGTAATGCTATTAGCAGGCATTGTATTAAACCATGAACGAGCTCTATCTTTTAATGAAAATGGGAATAGTCTAAGTTTAACATCATCATCTAAAAAATTCTCGTATTTAAAAGTTTGACAAATAGCATGAAAATCATTCAGATGATTATATGGGTCCTCATTTTCTAGGCCATAGAATGTGGGGAGACAGTTTAGCACACTAGGTTTTAATTCAAAACTCCTAGCAGCTACATTTGGGTACCTTATGCATGATGTGCTCAAATTAGCTAAAGGACTAAAATAATCCTTAAACGGCCTCTCTTGTGGTTCTGGTTGCTGATTTTGCAGATCCATTTCAAATTTCTTTTTGAAAACAATGTGTTTGTGCGTGCGAAGTGTTTTTTCCAAATCGAGATCTAAAGGTTCAAGATTAGGTGATAATGACCTTCGACCATGCATGCAAATAATAAAATAAATGAAAATAAAATAAATAAAAATAAAGAGGAGAGAAAAATTATAATACTAACCTTTTGACGTTGTTATAACCTTACTATGAACATACACTCAAGTGCTAAAAAGAAAATACAAGAAATAGATTAACTAAAAATAAAATAAGAAGATAAATTACAGCGAAAAATGAAAAATTACAGAAATATAAAGAAGAGAAAAAGAAACAAAATTAAATTACAGGAAAAAAAATTACTAAAAAATTTAATTATATGGAATAATAAATTAACAGAATAAATAAAAATTACAAAGAAAAATAACTCAGAAATTAAATTATTAAAATTTAAAGAAATTTAAATTACCAAAATTAAATTACAGATTCACTTTTTTTTTAATTTTTTAAATTTTTTTTATAATTTTTAAGGAAAGTAAAAAAAATTACTGAAAAAAAAACTAATTCTATGAATTAATTCTACGAATAAATTAAAATAAATTACAAGATAAACAAAACAAATTATAAAGAAAAGTAAAGCAAAAATTAAAGTGCAGAAATTTAAAGAAATCACACAATAAAATTAAATTGTAAAAATTTAAATTACAGAAATTAAATTACAATAAAATTAAATTGTAAAAATTTAAATTACAGAAATTAAATTACAAAAATTTAAATTACAATAAAATTAAATTGTAAAAATTTAAATTACAAAAATTAAATTATAGAATTATTATTTTTTTATAAGAAAAAAATACAAGAAAAGAAAAAAAATTAATTCAACAAATTAAAATAACTTACCTCCCCGGCAACGGCGCCAAAAACTTGTTGTGCAAATTTTATTGAACTCGCAAGCGCACGAATCTATTGTAGAATAGATTAATGGTGACGAGTGTCGATCCCACGAGGAGGTTGATTTTAATTATATGTCGAATTAATTTCTTTTAATGAGAACAATTAAATTATGGTAATTTTGTCCTAAATTGTTGAATTAAAATGGCGGGAATAATAAAAAATGAAACTGTTATAATAAAGCACTTGGGTATCCGGATCCGCATCAACATGCTCCATGGGCTAAATATTCCATATTAATACCAGTTAAATCATAAGGGGGGATTCCACACCTCATGAACCACTCTCCAATAAGTATGGTCAGGAGAACTTATCGTGCAAATAATAATAACCTTGTACTTAGGGTCTTAGGTTTAACAGTGATCAGAACTAGACAAGACTATTATTATTTTGTTAAAAAAAGTCAAAACAACCACAAATATTAGAGGGGAAGAGAAAGTAAATTTACCAAATTAAGCCCATGGAACATGTTGAGACTTCACCTTCAACCCAAGCTCAAAAGAAATTAGCCACTCATATTTTAACTAAGGATAAAAAAGGAAATTTTATTAAAATACAAAGAAACTATAAGAAGAATAAGGAATTTCAGAAATCTAAGCCTAAAAATGGATTCAGGGGTATCAAATTAGGGGGGGAGAGCCCCCTTTTTATAGATACATTGAGTGAATCGTGACCATCAGATTAAAAACAATTCGGATGCTCAGGATTGCGCCACATCATCAGTCAACAGTCAATAGTCAACAGTCAACAGTCAACATTTGTACAGTAACGCCGCCTGAATAGTAAATAATTCCATGTAAGCGCATGTACTGTACACACGATTTTTGCTCCACTGAGATGCTGCCACGTCATCGATCTACAGCGCATAAGAAATTTAGTCCAATAAGATCGTGACACATCATCAGTCAATGCCACATAAGCAGTCAATACCACATAATTCGTCCAATCAGATACTGCCACGTCATAGGTAGTTGCCACATCATCGGTCCGTATATATAAACAGTACCGTACGTATGAACAGTACCGTATATGTGAACAGTGACTTTTTTCCTTTAATGCTCCTCTTAAGGTTTTCGACCGTCCTGAGTCCAAATATGACGTCTGTTTTGCTGTCTGATCACTCGTTCATTGTGAAGCGATCGTAATGCCCCTAAAATACATAAAATACATAGTTATAATAAAACACATATAATTAAATAATAAAATACTTAAATAAATAAAAGTAGCAATGTTAGTGAGATTTAAAGTGTAAAATGATAATTTTCTCCTTTATAAATATACACTTTCTAACACTCAACACACCCCTCAACCAGCTTATTGCTAGTCCCTAGCAAATAAAGCGAAGATAAAATTCAAAATTTTTTTTTTAAAGGAAACACGTGTTTATTCAATCAGATTAATGATAGCAATCAAATAAAGGTACAGGCATTATTTCCAGTATAAAGGAATATCACACCTACATCAACCATCCATATGCATCAGTCCAGCAGACTTTATTGTAGTAATAGTAATGAGGTCACTTTCAAGAATGACATATCCAACCCCAAAATCTCACCGGTTGTAGTGACACTCTCACAAAAAATTAATCCCAATAAAATTTTGTCACTACAATGAATGGTAAATTGAGAGAAAATAATAAATATACACTTTCTAACACTCAACACTTACCTAGTGGAACTAACAAGAGTGCAAATGTACCAAAAATAGGCTTACCTAGTGAAATTAACAAGAGTGCAAATGCGGTAAAGAAGAATCAGTAGACTGAACTTCCTTACCTTCTCTTTCCTTCAATAGGATTAAGGATAGTAGCAATAACTTGTGATCAACATCCAGCCCTTTGCTTCAGGGATTGCCATAATCTCATCAAAATTTCTCTCTCTCAATTTTTTTAGAAACCAAACAAAATACCACAACTAGAACAAATGCACATTAATCAAAACATATAAAAAATCTACTTAAAAAAGCTTAAAAAAGGATAAAAAAAAGTTTACAAAGAATTTATCTTTTCAATCACCAACGCTAAGCCGTTATTATCGACCCGAAATCCTTTCACAAACATGAATCCAGCCTAGTTCTCTTTAACAACATTATTGTAAAGCTTCTTCTTGTTGAATTAAATAATTTAGTGGTATTTTGTGGTTGACTTAAAGAGGAATGGTTCTCGACAATGGGCAGCTTTCAAGAATAGAGGAATGAAAGAGGAAAACACAATTTAGGTTGGGTACCAAATACAATTGCCTCAAAACTATAACGGCTTCTTAAATTCAATATGGCAATTATACTATGATTTATGTTTTAAGGTTTCTTATGAGTTAGGATCGTGATCTATTTTAACTTATGTGGATTTTGTTTTTAAAAAAAATTATAGAACTTTTACAATTTTAACCAATTATATTTTATTTTTAAATAAATATGCAATCGGCTGTAAACTAGTTAAAGATAGAAACTTTTAATTAATTTTTTGTATCATAATTATTATGTGTCGTTGATTTCATCTGATGGCTCACCTTTATTATAACATCAATGCCATAAATTTAGCTACGGTATTACAGAACTTTTCTTATAATAAAGATGAATTATTGCATAGGAAAAAACACTCACTTTTAACAAAATAAAATAAAATTTTACACCATAAGCTAAATTAGATTCTAATTTGGTTCTAATTAGTATACATACATATGCTGCAAAATCCATACTAGTACTTCACCAGTTCTTAATAATGTCAAACTTCAATACAACACTAACCTTAAACATAGTGAATTTACCAATATAGGCAAATATAAAAAAATATTATATGACAATAAAATTTTCCTCGTCTAAACAAGAAAACCAAAACAAACGGCACTTAAATTTGATTAGTAAAAAATAAAAATAAAAATTCTAAAAGAAATAAAGCAAATAAGAAGATATCTCAAAACTGAAAATAACCAAGGAAAAAGTGAAATTTTTAGCTCAATTATAGAGTAAAATGGTGTGGCTAGTTCTAAGTTTAGATCATCACATTGTAAACTTTAAAACGATAAATTATATGCCCCAAATAGACATATGTAACCTGACTTATGGCCTTTGAAAAATTACCTAATCATCAGAGGCAACCATTCTACATCGCACTTACTATTACAAATCTTAAAAAACTAGAAAACAATAATGCTAGATAATCATTCATCTCCTAAATCAACATCACACCTACTATTACTATTGATAAAAAAATAAAGTTTGTTAAAAAAAAAAGAAACAAATCCTGAAAGGAAAATCGCAATTTATACTTTACTATAAATTAATAGTAAAAATTTCATATAAGGCATGAAAAATGCGATGACCAGTACAAGTTAGCTAATTACCTTCATAAAAAGACTACGATGGAGCAAGAATCATTATACAAGCACACCACATGTTATCCTTTATAGGAGAATCACTAATCTCCAAAGCTATATTTATAGAGATCATAAAGTAATTACTCATTGTTGAGTGTTAGAAAGTGTATATTTATAAAGGAGAAAATCGTCATTTTATACTTTAAGTCTCACTAACATTGCTACTTTTATTTATTTAAGTATTTTGTTGTTTAATCATATATATTTTATTATAATTATGTGTTTTATGTATTTTAGGGGCATCACGGTCGTTTCACAATGAATGAGTGATGAGACAGCAAAACGAACGTCATATTTGGACTCAGGACAGTCGAAAACTTTAGGAAGAGCATAAAAGGAAAAATGTCATTGTTCATACATACGATACTGTTCATACATACGATACTGCTCATGTTACTGTTCATGACACTATTCATATATACGGACCGATGATGTGGCAACTACCTATGATGTAGTAGTATCTGATTGGACCAAGAATGTGGCGTTGACTGATAACGTGACATCGATCGATGATGTGTCACGATCTTATTGGGCTAAATTTCTTATGTAATGTAAATCAATGACGTGGCAGCATCTCAGTGGAGCAAAAATCGTGTGTATAGTACATGCGTATACATGAGATTATTTACTATTCAGACAGCGTTATTATTCAAACGTTGACTATTGACTGTTGACTGTTGACTGATGAAGTGGCGCAATCCTAAGTGTCCGAACTGTTTTTAATCCGATGGTCACAATTCACTTAATGTATCTATAAAAAGAGGGTTCTCCCCCCTAATTTGACACCCCTGAATTCATTTTTAAACTTAGATTTTTGAAATTCCTTCTCCTTCTTGTAGTTTCTTTGTATTTTAATAAAATTTCTTTTTTTATCCTTAGTTAAAATATGAGTGGTTAATTTTCTTTTAAGCTTGGATTGAAGGTGAAGTCTCAACATATTCCATGGGCTAAATTTGATAAATTTACTTTCTCTTCCCCTCTAATATTTATAGTTGTTTTGACTTTTCGTCGACAAATAATAATAGTATTGTCTAGATACCGCCCTAGTTAAACCGGCACCCTAATATAAGGTTATTATTATTTGGCACGATAAGCCCTTGGCACCATATTTATTTGAGCGTGGTTCATGAGGTGTGGAATCCCCCCTTATGATTTAATTGACATTAATATGGAATATTTAGCCCATAGAGCATGTTGATGCAGATCCGGATACCTAAGTGCATTATTATAACAATTTCATTTTTAATTATTCCTGCCATTTTAATTCACAATTTATGATAAAATTACCATAATTTAATTGTTCTCATTAAAAGAAAATTAATTCTGCACATAATTAAAATCAACCTCCTCGTGGGATCGACACTCATCACCATTAATCTATTCTACAATAGATTCGTACGCTTGCGAGTTCAATAAAATTTGCACAATAAGTTTTTGGCGCCATTGCCGAGGAGGTAAGTATTTTAATTCGTAGAATTAGTTTTTTTTCTTAATATTTATTTTTATAATTTATTTATTTTTGTAATTTATTTTTTTTCTCATTAAAAAAAAGAAATTAGATTAGAATTTTATTTCTTTCTCTCTTCTTTAAATTTGTATAATTTAGTTTCCTTGTTAGTTTTCTTTGTAATTTTTTTATTTATCTTGTTATCTTTCTTTGTTATTTATTTTAGTTAATATTTATTTCACGTAATTTCTTTTTATTATAGCTATTGAGTGTGTTTTCATATTAAAATTGTATCAACGTCACAAGGTTAGTATCGTAATTTCTCTCTCCTCTTTATTTTTATTTGTTTTATTTTCATTTATTTTGTTCCTTACATGAATGAGCGAAGGTCATTATCACCTAATCTTGAATCTTTAGACCTCGATTTAGAAAAAATACTTTGCACGCACAAATACACTGTTTTTCAAAAGAAATTTGAAATGGATTTACAAAATCAGTAACCAAAACCACAAGAGAGGCCATTTAAGGATTATTTTAGTCCTTTAGTTAATTTGAGCACATCATGCATAAGGTACCCAAATGTAGCTGCTAAGAGTTTTGAATTAAAATCTAGTGTGCTAAACTGTCTCCCCACATTCCATGGCCTAGAAAATGATGACTTATATAATCCTCTGAATGATTTTTAAGCTATTTGTCAAACTTTTAAATTTGAGAATTTTTCAGATGATGATGTTCAACTTAGATTATTCCCATTTTCATTAAAAGATAGAGCTCGTTCATGGTTTAATACATTACCTGCTAATAGCATTACATCATGGGAACAAATGATAACTAAATTTTTAAATAAATATTTTCCAGTTCATAAAACCAATGCTATTCGCAGGGAAATTTTAGAGTTTACCCAAAGAGACGACGAGCAGTTTTTCGAAGTATGGGAGCAATTTAATGGACTATTCTTGAAGTGTCCACATCATGGGTATGAAAAATGACACCAATGCCAATACTTTTTGGAGGGATTATTGCCACATATGCAAGAATGGCTAATGGCAACCAGTGGAGGAGAGTTAATGTCCAAAAGCGCATTAGAGATTTAAGAATTTTTCCAATAGCAATTAGATAATTCTAAAAAACGGAGTCGATCACTCAGAAATACCAAGAGAATTAAGGGAGTGAATAAGGTTAATATTGGCAAGTCAAGCTCAGAAATTAAAGAAGTCAAAGAAATGGTCGAAGGCCTTGCTCGACAAATAGCATATTTGACGACTGCTAAATCAACAGAGCCACATGACCATGACTCATATTCAGATCAAGCCAATGCCATAGGTGTCATGAGAAAACCACCAAACTACAACCCTTACTTCAACACATATAACCCTGGATGGAGAGACCAACCCACGAGGAAACCAACCCACGAGAATATGTTCCTAAAGCTCCATTTCCTCAGAGGTTAGCTAAAAGGAAGAAAGGAAAATCTAAAGGCGAGATTTTTGAAATCTTCAAACAGGTAAGTGTTAACATCCCTTTACTTGAAGCTATAAAATAAGTGCCATCATATGCCAAGTTTTTTAAAGACCTTTGTACTAAAAAGAGAAATATTCATGTTCAAAAAAAGGCCTTTCTGACAGAAAATATTAGTTCTATATTCAACATAAAATGCCTCTAAAATGTAAAGACCCAGGCTCCCCCACTATCTTATGTAGTATAGGGAACCACACAATTGCGAATGCTTTGTTGGATAGATCGGTCCACAAAAATACCTCGTGGTATTGTGGAGGACGTGCTTATCTAGGTAGACAAGTTTTATTTCCTTTGATTTCATTGTAATTGACACTCAACCAGTGCAGGATTCAAAGAAGCACATTCCCATTATTCTGAGCTGACCTTTCTTGACAACTGCCAATGCACATATTCAATGTAGAACTGGAAATATGCAGTTGTCTTTTGGTAATATGACCATAGAACTCAATATCTTTAACATTGCCAAACAACCAAATGATGGAATTCTTGATATGGATTTAATAAAAACACTAGTTGATAACAATTTTCTTTTAAACCTTAGTGATGACCATTTGCAAACTTGTTTAACTCACTTTGGTTTGAATTTTGATATTGACAGATCAATTGATGAAGTCAACGCCCTACTTGACTCAACACCATCCATGGACACTAATAAATGGAAGTCAGGAGTTGAACAACCAGTGCCATCAGAAAAGAAACTCAGCCCATCATCAGAATCACCACCAAAACTCGAGCTCAAATCATTACCCAACACTTTAGAATACGCATTTCTGAGAGAAGAAAGCACTTTACCAGTAATCATTTCTTCCTCTCTTAATGACGAACAAAAAGGTAAATTATTAGATGTTTTAAAAGAGCATAAAGAAGCATTATGATGGACCATAGCAGACATAAAAGGTATAAACCCAGTGGATCGCATGCATTACATTCACCTTGATGAAAATGTTAAACCTACTAGAGAAATGCAACGTCGGTTAAATCTTAATATGAAAGCGGTTGTTCGCACTAAAGTCTTTAAGCTATTAGATGCAGGTATCATTTATCCCATTTCTGATAGTTTATAGGTCAGTCCTATGCAAGTTGTTCCTAAAAAGTCAGGAGTTACAGTAGTTATCAACGCTGACAATAAATTAGTACCCACTAGAGTAACTACAGGATGGCGTGTATGCATTGATTACAGAAAGTTGAATTCTGTCACACGTAAAGACCATTTTCCTTTACCATTTATCGATCAAATACTTGATAGATTAGTAGGTCATGAGTTTTATTGCTTTCTAGATGGGTATTCAGGATACAATCAGATTCTCATAGCACCAAAAGATCAAGAGAAGACTACCTTCACTTGTCCTTTTGGCACTTTTGCATATAGGAGAATGCCATTTGGATTATGTAATGCACCTACTACATTTCAACGATGCATGTTGAGCATTTTTTCTGATATGGTTGAATGGTTCTTTGAGGTTTTTATGGATGACTTATCTGTTTTTAGAGATTCGTTTGATCAATGTTTACATCATCTAACACTAGTTCTGCAGAGATATATCGAGAAAAATTTAGTCTTGAATTGGGAGTGTTAACATATATATGTTCTGGTAATTGATTTTGATGATAACAAATGTTGTACAAATTTTAATGAACTCACAAGTGCACGAATCTATTATAGAATATATTAATGGTGACGAGTGTCAATCCCACGAAGAGGTTGATTTTAATTATGTGCTGAATTAATTTTCTTTTAATGAGAACAATTAAATTGTGGTAACTTTATTCTAAATTGTGAATTAAAATGACGGGAATAATTTAGAATGAAACTTGTTATAATAAAGCATTTGGGTATCCGGATCCGCATCAACATGCTCCATGGGCTAAATATTCCATATTAATACCAATTAAATCATAAGGGGGGATTCCACACCTCATAAACCACTCTCCAATAAGTATGGTGCCAAGGGCTTATCGTGCCAAATAATAATAACCTTGTACTAGGGTGCCGGTTAAACCAGGGCTATAACTAGATAAGACTATTATTATTTGTTGATGAAAAGTCAAAACAACCACAAATATTAGAGGGGAAGAGAAAGTAAATTTACCAAATTAAGTCCATGGAACATGTTGAGACTTCACCTTCAACCCAAGCTCAAAAGAAATTAGCCACTCATATTTTAACTAAGGATAAAAAAGAAAATTTTATTAAAATACAAAGAAACTACAAGAAGGAGAAGGAATTTCATAAATCTAAGTTTAGAAATGAATTCAGGGGTTTCAAATTAGGGGGGGAGAGCCCCCTTTTTATAGATACATTGAGTGAATCGTGACCATCGGATTAAAAACAATTCGGATGCTCAGGATTGCGCCACGTCAACAGTCAACAGTCAACAGTCAACAGTCAACATTTGTACAGTAATGCTGCCTGAATAGTAAATAATCCTATGTAAGCGCATGTACTGTACACACGATTTTTGCTCCACTGAGATGCTGCCACGTCATCGATCTACAATACATAAGAAATTTAGTCCAATAAGATCGTGACACATCATCGGTCAACGCCACGTCATCGGTCAACGCCACATAAGCAGTCAATCCGCATAATTCGTCCAATCAGATACTGCCACGTCATAGGTAGTTGCCACATCATCGGTCCGTATACATGAACAGTGTCGTGAACAGTACCATGAACAATATAGTACGTATGAACAGTACCGTATATGTGAATAGTGACTTTTTCCTTTTATGCTCCTCTTAAGGTTTTCGACCTTCTTAAGTCCAAATATGACGTCCGTTTTGCTGTCTGATCACTCGTTCATTGTGAAACGATCATAATGCCCCTAAAATACATAAAATACATAAAATACATAATTATAATAAAATACATATAATTAAATAACAAAATACTTAAATAAATAAAAATAACAATGTTAGTGAGATTTAAAGCGTAAAATGACGATTTTCTCCTTTATAAATATACACTTTCTAATACTCAACAACAAACAATGAGTTTAAGTTCATAAATGTGTTTTAAGACTCACATAATTTCAAGTATTCTCTTAAGAGTCAAAACTAGGAATGTGTTTAACATTCCTTTGAGAAACTAGAACAATTTGTAAGTGAAATGAAGTTCTGAGTATAAACGGCTAACCGATTATATTAAATGGCTAACCGTTAGTAAAAAGACTTAGCTCTGTAAAAGTTTAACAGTTTAAGCTTTAACCGATAGGCATTTTGTGAGCTACTGGAAGAAATCGGCGAACCGTTAATATATAATGGCTCACCGGTATTATCATATTTTTGTTAATCCATTACTGATTAAAGAAAACGGTTCAAGGTTTGTGTTTTGGGAGATACTGGAAGTAATCGGCAAACCATTAATAGATAATGGCTAACCGATATCGTCAACTCTTTAAATCCTTTACTGTTAAAAGAAACCGGTTACAGAGTTTTGTATTATGAGGATACTGGACTTTAACAGCAAATCGTTAATACATAACGGCTAACCGATTAGTCTCAGAATTGACATTCTTTGTAAACATTTAATCGTTTAGAGAAAACGGATCAAGTATTTTTGTTGTGCAGGTTTTTGGATGTTAACGGCGAAAAGATAATTCGTAACAGTCAACTGTTTATTTGAAATCATGCCCAACAGTAACATTGACCAAAGAAAACGGCTAATCATTATTACTAACGGTAAACCGTTTTCTGCTAGATGGAAGAATAACGGCTAGTTTTCAGCTCCAAGTATAAATATGTTCATCCAATTTAAATCAAAAGCAGAGAAAACAACACAACTACTGAGCTTATATACGAGTTTACCATCAACAGAAAGTTTCAAACAGAATTATACTTCATTCATTCATTCACACATTGTGCATTTAACTTTTAACCTTGAAAATTTGTGTGAGAGATAAATCAATTTTTATTCCTCTGTCTTGAGTGACTGCAAGTGTGAGGATACATTTGGGTTAAGAGTTTGGGAATAATCTCTTGTTCTAAAGGTCCATTGACACCTGGTAAGTCAATTGTAAGTTATTGAAGCCTTGAAGGCTTGCATAGTGGAATCCTCAAGCCTGGTGTGCTTGGAAGTGTGGACGTAGGCAGGGATAGCCGAACCACGTAAAAATCATTGTGTTTACTTTCTCTTCTCTGTCTCTTAATTTATTTATCATTGTTTTTTTATTTATTCAGTTATTTTGAATTTATTTGCATTGATTAAGTGATTTAATTTTGTAATTTTTAAAAACCTAATTCACCCCTCCTCTTGGGTTGTCTAGCTAGAGTTTCAGGGAGAAATGCCATTTTATGGTTAAATAAGGTATCGTTCTCGGTCATATCATTTCAAGTAAAGGTATTGAGGTTGATAAAGTCAAGGTGGATCTCATTTCCAATCTTCCTCCACCTAAAACAGTCAAAGAAGTAAGATCTTTCCTTGGGCATGCTGGTTTTTATAAACGTTTCATTAAAGATTTTAGCAAAGTTTCTAGACCCTTAAGTAATTTACTTGCTAAAAATGTATCTTTTATTTTTGATGATTTATGTCTTGTGGCATTTGAAAAACTAAAGCAGTTGTTGACATCATCACCCATCATTCAGTCCATAAATTAGAACTTACCATTTGAGCTAATGTGTGATGCATCTGACTATGCAGTAGGAGCAGTATTAGGACAAAGAGTTGATTGAATTCCCAATGTGATTTACTATGCTAGTATGACATTGAATGATGCATAGTTGAATTATTCAACCACTGAAAAAGAAATGCTAGCAATTGTGTTTGCATTAGAAAAATTTTGATCTTATCTTATTGGTTGTAAAATAATTATATTTACAGATCATGCTGCTCTTAAATATCTTCTCACAAAGAAAGATGCAAAATTTAGACTAATTAGTTGGGTGCTACTTTTGCAGGAATTTAACTTAGAATTCAAAGACAAGAAAGGAACAGAAAATGTTATGGCTGATCATCTTTCCCGTCTCCATTTTGACACACCAATAGAATATTTACCTTTAAATAAGTCATTTCCAGATGAACAATTAATGAGTGTGGAAGTAGTACCATGGTATGCTGATATAGTTAATTATCTTGTTACAGGTCAACTTCTAGAGCATTGGACTAAACAGGACAAGAGCAAATTCTTTGCAGAAATAAAAAATTTCCTTTGGGATGATCCTTATTTATTTAAAGACTGTTCAGACCAAATTATTAGACGATGTGTCCCAGAGAATGAATTTCAGAATATCCTTTCTTTTTGCCATGAACAAACTTGTGGGGGCCACTTCAGTGCTAAGAAAACAGCTATTAAAATTTTACAATGTGGTTTCTATTGGCCAACTATATTTCAAAATGCTTACACCTTTTGTTCTTCATGTGATTGGTGTCAACGAATAGGGAGCATTACAGGAAGGAATATGATGCCACTAAACCCAATTCTAGTGGTTGAAATTTTTGACATATGGGGTATCGATTTCATGGGACCCTTTCCCTCATTTTTTAGCCATCAATACATATTGGTCGCTGTTGACTATGTTTCGAAATGAATAGAGGCAATTCCATGTAGGAACAATGATCATAAAGTGGTAATAAGGTTTTTGAAAAGTAATATTACTTCCCGATTTGGATTCCCTAATAAATTTTTCAAAGCACTTTTGACAAAGTACTCCATCAATCATAAAGTGGCGACCCCATATTACCACAGACCAGCGACCAAGTTGAGATCTCCAATCGAGAAATAAAGCACATTTTAGAAAAAACAGTGAGGCCCGACAGAAAAGATTGGTCGTTGCGGCTTGATAATGCATTATGGGCATATAGAACGGCTTTTAAGACTCTGATTGGGATGTCACCATACAGGCTAGTGTATGGAAAAGCATGCCACCTACCTGTGGAACTCGAGCATCATGCGTACTGGGCCATCAAGAAATTCAATTTTGACATATAGCGAGCTGGCTCAGAAAGAAGATTACAGTTGGCAGAATTTGAAGAAATTTGAAATGAGGCGTACGAGAATCCCAAAATTTACAAGCAACGAATGAAAGTCTTTCACGACAAGCAAATTATGCGAAAATCTTTCACTCCAAGTCAGAAAGTGCTTTTATTCAATTCTCGCTTGCACCTATTTCCAGATAAGTTACGCTCTCGATGGTCTGACCAATTTATTGTTCACACTGTTTTTCCACATGGGGCAATTGAAATTAAGGATCCAACAAATGGTGTCACTTTCAAAGTTAATGGTCAAAGATTAAAGCCATATCTAGAATACCAACCACTTAAAAAGGACAGCGAAATAAATTTGAGTGACCCACTTATTTAAATTGAGACTTTTCTTTTCACTGATTTGATTGTTTATTTTCTTTATTTTTAGTTTTTATCATTCTTTTGCTAATTGAAATTATTTTTGTTTAAATGTGTTTATTTAACCGTTAAGATTTTTCTTATCATTTTAATCATGAGATAGTTCCTCTTAAACATTCGTAGACAGTTTCGACGTATACAATCTCATCTCAGAGGTCAGATACGATTTTGTAAAACACATCGTATCTGACAGCTACAACCACCAGAGTTAGTAGCCCATGTTGAGGATTTAGAAAAAGATCTCAGAGAAATTGAGAGAGGCATCTACAACATCCAATTGGAGTTTGAGGTAAATTCAATAAGAGGACGATTTTAGTTTATTTTGTGTGTTTTAATTTATTTTCTTATCTGTGTGTTTTAGTTTGCTTTGTGTGTTTAAAGTTTGTAACTCCGGTCAAGTGATGGATAACGGTACTCCGTGACAATCAAGTCGGTTACTTCAGTTTTCCCATAATAACTGATATTTTGAGATAAAGGCATGGAAAGAGACGAGATCTTAGCAAAACTTCACAAGCGATTTCCTTCACTTCCTCAGAATGCTCTCCTCACCATTTATAAAGCTCAGTCCGAACGCATGCGATTGCTTATGAAGAATAACATCCCTGTTAACATTCGTTGGTTAATCGAGGTAAAAGTTCACTTAGCAGGTGAGTTACCTCCTAAATTTATTGCATACATGCCTGGTTGTGGTAAAGAAAATTATGCGAGAAAACGACGAGCTCGAAGACTTTTTGTTGCTTGTCATAAATGTGCCAGAACAATGTGCAATAAAAAATCATGTTCTTTAGGAATGGTGTCTGATAACAGAGAAGATAAGATTCAATTCATTAGAGATGGCTTGAATAAAGAGTCATTGGATAATATCCTTTTGTCTCTTGAAACGCATCCCAGTGGATACGTACAAAGCGCAATTCTCTAGTTATGACCATTATTTGAGAAAGAGTGTGCATAATATAGTCTCGGGAATCTGACTATAAACGACCTTGTTTGCCAGTTTGTAAGAAAACTGGATGGAAAGCCTATCATCGACCCATAGAGGGCGTTCAAGCTGTTTCTGGACGTAAAACTAGAGGAAGATGTGAACCACAATCACAACTATCTGTAAATATCTTTTTACCTCTCTGTTCTTTTATTTCACTGTTATTTTATTATTTGCATTATTATTTTTAATAATTTCATTTACTTTTTTTTCTTTTTACTATTTTTTTTTTACTTTTGAGCCATGTGCCTTACACGTTGATTGACATAATGTCCCATACACAGCTGTAACCAATTGTCACCAAAGTCTTTAAATATGAATTTTTTTTTACTAAGCACTCACAAGTTGTTTTTTAGCAATATTTTAATAGCAGCTACTTCCAGTAAACAATTCAAGAACATTTGTGTGCTTTCTGAATTTCACTATGGCAAACATAAAGAGTTCATGGAGGCAGCCATAAATCTTGGTCTAAGAAAAGTAGAGAGAAAATTACACTTGGTGTATAGAGGAGGTGACCGAGGGTTATCCAAAATGGTATTAGAAGCTGCTTTTTGTCAGAGGGAGCCAAGTGTTGGTATTATCCCTCAAATCCTAAAACCTTTGTTGTTTGTCTCATATACCAACTGCAGAAGAGTTAGTCCTCTCGGGTATGAAAGAACGAATAACTGAAATGCTCAATCATGCTGATGCTTTTATTTTCCTTCCAGGCGATCTTACAACTCTTAAGGCACTAATGACATTAGCATCTTGGTCCCATCTGAACATTCATCAAAAACTCATTGATTTGTTAAATGTCAATAACTTTTATGATGGCTTTCTCGCATTTCTTAACCATGCCATAAAAAATTATTTCATTCTGCCCTCAGTGAAAAAAATCTTTATTTGTGCACACACTGCTAATGCGCTACTTGATCTGTTATAAGCTTATCAACCAGAGCCAGATCCCAGGGCTATTGTGCTGGAGTATTCAAATAATGATAGTAACAGTAGCGGCAGTAAGAAATACAAATTAGATTTAACTCTCCGCTTGTAAATATTTTCTTCTGTGTTGCATCACCCAGGTGATGTCTTCTAAACTCTACTTCTTTCCTTTCAAACATTAAGGACAATGTTTCATTTTGGTTGGGAGGAGGGAATAGTTGACAATTGTGGAATGTTGAACTAACCATGACTAACTTTTTGGGTAGAAGATGGCTGAATATAGAGTGTAGTGACTCTAGAAATGCATCTTCTTAGTAAAAAAAAAAATTTGTGTTTTTTTTAACCTTTCATTTTTCTCCTTTATAAATATATGTTTTCAAGTTTTTAAAGTTGAAGATGGCTAAATATGGAGTGTAGTGACTCTAGAAATGTATCTTCTTTTTTTAAAAAAAATTCATTTTTCTTTAATTTTTCTGCATGTATGTTTTCTTTTTATGTTTAGAATAGGTTGAAGGGAAAGAATTCAGTTAAAAAAAAATCTGTGTGAGTTTTTTTTATATTGGATGATATGATGACTTTTGAATTTTAGTATTTGTATTATCTTTGGTCTTGAGTGATGTTACACTATATTTCCTATTCTACATGTTGATGTCGGGGATAAATATGAGTTACTTGAAGGAATGCACATGTCATAATAAATTTCAAGTGAGTTTTTGAGCCTATTAATTTTTCTTGGAGAGTAACCTTTTTTGCCCATTCTTCATGTAGTTTAGCAGTTTATTATTTCATACATGATCTCTAGATTTTCTTTAAGTCAACCCTTTAAAAAAAAGAAAAAAAAAGTGTGTGTTACTGCATCTAAATGCCTACCTAATTAGTAGATATGAAAGATTATTTAAAGTCCTAAAAGACAATGGAAGGCTATTTTTGACCTGTTTGAGCCTTTTTAGCCATCCCTATTATGTAATATCCATAATTAGCATATTTGAGCCTTTTATATATATAAAAAAAAAAACCTTATTCTTTATTAACTTATTGTCCTGACCCACTCCAATTTGGAGTATTACTCGATATTATACAAGTTCCATCCACTTATTCATGTTTGAGAAAAAGAATAAATAATTATTTTGTTCAGCAAAGTTGTGCTATATAAAAAAAATTCAAAAAAAAGAGAAAAAAGAAAAAAATATACAATAGTAATAAATAAGCAAAATGCATCTTGTAATTTTTAAAAGTTCTTAAATTTTTTCTCAAACATATACATTTTATTTCCCTATTTCTCTTTCTTTGTCACCCATATCCTTAGCCTACGTTATGTCCTAATAAAAGTCCTTCTTAATTTTAGGGCACTATAGTCTGAAATAAAAGCTAGTTATATGGGTAATTAAGATGTAATGATGCATATACAAAAAAAAGAAAAAAAATAAAGACATTGGGTTGACTAATACTTTATTTGAGATCGTATTATTTCTAAGATATGGGCATATTTTTTCATCTTAGTGAGAGTGTATAATATTTCTTTATTATTTTCTCTCAATTTACCATTCATTGTAGTGACAATTTTTATTGGGATTAATTTCTTTATGAGAGTGTCACTACAACCGGTGAGATTTTAGGGTTTGATATGTCATTCTTGAAAGTGGCTTGATTACTATTGCTACAACCAAGTCTGCCAGACTAATGCATATGGTTGTGATATTCCTTTAGACTATAGATAATACTTGTACTTTTATTTGATTGTTATCATTAATCTGATTGAATAAACACGTGTGTTTAAAAAAAATTGAATTTTATATTCGCTTTATTTGCTAAGGACTAGCAATAAACTAGTTGGAGGGTGTGTTGAGTGTTAGAAAGTGTATATTTATAAAGGAAAAATCGTCATTTTGTACTTCAAGTCTCACTAACATTGCTACTTTTATTTATTTAAGTATTTTATTGTTTAATTATATGTATTTTATTATAATTATGTGTTTTATGTATTTTAGGGGCATCACGGTCGTTTCACAATGAACGAGTGATCAGACAGTAAAACGGACATCATATTTAGACTCAGGACGGTCGAAAACTTTAGAAAGAGCATAAAAGGAAAAATGTCACTTTGCTTCATATATAGATCTTGTTAATCATACGTGCAAGATCGTCTTGTTCATACATACTGATGATCGTTCATACATACTGTGATCGCTCATGTTACTGTTCATGACACTATTTACATATACGGACCAATGATGTGGCAACTACCTATAATGTAGTAGTATCTGATTGGACCAAGTATGTGGTGTTGACTGCTTATGTGGCGTTGACTGATAACGTGGCATCGATCGATGATGTGTCACGATCTTATTGGGCTAAATTTCTTATGTAATGTAAATCAATGACGTGACAGTATCTCAGTGGAGCAAAAATCGTGTGTACAGTAGATGCGCATACATGAGATTATTTACTATTCAGACGGCGTTATTATTCAAACGTTGACTATTGACTGTTGACTGTTGACTGATGAAGTGGCGTAATCCTAAGTGTCTGAACTGTTTTTAATCCGATGGTCACAATTCACTCAATGTATCTATAAAAAGGGGACTCTCCCCCCTAATTTGACACTCCTGAATTCATTTTTAAACTTAGATTTTTGAAATTCTTTCTCCTTCTTGTAGTTTCTTTGTATTTTAATAAAATTTCTTTTTTTATCCTTAGTTAAAATATGAGTGGTTAATTTTCTTTTAAACTTGGATTGAAGGTGAAATCTCAACATGTTTCATGGGCTTAATTTGGTAAATTTACTTTCTCTTCCCCTCTAATATTTGTGGTTGTTTTGACTTTTCGTCGATAAATAATAATAGTCTTGTCTAGATACCGCCCTAGTTAAACCGGCACCCTAATACAAGGTTATTATTATTTGACACGATAAGCCCTTGGCACCATATTTATTTGAGCGTGGTTCATGAGGTGTGAAATTCCCCCTTATGATTTAATTGGCATTAATATGGAATATTTAGCCCATGGAGCATGTTAATGCAGATCCGGATACCCAAGTGCTTTATTATAACAGTTTCATTTTCAATTATTCCAGCCATTTTAATTTATAATTTAAGATAAAATTACCATAATTTAATTATTCCCATTAAAAGAAAATTAATTCTGCATATAATTAAAATCAACCTCCTAATGGGATCGACACTCGTCACCATTAATCTTTTCTACAATAGATTCGTGCATTTGCGAGTTCAATAAAATTTACACAATAATCATCAACACACGATTTCAAATAACCATTTATATATATCATTAATTCAATATTGCAGGACCAATACACAATTCCCAAACTAGCACTCACCTACATCATCAACCACTAATATCCATCAACTACTGACAAGTAGCCTTAACAAACCAGCAACCTTTGCTCTTTATTAACTAATTAACTAATCAATTAATTAATTTAATTTTGAAGAGAACATTAATCATACCAAGGTCTTGAGAAGACGATGGCAAGGAAGACAACAAGATAATTAAAATAAACGATAGTGAGGAAAGACGATGAGATGAGGAAAGAACATGACAACAAGAAAAGATGGCAAGGTAAGGAAGAACATGACAGTAACACAATGACAATGAAGACAATAGAGAGAAACCTAGGGCAAGGAAGTTTATGGTAAGACAATGGAAAATGGCTTCACTAAGTCAGTAACAAGTGCTCAAAGAATATAATGGCAAGACTTTTTCAACAATGGCATTCAAGATTGCAGTAGAAAAAGAAAAGTCGATATTAAGAGATGTCAAGGGTTTTTAATTTTGGTCTTTTTCTTCTATTTGCTCGTGCATGTTATGTTCAACACTTAGAAAAAAATTAAGGTTACAAAGCACCAAAACTGTGCATTTCTTATTTTTAAAAGTTATTTTATAATTAAAAATTTAATATTTCTAATTTATGAGAAAAACTTCATCGTTCTAATTTTTTGTGAAATAACAATGTTTCTTAATTTATATAAGAATTTTTAAAAAAATAACTAAAATTTCTATCAATGGAGTGCCAATGAACAACAATGGTTTTATTATTTCATATAACATTTTGTTTTTTAAAAAAGACCCATATTGTCATTAAAAAAGCACGACATCAAAGGTTCTACCATAAATTCTTGATGTAATATACTCTATTACAAAGTCCTCATAAATCCTTAACATAATTTATTTCTATTACAAGTCTATTATAAATAATTGTTAGACAAAATATATCATAAGTTTATTATACTTTTATGACTTATGCCCTTTTTATCAGTATTTGTCACAAAAGTGTTCATTCAACCACATGGCGACATTTAGTTTATTTCCAATTTCTTTTTTGTACAAGGCTTCATAGAGTGCTTTTGCTTGTGTTCAAAACATCAATTTAAATGCCTTGAACTTATAATTCAAGTTTCTTTATAATATAAGGCTTTATAGTGTACTTTTGCTTTTATTCAAATTATCCATTCAAATCATGTGACAATAGTTAGTTTATTTTCTAGTTATTTTTAATAAAAGCATTTAGAAGGTATATTTTCTAGTTATTTTTAATAAAAGCATCTATAAGGTACTTTGCTTTTATTCAAACTATCCATCCAAATTCCATATCTGTGCTTTATTTATTTTTTGGTTGTTTTCAATACAAGACTTTAAAGAGTATTTATTGCTTGTGTTCAAATTATTCATTCAAATTCCATGACTATACTTACACTACAAGAAAATTGACAATAAATGACAGACAACTTATAATAAATTTTGGGTAAATTAGCTTATGTCATAAAAATATGACAGACTTGTGATAAAATTTTCAATCTATCATGGATTAATGATAGTTTTGTGATATAATTTATTTGTATCATGGAAAAATAATGGTTTTATGATAGAATTATTTTTTTATCCCTATCATGAATTTTTTTTATTTAGCCATGTGTCGACTTATAATTTGTTGCTTAATATATGAACAATTACTCTATATAATTTCTTAAGTATGAAATGAAAAACATGAACCCTAAATCTATTTATAATTTTTTAATTCTATTGCATTATTTGAAATTTAAAAAAAAATCATTTATATAAAAAAATTAATTGTTAATATTACATGAAACTATGTTGTTTCATATATTATAACTCCAACATCTAATAAATTATCAACATTGTATAAACTTTGGCGTAAAAGTGTCAAAATTTTTAAATCATCTCTCTATTTTCACTGCCCTTAAAACTCAAACACTCACTACCCTCATAATCCTTGCAGTCATAGATGAAGACGAAAACAAAGATCCACAAGAGCAGCCATTGTTGCCAACTAGTGGAACCTGAGATAGCTCAGCCGTTGAAACCCCAACTTAATTTCACACCCTTTTCGACATTGCCTCTCTCTTTGTAGTAGAAAGCTTGGTTATGGTAATTTACAAATCTCTTCTTAAAATACTTGGTTAAATTTAAACCTAATTGATTTATTTTTATGATTTATTAGCTTGAAGCCCTAGTTGATGAGATGAGTTAATTGTCTATATATCTTGATTTTACTGATTTTGAATTGGGTTTTGTTGATACATAGCTAGAGTTTAGATTGACGTCTTCACTTTGGTGTGAATTAGTTTAGGCAATAAAATTGGAATTGATTAGAGCCAATCCCGTTTTGATCTAAGTAATTGATTTTGGAGCACTAAACTACGGAAGCAATAGCATAAATTGGGTTGTTGTCTCTATTGTTAAAAACTATAAAAAAAAAGTTAACTCTTTTTGCCAAAAACTATAAAAATAATAAGAACATTTGTGTTGCTTTTTCTTTTGTTCAAAAGTGCATAAACAGCTTAAGTTTCTTGTATTCAAAAATGCAGAAATTCGATTGTTTCTGTTGTTCCAAAGTGTAAAGATAGTTATTGTTTTACCTGTTTAAAAGTGCAAATATAGTCGCTATTTTTGTTATTTTGAACAGTAAAAATAATTGTTGTTTCTATTCTTTTGTGCACAAAATTAAAAAAACAATACTGCAACTATTTTTACTGTTTTAGACAATAAAAATTGTTGTTGTTTTGATTGTTTTATGCATTAAATTACAAAAACAATAAAGCAGTTGTTTCTGCTGTTTTGAACAGTAAAAATAATGCAAAAAGTACATAAAATGCAAAAATAATAGCTATTTTTGTTGTTTTAGATAGTAAAAATAGTTGTTGTTTTATGTTGTTTTGTGCATAAAATTACAAGGACAATGCAATAACTGTTTCTGCTATTTTGGACAGTTAAAATAATGCAAAAGTTACATAAAAATACAAAACAACAGTAATTTTTATTGTTTTAGAGTAGTAAACATAACTACTGTTTCTACTGTTTGATGCATAAAATTGCAGAAACAATACATGGTTCTAAAGATTTGTGCATTAAGCTACAAAATTTTTGCAAATCTTTCTGATAAATAATTATAAATTCTTGACATAAGGAAATAATTTTAAAAATTCATCAATCTCTATAGTTACTCTAGCATGCTCAACTTAAAAAAAGATATTAATTGAAGTAATATGAAAAGCCTTAATTGTTTGTGTCCTTATTTTACAAGTTAGGAAGCTTGAATTTTTTTATTGCTTTTCTTATATTTACTATGGCTGGATTTTTTTTTTTTTTTTTGGTTTTACAGAGCTTGACTATGGAAGCCCTAAAATAAAAGAAGTTCTACATGGATTTTCTGTTCCCTAACTCCTAAGGAAATAGTACTACCAGGTGTTGCAATTGTATTTTTTGTGTTATGATTATGCCATAGGTTTCTTATGTTTCCCTACTTTGTATTGGTTTCCTTATTTGGAGTTTATCATCTTTGTTCCCATTTATATTTTGTTTAGGCACAATCTCTTTCTCCACTTAGTATTGATGCTTTTTAGGAAAATTCCAAGATCTGTTAGTGGTATCAAGGTGAAGTTTCATTTACTCTAGACTATTTTTAATATGCTTTTGTAGTGTATTGACATGTTGCATGTATAATGCAATCTACATGCAAGTTATGTTATAACTGAGATTTTATCTTTTGGACCAATCTAGATTAATAAAAATTATGCTACTTTGCAATAGTACAAAAGGATTTTATCAGCCTACGATGGATGTAGGATAATAACTTATCTCATTCTCAAATTGATTGTCCTTATCTCTCTCACTTATTGTGGGCAATGTTTTAATGGGACATGTTTTGTTTATACTTTTTTCTTTATGAAAAGCTATATAATTTAATTCCGGATCACCAATATAGTGCATTCCCATACAGTCTTAGTCATTAAACTAGCTGAATGGATAAAAAATGTTATGAATTAGATGACTGAATTTTAATAGATCTTAAAAACCTAGTTGAAGAAAGTTAATTTATGTAAAATAACTCTTGACTGTAAGTAATCACATATGGTTGCAGCATTCATGAAATGCACTAATGATTCCTGAATCAATTTTGTTCACAAAAAGCTTGCAAGTTGCTTTGGACGTTATAGTTTTCATTTGGAGTGCTATGAGAAGATGGTATTGTTGCTGGAATTTTCGCAGGAAGTCTTGGTAGAAGTCTTGTTGTTGGAGTACTTGCATTAATCTTTGGAAGTTTTCTTGGGTAACTTGGCTTGGTGGCTAGAATTCTTATTACTTTTATTAGAGTTTGATTGGATGTTAACTGTTATTTTATACTTTGGGATGATTTTTTCAATTTGGGATATTTAATTAGGTATTGGTGGTGATTACATTGGATAGTAGATGTATTTATTTTGAAATTAATTTGTTGGATCAAATGAATGTTAATTAATATTAATTTTCTATGATATTTGTTTTATTAATTAATTAAATTTATAAACAAGAATTCTTCAATAAATTATAATTATTATATAATTCAAAAAATCAAAACTTTGCGACAGGAAAAAGCCATCATATATTCTATCCCAAATAATTTCCCACTAAAATTGAATAATAAATTTTCAAATAATAATTGAATTTCCCTTGAAAATTACAAAATGGAGGAAAAAACTTAAATAAATTCAAATGGTAATTTAATTATTATTTTACATTAAAATATTATGTGACAAATATATGACTGTGAAATACAATCATAAATTCATAAATTAATTAAATTTATAAACAAGAATTCTTCAATAAATTATAATTATTATATAATTCAAAAAATCAAAACTTTGCGACAGGAAAAAGCCATCATATATTCTATCGCAAATAATTTCCCACTAAAATTGAATAATAAATTTTCAAATAATAATTGAATTTCCCTTGAAAATTACAAAATAGAGGAAAAAACTTAAATAAATTCAAATGGTAATTTAATTATTATTTTATATTAAAATATTATGTGACAAATATATGACTGTGAAATACAATCATAAATTCATAAATTAATTAAATTTATAAACAAGAATTCATCAATAAATTATAATTATTATATAATTAAAAAAATCAAAACTTTGCGACAGGAAAAAGCCATCATATATTCTATCACAAATAATTTCCCACTAAAATTGAATAATAAATTTTCAAATAATAATTGAATTTCCTTTGAAAATTACAAAATGGAGGAAAAAACTTAAATAAATTCAAATGGTAATTTAATTATTATTTTACATTAAAATATTATGTGACAAATATATGACTGTGAAATACAATCATAAATTCATAAATTAATTAAATTTATAAACGAGAATTCATCAATAAATTATAATTATTATATAATTCAAAAAATCAAAACTTTGCGACAGGAAAAAGCCATCATATATTCTATCCCAAATAATTTCCCACTAAAATTGAATAATAAATTTTCAAATAATAATTGAATTTCCCTTGAAAATTACAAAATGGAGGAAAAAACTTAAATAAATTCAAATGGTAATTTAATTATTATTTTACATTAAAATATTATGTGACAAATATATGACTGTGAAATACAATCATAAATTCATAAATTAATTAAATTTATAAACGAGAATTCATCAATAAATTATAATTATTATATAATTCAAAAAATCAAAACTTTGCGACAGGAAAAAGCCATGTTATATTCTATCACAAATAATTTCCCACTAAAATTGAATAATAAATTTTCAAATAATAATTGAATTTCCCTTGAAAATTACAAAATGGAGGAAAAACGTAAATAAATTCAAATGGTAATTTAATTATTATTTTACATTAAAATATTATGTGACAAATATATGACTGTGAAATACAATCATAAATTCATAAATTAATTAAATTTATAAACAAGAATTCATCAATAAATTATAATTATTATATAATTCAAAAAATCAAAACTTTGCGACAGGAAAAAGCCATCATATATTCTATTACAAATAATTTCCCACTAAAATTGAATAATAAATTTTCAAATAATAATTGAATTTCCCTTGAAAATTACAAAATGGAGGAAAAAACTTAAATAAATTCAAATGGTAATTTAATTATTATTTTACATTAAAATATTATGTGACAAATATATGACTGTGAAATACAATCATAAATTCATAACGGAAAATATTCTATCTTAAATTAATGATAGTGACATATATGTTGGGTAAACTATTTATCATGCACCTTTTTTATGATAGTTATTTTTTATCATCTATTATCTGTTTTCTTGTAATGTTAAAATTAGTTTATTATTTATTTATTTTTTTCAATATAAGACTTTAAAGAGTATTATTTGTGTTCAAACTACATATTTAAATCCATGACTTCACGGAGTTTATTTTCATTTTTTAGTGTAAATGTAAATTCATCTTTACCAAGAATGACCATCTTCATTTTGCTCCTTAAAAAAAGTAAAAACATCCATTTACCCTCATTTGTTATTAAAAAGATTTAAAAAAAGGTCATTAATGCACCTCTCATGTGTCATTATCTTTTGAATAAAAATAAAAATAAATTAAAATTTTCGCACTTTTGAAAGATAAATTGAACATTATTAATTTAACTAGGGTGAATTAAAGTTTCCCATTTTTCCAAGGGTAGAAAATTTAACGAACACATATGATGTGTTGCGTTAATTCTTTCTATATGGAGTTGAGATCAAAAGTTAACCAAGATAAATGATCCACATTTTATCTATCTTCTGCAGAAGATTCAGCCTAAACAAAAAAGATCTTTAATTTGCAACTGGCTTTGGTGCCCAAACTTCTACTGCACTGGCGGAGGAAGCCAGTTGATTGACCAACTTCTGCCACATCAGCTAACGTTTCAAAAAAGAATTGTACGGGTGATTAAGCTTTTGTCATCTACAACTGCGCAATGTCCATATTTAACAACGTGTTAGAACCGGGGATTCATGGCCAATTATTACAAAACAGGTCTAGGCTATGGGCATTAAAATATCAAGGAGCTCCATGGCTTTGTTTGGGCCGATGAGGATCAATTGAATTAGGCCCATGCACAGGGCTTCGGTCACCTTCTTCCTCTTTGCTGACACTATTCTAGGGTTTTAGATTAATTTTGTTTTTCCACACTCTCTCGCCAACGGTCACTCACTGTATCAGCATCTGTCTAATTATATAGCAAAGAGTACACAAATTTGAGTATTCAGTAGGCAACTAAACCCTAATAATTAAGAAGCAAAGATGAAGGTAAAAGTAATATCTCGTTCCACCGATGAATTCACTCGAGAACGAAGCCAGGATCTCCAGGTAGCTCAAAATTTTACTATTTTGTTTCTTTCGTATTCCTCCTTAATTAAATTCGCTAATTTTGATTTACATTTCCATAATCAGAGGGTTTATCATAATTATGACCCGAATCTTCGACCGCAAGAGAAGGCCGTGGAGTACGTCAGGGCTCTTGCCGCAGCCAAATTGGAGAAGGTAAAAAGTGATACATATATTGAATTTTTTTCAGTTTAATTTTTTGTTAAATTTAATTTATGAATTATGATTAGATTTTTGCAAGGCCGTTTATTGGAGCAATGGATGGTCACAGAGATGGAGTATCTTGTATGGCAAAGAACCCCAATTATTTGAAAGGATTTTTTTCTGGTTCCATGGATGGAGGTACCATTCCTAAAATTTTATTCTCATTATTTGTGTTTGTTTGAAAGTTTACTTCAATGTAAAAGGAAAACGAAAAACAAGGAAAGAAACTATATATATTTTAGTGAGGGCTGTATATTTCATTGAGCATAACTGGTGGTTTTTCTGACTTTTAATGTTTGCTAAAGTGCTTAGTACAAGCAAGACTAAAGATAGCGAGTTTCTAACTTTTATCCTCTTTTATTTTTGTTTTTTGGGGAAATTTGCAGATATTCGTCTTTGGGATATTGCGAACTGGTAAATCTTGCACTATGTCTTAGTTTTAGGATCTCTTCTATGTGGACTTACTTTCTTTTTCAATTTACATGCGTCTAATCTGAAGTTGAAAATGCATAGAATAATACTAATGTAGAAGTTTCCATCTCATGCAAACTGATGTCAGTTTATACAAGCAGAGCTCATATTTGACTGTGTATATGTTATATTACTCAAAAATATTATGCGTGTTTGTGATATCCACCAACTGATGGTGGATGGAATGCCATGTCCATTTATTTGGTTTATGTCCTACTTTCAAATTTATGGAAGATCCTATTTCCCGTTTTGTGAGACTGGACTGGACATTCACGTGGAAATTTTGAAAAGAGGCAGGCATGCATATTATGTTTAAAACTACCTCAGTATCCATTTCCAAAATTGTTCGTTATTGTTTGTGAAAAAGTGTTATGTGTACTTTTTCACATCTTATTGAATTTATCCTTTGTTTTTTGTGAATGGTAGGAAAACAGTGTGTCAGTATTCTGGTCACCAAGGTGCTGTACGAGGTTTGACAGTTTCAACAGATGGACGCATTTTGGTATCATGTGGAACTGATTGCACGTAAGGCAAAAACTCAATTGTTTAATCCATTTCTCTCTATCTACATATGAAACCATAACTCTTTGCCAACTTCTGTTGGCCTGGAGTTTTGAAAATCTTTAGTAAATAGACTAGTGCTTGGATGCAACTTCTTCTCTTACACTCCTTGAAGTTGCATACCTGTTTTGATCATCTGTTTGTAATTCTTCTTACTTCCCATAATTGGACTCTTTTTGTTCAGTGTCAAGCTCTGGAATGTCCCTATTGCTACTCTTATTGATTCAGATGACTCAACTGATAATTCATCTGAGGTAGTGCTTTCTTAATGTATATACATGGTGTTTAATTCATGAATTTTCACATCTAACTTTCTTAACAAGTTGCAAACCAAATTTACAGCCACTTGCCGTTTATGTTTGGAACAATGCATTCTGGTAAGGATGAGAGCATCTCAAGCATGGTTTGATTCTGAGGTCTTTCTTCATTCTTTCCTTTGAGCCCGTTTTTCTTTTGCAGGGCTGTTGATCACCAATGGGAGGGTGATCTGTTTGCCACAGCTGGTGCTCAAGTTGATATATGGAATCACAACAGGTTCTTATCTCAGCTTTGTTTTTTCTTTTTTTTTCTTTTTTTTCCAGGCATGTAAAACTCAAAATATTTATGACGATTTACCTTCTGTAATTAGGTCTCAGCCTATCAACAGCTTTCAGTGGGGAACAGATACAGTAATATCTGTTAGATTTAATCCTGGAGAACCAAATGTCTTAGCAACAACAGCTAGGTATGCTTAGATATAATTGTTGGATCAATAGTTATTTGTTTGATGATAAGATACATGGAATATATCGTAAGCTTTCATTTCATTGTTGATGTATATTTGTGGGTGAAAATAATTGATATTAACATATACATTTACTTTTTATCTCCACTTCTTAAAAAGATGGTAAGCAGCATCTGTGGTAAAGTATGTGGAGACAGTAACCTAGTTTATTTATTAGTTTGCTGGAGACATTTAGAATGCTAGAACATGGTTGTTAAAAGATGCAAAGGCATGTTTGCCATTAGAAATAGCCTATCCAATTTTGAATTTGATCTTTCTTCTACAAATGGGAATAGGAAATAAAAAATTTGTATCTGGTCTTATAGTCACAGCATGATACCTACCTCATTTTGATATGAGCATACTTTGCATTTATAAAAATTAAAAAAAAATAAAAAAAGTTAAGAGATTTTTGCACTAGATACACTGAGCTGGGACCCTTTCTGATCTCATTCATCGGTGCTGCATATTCAATGTGCATTGACCTTTCCCCTATTAAGCTCCAATGATTTATTGTTCTAAATATGTTATCAATGGATGTTGTTCTCCATTAGATTATGTTGTTTCTTTTAAGAAGTGATAGCGTAATATTTTGTCCAACTGGCATATTATTTGTGTAATTTTTTTCCCTCCAATTTATCTTGTAGTGATCGAACCATCACACTCTACGATTTGCGCATGTCATCCCCGGCAAGGAAGGTTATCATGAGGGTAATATTGTCTCTCCAACTCTTTAATTGTTGACATATGGATTCAATCAATTATATACCTTTTAAAAAACAGCAGATTAAGTTGAAATTGCAGAAGAAACTAGAATCTTGTGCCTACAAAAGAGCTGCCTAAGTGTCAAATGGACATGATCATGATCCCAACTATGTTCGAATTCATTGCATCATTTTGACCTCTTCACGAAAGAAACTTCTTGTGATTGATTAAGATACTTTCTTGGGAGATTGTGCACTGTAATCAAACCTAAATGTGAGATAGTGTACGGTAACCAGGCAGCTGACGCCATGGGGGCTGTTTTTTAGAAGGGACTTAAGTGCTTGGCACATGAGCCTGTCCTCCCTGCTGTATTAGAGTATGTAAAAGACGCATATTTTGGCAGGCCAAAAACAACAGGAAGTGACATACTGCAACTGTGGATCTATACTGAATAGGCCTGCTGTAATAAGTTATGAAATTGTGCAGGCATTTCATTTTTGGGAGCAGAGGGTAAAAACTTGAAAGCATTTTTATATGTTAAATTTTGTATGCTGCTCTTTTATTAGTAAAATAATTTATTGAAAAATATAAAGGTGCAAATGCTCAAGCACATAAGGTTGTCAAACAGTCCTGCGGTCAAATGGCCAAAGAACGATTAAAATGAAGAGAATCTAAGTATATGAACAAACAAAAGGAAAGAAAGAGAAAAAGACTCAGGAAAAAATAAAAACCTAACCCATTTTGATGTAAGAATAAGAACTATGTACGTGAGATTAAATGTGCGCACAAGAATTCTATAGTTTATAGGCAATTTCTACTAGTGTACTCTAAAATGCTCTGGTATTCCATGTCTTCTGACTGATGGCTATCTGTATCTGGAATATGTTTGTTTTTAACATGTTTTCCCTTTATGTGTTCTGACATGTATCTTCTTGTGACAGACAAAATGCAATTCTATTTCTTGGAACCCAATGGAGCCTATGAATTTCACAGCTGTAAGGACAACGATTTAAGTTTATTATGTTTAAACCAGAGTTTATTGTGGAGGGTTTAGATCAGACTGCTACTACACATCATTGTTGGGACTCCTGGATGTTCAGCACTGCAAAAGGATTTCAGTTAAATGGCTAGTTTCAATTAAAGTTGTCCCCTTCCAAAATAGTCCGGAACAGAATGTATTTAAAAACTTCTCAATCTCTAAGTGTAGCCATTGCAGCTGCCGCCTTATAGCAATTTACTAGTACTTAGTTAATGTGTCAGTGGCCCCTTCTTTTCAATGGTATTATTCTTATTTTTATAAAATAATAGTACTCTTATTGAGTTTGATCTTCTGACCCTCTATTTATGAATTGCACGCCATTTGATCTGTTTGACTCTGTGATGGGATGATATCTGGTTATACAATTTGTTAGATTGTTTGAACGATTGGCTTCTGTACTTAGCCTATTCTTAATTCTTCTCATGAAGTAGTTACTTTCCATGATGATGCAGGCAAATGAGGATTGCAATTGTTATAGTTATGACTCTAGGAAGCTAGACGAAGCTAAGTGTGTACACATGGGTCATGAATCTGCAGTGTAAGATTTTCTTTGCTTATTGCTAATTACTGTTTTAGCTATCATTATTTAAAATATTTGTTCATTTCACCTCCAGGATGGATATTGATTACTCACCTACTGGTCGCGAATTTGTTACTGGATCTTATGATCGAACAGTTGAGTTTTCTTGTAGTTGTTCTTGTTTCATCTTTTAACATGTGTCATTGATGAGGATGAGGACAGCAGTAGTGCTTAATCAAACTTCTTCTTTACAGATTAGAATTTTTCATTACAATGGAGGTCGAAGCAGGGAAATCTATCATACAAAAAGAATGCAAAGGTTTTGCCTATTTTAAGATCTTTTGTCAATCTCAGTGTCTTTTTAGTGATTATCTGATTTATTGAATATTTCTGATGAATTTCCTTGAGCAAATTGTTTGTTTGTGTTTGGACTTGTTACCTGAAGCAATGGGGCTATTATATGCAAGATTTGCGTGGTTTTTGAGCATATCTGATCCAAGTTGTACAATTTCTATAGAATAATGGTGCATTTTCTGACAGCAGTTTTTTGCCACTTCTTTGTTTTTAGGGTGTTTTGTGTCAAGTTTAGCTGTGATGCAAGTTATGTTATCTCAGGAAGCGATGATACCAACCTTAGGCTTTGGAAGGCAAAAGCATCAGAACAATTGGGGGTTGTAAGTATCTTTCTTTCGCGCCTTTGCTGTCACAGTATTTTGAGTTGTGGCTATGATGCTATTTTGTTCTATCAATAATTTATGATGAAATGCAAATCCAATATTCTTATTTGTATTCATGGTCTGATTGACCAATGATTTTGACATCATGAAACTTGTGATATTACACTATAGTTACGATTTCCTTGGACATTAGTGATTTGTCTGCCTTTCTCCAGCTGATTCTTCATATTTGTAGACTTCAATCTACTTCTTGGCTACATAGCTTTAACATTGAGTTTTTTTTTTTTTTTTTTTTTCCCTTTGACTATAGCTTCATCCAAGGGAACAAAGAAAACATGCATACCATGAATCTGTCAAGAATCGTTACAAGCATCTACCTGAAATCAAGCGTATAGTAAGGTAAGATGGTAGTTGAAACATACGCTTAATGAAGCTATTAATGTGTGTTTTTGTATGCATAAAGCTCGACAACAAATTCTTTTGACTATACTGAGTAGGGTTAGTGGGGAAGGTATGCTTTACTCATATTCTTGCTATGTATGTAATTGAGCAGGCATAGGCACTTGCCGAAACCAATATACAAGGCGGCTGCTCTGCGACGCACTATGATGCAAGCTGAGAGAAGGAAAGCAGAAAGAAGGAAAGCTCATAGTGCCCCTGGAAGTATTGTAACTGAGCCTGTGCGTAAAAGAAGAATCACTAAAGAAGTTGAATGAGTTGCACAATTGTTGAAGGTATGTCTGGATCTGAATTATTCCCTGGTCCAAACGCCAGGTCCTTTATGGCATCGATTGCTGAGTTGAGTGATCCCCCACTTGTCATTCCTCGTGTACCATCTAAAAACATGTATGTAGCAATTTTGACGGTCCTCCCAGTTCTATTGGTTTTTGTAATCTAATGTTAATGTCACAATTCAATTTACTCCTAATGAGCAGCAAAATTTTGGATCTCATACAATCTGCTTAGCAGTGAGATTCCTGTACTATTTTAGCTTGTATGAAAACGATTTGGATTTAGAGCTGAACTAACTTTTTAGAAATATGCTATTGATAGTTATTGAATAAGAATATAAAATTAATTAAATCTTAATAGTATATTGCTATACATGCATTTCTAGGAGAAGATTGCCAAGATTGAGCATCTATCAGTTCAGTACTGAATCTAAATTTATATGGGAAATGTCTTTGATTTGATCTCGCAGTGACTTAGATCATCAGTCTATCATAACCTTGTTGACTATTGGAGAAAGATTACGGCATGCAATCACAAGTATCACTGCACAAAAGAAGAGGCAGATTGACAAACTAAACAGTAGTTCAAGTTTTCAACGAACAAAATGTAGGCTACATATGTGTTGCAATCTAAAAGTCAAATTATTTTTATCTCACATTTATGATGTGAAAAATCTTATAACACTTATTATTTTTGTGAAACTATTAATTTTTATTTTATAGTTATTAAATTTTTTTTCACAACTATAATTTAAAATTAAAATATCTCAATATCAAATAAAGTCGTAATCAATAATTGGTAAAAAGTTATTGAAAGACTAAGCCGCGTAATAATTATGGCCGTAATCAAGAATTGGTGAAAAGTTATTGAAAGATCAAGCTGCGTAATAATTTTCACAAGGTCACTAGTTATGGTTAATTTCTGCTCGACTGCACCGACCACCCATCAGTTGGTCTTAATTTCTAACAATCAGTTTATGTAGGAAATTTAGTCTTTCTTAATTACTAACAATTAATTGTGAAATTTCCTACACTCAGCACGATGCCCCCCAGAAACAATCTTTTTGCTTCCTCAACTGAACAAGAATGCACTGAAACCGGTTGTCCTCGAGGGATTTATCAACAGTCCCCACAATCATACTGCACTAAAAAATTTAGCCATTGAGGGTTCGTGAAAAATCCATGAACTGGCACCCCTAAATGCAGAAATGAGGGATGATTTCAGAAGACCTATTTGAGCCTTCAAATCATTTTCACCCTGTTCAAACAATTCGTAGCATTCAGCATAAATCTCAGGTCATCTCCACAGTATGTATGCAGACATACAACATTCACAATCAACATGCTTGCTAATTGAACTGTTATTTATTTGCATACAAGTCAAAATAAGATTTAGATGCCTTTGCTTGAAAAATCATAGGAAAAACCTGACAAGGCGTAGTGCAATAGTTGCCTAAATGTTTTGAAAGAAAAATCAGTTGCATTACAGTTGTCAAAATACAAGGTGTCCTATTTTTTAGCAGTATTTCTTTTCATAAAGATGCCAGACTGAAGGAAAAAGAGGGGGGAAAAACAGAGAAATAATGACTAGTTATGATCGCTGCTTTCTATCATCATCCTCATCATCATCTGAGTCACCACTTTCACGAAAACGTGGATTCTTCTCCTGTTGCATCAAGACAAATGTAAGATTATAAATCACAAAACAACATCTATTGCAAACTACCATTCTCAATACTATATATTTTTTGAACAGTATATAAATGTAAATCAAACCCCTCTAACATTGATGTGTGAGAAACTCTGAACCTCTCACACTACCCCAGAAGATCTTACCAGATGTTCAAACAATAATGTGAAGAAGCATAACATGATATTCTTGCTTTCCCTCTGACCATCCAATGTAATCAACACTTCATTATAATCAGGTTGAAACTACTGTAAAATCTTTAATCTTCTCTATTCTACTCCAAGATTTATGCCTATACTTATTCCACTCCCACCCCACCCATTTTAAATTTCACAGACAGGCCCCACATGCATAGCAGGACAACAAGATGGAAGAAAGAGGCCGTTCCAGATTAAACATTTACCGGTCTTGATTCATGATCAGAATTTCTCCTAGATTCAAAATCTGCACTTCTCTTTGACGTCTCATGTGCATGACGATCATCTTCCCGATGTCTCTTCCTATGATAATCTGCTTTCTCAAAAGAAGTCAGCAATCAAACAAAACTTCTCATTGAAGACAGATCAAATGAGTAAAAGATGAACTGGGATACAAGGCAGTAAAGTAAGCACCTCTGCCATGCCGATGAGAGCCCCCATGTCCATGGCCTCCACCATGTCTACCATCTGCAATAACATTTAGTTTTCAGTAGACAATTGAAGCAATCCCTTCTCTTTTAGCTTAATTCCACATAAAATTCTCAGAACATCAATAGTTGGCTTGACAACATCCACAAGGTCAGGGTTAGGTTAATATTTCTGGGTCTGTAATAAGGTCATGCAGGCCTATAACTTGCCAAATTCAAGCCTTTGCATTTTTCCCAAATTCAAGGGAAATTGAAACATATTCCACATCATTAAACAATGAACAAATGAGGGCCAAAGAAAAAATAGAAGGCAAGCGTATTGTGAACTGCATTAAATATTCTCAGAAATAAAGATCCACATAAAATGGCACTGAAACTTACAACGAGGTGGCATAACCGGCTGGAAAGAGTTCAATGAACCAGTACCATAATCTACAAGCTGTCTTTGTGCTTCTAACTCTCTCTGAACTAATTTTCCATAACCACCTCTGCGTATAAGACATTAAGGAAACTGCAAACTGAATGAGCATCTGAATTTTTGAACTAACAATGAATATCACCAACCACAAATTAGATGATTGACAGATTTATATGCATCACCACCGAAACTGTTGAAAGCCTCTGTTTGGTGAAAACTTATATTAACCACATCAGATCAACAAATGAAATTTGTAGAGTTAACAAAAGGATATCAGGATCATAATCTGTTCGGTATTCATCCCGCACCTGGACACATACAAGAATGACAAAATAAATAAATAAATGAATAAATCGCCAAGAAGATTAGACTTCAAGCAGTAATTACTGATAAGGACCTCTAACTCACCTGCCCACCACTTCGACCACGACCCCATTGTCTTCCATCCTGAAATCCCCAATCAAAATCAACTCTAATAGGACGGTCATCAAGAATCGTCCCACTTATATATTTGACAGCATCTTCGGTATCTTCTCTGGAGTAGAATCTGGAAGGAAGAAATCATATCATTCGATAAAGAACTAGCTCGAACAGAAAAATCCCATGAAAAATTACCATTATCACATTTCCAAACTACTAGACTATTGATCGATATTGCAATGCAAAAGCAAAACGTTCAATAAATAAAATAACCCAAAAGGGGAAAGAAAAAAAAAGGGTACATTTGAAAAAACCTAACACAAGACATACAAGACAAAACAAAAGCCACAGGGCGTTTTGGAGTTTTTGTCCAAACCCATGATGATTTTCTTAATTTCCCCAGCTCGTGAAAAGAGCTCATAAATTTGCTCTTCCGTCGTGTAAAACGACATGTTCCCGACGTAAACAGTAGTTGAAGATAGCAACGCTTCCTCGAATTCTTCTTGAGTCCCCGGAAACCTTCTGTCACGATAAGCTGAAAGCTTCGTTTGATCCTAAAATTACCAGAATTAAAAATTTAAAAACAAAAAGTAAACAAATTAAAAAATTTCCTAAATTTTTGTTTAGGAATTTCAAATTTTTGTTTAGGGTAAGGACAGTGGGTTGAAAATTTTACCTTGAATAGAGAAGCCATGGCCGATAGCTCTCCCAGTAGAAGAGAGAACTAATAAAACAATGTCGGGTGCGCTACTGTCTGCTTACCAACGAAAGATGCTGTTTGGTAATAGCTAATTCTGTAACCCAGGGTTTGTAAATTATCGATAAACAAGGCACTTCATTATTTGGTCTTAAATCAAAACATAACGTTATTAGCCTAGTGGCACGATCCATGGATTTAAGAGCATGAGTCCGATTACCGGCAATGGTTGGAACTTCATTTCTTGTTCTTTTTCAATTGAATTGAATAATGGTAAATTTTACTTTCTCTTAGTACAGATGGGAACAAATATTTCTCTAATATTGTGTGAGCATAAAAATTTGAGTGGCATCGTACTAAATTTATTGAGAATAGTATTAATAATCTTTTTATTATAAGTACAGTATATTTGAAAAAAAAAAAAGCGTCATACATTTTAGAAAATAAAAAAATAAACACATTAAAGAGATTTTTAGACATTGAATTCCTAATTCATTTTATCAGTGACAAAAATATTTAAGAGATAACAACAATAAATTGACAATATCGGAAAAATTGTTTTAAAATTTTACGGCACCTTTTTTTTTTTTAACTTTAGGGTTGTTTAGTTTTTGTCTGGAGTCTAAATTTTACTTATTTTCAAATATTTATAGTTTTTAATTTATTTATTTTTATCACTTATGTCTGATTATAAAATAATTATGTCTGAAGAAAAAATTAAATACTTTAACTTTTATCTGAATAATAAAATTTTAATATCATTTTTCATTAATACCTCTATGAAACAAATTTATTTCCTATTATATAATTTTTTTTATTTATCCTTTTATTGGTTCTATGCGTGTATTCAAATATTATTATTATTGTTTAAATGAGAATTTTTAAAACATAATAGAAATTTAGGTAAATGTATTTTATTATTTGTCCATCTCATGTTTTATATATTTATTTATTATTTTTATAATAGATTTTGAATTTTATTTAATACCTTAATTTTAATTCACATGATTAAATAATTCTTGATTGGTCAAGGTAATTAACAAGAAGAAAATATCAATATAATATACTAAACATAACATTATAAGTATATTAATATAAAAAAATATGTGTCCTAAATATTTTTTTTCATGCTTCGTTAATGTAAACGTTATCAATATATTTTTTTAACTAATCAAATAATTTATTTATAATTTATCATGAATTTAACTAATAAAATCTAAGTAGTCTTAATATCTAAGGTTATATATATCAAAATATTATATTTTTAGATGTTTTAATTTTTTAAAAAACAAACAATTTAACTCTCGTATTCATATATCAAAAAAAATCATTTAAATACACATATACTTCCTATAGGCCCACTGGAGAGTGGTCAATTCCGCTGCCGATAAGTCGATTCAATCACGTATTTGAGGACGGCTATAAGCAGGCCGTTTGCTATTGGATAAGGGCTGCCTTGTGTCACGGACCGGTTTGTTTCCTTGCGATACCGTGCGGCCTTAGGCGCCAAATTCACACACTCTTGACCCTAAGTCAGCCTCAAACTCAAATCCGCTACTGGATTCGAAGACAGGAAAGTGGATTCCGCTCGGAGACACTCAAGATTGGAGGAAAGGACTTGTATTACTTGAGAAAGCTTACAAAGCTACAATGTTTATTGGATTTTCGGATGATATGAGCCGAATGAGGCTCCTCCTATTTATAGGATACAAAGAAGCATTAAATCTATGCCAACTACCAACTACCACCTACCACATTAATATTTACACAAGTCTCTAGGGTTTCTAGAACCCTCCGCGGGCCGGGCCATGAGAAAAGACGCGGACCGTGACATTCTCCCCTACCTATTCCGGAGACGTCCTCGTCGACTTGCTATGGAATGCTTTGATCTTGTCTCGGAATTGCCATAAATCGTTGGCGGGCTCCCAACTTGCTTCGCTCTCGGATAAACCTTTCCACTTGACATAATACTCTTGGCTTGGCGGATAGCCCTTTTTCCGCATAATTCGATCCGCCAAAACTTCCTCCACTTCTTTGTCGTAGACCTTTGTGTTACCGAATGGCGGCCGCTTGCATCCGCTCCGTGATGGATCCTCCGCATCACTGTGATATGGCTTCAAGCAACTAACATGGAATACCGGATGTAGTCTGAGCGAGGAGGGTAACTCAAGCTTGTACGACACGTTTCCGACCCTCTTAATCACTGGAAATGGCCCCTCATACTTCCGAACTAGGCCCTTGTGCAGCGGACGTGTAGACTTGTGCTGGGACGGAAGGATCTTGACTAGCACCATGTCCCCCACATTGAACTCCAAGTGTCTACGCTTGCCATCCGCCCATTTCTTCATCCGCTTGCCCGCTTTGTCAAGGTGCGCACGAGCTATGTCCGCTTGCTCATGCCACGACTTGGCCACTTTGTCCCGCATTAGCGGCTCCTTGATTTTCCTCCGCAACTCCTCTAATTTCGGTGGAGACATGCGATATGGTGCCCGCGCAGGCGGTATGGCCCCCGGCTCCATCTCAATCTTGTGATCTACCTCCCGATGTGGCGGCAAGCACTTTGGCAACTCGGGTGGCATCACGTCCGCATACTCTTCAAGGACTTGAGCTACCGACTCCGGTATGGCCTCCGTGGCCTTGGTCCCATCTCCGACCTCATGGATGGTGGCGAGAAAAGTGTCCTCGCACCGTTTGACACCCTTGCTGACTTGCATCGCGGAAAGTTGGCCTGGCGGTGCGGCCTTGGTCACCGTCGGAACCATGCATGGAGTGCCCTCCAAAATACACACCGAGTTGAATTTCGGAAGCGGAACCGCATTGAACTGACGCAAGAACTCCATGCCCAACACTAGCGTGAAGTCATCAAGCGGAACCACAGAAAAATTCGCCTTGCCTCGCCAAGCGCCCAAGTGCAACTCCACATTGCGTGCAACTCCGCTCAATGGCTTGGCCTCCGAATTTACCGTCTTGAGCCAGCCCTCCGACTTCTCAACTTTGAGTCCCAGCCGCATGGCCTCATCCACCTTGATGAAGTTGTGCGATGCCCCGGTGTCAATCAAGGCTTGCACTCTCTTCCCGTTGATCACAGTCTCCACGTGCATGAGTGACTTGTCTTGCACCTTGGCTGGAATTTGCTTCGCCTTCAACGCGTTAAAGAGTTGAAGACAGCCCATGTTAGCGGCGTCGGCCGTTGGTGACTCCGGTTGCTTGTCCCCGGTCTCGCTAAACATGGCGTTGAAAGCCTTCTTCTTTGGGCAATCCCACACCCAATGGTCTCCGTCACAAAGGAAGCAATTGTGCTTGCGATTGGCCTCCTTTTTGCCATCCTTCGGGCCATCCCTCGGACCGTCCCTCGGGCCATCCCTCTTTTGCGGCTTATCCTTGCCGTCATGGTGCGGCGGCCTATCGCCCTTCGCTCCCCCACCTTTGCCATATTGGGGCCTCTCATCCTTCTTCGGCTTCGAAGACTCACCCTTCCGAAACTCCACAAGCGTGTCCGCCTCGGTGAGGGCCGTGGATATGTCATTCACTTGGCGTCGTTGCAACTCTCGTTGCGCCCACGGTTGGAGTCCCTCCATGAAGTTGAACAGCAAGTCGTCCGTGTTCATGTTGTCGATTTGAAGCATGAGCTTCGAGAATTCATCGACATACTTCGAGATAGAGGCCGTGTGCTTCAGCTCCCTCATTCTCTTGCGAGCCTCGTACGCCACATTCCCCGGATAGAATTGCTTCTTGAGTTCACATTTCAGCAACTCCCATGTGTTGATAATGCACGTTCCGCGCATAATCTCAGCATGCTTCCGCTGCCACCAAGCGGTCGCGTGATCCTCAAGGTACCCGGTTGCGATATTCACCCGTTCTTGGTCACCATGGACATTGGTGGCCTCGAAGTACCTCTCCATGGACCACAAGAAGTTCTCGATCTCTTGGGCATCCCTCTTGCCCCTGTACCTCCTTGGCCTCGGAACCTCGACCCTCATAGGAAGTGCGGCATTGGTGTTGAGCACTCCGCTCGTCACCGCTCTCTTGCAAAGCGCCCAATCGGACTTAGTTTCCTCAAGGCCAGCCTGCAGCTCCTCGACTTGAGTCCGCAGCGCCTCAATAGAGTTTAGGACCACAGCCTGGAACTCCTCAAGACATTGGCGTTGCGCCAACACGTCCTGACTCAAATCGACCACCCGCCCTCCAAGGCCATCAACCTCCTCCATCTTCTCCTCAAAGACTTCGAGGTGCTCCTTGATCTCGGCAATGGCGATCTCACCACGGATAACCCGGTTCTCCATGGCGTTGAGCAAGTCAACCGACTTCTCCTTGTTGTTCTTCCCCTTCTTCGCATTGGGGTTTGCTTCCCTCCCCCTTTGGTCATCATGAGTGACATCCGACATTCTTCCTTCCGAATAACGCAGCAACACACGAGTGTTATCGGCTCTGATACCAACTGTCACGGACCGGTTTGTTTCCTTGCGATACCGTGCGGCCTTAGGCGCCAAATTCACACACTCTTGACCCTAAGTCAGCCTCAAACTCAAATCCGCTACTGGATTCGAAGACAGGAAAGTGGATTCCGCTCGGAGACACTCAAGATTGGAGGAAAGGACTTGTATTACTTGAGAAAGCTTACAAAGCTACAATGTTTATTGGATTTTCGGATGATATGAGCCGAATGAGGCTCCTCCTATTTATAGGATACAAAGAAGCATTAAATCTATGCCAACTACCAATTACCACCTACCACATTAATATTTACACAAGTCTCTAGGGTTTCTAGAACCCTCCGCGGGCTGGGCCATGAGAAAAGACGCGGACCGTGACACTTGCCTATCTTTGGTTCAAGCTCATCCGAGACCCCAAGGGGTTGGTCGCAAGCTTGTTCAGGACTCTTAGGTCGTTGGCTCCACATCTGCGTAATGAAAATAGAGAGGCATAATACTAATTTACACAATACATCCGCGCATGTGCGTGTATGTGTGTGTGCGTATATGTATGTAGGCATATTTAGACTTAAGCTAAATTTATATCAATTTAAATTTTTAGAACTAAAAAAAAAACAAAAAAAACGTTACCTTAATCATTTATATTAAATCTGATTTCTTAGTGTAGTCGCACATTGTTTTTAAGTGTGGATTGCGAGAGTAACATTACATGCATGTACATTTTTCAAACTAATTGTATTAAGTTAATATATCAGTAATTTATTAGTTGAATTAAAAATATAAAATAATAAAAATTAATTATTTAAATTGAAGTATATTTAATTTAATTAATTAAATTATATCACATAAATTTATAAAAAAAATTTATAATTCATTATTATTAATAAATTAATAATAATAACAATAATTATTATTATTATAACAACCATAATAGAAACATCTTTATTTCCTCTTTTAAAATCTTAAACAGAGCGAGAATCTCAATCAACTCTTGGTGCAGGCTCTGCTTACAGGAATAGCCAGACACTCCTCAGGGTTTTAGCCTCCGCAGAAGAGCGGTCCCCTTAATTCGCAAAACCCCACAACACCACAAAATTTAATTAAAAAGTCCCCCCTGACTTTGTCGATTCCGAATACTAACAAAATATGGCCTCATTTGCTGCCGCCAGATCAATTTTCCGGTCTAACTCGGCTCGTAACGCCGCCGCGCGGCTCGCTTCCCAAGCCAAGACCAAGGCCGTCCCCTCTCCCTTGGGTGTCTCCGCGAAGAAACCCCTCTCCCTCGCTGCTCTCAGGTCAGCACCATTACTTGTTCATTTATTACTAAAAAAAAAAAAAAGAGAAAAGTTTTTTTCTTTTTATTAATAAAATTTGTTTTCTCATTTGATAATGAAGGAGTCCCGTTGAAATGAGCTTTTGCGTGGAATCAATGCTGCCGTATCATACGGCCACGGCTTCGGCTTTGTTGACTTCACTGCTCTCCATCTCTCAACGTGGTTACGGTTGGCTTCCTGAAGGTAGCCTCGCCTCACGCTCTCAAAATGATTTGCGTGTTTCGTATGCTTTATCCATTTTGGTGCATTTCGTCTGTTTGTTTTTGAGAAATGAAAGCATTAGATTGGGTTTTTGAATACATGGATAGAGATTGATTAATTGATGGATGGGTTTTCAGCAAGAGTTGCATACTTTTTATGTTGATAATAGATAGATAAAGCATATTGATGCTTTTATCCTTGAATTAGGCAAATGATGATCTTTTTGTCCCTTTGATTTTCTGGTAAGATGGTGGGTTGGCTTAAAAAACCATAACTATGTCTACAGATTGGCATGCAAGTATATAAAATATGTTTTGATCAGAAGATGCAGCTTAAATTAATTGTGTGGATATTTTCATGATCTCTCCTTCTTTCCTTTTCTATTTTAATGGGGTGATGTGCTTGGCCAGGTACCTAGGTTTGATGGCCTATGCTCATGTCCTAGACAATTTCTGCCATTCTCTTTCTCCTGTGTTGTTTTTGATGAGTCGTGTGTACTGTTCTTCGTGTTGTAGGCCAAAAAAAGACTAGATGAAGTTCGGAAGGCAAAGATGGAATTGACTTGGATTTGTATATTTTTCAAGCATTTAAGCTACTTGGGAATGGCATTGTCTGTAGACTAGGGAATAGGGTTGTTATTTCAAAAGAACAATCGAATATATCGTAACTTGATGGTTTTTGAGAAACATTGATGTACCGCAAGCCTGTTCGCGTTTTTTTTTTTTTTTTTTTTTTGGGCAAGCATTTTCTATTGCATGTTATATGTTTTGCTTTCCATAATATTAAAGCTTCATTATATGTATGGCTTTCTCATTTGAGATGTTTGAAATGTTATGCATGTTTATATGGTTATATTTGATGTGATAGTTGGTAAGATTAATCAAATGTGCTTGCAATTAGGAATATGTTATTTCATTGAAGCGCATTTCAATTAGGATTGGTGTGATCATTAAGGCAGCACACTAATAAATTTTATTCCATCAGCTCGCAATGATGATGTGTGATGAATGTTCAGAGGAATCAAGCCAGTTTTATGGTAAAAAGGAAAAAAAAAAAAAAAAGAAATGCTTCTAAGGCACTGATCGCTTAGAAGTTTTATGTGAGCCACCGAGAAGAGACAAGTTGGGCTAGTAGACAGCTTTTTGTCTTGAAGATATTTCTCCTTTCATTCAGTTTGATGTTGGATATGAAGTTCATACACCACAAAAGCCAAAGTGTATTGCAGATTATCAATATAAGTTCTTGATTCACTTTTTGATTATTTTAGATTGTGATGGTGCTAGTAAAAATCTTGAAGTGTTTCATGGGTCTAATAAATTAGCAATAATGATGCATGATGCATGCCAAAGGGGTTGTTTAGAAGTTTTGTTTTCTTCAAAGATTGTTGCATTTTAAGAGAAGCACACCTGCTTCTTTGGAAATATGATAAGTAGTCTTCTGGAAAATTGCATGAGTAAATTGTTATGTATTTGTACTTTATGTAAGGATGGCAATTTTGACTGCAAACTCACCTGCTACCACCTGCAATGGGTAATTTGCGGGCACTAGGTGGATTTGCTACTACAAACTAAAACCAGTTGCAGGTAATGGGCGGGTTTAGTAAAGAGAGAATACCCAGTGGATACTTGCACTAGTACCTCTTACCTACATTAGTGTTTTTTTTTTTTTCATTTTTATAATGTTATTTAATATTTAAACATGAAAATATAAAATCTAAACTACAATAAAAGTAGTAAATAGCCAATTCCTTGAAGATCATGATGAGATTGATGAGATAAGGATCTTTTGCTTAAAACATGGAGTATCATATGCTTATTATAATTTTGTAGTTTATGTTTATATTTGGAAAATAATAATTTTAACCAAAACTGTAGGAATCATGTTGAATGGGAACTAGTGGTGGTTAATAAGATAAAGATCTTAAACTCTTGGAGCACGGCGTTGAAGGAGATGAGTTGTGGATGCTACTGTTGGACGCTATTTTGTGGTTCTTTTTTCATTTTTCTGTTCCAGCTAACAGTACTTGTGATGGATTTTTATATTCACCCTTAAATTGGAGAATTACGTTAGATTGATAAATTTGTTGTATTTCTGTTTTTTTAGTGTTCAAATTTTAATATCTCATATCTACATCAATAAATATTAGATTCAAGTATTCTATGTGGATTTTTTAGGCTGATGTTATAAATTTATATTTTGAATTATATAGTTATATTCTTAGGTTTGATGAAATGTACATTTTCATATTTGTGATTTGAAATTTTGGAAACTATAAAAAATCCATCAAATACCATTGCAGTTTGGTAATAGTTAAACCCGCAATTGGCGGTCCCCCACCCCCCCTTCCGGAGGTATAGGTGTGGTACTGGCAAATTCACAACATATCCTATCAACTGCTGTTCCTTTATGATTGTTTAGCCAGTTTTCAAATAGTTGTGATTTAAGTGGGTCTGTCCTTTACATTTAAATTTATCTTTCCTTCCAATTTTCATATTTTTAGTTCATAAGATAGGTTATAATGATCTTCTGTAGCAGTTCCTCAATGTACACCTTCCTCAATGTGATTGATATGAGATAGGAACGTGTATTCAAGCATCGATGCCCTTGGGACTCAATTAGCCTCCAGATGTTGGTTCCAGTATTTTGACTATCCTAAGCATGTTAAGAACTGACCTTTGAATTCTCCAAGTGGTATTAGGAATGTGGTATGCAAGAGTCCAATGCTCTCTCTTAATCCTACCACATTGTGTTTATCTTCCTTGGGATTTTGTTCTCCCCTTTGTTATTTAGGCATTGGCAATGGAAGAAAAAAATTTACTTTTTAAGTGTAATGAATTTTGTTGTCATTCTTTAGGCTTTTGTTGCTTTGGCTTTCATTTGTTCTTTTCACATGAAACTCTCCACGGTTATAGATATTCTTATGCATTGATCATTCAGATTTTGATTGACTTGAAAATGAAGCATAGCCTTTCGTGTGAAGAAACTTTCATGGTCATATATCCTAGGTAAATCTCTTTTGTTCCCACAGTTCAGTGTTTACTTTCTTATTTTCTTTTTGAATCCCGAGTCCAAGACATTAGATACTTTCTTGCCATTTAGGTTTCTCACTTCACACATAAGGTATTATGTCCTCGTGCAACTTTTCTCTTCATCATTTCTAACTACATCTTTTGCTTGTATTAGGGCTGTAATCTCTAGTCTTTGATCGCTGCATCAGGAGGAATGTGTGGACTTTTCTTGCCAAACTGAGTGTATTAGGTGCATTTGCTACTTGGAAGTTCTTAATGTTCCTGTTCAAATCGGTCTTGCATGGATGTCACCAGTTCCTTGAATCCTGAAGTTTATGGGTGTTCCTTAGCTTTTCTACTCAGAAGTGATATCACCGAATATGATCAGGAGTGTTTAGAATTTAATTCAATCTCATCAATTTCTTTGATTCATAGAAATATAATCTATAAAAATTTGATCAGTAGATTAGTAAAATGGATTGGAATGAAAATTTAAAAATTCACGGTCAATGAATTGACTTCTATAAATTCTAAAAAATTTGCGAATCTACAAAAAAAAAAATTATTTGATAAAAAATTAAGTTTGTAAATATAACATTAATATTTACTAATATATAAATAAGTTAAAATATCGTTATATTAATATTATATTATATCTTATTTAATAATAATATAAAATAAAATAATAAATAAACATATATAACTTTCAAAGTAGTTAATTTTTATATATTGATATAAACAAATGAGATTTTTTTTCTTTTTGATTTATTATATTTTGAAATTGTGAGTATATTTTCTAACTTTATTTAAACAATTAATTTATTAAAATCTTATTTAATTGCTAATAAAATTATTTTATATTAATTATTTTTATTTAGTTAGTTTGTAGATATGGCAGAATTAAAAATTTTTAACCCATAAATCAATTTATAAAATAATAAGTTTGATATAAATTGAATTCAATTCACATTCGATCCACAGACATATGAATTGAACTTTACTAATTCATGAATTATATTATATTAAAATTTTATAATCTGCAGAATTATACATTGAACATGAATTGCTATTCAATCTGCTAGCGCCCTTAACTATGATCGTTGAATTTAATTTTCGTTTACTTGCATCTTAGCTTAGGTCTAGGTGCGTGCCTTTTCTCAAGGAAGCTATGAACCAGTACCCGAGGAATAATGTTGCAAATGCCAAACAGCCTTAACACATTTGAGCACCAAACACATGCAGCAATCCTCTGATTTCTGTACAAAGCTGAGGAATCAAGAGCAAATTGCGATAAGGCGCTAAGCCACAGCCTATGGGGCATACTTTTGTTTTTCACTCAAATACGTTTGTTTTTAACTGAAGTTTCGTTTTTAAGTTGAGGAACACCGTGACAAGTTTCGTTGCGACATTCGTCTGATCTTTAAATACATCATTGAGTTTTGAAGGTTCACTAGTAGCTCGTTTTGGGACAGTCTAACGCAAGCATGATTGTCGTCAATGATATAAGATTAGGTCAATGTCAACGCCATAACAAACGGGTGTCAAAAATTTGTCATAATTAGTTTCTTCATCATTGCAAGCCATATCGATCGTTTTAAAATAGAACGATGCAATTTCTCAAGAGGACAAGCGACGACAGAAAAGCAAAACTCTGGAATCTACCTTCAACCGTCATGCCAAGTTTGTGTTTTTTCCAGGGTTGGCTAACGATGCATCACCATCTGACAATATTGTCTGCTTGGCAACACCTTTGTCGCATACCCGGGAATTACCCTCATGAGTTGTAAATATTGGCAATAGGCAAGCAAAAGCAAACAAACTCAGTGTTCAAAACCAAAATGGATGTGAATTTGTTGTCGCTCATCAACAATACAGCAATGAAAAGTAAAGAGAGTAAGATTTCGATCACCTTCAACACCGAGTAGTAATTAAAAATATAACATTAACTGATCCATTTCAAACACAATCAGAAACTTAATTTGCTTGTGTCTATCACATTAATATCAAAGCTGGAAAAAACCATATCAGCCAGAATTTTTTTACCACATCCATAAAAACTGGATCCCAATCAACATTTTCGACGGGGAATAAGAAGAATCAAACCTCCGGAAATACTAACCTACTAATATTCACCTCCAAATGATACCAATCACTCCACATTAACAAGCTCATACTCAACTAACGAGAGATTGTTACTCTCTTTAACGTCAAAGTTAGCAGGTTCAGTGACTTCAATGCGTCCCCATTTATCAACTGCTAGCCTCATTGACCCCTTGAACATATCAATCTTAGCATTACGTAGGATCACAGTGGTGCCAGGCGTCATAATATCAACTGCATCAAAATAAAGCTATCAAGAACATAGCATATACCTTAACAGCAAGTATCAGATCACTGCCAAAAAGTAAAGAACAAACACCTATGGCCATCTGCCCATGTGGGAACCAAACAAATAACACTCTTTTCGTATTCCAAAAGTTTTTAAACTACTTGTGTGCGCATCTAAGAGTTAAAAAAAAAAAAAAAGAAAAAAAGAAAGAAAGAAACACCGGTGAGCTTTATACAAAGTCATGATATACAACAGCCTAAGTTCATTGCCTCTGACATAAACATAGAGATTAAAGAACATATTAAGTAAACCAAATAACTCAGAAAATTTCATATTTATTTTGTTATTTATATTAATTCCGAACGGATTGACAAGTAAAGTAGTTTTCTTCTCCAATCAATCAATTTTTATAACTAAACTTTCAAATTGGAAACACGATACCAAGAAAATATCAAGCTTTTAAGAGCCCCAATTAATTAATACAGGAAAAGAGCACCACCAAAGAAAAGATTTAACCTTGGTCGTTGCGGGCAGTGAAGTAGATGGTACCGGTGTCGTCGCCGACAAGGCACTCCGCGATGCGAGGTGGTCGAGAAGGCTGAGAAAGAGAGGACAATGACCTTGCGCCACGTGGCTTGTTGACCTGCACGGGCTTCGACGACACCACCTTGACGGTCAGCGTGTGGCCGGTAGTTCCTGGCTTGAGCTGATCGACCTTAATAAAGACTGGCTTCCTCTTTGCCGTCGCACCCGCTGTCGCCATCACAACAAAGAACCCGAATACTAGGTCTTGGTTTAGGATTTCTTAGGGAATGAGAATTGAAGCAGCGACGAATAAGGGGGCGCACTAAATGAAGAGTGAGGTGGTTAGGGTTTTTCAATTCGGTGGCTTTTGTTACGTCGTTTCGAGGAAATGCCAAGCGTTATTCAGCCTAGACCACGTGTCCACCCTTCACTGGATTAAAAAAAGTTTATGCCAGTGGCCATTGGCCATTGCCTCCTAATATTCTCTAAGTTCTCTTTTTTAATTCTATCTATAATTTCAATGAAATCCACCCAAAAAAAAAAAAAGAAAAAGAAAAAGAAAAGAAGATTATAGAAATACATATAAGCTTATCGTGCAATGATTTTTTATTTTTTTATTCCCTAACTTAAAATTTTCTCAATTATTTTGAAAAGGAAATACTTTTATGTAAATGTTTTTCAATTTATTATGTGGGATAAAGTGGATTCTCTACTTAGAAAATTAAGATGATTTATGAAAAAATCTATAATATTCTTTATAATTTTATTCTTACCCAATCCTAAAAATTATTCTCACTAATGTACTCAACGACTATTCATTTCATTTGACAGCCAGCGCTTCCATTTCACAATTCTATTTAATTTCAGGCTCTTAATTCTATACGGTATTATGCATGTATAAAGCATAACAAAATTTTGGACCGATTAATATAGTACCATATCTGTTTGCCACTTGCGTGAGCTTCCGCCATCAATTGTTGTCAATCACTTCAATCTCTGCTGGACCTCACTTTCAGTGTTGGCATCATCATCAAGAGAATAAACAAGAGAAACACAGAAGAGATGGAAGCCGTTTTTATTTATACGGGATGATAAAGGTGAAGGACCAGCCATTTCTATGATACACCACTTAGCGTTAGCTTTTGTTTTTCTACAGTACAATTCCCTCATTCATCTGTTCTGTCTACAGAAAGAACAACTAATTGGTGCTTCAGAAGCATCGAGAGCTAAACTGCTACTTCTGGGTATCCTGTACTTCAGCCACCACTAATGCTTGCTGTTGTTGGGGCTGCTGCTCTTCTTCCACCTCTTGTCTTGGCACTAGGTGTTGCCGGCTGCACCTCAGTATTACCAACGAGATAAATGCTGCAAAAGAAAATAGTATCAAATTCATGTGAAACTTGCACATATGCTATTGTAGGGCCATGAATTTCTCTGCGTAAACGCATTGGTTTTTGAAAGTGAAAGATGTTTGTAGTTTGCTAAATTGATTAGTATCCAGCTTAACTTTCAGGGAATAGAACAATCATGTTCCACAGTAAATTGAGAAAGATTATTACTTGAAACTGGGGAATAATTATAGTGCGGCTTCCGATAAAGCGTGCCTCCATTTTACTTCTTTCCACTGTACTTATATGGTCTCATGAGAATTCAAATCCAGACATAAATATTGTTGATAATCAATATTCTAGTTACAGACTAGCAATGCCATCCGAATTTTACCTGCGAAAATGCGGGTTCTTATTGTAGATAGATTCCAGAATGCCATGACTGCCGATGCTGCCACAACTTTTTTGTGAGAACAAGAACCCCATGCTTCCAGCAACCAGTATTTTGTGTTGTCAACTGCAATAAGCAAAATTCACTTCCTTCAATTAAAGCACAAACAGAGAGGCGAACAATCTACATATCAAGTACATGGCTGAGTCTATACAAACCTTTGTGGTTTATCTGATTGGAGTAGCAAGAATATAGCTTTGGTACTATAAAGCTGCTAAAAAACCCTGTTCATATTCACAAAGGTCACCAAGAGGTTGAGTCAGTAACTAAATTTAAGATAAGATTCGTAAACCGAACAGTAAGTACATGAGGGCTGAACACTGCGGTTAACATACCTAGTGCACAGAGCCTCCACATCGTTATAAGATGGCCATATTCAGCTCCTAGAAGCAAAAATGGAACTACCTGTAACCAGAATCACAGCAAGGCTTGTATAAGACGCAGATCCTAAACAGCAAAACTTCTTTAGAAACATGACTGAAAGAACACTTGTTGTTACTTTGAGGGTCATTGATGGCTCTCCTGAGAATATCTCTCTTGTCTTTGAAATTGCAAGGTTACAAGCCGGAAGTATTACTCTACCAAATCTCAAAATGTCCTCTTCTTTCAGCATAAACCCTCGCCTATTTTCACTATTATTTCTGTGAATGTACCCATACCAAAACTCAGAAGGCGCAAGGATGAATTTAAACATAAAATGAAATAACAAATTGTGTAAGTACCTTTGCAAGATTGAATTTGAGAAGAATGATGCACCCAAGAACAGAAGACCGATTTGGGAAATAACCGAAAAGATGCTTAAACCATGAAATTAAGAAGATTCAGGTACCTTAATAATAATTCAAACACCAAAACCCAAACAAAAATCAATGAAAGAAGAGAGACCAAGAGATAACACACCTAAAGTTAACTCCTTTAGCAAAGCCGGAAGACAAGAAACATAAACACCCAAGACCAAACCAAAGGCTTGACTTTGCAACATCTCTCCACATAATCAAATCAGAAAGCACCTGTCCGATTCGATCAAGATTCCCTTCTCCACCGACATCATCCATCTCTAAATACAATTAATCACAAACATACCAATAACGAATCAATACTTGCAAAAGGTATTTAGCGGAATCAAAACCAATTAACAAACAAAGAATAATCGAACACATACTTGGAGACAAACTTGGAGAAGTAACACAAGGAACAAGACTAAGCTTCTCTTTCTTGGACCGCACGCTATGCCTCCTTTTCCTTACCTTCCCAATTTCATCCACCAAACCAACTGCAAGATCTCTCTCATCTCTCGTCTCCATCTCTGATCTTCTCCTTGACCTCCGATGATTCCTCGGTGACGCACATCCCACCAAACCCATTTGACCCCCTCTTGTTTTGCATCTCCTGCGGGATCCATTGGGCTCCAAACCCAGTTCCTCCGACATTTCAAGACGATCGGTTAAACGGGTTCTTGATTTTCTCTTCGGAGAGGGTGACAGTAGCAGCAGTTCTCGGAGAGGAACCACAGGTGACATTGATGGCGCTTTCTTCGGAGAGGAGGATACTAAGTCTAGAGACAAATGTAGGGTTTCCTCAGAGGTCATTCTTGCAAGGCGCGATGCTGACTTAGGTTGAGCGCTATGGTTTGAGTCCATTATTTGGATTGATTTTGTGAACTAATTGTGACAAATGACTTTATTTTCTGATTGATTTTGCGATGATTCCTTATTTCTTCGAAATCAGTATATGATTTTTTTTTTCCCAATCGGATTTGTATGAAAACTTGTGGGCTTTGAATCGATTGAGAGAACGAACGAGAGAAGTTGATAAGATGGTAAGAGCCGTTGGAGAGCAAAGGTTTTTTTTCTGGTTTGTTATTTATTTTTGAATTTTTCCGGCGGGGGACAGTGGGACCGTGAGCTCTAACGGTAAGAAACATAAGCGGCCGTTGGGTTTCGTGCCGTTTATTGGGCTTTATTTTCTGGGGCTTCCATCTGCTGACCTCGTAACTGGAATGGGTTTTGTGTGGGGGCTTTGAGGAAAGCAAGCGTGTGAAAAAAAATAAATATAAAATCACATCGAAGAAAATGGTCAAATTATTTCAACTCTTTTTTTTTTTTTTATATATATACTTCCTTTTTAAATAAAAAAATTTATTATGTAAATGATTTTTTACAAAAATTAAATTAACCGCTTCTTCTTTTATTTTTGTAAGTTCACAAATTCTTATTAAATTTTTCTAATGTATTGTTTTAACTACAAATAATTAATATCACTAACTAAAAAGAATAAAACTCACTACTTAAAAATAAAAATCAGCAAAAATTTATCAGTCATAAAAGTTCATGAATATCAAGAAATCAATTTTTAACAAACACAAAAGTTAATAAATATATAGAAAGCCAAAAATTGAATTCAAAGGAGAGTTAAATTGAGCGCTTAGTTTGTAAACTATTTACAATTGTAAAATAAAAAGAGAAAGAAATTAGTCAAGGATAATTTCAAAATTTTTATTTTTAATAATGAATTTATTTTTTAAAATTGGTCTAGGGAGAAATTTGGCAGGTTCAAATAATCGCACCATAAAAGAAAAGCAATTTTCTTAAATTATTTCCATAGAGCACCTTTACTGTTTTAAGTATTGCAAAAGTTGTTTGTGAAGTAGAGAAGACACATGTACAGAAGATTTTATTTTTTTGAAGATACTTCTCCAAAAAATAATATATTTTTCAATGTTACACATGAAAGTATTTTGAGAATAGTCCTAGCTATATGTCATTTTAATATCAACACCTTACACTTTATTGAATAGGTATGTGCTAGTACATGGTTAAGACAAGAAACGATGAACACACAATTAGTTTTACATGTATATTAGGTGACACTGACACTATCATTTGTGGTTAGATTTTTATTAAATGATTTTATGTTTTAATATAGTATTATTAATACCACTTTCTAGTAAATAGTATACCTTAATAATAACAATAAATTACATAAAATAGGTCGAATATGAATAGAAAATAACTTAACAGCCAAAAAAGATGAGTTTTAATTTGATGTAAACAAATCAAACAAATTGAAATTTAGGTTATATTTAGGTGGCGCAATTTTTTTTTTTTTGAAATGCTTAAAAAATTTACTTGGATGCTACTTGTAACATTTTTTTATGTATATTCATCAAATGGTCAACATCCTACGAAATAATTTTTATTTTATTGATGTTGTAGTGATAGTTGAGATCACCAAGCACACAAGCGTTGTAGCTACTAGCTAGCAATGAAAGCACTTCTTGATTTGGCATGTCTCTGGTGTAAAGATCTTATCATTCAGTCCTACAACAACCTCTGCAAATTATGAATGCACACCTTAAAGTGAATGGTAACACATAATTTCCATGCATTTTTAATAATATATTCCATTTAAATGCAACAGATGGAGAGACAAAAAGAATGACCCCCTTGATTTATGAATGGTGCCATTGGGATCACATAAGTTTCCAGTTTGTAACACCCCATCTTTTGGATAAAGAACTAAGAGTAATTCAGGAACAACTGACCCAAATACTGTCATCGACACAAATGGGTTACTTCCAAATGTGAGAAGCCCACAAATTTCATTAGAAACCACCAGAATGTGGAGCTATTTTGCTATCTAATTAATAAATTTTAAAAAGTCTAATTCAACTATCAGCATCAATTCTAGTACTACTACTAAACAAATATCATTTTTGTATAAATAGGTCTTGCTAATTCATTAAACCTTCTTCAATTGGTCATATAAGAATACGAGATCCCACAAGGGCTTCCATGATTGATTGTGGGAATGATTGCAGTATTTTTATGAACAAGAGCTTTTACTTGTCATGGTAATTTGTATAAAGGCTGTTTGCACTCTAAAAATTAATAGAACTCTCATATGTTTTATAAAAATTTTTATTACAAAAATATTCATGATATGAATTATTATTGAGGACACTTTATTGTGAGCACATATAATATTATTATTTTAAATATTCATTTAGAACTGAAGATGGCTAATTAGCCATTCAGTGCCAACATGGCCCTTAAATCATGTCCCATGAGAGCCCACGGGCTGACATATTTAGTGAGTTGGATGTCATGCCTAATCTTTTTTTTTTAAACCCCAGCATGGCCCACGACACGAGCCAATGCATGTCCATGCTCAAGCATGAAAATTAACTCATTTGAGAGTTATGGGTATCTTACAACCAGAATTAAAGAGTTTGACTAAAAACATGAAAATTAACTCATTTGATATGACAATTGTGAAACAAACTTGCCTAGAGTTTGTGAACGAGTTTAAGATAAGTTAAATAAGGTGAAGATATGTTATTGCATTAACAAAGGTGCTAAAACAACATTGGGGATCTTAAAAAAGAAGTTAAGTTATTGAAATGAACAATAAACAACACTTCTCATGCAAAGGATAGGCCAAAGGTTAAAGTGTCTAAACCTAAGACTTTTAATGGGACTTGGAATGCCAAAGAGCTAAAGAATTTTATATGGGATATAGAATAATATTCTCGAGTTGTTCAAGTCTTGAAGCGAAGTGGGTCACTACACGAGTATGTATACAAAAGAAGATGCCAAGTGTAGTAGGGAATGAGCATCAAGAAAGGATGTTAAAGTGCAACAACTAGTAATAAAAATACGAAACAAACTTAAACGAGAATTAAAAGGTTAGTTCCTAAAGTAAAGAAGGCATGTATGGCTACTAAATCTATATATGCTCTATATTTTCTTGACAAAATAGTAATAAAGTTAGAACTTTATTAGGGAGTCTACAAAGAAGATAAGTTGGAGCTTGAGCAGACACAACGACTTGTAAGAAGCCAAGAGGGAAGAATTAGTAGTAACAAGTACATTCCTGAAGAGAATGGCTGATTTGCTAACATATAATCATTTTATGGAGGGCAAATAATTTCATATAGGTAGAACATTTGAGGTACTTAGGGATGGTGCAAAAGATGCGTGATGAGCCCATTGTTGACATACGAGTATATGTCAAAAAGAATGAGATGCAGGCTTTGTTATGGCTTTATGTATGAGAGGTTATGGTAGATTTAGTTATCCCACCAATGAGTACATCAGGCTTTTCTAGTTAGAGAGATTTGTCATCACTATAAGTCATAATGGTTGAATACCAAGACTTGGCTTGTGGCCTTGTGCCAACTTGTAATCGCAATATTAGCATGCTTGTAGGCAAGCATGAAAGCAAGGTAAGATTGACATATAGGTTGGGGCATTATAATAAGAGTATGTTGTGGGATAAATGTAAAAAACACATGATAAGGCACACAAAAACATGTGTGGGCAACATACATAACATCTTATAAGTGAATAGATGTGCGAATACATGAGTATGATATGCATGAGGCTCGCAAAGGCCATGTGGGCAAAATACAAGATGAAGCGAAATACTAATGCATGCAAACACGGGGGATAAAATATGTGAAAGGCATTTACACACGGGCTGTATGCAAAGAGTGGCAATTGAATGTGAAGTATGTTGGCTACAAATTCTCAAAAAGCAGAACGTAAATTATTGTGGGTGCAACCAGTAAGAGAACATAGCCTTGGATCACATGTCTAGAAAATAGGTTCAAAGAAAATGACCAGTGGTGGTTACTTATTTAAGAAAGATAGGCAACAACAGTTACACTCAATGGCATCCTTGCTACTATACTAATTGAGTAATGATTGCTTTATTTAAGCGAGAGTAGAGATATGTTTCCTCACAACATGCTTAATACTGCCTAAACTTTAAAAGAAAGAATTAGCAAAAAATGATGTCATTTGCAAACTTTTATATATAATGATTGAAATTTATGTGTTGGGGGCCCTGGTTTTTCATAGAAAATGTAGTGTCCTTAAGAATATAAAGCCTTAAGCTATTTGTAGTCTTTTCTTATTTGCGAAAATAAAAAAGTTGAGGGTTGAAATATCTGTAAAAGTAAATAATGTGCATTTTTGTTTACTTCTATCCTTGCTATTTTTATTCTCTATTTTGTATGGAATTAATCTCTTATGTAAACTTTCATTATGGGTCTTTACATGCTTATTGGTTTATTTGCTTTCACTAGGTGCTATTGAATGGCTGGTTGAGTGTGACTTGATGCTATCATATGGGTTAGCACTTCTTAAGAAAAGCCTTAGTGACAATTGGTCTGTTGAATAATATATCTAGGTTTAATAGTAATAGCATCAACTATGAATAATAGAAAATTAGAGTTTATGATCTAGCCTTAGTAAGTAATACAACAGTAAATAAGGAAAATTCCTAATGTGATCTAAGGCTTGATTAAAGATAAAATTTTGGGATGTTGATATCCTATAAAATATGATTAGGTGGTGTTTAAGGTAATTTTAACACTAGTTTGCATGAATAAAAGAGTTTGATAGCAAAATCAAGAATAATGATATAACAATTCTTTAAACTTTAATGTTAGCATTTGAGGGTTTAAGGATGTTTAACTAATAAAAAACGACTGGTTTAAGTCAAATAAGGTGTTTTAATTGTGATGCTTTAGGGTTACTAAAGAAATTCTAAACTAGGGTTCTTTTATTTAAAATAAAAAGAGCTTTCTTTGAACAAAGACAATGGATGGTTGAAGGGTTTCTATTTAAGGGATGTTTAAACTACCAAATGATTGCTAGGTTGCTAGGAGTGCTTAAAGGCTACGTTATGATGATGGTAAATCTTTAATCTTTGATATTTGGTAGTTGATGAGAACTTTTTATGGGTGCTTTAATTATAGATTTTAATGGAAAACATAATTGAATAGCTTAAGAATCTCATTTCTAAAAGGGAAGCCCGAATCTTTGTGCTATAAGGTAAGATTTTAAGGATTTTTTCTTCTTTTAAAGATGCAAGAAATCATTTCTTAATTAAATTAGGATTTTAGGAATTATATCCTAAATAAACTTTCTAACTACTAAGCATTTGCCTTGTTGGGGTCGGAAAGAAGTTAAGATGAAATTAGGTTTCATAGGTCTTCAAAAATGTTTTGTGGGCTTTAGGCCATAATTCTCGAATCAAAAACACTAATCTTACTACGAACTCAATTATGGGCTTATATATCTTTAGTAGAGATGGATAATATCCATAAATATCCACTTAGATATGGATATTATCCATTCATGTGCAAATCCACGATTATCAGAGTTATTAATATTCATATCCAATTTTTAAAATTGAATAAGGATATGAATTTTATCTATACAAGAATAAATTTTTATGGATATTTATGGACATTAAATTTATATTTTTAAATTTAAAAAGATAATATAACATATTAATAAAATATCTTGTTAACGGTTTTTTTTTCTAAGCCGGGCTTTATAATATATATTAAGAAAAAAATTTATAATATATCATAAAACTAAAATTAGAAAACTGAAAAATTAAAGAAAAAAAAAGAAACCGGAAACATTCAAAAGAAAACCCGAACGAATGGTTATCAAAACCAAATCCCTAAATCCCTCACTCACCATCACTGCCTCAACCTCTGATGGTTCTCACCGCCAACTGCCAACAGCCCAGCAGCGTCCAGTTAGCAGCGAGCATCCAGTGCGACCCATCGTTCAAAGATCCACCATCTAGCAACCACCATTCAGCAAGCGTCCAGCTGCACTGGCCCACCGTCTAGCCACCGAGCTTCTCCTGGCTGACGCAGCAGCGACCTCCACCCAGCAGCACACCTGCGCGACGCTGTGGCAAACCGGCAGCAACTGGAGCACACCCAAGCCAGCAGCAATGATCTGTGCTGTACCCACTCGAAGGCCACCCAAAACATCCAGTAACCGCTCGAACATTAAATGAACATTGGCTTCCATATTTGTATAGATCATGTAGTTTCTAATATATTTATGTCAGTGGTGTCAACATTGGATGAAGTTTCACTGCCGGCAATGGAATATCGGTGATTCCAGGGATGGAGCACTGTCAACGATGAATTTTTCTAAATTTTCAAAAACTTAAAATATTTTTCTATAACTTTGTTGTGAGGGTATATTTGATAATAAATATTTTAGTTGAGGACAATTTTGTATTTATTTATTTGTACTATTTTTACAATTGTTTGTTTATTACATTTTTTTTATTTTTTTATTTTATAAAATTAAAACTTTTTAAACTTAAGTTAGGTTAAATAGATATTTATGGAGTAAAATTCATTATCTATATCCATTCATATTTATATGAATATAATTTTAAAGGAAATGATTAAGATTAAGATATTACTTGCAGTACCTTAGTCTAGCTTAATTTTAAAATATTTATTTTAAGATAGCGAAGGGTTCATTGTGAAATCAGTCTGACTTCAATGCATCTAGTATTTTTTTTATCACACATAGTGATTATTTTAACATAATGACTTGAGTCTATCATGAAATAAATACTCGATGAGTTAAATTAGGTTTTTAGGCCTAGTGTAATAAAATAATGGACGAACTACATAATTTAAACAAAATAAAAAAGAAAAAAAAGGTAATTAACAACTGAATATTCTTCAATTGGACCTGCTCTCTATTACCTTCTCAACATTATGAAAATACCTTATATGGTCAAAAAGATTTTGGGTACTCTGGGTATGATGGATTTCTTACCGTATGTTGTTCCTCTAGTCAATCATAAAATAATGGTGAACTTATTCCTGGCAAGAATCCAGTGATGGCGAAGCATAAATCAAAGCTATATATGGAAAATATCTATGTCGTTCTCTTAAATGTAGTACCTACTGTTGACGATGGAAGGATTAAGACGAAAGGGGAGTTAGTCAGGTCCCAAAACTTACGACAGGAATTTGTTACGTTCACTCTTTGCTTGTAGTGTGTAGAAGTAATTTAATTAGAGGAAAAAAAAAAATAATTGAATGACTCTTTGACAGTTCATTCTTCTCCCGAGCGACTTAAGTTGTTAATCTCAATTGATAATTCGACGCCTTATCCGCTAGTCAATGGGCATCCGAATAAGGTCGGAATGAATGAAAATTCAAAAACAAAGTCGACTCGTTCTTCGTCCGCGTGTATGTGGTCCACATCAATTCTTCTCTACTTACTCGAGACACAAACAAAAGCAGCGTTTCAAAGGAACTGGGAAAGCAAAATAGAAATTGTCCCGATGTGTATATATTCGTTTTCTAATGATCTTTTTGTGGCTATTATTATAGCAAACGATATTTAACACTTAAATTAGAGACTGGAACTGGCTGTGTATAACCATAAGGATTGAAATTTAGAAAACCACATAAACAAATAAGAGATGTATCATTTAAAAAGTAAATCGAGGCATGTATATATAAAAAATCAGTATTGATGTAGTCTAAGATTTTAGACTTTAAACCCTATGTGTTAATAGTTTTCGTGCACTAAAGTTTCGGATCCTAATTCAGAATATTTCTATATATAAAATATTAAAAAGATGTCGTTAATAAATTTGTTATAAGAATAAATAAATAGATAAATAAATAAACCAACCAGGTAAATGAAAGAAAACGTATATCTAGTGTATTCTCTTATATTTTTGTTTGTTTCGTTGTTTCGTCTTGACAGTATAATCACGAGATTCTTGTCTGTTTGTATATCAACCCAAAAAAACAGCTCAATTCATGCTTGCTGGCTCATGCGGCAGAGAAAGCATGGAAAACGAGTCTCTTCTTCATCAGAAATTGAGCTCTTCTGGGGTTAACCAGAAAAAAGAGAAGCAACACAACGACAAGGACACCACTTTTTCAGCCGTTACCATTCGAGGAGTCCTCACTTCCTTAAAAGAAAATCTGAACGAAAAGGACAAGAGACCCGTCATTCACCTTGGCCACGGCGATCCCTCGGCGTTTCCATGCTTTCGGACGAGCACCGTAGCCGAAGATGCCGTCGTTGATGCTCTCCGGACTGCCCAGTACAACTGCTATTCGCCCACCCTTGGCGTTCATTCCGCTAGAAGGTGAACACACACATTTACATACATCTATATACATACATATTATTACGCATGTGTGCGCCTGCTTTCTGCATGTTGTTTGCTGGCCCAGAAAGATCTTTGGTGTTTTTGCTCTTGGTACTGCTATTTCGTATATTATACCGTGTATATAATCGTCAAACTTGGGGAGAGCTTTCCTACCTTTAACAAATTAGGATAGAAACGTACATACTATATATATATATATTCATCATAGTATTACATTATATAGATGTGTGTTTGTGGGTTTGCCTGCTCTCTACATGTTATAAGTTAGCCCCAAAAAAAAAAAAAAATTCGTGCTCTTGTTATGGGTATTGCTACTTTCTCATTAATTTCCTGTTGATTGCTGTGTATGTGCCTGATTGTTTGCATTAATTTGTTTGATGTTGGGTGGTTCGTTTAATTTTTTATATTTCTTAAGGTAGACGACACTCCTCAGTGTTTCGAAAACTCTATATTATATTTGGATTCTTTTATTATTTCAACCGTACCGTTTTTTACTTTCAACAGCAAAGAACAAAAATGTGATAAAACGAGGAAATTTGTCAAAAGGTGGGGCTATTTGGCCCTATAAATTCCTCTTTCTTTTATTATTAAAAATTTTAAATTTTAAAATCTTAAAATTATCTTTAATTAATCTCTCCACAAATTAAACACTTGATTTCCTTCCCTTTTGGATTCATTTTTCTGTCTTCGTGATCTCAATTATTTCTTACTTTCTATATATAAAAATTTTTTTTCTTAATGTTCATGAAATTCTATGATTGGTAAAAATCAGCTACTTAATATCTATCAATTTTCACTGTTAGTAAAAATTTATTGATATTTATTTTTGAATGATGGGTTTGGTTCCTCTTATTTAGTGACCGTTTATAATGGGAACCAATTATATATGGTTAAAAGAAAATCTCTAAAGAAATTAATGAGAATTTTTAGAATTGAAAAGAAAAAGAGGAGAAAAGATTAAAAGTCCCATCCGTTGTTAAAATTCGAAATGTGATTGTGAATTCTTATTTCTTTTATTTATTATTCCCATTACTTGAACCTGAGATCTAAGTTCTAAAAAGACTGCTCCATACTCCCATAATTAGACCTTGACCTCTATTTTTATATTTATAAGTAATTAGCTGCTTTGGAATATACATTTTTTGAAGCCGTAAAATATTTTAATAGACCATAAAAATGCGTGTCCACGCCAATGAAGTACTAAACAATTCTCTACATAAACAAATGATAAAATACCCAAAAAAATTTGTCACATTTTATTTATTATTCCACGAAATCGGGAAATAATCATATGAAAAGAACAGAACTTCAATAAATTCCTTACGTATAAAGCCTGCCTATATGGCTAAGAGTGTTGAAAGAATGTTGCCATACTCATACGCACTCAAAAGTCCAAGGAAGCTTTATATTCTAAGAAATGATTTTTTTTTTTAAAAAAAACAATTTCATCTTCAACAAGCTGCCGCTGCCATTAAAATACATCATTAATGAAAATAAAAGTGACCTTCCATGACCGACGCAATCACTATCTTCCCCTGAAATTTTTGGCGAATGGAGAACATTAGTGACATATATGGGAAACTATTTATTTTGCAGTTAGGTTGTTGCTTCGATAATATGGAATATATTAAGTCGTGAGATTCAGTCGTTCAGATATATTAAATTAAGAAAATTTTTAAAACTTTCTTTCAATTTAAATAATTAATTTCAAGGTGCCTAGCACGGTTAGCAGCATTATAGATAAAATATTAAAATTTCTCATGTGAACTTCTCATGTCAACATGCATGTTAAAAAAAAAAAATCTGAAATAAAAGTTCTCTAGGATAAGAATATTCATGTGGGACAAAAGCTTAGCTGATTAATCTGACGGTCTATTCTGATGCATAGGAAAACGGTAAAATAAAATGAAAAAAAGAAAAGAAAAGGAGAAAAAGAGTATGCTCGTAATTTCACTAGAAATTAATTAGTTTCATATGCATACGTACGTACTAATTACTACAATTAAGATTAATTATTTCAAACTCTTCACAGGGGCATAGCTGATTATCTGAACCGTGACCTCCCATACAAGTTATCAACGGAAGATGTTTTTCTCACACTTGGATGTAGCCAAGCAATCGAAATATCACTATCAGTCCTCGCTCGTCCTGGTGCCAATATATTGATTCCAAGGCCCGGCTACCCTTTGTATGAAGTTCACGCAGAAGGAAATAACAACAACCTTGAAGCTCGCCATTATGATCTTCTTCCTGAAAAATGTTGGGAAGTCGATCTTGATGCAGTTGAAGCCCTTGCAGATGAGAACACAGTTGCCATTGTCGTCATAAATCCTGGCAATCCATGCGGAAACGTCTTCAGTTACCGACATCTGCAGAAGGTATGCCTATAGCATTTGATTTTAACAATACAATACTGGAATAATACATATTTCGTTAAGAGTGTGAGTTGGTTTTGTTGATATTAATTAACAGATTGCGTGGACAGCAAGAAAGCTTGGGATTATTGTGATTGCCGATGAAGTTTACAACCACCTCGCATTTGGGAGCACACCTTATGTGCCAATGGGAGTTTTTGGGTCAATTGTACCTGTCATCACTCTTGGGTCTATATCAAAGAGATGGATTGTTCCTGGCTGGCGCCTCGGATGGCTTGTGACAAGTGATCCCAATGGCATCCTTCAAACTTCAGGGGTTGTTGATTCTATTAAGGGCTGTCTCAATGCAGCCTCTCATCCTGTAACCTTCATTCAGGTTTGTGAAAGTACAATTAATTAATTACTGGGGCTAATTACTTATATTAACACCGTGTGTTTTATACATTTATGTATGTATATATTAGGCAGCAGTGCCCCGTATAATTGATGATACAAATGAGGCTTTCTTTGCGAGAATCATTGGCTTACTAAAAGAGACCGCAGACATATGCTATGAAAGAATTAAGGAGATTCCTTGCATAACCTGCCCGGTGAAACCACAAGGGGCGATGTTTGTCATGGTAATTGCCGAAACAGGTTCATTCATATTATCATGAGTGTATATACTTTAATTATGAACACCTCTTACAGGTGAAGCTGAATGTTTCGATGCTTGAAGACATTGGTGGTGACTTGGAATTCTGTCTCAAACTTGCTAAAGAGGAATCAGTCATTATTTTACCAGGTAATTTAATTTAATCACACATTAACTCTCAAACTACTTCCAGTGCATAAATACGGGCTTTAAAGATAGTGAGTGCTATAAAAGATTGCTTCCTGACTAGCCACTTTGATGCTTGATGTTTACAGGGCTAACTGTGGGAATGAGAAATTGGCTCCGCATAGCTTTTGCGGCCGAGCCTGCAACTCTTGAAGATGGCCTTGAGAGGATAAAAGCTTTTTGTCGAAGGCATGCCAAAAAGCAATAAAGTTTGTGTGAAATTCTCAGGAACAAGATTTATTTCGTGCCCCATCTCATGTTATTAGAGTTTATTCCGTGTTATCAGCCTATTATATAATTTGTTACAAGTTGTTTGGATCAAATTCTGAAAATGTACCACATGATTGATTGGGGAGTACTCAAAAGGCGTTTCAACACTGTGAAAGGGGAAAAAAAAATCTGCGCGTTTTTGTCTGGTCTGCTTGGAAGTGCTTTGGATGTTCACCAAATGACGCCAAAACTTTGGCTCAATATCTAGGGAAATTATCTAATACAGAAAAATTATTGTGTGGTATCAGATTCTCAAAGAGCCAACATTTTTGTCTTAACATAATATTAAAAATAAAGCTTAAATAGTAATATCGTTAATAGAAGTAACCCGCGTGGACTTGTAACTGATTCTCAAAATACAAAAAATGTTTATGCATATTAATTTTTTTGTGCCGGCAAAATCTAACAGTTTTCTGCCTCAATGATTAAATTGTTAGAAATGGTCGTTAAGTTATTTTAGTACGCTGTATGGCAACGAGATATTAATCAACTTCAGCAAGCCAAACCCAACCCACGTTCTCTCTCATTCTCATTCCCACCATACAAAAAATAAAGGGAAAAAAAAAAATGGAAAACGGAGCAGAAAACAAATGGGGTTTTGAATATAAGCAAGAGCATAAAGCTGCTCCTGCAGTTACGGTTAAAACCTCCCTTGCATCCATTATTGACACCGTAAACAAAAACGACCCAAGACCTGTTGTTTCCCTTGGCTATGGTGACCCAACTGCCTGCCCCTGCTTCCGTACAGCTGTCGAAGCTGAAGATGCCATCGTTGATGCCGTCCGATCAGGCAAGTTCAATTGCTATGCCACCAGTTCTGGTATTCCCCCAGCTAGAAGGTAAGCATAGCATGAAATATACCTCTGTTCTTGTTTATTTGTGAGTTTCTTGGCACCTGTTGTAACAAAAATTTGTCAATTTGGTACATAAACTAAATTTGCTTAATTTGTTATGTATATAGTACTTGTTTATTCCCGTTTGCTGATATAACCAAAAAAAAAACTCCCACAGGGCTGTTGCGGACCATCTCAGTCGTAACCTCCCGTATAAGTTATCAGCAGATGATGTTTACATTACACTTGGATGCAAGCAAGCAATCGAAGTGATACTATCAGTACTTGCACGGCCTGGTGCCAACGTTTTGCTTCCAAGACCAGGCTGGCCATATTATGAAGGTATTGCACAGCGTAAAGAACTCGAAGTTCGCCATTTTGATCTTCTTCCAGAAAGGAATTGGGAGGTTGATTTCGATGCAGTTGAAGCACTTGCCGATAAGAATACTGCTGCCATGGTTATTATAAACCCCGGTAACCCTTGTGGAAATGTATTCACTTACCAACATCTGCAAGAGGTAAACATCATGAACTAGTTTAGAAGGAGTACAGTTCTGACATTTTGCTAACATGGGGTGGCGTTCGTTGTTGTGTCGAATACTATTAGATTGCAGAAATGGCAAGAAAACTCAGGATTATGGTTGTTGCTGATGAAGTTTATGACCATCTCACATTTGGGAATATTCCTTTTACGCCAATGGGATTGTTTGGATCAATTGTACCGGTAATTACGCTTGGATCTATATCAAAGAGATGGTTAGTTCCCGGTTGGCGTTTCGGTTGGCTTGTGACAAATGATCCTAACGGCATTTTTCAAAAATCTGGGGTTGTTTTATCTCGATCTCTATCTCTATCTGAAAATGTGAATTAATGATTAGTTCTTCATGGAGTTGTTTAAAACAAGGCTTTTTTTTTTTTTTTGTGCATATCAGATCATTGAATCCATCAAGGACTGTCTGAGTATTTACTCCGATATCCCGACCTTCATTCAGGTCTGTGAGTCATGATACTTTTGTGAAGAATGCCATTTTGTTGTAACAGAGGAATAACTGAAAATGTAACCGTTGCTCATCAGGGGGCAATTCCTCAAATCCTTGAGAAAACAAAGGAGGATTTCTTTTCTAAACTTATCGACACAATAAGAAAGTCTGCTGAGATATGTTATGATGGGATAAAGGAGATTCCTTGCCTGAGTTGTCCAAACAAACCAGAAGGATCCATGGTTACGATGGTACGGTGCAGGCATAAGGCATCACTTAATTAAATATGCTTCACAAGATTTATCTTGTGCTTATTTACAAAAATTCTTTTGTTTTGTTTGAAGTTGAAATTGAACCCATCGCTGTTGGAAGACATTAATGATGACATAGAATTTGCTCTTAAGCTTGCAAAAGAGGAATCCGTTATTGTTACACCAGGTAAGGTGCTTAAAATCTTTTTATGTTTCTGGGACTAGATTGAATTGCTACGTTGGCTGGCTCTGGTGCATTGAGGGTCTTAGACAAATTTGTTGTGAGACATCCCCACATTTAGTAGCTTCAGCGCTCAAGAAAATTCGAATAAAAGGAAAAATAAATAAACAAATAGTCTTCCTGCTATATGGGTTTAGATGACTGCCTCATTCGCCTATGCTTGAGGCCACCATATTTAAAGGTATTACACCTGCAAGGTTTATCCTCATTTTTTCGGATTGATGGGACTTGTTTTCAGACATTGCTCAATTAACCGTGGGCTGACCAGTTTTGTAACTTTGATTGCTACAAAAGATTGCTTGCTAGCCTACCCATTGACGCTGATGAGAACAAAATGTTGCAGGGATCTATGTAGGGCTCAAAAACTGGCTCCGAGTAGCTTTCTGCGCCGAGCCTTCAGCTCTTAAAGATGGTCTGGCTAGGATGAAATCCTTCTGTCAAAGGCATACCAAGAAGCATTAGCTCTGTTTGAAGTTCTGAGATTGGGTGTACAATTAAACAATAACTAGTTGTTTTTCCTGATCAATGCCATTACTCTTTTACTCAAAAATAAGATCCCCTGTATTCCTGTACGTGTGATTCAATCAAGGAAATCAATGCCGGGCTGTTGATCATCAACTTCGCGTTGGATCGCAAGTGCTTTTGCTTGTTCTTCTTGTGTTGGAAGTTTGCTTATTTCACTGTTTTATTTGGTGAAATTACATCTGTGGAACTGAATGTTTCTGATACGTCTAATTCATGATCAATTGCTGCCAAGCAAAAGGATCATCATTACCCCATTATTATTTATTTGTTTACAGGTAAGATCAAATCCGGACGGGATAAAAACATATTTTATTAAACAAATGAATAAATTGTATATTATCGCGATTCTTCTTATGGTACATACAGCGCACTTTTTCAACTCGAACAACCGGTAAAAGCCGGTTGTTCATTCAATAATTTTAAAAAAAGTACAGATAAAATAAAATAAAATAAAATAAAATAAGAAAACTTATAAACAATTAACATAAAAGATATTTGAGTGAGAAAAATATTTTTAATTTAAATGAAAGTTAAAAAAAATAAAATAATCATATTCTAACACTTTTGCTTAAATATCAATAAATGAGATAGATGTTTCAAGTTAATTTCACATATATCTAATTTTAGTTAAACTTTCTCACTAATAGGTTTATTTGTTTTCATTTTTCAATTCACTAATTTTGTGTTTAATATTCCTATTAAATTCATTAGATACTAATAGTTTGGGTTAGAATTTCAATAAATTCATTTCTCGTTGAATAAGTTTCTAAATTTATTTTATACTTTCTCCTCTTTTGGTTTATAAATTCCATTTATTATTCCACTGGTTTTGTGTTTAATGTTTCGATTAATATGGTAAGATTCTA